>CM059561.1:11225368-12438181 GCA_030386875.1 Morinoia aosen
TGAATCAATGTTTTCAAATTTAGCATCAATTTCATCAATTTTCTTCATCAATGTTGAGTCTATGCTTGATAGTCGTTCATCATTTGAAACAATTTTTGGTTCAAGAGCACCGAACTTTTCAGAAAACTCATAAATTAACGTCTCTAAGAATTTAACGATTGAGTCTACATCATAAAATTTCACTTGTAAAACTGTTTTCAGAGTCACATATTTCTCATCATACTCGTTTATAATTGATTCCAATTCAGTTCTTTCATTTTTGAGAGCTTCAATTGTGTCTTTCAATGACTCTATATTAGAATCTTCAAGTAAACTTTTTATTTGCTCTACATTCTGCAAAAGTCCTTCAGAATTATTTTCACTATTTTAATGTTCATGATTTTCTTTACAGAAAGGTAAAAAGACCAACTTTGCTGCATAAATATTTCCACAAGACACTTTTTAAAGAAAAAAAATTAACTGTAGTTTATTTTCTAAAAACTAGTTGGGGTTTTATACAGATCTAAAAGAATTGCATGAAAGCTTTCATTTTCTAAACGCTTCAGCATTTCTAGACATAAATGTCCACAAATTACATCACCTATTTTCTGGATTTTGTAAGTAGAGAAAATTATATCAACACAATCTGTTAATTAAGTAGTCTTTAAATTCAATTGGATAAATCAAACCATAACTGTCAAAGTAATAACATATGTTATCTTTCTTATACCAAGTCCAATGCGTTCCTAATCCTTTTTCAGTGTCTAGATTTAGGATTCCACATTCCGTTTCTAAAGGGTGTTTAGGTAAAGTATCTCTCATGTAAATACCTCGAAAATTCTGAATTTTCAATATATTTATGTAGTATTCTAAATCATGTTTAGATAATGGTTTGTTAGGTATTACTTCTTTGGTGGTTTCAAGTAGAGACCCTTTCCACAAGGTTTTTTTTCTCGGAGTTAACCGTATACCTGAACCTTTTTTACTTTCCATTGCTTCATTGTGCCTTTTAGTTTCTGACAAGAGTTTATCGTCAGCTTTTTTCTTATTGACTGCGGATGCTATTGCAGCAGCACCTCCAGCCAAAGAGCCAGCAGCCCCAAGGCCAGCTAATAAGCTGGAATTGTAAATATAAAACCCCCTTTCGTCGCAGTATCTTTTGAAACAAAAGAAGTTTTTGTCTTTTTACAAATAATACACATACCTTTGACCAGTATCTTATTGTTCTTTGTAGTTAAATATTGAGGATTATCAGTATCAGTTTTCTTATTACACTTTACACAATACATTTTTTAAACATTATTATGTGAATATATTTTAATTTTTAGTAGTTTAAACTCATTTTATCACCGTCAGATTGCAATCGAATAACTCTGTCAGATAGAATCAGTGCATATGCATGTGTATCTTCAGGAATATTGGTTTTAAATTCTGCTTTAATTTTAATATCAATTGTAGTTTCCTTGATACGTTCATTTTGTCAGCTGATATCAAACACATAGATGGGGTACAAATATTTAAAGTGTCTGTATTTAATAGCACAATTTTCATTAGATACATAATCTATTAACATCTTATAAGCTGTAGCATAATTGTTAGAATCGAAATCAATCTGTAAATTGTGATCAGGGTATCGTTCATTATTCAGCTGAACATATGCATTCGTCAAGTTACAATGATCGAAAATTGCATTGTTTACAGCTTGTGAATTAGCTTTCTTAGTTTGGAACGCTAAAATTATGTATCGAGGTCTTTGAGATCCTGAATTTGGAGTTAAAGTCCAATCTAAGAATTTCTGTTGAGAGTTTACAATTGTTTGTTCCAATTGTCTATTCAAATAAGGAATAGGTAATGTTATTTTATCCTTAATTTGACGATATAGCTTGATTTTATACTCATCAGACAGTTTGTAAGCTGGCATTTTCCAAATTAATTTTGTAATATTAATTTTACCATCAACTACTTTATCTTGCTGGTTTGCATCTTTCTCATCTGATTTGAATATAGCATTAGAATTATCACCTCTTCTTAAAGTCAGAGCATGTTTCACTCCATAAATTACCTTCTTATAATTTTCACAAAATCCAAACACATGTTCAAGTGGAATAGCAGCGCTGAATTTCCCATTAGCTGAACTTAAGTAGTCATTTCGATCGCTTAAATCTTTCGTTTGATTTTTCATTCTTCTTAGTATCAACGCTCCAGAAAAATATCATGTTTTCTTTAACATTTCGGGGATAGCTAACTAATCCTTTTAGAGTTGTTGTAATTCCAGGGTAACTATAATCTTCAATTTCTTCATCCCCAATTCTGTAAGAAACTCTATCAAACAAATGCATTAATCCATTGTTATTTATTGTTATTTTTTCATCTTTAAAATCATAATCACTTCCATCTTCTTTATTCAAAGCTCCTTCTATATAAATAAAACTTTTACTAGGTAATACAAACTGATCTTGATTCTGGATAATGATCTTGATATCGTTATGTTCACGATTCAGATCAGTACCTATTTGTGGTTCATAGTTATGCGTTTCAATTTTTTCAATTGATTCATCAACTTTAATGTTTTCATTCCACCTTAAAGAATCCATTTTTTAAAGATAATTTTATCAAATTATTTTAATTTCTAGATCTTAGGTGTAATCGAACAGTTACTTCTTCACCTCTAGTATTCAGAGCATGTCCATTTTGATCAGTAAGCCAAATTCTCAAATCATAGAGTAAAGGTTGATATATCGGTAGATAAATTGGTTTATTTGGGTTTTCTACAATTTTATATCCCGGTGGGACGTTTGGGAAAAAGGAATATAAAATATTATGCAAAGAACCGTTAAGGTATGAGCCGTTAATTGCACTACAATGAACGAGTATTGCGTTAACAGACATTATGTTCACTATATTTATACTTTCATGTTCTCCAACACCTTCTAAGATAATTTCTCCAAATCCCAACATTGTATTTAAAGATTTTTCTTTATTGAAAAATACTTTTAACGTAGATGAATGGAGAACTATGACGCATTTCAAAGTATTAGTATTTGCTTTGATTTCAATAAAGCCTGCCAATGTTTTTTGAATGAATTCGTTTATCCTTTCTATTTCATAACATCCTGTTGGAAGTGTAATTACATTTTCAACACCGTTTAATTCATAATAAAATTTATTATTATTTTCATCAATGTTAGGAATAGAATGATACATGTCTAACCCAACCAGTGCCATTTCGTGAAATTTAATTTTGTTCATTTCTATTGCTGGACTAAAGTTTATACTTCTGTCACTTTTTCTTTCACCAATTACAATGCTTTGAGATTCCACTTTTTAAACAATAAATCATCAAACACTTTTACTTCAGCAGTATTTAACAGACCTTGCTTTAAAAGTTCATGCGTAAGTATTTGCAGTTCATTAAAAACTCCTGTATTTCCAGCGGTAAACGAACCGAACAATAACTGGTGTCTTTTTACAAGATCATTGATGTTAGATGGTAATACAATAATACCTGATCCTGAAACGTCTGAATCCTCTCTGTGAGGATGACGAGGAGGTATAGGAGAAGATGTAGGAGAAGGTATAGGAGTAGGAGTTGGTCTAAAAGTAGACCTTAGTGACGGGTCGAAAATTGGTCTCTGACTTGTTGAAGGAATTTTGAGTCGACTCAAAATTGAGGATTCTACTATTCTTGAGTTTCTTAAAGGACTTGGTTCAGAGCTTGATTCTCGACTTGATTCACGACTTGATGGACTTGCTGATCTAATTGTTTCAAATGCAGCTTGAGCTTTTTTTCGTTGAACTATTCGATAGAAGGGTTTGATAAATTTAGAATATTTCTCACCCCGATTTGCTTTTATGGTACCGTCTTCCTTCGAATAAGCATCAGTTGAATACAACATATCATAATAATTATTTTTATCTTCGTCCCTAAAATCAATAGGATTTTGCTTTGTTAATAATTCCCATAATCCAGTTGTGCCTTCGTATATTCTATCTCCAATTTTCAAATCATTGCCCAAAACATCTACCTTTTTATTTCCTAGCATAACTTTACTTCCATCCCAACGAATGCCATAAGCTTTGTCATACTCATTTCCATGTTTCCATGCAAAACGCAAGAAATCCAATGCGATAGGCCCAACTACAGTGTTTGATTCAGAAGATGGCAAAGCTAGTTTCTCAACAGGTTTTTCTTGGATAGATTCAAGTTTTTCATGAGGTATATCTTTTATTGCCAACCTAGTTTGTTTAGCTTCGTCAACAATTTTAGATAAAGGTTCAATCAATGGTTTGTAAACTTTTTTAACATCATGGTATAAATCTTGTTCGATTATTCTATCATTTGTGAATTGTTTTTTCAAACTTTTTGCTAAGTTTAGTAAATCTGATTTAGTTTTGATATCAATCAACGCCATTTTTTAAAGAGAAAAATTCAAAAAGACTTTAACTTAATATAAGTTCACTCTGAACTGACATTAAGTTCAGTTGCTGAGATCTATGAAGGTTCATCATAACCTTTCCATTTAACCAGAAGTTTTCCTTTACTCTTCTTGAGAATTTTCTCAATTGCATAAACATCACTAGTATATTTTGATAGTTCTTGTTCATAAAAACTTCCTTTTATTTCTTCACCATCCATTTCTCTTAATCTATAAGTAATTGGTTCAGTAGACAGTATTTCGGTTACAATGAATAACTCATTAGTGAAATTTGGTAAATAACCCTTGCGGAAGTCTTTCCGTTTCTTGCTTATTCTTACCTTATCCCCGATTTTGAGTTTCGGTGATATGAAAGTTGGTTCGGTTGGAGGGAATAAGTTATCATAAACCTTTTTACTGTTCTTTTCCAATGATGCTCGGTTAGGTGTCATTTTTATTGTTCTATGATAGCTATTATTGTTTTTGTATTAAATCTTGTAAAACATTCACCCATTTTTTAGTTTTCATGTGTGTAAAATATTTCCACATTTTAGTTTTTAACGTCCTGTTGAAGCGTTCCACAACTTGAGCTTTGGTTTCATTTTCTGAACTAAACCACTGAATGTTATGTTTCTTGAATAGTTCTTGAGTGGATTTATTTGTAAACTCTAATCCTTTATCTGTTTGAACTTTAGAAGGAATTCGTATTTTAAATAGTTTTTGAAAAGAAGTTTTGATTTCTTCACCTGTCTTCTTACTTATTGGAATCGCCCATGCATATTTACTGAAAATGTCAATTACTGTTAAAATGTAGTTTTTTCCTTGATCTTTATAGTTTTGCATGTCAACCAAATCAGCTTGCCATTGATCATCAATTTTTGATACCTTCACCCTTCTCGTTTTGAAATTATGTTTTATTGGTTTATGTAGAGTGTGAGTTTTTTGAGTTTCTAACCAATTTCGTACAAGAGTTGAAGATAAGCAGGATTTTTTAACAAGTTGATTCATTTCAGTATAACCGGTCTTTGGATTATAATATAAGTCATTCAAGATTTTATCGCTCACAGCAGTGAGCGTGTTAATCCATTTTTTGAAAGCCCGAATCCTGCCCAGCTCTTACCTGCCATAATTGCGTTAACTAATTTAGCATCTTGTCGAACGTATTCTGATTCATTTCGATCAGTTGCAATTTCAGCGGCTCTTTTTGCTAGAATATCATCAGCATAATTTCTGTCTTTCGTTGTTGGATGTTGTGAATAAAATATGTCATGATTCTTACAAGCCTGATCGAGTGAGTTAACTCCTCGATAACCTTCTTGAATTCGCTTCTGCACCTTAGTTCCTGGACCGCAAAATGAGTAGGTATGTTTATTGTTGAATGAACCGTTCGGGACTCGTTCAGATTGAATATTAGATGTTAATTTCAAATGCATTTCAGGTAATGGAAGTTTTCTAAGCAATGTATTTACAATACCCTTTCCCGTTTTTTCTTCATTAACTATTGATGTTAAATCACTCAAATACTGTTCATTTTCAACAGATAATAAATCTTGGTTATGGAAGTCATTATTGTTGTAGATAATCATTTTTTATACTTTATTTATTGAATATATTTTATAGTGATGTAATGCTAGTGTGTTGATACCATCTGGTAATATATGTCGCTTGTCATCATTACCATTCAATGCAATCTTATTTATTTCTTTAGTATATAATTCGTGATTAACACTTTGGATATTATACATCGTTTTGTATATTGTTTCATTATTCAATGCTCTCTTATATTCATCCATTGTGATATTGTGCTCAGTTATGTTCTTACTTACCCCTTTTGCTTTCTTACTCACGGAATTTTTCGTCTTGTAACAATATAGTTTTGCTCTGAGACCGACGAATTCTTCAATTGGTGTTCCACAAGTTTCGTCTTTCATTTTCCCAATCACTTTCTTATTTTTAGTTGAATATAGAAAATGTTCTTTAAAATAGTTTGATGTATCATACAAGTCTTTATTTCTTTCCATATCTTTGTACAAATCTTTTTGTTTGAAACAACAACTCTTCCTTATTACCAAATTTCTTTTTAATATGATTATAATGGAAATCATACATTAATGTTTTACTTATATCTAATACAGATAACCCTACGTAGATTGGTTTATCAAATTTCAGCCTTTGTTTTTGCATATGACATGCTCTCAAATTTTCTGAGAATATTTTAAAACTGGTAAAGTTTGGTTTGTTTGCTAATTTAATTAATTATTTCTCTGACTTTACTAAACACACATCTACTCTATTTCTAATATTTTCCATTGTTTTACCAAATACTGAATTGTTCATCAGCTTGTAAAAGTCTTTTTCAACTTCAGATTTAGCTTGCTGACGCATTTTTGTATTGATATCAATATATGATTTCATCCATGGACTTTCATCAAACTCTAATATTCTGTGAATTTTCTCTAACTTCAATCCTAGATATAGATATTGTGTTAGAGATTTAAGATGTACAACATATTTTTCTCGTTTTCCAAGATGTGGAACTAATTTATTTACATCATTTACGTTGATATTTTCTGGAGCTAATGGTAAATCATTATGTAGAGCATGTAAGTCTTTCGAATAACTTAAATCAACTTCTAATATATAACCTTTATCTGCTTTGAGTTTCGACTTTGGATCTTTCCATTTAAAGTTACCTGTAGGTAATGATCGACACATAGCCCAGTCATAAAGATCATTTGCATCTATGTATGTGATAAAACTATTTGTTTTTCCTTTATCGAATGTTTCTGGAATATATGGATTGTTTGCTTTTGCATATCGTGTTGATATTGTAGAAATGCCACCTCTTATTCGTTTTTCAATGAATAGGAGCATATCAGGATCTTCAAACAAGGCCAATTCTATTTTTGTATGTTTCAGTAGAGCATCGAAAGACAATCCTGGAGCTGTAAAATAATGTGCTGGATCTAGAGAATACGTTTTCATACATGTTAGTCTAAATTCTTCAAATACTTCGGCTAGTAATAATGTATCGACTTTTAGATATAAATTATGGTAATCTTTGAATGTTGTACAATTAAAAGCTCTCCACACTTTGAGTGCATGCTGATATTCATCTTCTGAAATATTTTTATTATTTAATCTACTGTAGAATTCACTTTTAGCTGGTAAACTATTAACGTTCATTTTTTCATAACTATTTACATATTCATACGGATAAATACCTTTTTTGTTGATCAACTCTAATTGTTGTTCATTGAGAAAGAATTTCGACAATTCTTTGTGCTCAGATAAATTCTTCGAAAGTTTATGTAGAGATGAAGGTAAAAACCTGTAGCTGTCTAAGAACCGTAAGTCTCTGGTGATATCTTTAATTTTTCCTGTATATTTACATACATAGGAATCTACTTTTATGGTTTGTGTAAAACTATATATTCTTCATCTGTTTGTGGAATAACATTCGATGTTCCGGATATATTTCCCAAGTCTTTCACGAACAAATGAGCATCGTAATTAGACAGATTGTGTAGAAACACAGGTATAAAATTAGGATTCCTAATTTTTAAATTACATTTTAAATGAGCTGGACCTCTATAATGACCTGTCAAATGATTTTGGTCTCTAACTTTGTAGTTATCTTCCGTAAATTCTCCGCCACATACATAGCATCTTGTGGCTTCTTTATATTTTTCGAATTCATCTGATGGTAAATAGATTTTCTTATTTATTTTCAACAGACTATAAATTCTCTTAGTTTCTTTTTCTAAATATTCTACAAACTTTTGGGAAACATCTTTACCATTATATATTTCTAAACGGCAATATTCATCTGCTTCAGATTTTGTATAGCAACAGAATGAATTAGGATTGTGCTTCTGAATGTTCATGGTGTAACTCGAGTTTTGATTTGGTTGACACGTATCTATTTTTGTCAATGTTGATTCGAAGTCAGCATAAATTGTGAAAGGATGTCTAATTGTTTTTTGGTAATGTTTAAATTTCAATTTACCTCCTTCAAGCACATATTTTGTTGGAGTGTGAACTGAACAATCATTAATGTGGTTTGTTAATAAACATTCTTTTGTGAATGGCCATAAACAATATGGACAGACATGTTTTTATGACCATCTTTAGTTTGCATAAATGGACTTAATGACTTCATTAATACATAATGACTTTTATTTTCATCTGTTAACAATAAAAGTGATATAACATCTTCATTTTTTACCTTTGTTATTCTCAGAGGACATAATTCTTTCAAGTAATTAAAGTTGTAAACATTTACTGACACATTATTGTTTCTCTCAAATTTATCGATATCTTTAAGTTTTACTGGGAATGTTATGTCTCTGAAATTTAACTTTTCAGCTTCAGTTTTTTATCTTTTAGATATTCTATTGCCGTTTTTTTCATCTCGGCAATAATATCTCGCAATACTCCACATAAAGCATTTATTATAGGTATTTTTATTATTAATTAGTTTATAAGTCGTCTTTTGAAACTTTTCAGGTACTTCTATATAACTAGAACCTTTGATAGGCTTGTATTCAATAATTTTTACATTGAAGTCTAATAATTTATCTGTTATCCAGCCCGAGGAGTTTTTTGTACATTCTTCAACCTTTCTAATAGCTTCTTTATGCAGATCATCAATGTTTGTTAAGTTTTTCGATATGTCTACAAACTTACCTGTATTCATCCATGCTGTTGAATATACTTTTTCATTTTTTTCTTTGTATTTATAACATTGAACTAAAATTGCCAATTGTATCTTCATATTATCAAACTTTTGCTCTCTCAAAACTGATTTCACAACCGGGGTCATATTCCTCATGAAAACTGTCGGATCTATAACTGATATATCAGAGAACATATATTCCAGGCATTTTTCATTTATAGCACATTTTTTTTCGTTTGAATTTACAGCCATAAACGTTTCTAAAATGCTTCTTTGATTTCTTATGCTGTTCTAGATTTTTTACTTCTACTTTACATATTTTACACACCTTTTTCTCAAAATATGAATCGGAAATTAGTTCTTTATTTATGTTTTTAATATGCCTTGTAGATTTTTGATGTGTTTTTAGGTTAGAGACATTTATATTACATATATTACAGAAATTTTTATTTCTATCAAAATACAGATCCGAGATTAATAGTTTACTCACATTTTTATTTGTTTCATGCTTTTCTCACGTCTTCTCAAGTTTATGATGTAAATATTACATATATTACAAAAATTGTTACTTGAAGTCATCTTTACTGAAATTTTCTTCAAATTATTATGCCTTTGTGTATTCTTAGTATTAGATATATGTGATACATCAAATGATTCCATTTTCAATAAATTATTTTCTCAGTATATTTTAAAAATTTCAATGTTTTTTGCCCAATGGAAATTTTAAAGTATTCTGAAAATTTATGTTAATCAAAATGAAAAGCAATATTCCATATGAAGTAATAGATGCTCAAAAATTGCAAACTCGATGTATTTACTTTATTTACAAACAAAGGTAGCTCCTTCTCTCGTTATTGCCTAACGAGACAACCATAAAAAGAAAAACACATTGAAGAATTAAACTTAATAAAATGGAATATATTATTACAGATATTCAAAGAGAAGTTGTTCTCAATACTGCAAAAATAAATCAATTGCAATTAGATGTTGATCAAATTCAAAATGATGTCGAATTAAATAGGAAAGTTATAACTCAATTAGAGTCAGATATCATTCATCTTGAAACATTAATCAGTAACGATTCTTATGACACCAAAGGTAGCTTTTTCTCTCGTAATTGCCCAACGAGAAAACCAATAAGAAAGAAAAATACATTGAAGAATTGAACTTAATGAAGTAGCAAATTAAAAAACAATGTTTACAATTGCTACAAACAGAAAATAAATTTTGGGAAATGAGTTGTATTTTATTAGTTAAATAAAATGGTGTATATGTGGAAAGACAGTAAAAGAAATAATCAAAAGAATCACTTCATTTTTCCTTCTCCTGGCTTGAGATGTCTCATCGTAGGAAGGTTAAACTGTGGTAAAACTTTTTTATTAATAAAGCTTCTGTTAGAAAAATTGGTCGATTTTAATCATCTTTCTCTGTACAGTAAATCAATACATCAACCAGAATATAAATTGT
The DNA here is from genome assembly GCA_030386875.1 of Morinoia aosen. NCBI lineage: Eukaryota > Metazoa > Arthropoda > Malacostraca > Amphipoda > Talitridae > Morinoia > Morinoia aosen. The sequence continues at coordinate 11,235,908 of CM059561.1, forward strand.
TAAAGAATGCTTTTGATAAAGGCTATAACCAATCTGAAATAATTCAATTATTTGAAATGGGGAATGGTATTATTGACGATTTTCTTGAAAATTTACCTATTAAAAGAAACTCAAAATCTAAAATTGAATATTTTCAAGGTATGACAGCTATTCCCGATCCAAGTGGCGTAGATTCAAAAAAGAAAAATCTTTTTATTTTCGACGATATAGCAACTGAAAGAGATCAAAGTCCAGCTGATAGCTTTTACACAAGAGGTAGACACAACAACTGCTGTTCAATTTACTTAACACAAAATTATTATTTATTACCGAGACAAACAATTAGAACAAATGCTAACGTTCTAATTCTTTTTGATTTAGACTCAACTGATATGAAGAACATTTACTCAGATATCATATCTCAGGACATGCCCTTTGATGAATTTAAAGAGTTTTGTTCAAACACATATAAAGAACCATATAATTTTATCTTTATTAATAAAGACAGACATCCACTTCAAGGTCGGTACTTTCAAAACTTTGATAAATTATATATTCCTAAAAAATACTTCAGAGAATGGAATTATTCCTAAGCATACTATATATTGTTTTTGTTTATTATACAAAAAAATTAAGTTTACAACTGAAATAGAGTAAAAAACGCAAAACAACCCCGAAGTACCGGTCCTTCATCAGTTCTCTTCACGTCTTCACACTTGGTGAAGATCTATGAGCTCTATTACATGGTCTCTTTAGTCCATAACACAGTGTATTGGCGTCGTAATCTGATTTTCACGTCAGCCGACGCATTTCACACCATTCATACAGACTTCTGATTCCATGTAATATATTTGGGGTTGTCTCTCTTCAACTTAACGCATCGTTCACAATCCAACTATGGCCACTCGTTGAATTGCACAGACACGGTTCGTTTAAGAGCCACGCGTGGAAGGCAAGATATCAAGAGCAGTACGAGTACTGTTACATATCTCCGAAACCGTGAAAAACCCTTCCGGGAATCTCAGGAATCGAACCCTCAACTGCAATGGTTTTCATAACGCTAACCCGACACGTTACCACTGAGCTAAAGGTTGCCTAGTTTAAATTGAGAATTTTGGACTATTTAAGCTAACTTTTTCTGAATACGGAAGAAAAAATGCTTCGGTTTTTACAATTCACAGTCATGTTAAAACTTTAATTACTTTCATTTAGTAAAGAATAAAAGAGAAAATACTAAAATTAGGCATCAGTCCTTCTTATGATTTACCATTTACCATCGATAAGTATCTTTTATACCGTTTTGTTAACTTAGAAAACTTTCACGTTAAACGAGATTCGAACCCGCGGAGTCCCGACAATAGCTTCCAGCAGTAGCGCCTTAGTGCACGCGGCTATCACGATAGGAGAAATTTGCGTGAAATTGTTGTGTATACTTTTTACATGTCTCTTCATTATATAAATTATATCGTTTTAACCTCTCTGTTCAACATTCTATTTATAATTTTAAATTCAATTTTATTTGTTTTCAATAGTATTTTTATGTAATAATTCAGACGTAATCATATATGATTGATATTTGACAAGTCTACCACGAAATCTCAGTTCATTTCCTATGTACGCTTTAGAAAAATAGTTGAACGGGAAACTAAAATGAATTTCGAACAATTTTTTTCAAATAAGGAAAATGATAAAACGGAAGTAGTTTTTATTGATGAAACCTTGTGGTTAGATTAAGAAAATTGAAATTCATATCTAAAAGATACTTGGTCGTTCGTGTAACTGATTTCTGGTTATAAAAAAGTATAAAATTCATCAATGAATAAATCTTTTCTGAAATTGTTTTTTAAATAATTTCAATTATAAGCTAATTGGGGTGAATTGTGCCCTGATTGGTACTGTGCTTACTACTGGCATGTTTTCTATTTTTTATCTGACGATTCTGCTGTGGTTTTTCAGTGTCTTTCAGACTAGAGTGGTCTGACACTGCCACATCCACAGTTTCCATGGTGACACTAAACGATAATTGGCGCCATCCTGTGGCTCGTGTGCGGGTGTACCTTACTAACAACTTTTAGTTGCGACAATTTTTATATTGTGACAATATTTTGTTTTGACAACTGACAATGAAAAGTCACTCGTGTGCGGGTACCCTAAAGGAGGTGAAGTCATTTATACGGGGACAACCGTGCACATTCGGTAATTCGACTAGCCAATGCAAGGCTTCATTCCAAACAAGCCAGATGACGGCACTCGCACAACATGATGTCAGCGGCGGCAGCGTACTACCACGCAGCGACGGCAGCGTGCTTTGCCTCTCCAGACATACGGTCAACAACAGGACCGACTGCCGCTGTGCTTCCGCAGGTACGGATGTAGATTTTTGAAAAACATATTTCCGTCCGGCGACGTGCAAATCTACCAGAACTAAAAGGTCATCGATCCTCAGTTTAATCATACCGGCAGCTTCATAAATTGAAAGCTCTATCCAAACGGTAGGATAATTTACTTTATTCAATCATACAAGACGTTTTAATACCTTTTCCATGCGGATGAAGCTGACGATTGCGCGCCGTGTTCAATCGTAAAAAGAAAATATAAAATTTCGTATTCAGATATTTATTTGAAATGAAACGTGCGATATATTCCGCTTGTGAGTTCATGAACTGAACGGCAGGGGTATTAATTTGAAATTGTATATATACTTTCAGCATGTCAAATTTCAAGCTAAAAAAAGACTTCTGATGCTAGTTATTATATAAAATATTTTAGCCTCCCTTTACCACGACAAAGATGTTCAATAAGGACTTCTGAAAAGAGAAAGGCACCATTTAGTACGGAGTCAAGGGAACGCGGAATCTATCCAGAAGGGGCATAGAAACAGTAAATTGAGAAAGAAGTTAATGAAAAATGATGTAATTTGAAGAAAAAAATCATAGATGCGGAAAAACAGGACAGCAGTGAACCGATAAAAATGGTCCGTAACAAAATGAATAACTAATCTGTTTCAACGAAAGGCTTACCTAACCTTTAACTTAAAACCTCGCACATTCCCCATGGGACTGAGCGCTAAGAATAGCGAGCGTTGATTATTGTTATCGTTGGGAGGGAAAGTTGAAATTACCCGCGTTCATATTGTTGTAAAGATTATATGAATACACAGTAACAAGAAGAAAATTTAGAAGAATATGACCATTTCAGATTTCAGCACCTCTCTCCACAAAAAAGGTGTTTCATAAACACAAAAGAAGATAGCATCAATCGAAACGGGAATTAGATATCAGGAAATCTATGCACGAAGTGTGTTCCCATAGATGATGTTTTGGATGGAAGCATCGAAGTACGAAGTTTGTAATAAAAAATTCACTTTGGATATGTAAGGCTTCAGAAACAGGATGGCAATGGACCGAAAAAAAAGTCGGTAGAAACTTAAAAAAAATTTGAGGTTAGAATATTAGTAGTACAAGCCTCCCTACCACAACAAAGTTCAATCAAAGGAAGTTAAAAATCATTCAATATGAACTTAACAGAACGGGGAATGTATGCACAAGATTTGTTCCCACACCAGACTCCATACACGTAATTAGATTAGATTATTAGTTAGTTTAAGCCTCCCTACCCGCAACAAAGACAATCAAAAGTGTTAGGCACCATTTAGCATCGAGTTAGGGGGTCCTCCGGGGCCCCTTTTCTCTCCGATGGGTATTTTTCATGTTATTGTGTTATTGTTGGAAAAGAACCCTTAGGTGGTGGACTATTCGGTCCTAAAATTTTATGGCGCTACGGACAATAGATCCCCCCCCCCAGGGGGAGTAAGGGGACCAAAATCTTAAATTTTCGAGCACATTTTGACCCCATATAAAAAGAAAACAAAAGGAGAAATGAAAAATTTGCGAATGTACTTTTGTTAGATATGTTCCAAGGATTCTAAAACTGTTTTTGATCTAGCACAAAAACTTAATGAGTTCTATTCTTTTGAAATATCAATACCAGTGGAGCAAAAACTAATATGTCAAATTTATTCAAAAACTAATGCCTGAATCAAAAAAATGTATAGGGGAAATTGTGTTTGTTTTCAAAAGTTACATATAATAGTCAAATTTCATAAGAATCAGACTGAAAACAAAAAATTTCATAATTTTTATGAAATAAGTAAAAAAAATTTATTTTTTTTTCATTTTAAATTACAATTTACAGTGTGAATATGATGTTATGCATAGAGATTATCGAAATAAAAATGAAAACAGCATTCAATTACATAAATTTTCCATTATATTACACTTCAACAAAATATTTTGTTTTTGGCCTATACTGTAAAGTTACTTTATTTCAAAATTCAAAAGAATAGAAGTCACTGAGTTTTTATGCTAGAAAGAAAAAAAAGACAGTTTTAGAATCCTTGAAACGTTCCTAACAAACTGACATTCCTCGATTTCCCAATTTGTACGTTGTCTTTTTTTTCTGCTAGTTCAAAACCTAAAAATTCGGTATATTTTAGGTATTGATCAAATATCGCATGTATAAAAATTAAAAAAATTTAAATAGGAAATCCAAGAATTTCAGTTTGTTTGCAATGTTACGAGGATTTCAAAACTGTCTTTGTATTTGTTCTAACATAAAAATTCATTGACATCTATTTTTTTGAAAACATCCCAAAAATGAACCAAAAAACAAGTTTTTTAAAACAAAAAAAAACTAAGGCCTAAATCAAAAAAGTTACATGAGGACAATATGTTTTTCTTGCAAAAATACATATAGTGGCCACATTTCAGACCGATCGGATCAAAACTCAGTTTTGACGGGAGGACCCCCTTAAGGGAACGCAGAATCTATACAGAAAGGGCATAGCAACAGTAAAATGAGAAAAAAAACTTATGAAACCAGATCAAAGTTGCAGAAGAAAGAAGTAGTTCCTGAAAAACAGGACAGCTGTGAACCAAAAAAATGTTCCTTAACATAACAAAGACATTTCATTTCAACAAAAGGAAAGCCTACCCAACTCTCAGCTCGGGACCTCACGTTTTTCCCAGGGAGTGGTAATTCCTATACGTACAATAGTTGTGTCTCACAGAGGGGGAGACACCCTCAGTGTCTTCCTCTTCGATCACTTAAAACACCTATTGATACAATACGGTGTTTGACAGTGGAAAACAAGGAAATTTTTTACAGTGTACCGACGCACAACTTGCCCAGCCCAGCTCATGGATAAGAAGCGAACACTGAACTAGATAATAGGAATGAAAAAATGAACTAATCTCAACTGGGCTGTGCATCAATCAATCAGTACAAAGTTACTAGTGCTAGCTTTGTTATTTAAATCCTACAAGGAATAAATTGAGCAAACTATTGTTCACTCACAAGCACATTGCCGGTGACCGTCTCATTCGCATAACAGGTGGCTGACTGCCACAATATGTGGCTAACTGCGACAACTTACAAAGTATTAAAATTAATACTGAATTTCTATCACTCCACTGCAGCATACTAGGTGGGAGGAGCACCAGGAGTCTAACACTGGCTTGACTTGCTATAGGTGGTTAACCAATTCCCAGCAATATCATCAAATGTTCCAGAAACCGGATGTTCACCACTATCAGACATTCAAATAAAGCCGCAAGACAAGTTGCGCTGATCAAGAACACATGAAAATCTCAAAAATGGGCACCAATATTCTAAAAGACGGCTACACTGAGACACCAGAACTTTAGATTATCCTACAAAAACATTACAAGAACATTACAGTACTTGGCGGCAAAACAAAACCCTAAAAGAACTTGGGAAATCATTAGAGAAGTTGCTCAGTATAAAAATTCAGACTGCAAAAGCACTTTTGACAACCCCTCAAAAATGGCGAATGCTTTAACACTTTCTTCTCAAAAGTTGGCGAAGATGTTTTCAATGAAGTATCCAGGACAGTTTCAGACACATCTACAGAGGCAAATCCGAGCGATGTTTCATCCCCAAATAGTAACAACAAGCGGAGACCAAAGCCAGTTAGCGTCATAGAGATACGAAAAATCTTATACTCACTAAAGAATACTAAAGCGACTGGAAATGATGGCATAAGCCTCCAACATATAAAAGACAGCTTCCCTGTCACAGCACCCTTATTCGCTTGACAATAAATACATCTATAGTCACAAACAAGTTTCCCGATCAATGGAAACTATCCATTATTAAGCCATTACATAAATCTGGTGATATCGACATAGTGTGATATTTAAGGAGAAAGTAAACACACAATCCGCAAGAATAGCTCTTTTCGTTCAATTAGAAAGGAAACGTTATCCTGCGTAGTTAATACTAAGTGGCGTCCCCGTGTAATTGCGGAGAAACGCCCGATTATGTAAAAAACGTAAAGAAACTTGTTGAACAAGAAACATCGCTGTACTCCAAGAAACGTCGAAGTTTTTAGGCAAGTAGAACAGACACTTCAATGCGTAGCCGAAAGCTGAAACAAAAGGAAACTTGCTCAGTAAGCTAATTCTTCCGGCTGCCAACCTATTTATACAATGTAAGCACAGTGTTTCAGGGTCTCTACACGCACTAGTCAGTCACAAACCTCGCCTAATTTACAGGTGACAACGAACAAGTCAGCGGGTGGACGCACAATAAGGAAAAGGTTGCCGTCGTTCCAGAAGCGTCATTTGCGGCAGAATAAAACCAGAGCCTGGTTGATATGTGGAGCACCGATGCGGTAGTTTTCTACGGAACAAAAGAGTTCGGCGTTATAAAGAGCTTCCAAAATTACGGTGTAAAGCATTAACGTCACAAGTTCAATGTATAACCTTATCTGTACGGTATTTACCTTCGAATTTAATGGATGCGAAGATAATTCCAGTCTAGAAAGGGGAAATCAGTAGAAGGGAGGCCTGCCAGTGTCTACAAAAATAAAGTAATAGGTAACGAAACAAGACTTAATTAAGGTTAGTATGTTAGACTCAAAGTTAATTAACGATCTAAACTGACAGACCTAGAAGTTCTAACGTGCTTGAAGGGTAAACGTAACATAAGGAAAAGGAAGGGTTGTACAAATTAACAAGTAGGTAAGTAGAAAGAGGTGTCCTAGATACAGAACCGCCCGGGAGCTCCGGTCCTCGTGAAGTGTGGAATGCGTCTGTTAACTTGAGGCAAATCTCACGCCTCCACGCCTTCCGTTGACTCGTTAAGGTTCTAATGAAATTCGTCACAATAGTGTCAAACTACAGACCAATCAGTCTCCTGCCTGTTATGTCCAAAATATTATAAAAAGTAATAACAAACCAGTTCTCGTCTTACATAGACGAGTCACATCTACTGCATCGCAATCAATATGCTTACAGAAGGAATACCAGTACTCAGGACGCCCTGTTAAACATAACAGAAAAAATTTACAATGATATTGACCAAAAAAATACCTCTCTTACTATTGCTTGATCTCTCCAAAGCTTTCGACAGTGTTGAGCATAAGAAACTTCTACAAAAAATTTCAAACCTCAGAATAGACACTCAGTGGTTTGAAAGCTACCTACTAAACCGCTCTCATGCAGTGTGCTTGAATAACAAAATGTCATCATTCATACCAAATAATTTTGGTGTTCCTCAAGGTTCAATCATCGGCCCACTCCTATTTTCAATTTTCATCAAGGATTTCCCCACCATGCCGGCAAACACAAAAATCTCAATGTATGCTGATGACGTGCAAATTGCCATGACAAGCTCAACAGCGGATTTAAAAGAAACACAAGCCAACGCTGAAAACCTTCTGAGAAATCTGAAATTGTGGTATGACCATAATGGTCTCAAACTTAACGCAAGTACAACGCAATGCATTATTTTTGGATCACAGAATGCGACTGAAAATTTACCACCATTCAAGCAAACATTTGGAGACGATACAATTAAACCAGTAGATAAGGTTAAAAATCTGGGTGTTTGGTTTGACAAAAATATGACTTTCAATTCACACGTCGAAACAATGTGCAACAAAATAAACGGAACCTTAATGTTCTTTCATCATATAAAGAACACACTTGACGAAAAATCTAGATTATTAGTGATTCAGTCTTTAGTTTTATCGCGTCTGGACTACTGCAGTCTTGTGTGGGAGATTTACCTCAATGTCGTCAGGAAGAGTTGCAAAAATGTGCAAACTTTGCCGCCAAAGTGGTATGCAAAGGAAGTTTCAATAAATACGATCATGTCACCCCTCTTTTGAGAAAACTCGACTGGATCCCAATACCGAACAGATTTATGATCCAGAAAGCTCGACGAGTATTCTCCTCTTTGTACCTCCCCCAAAGTAATGCAGAGGTGGTAAAATTTTTTCCATCTAATATCCCAAACGAAAGACCAAACCGGAGGAACGATGTTTCAGTCAGTTACCGTTCATCTAACGTGGGACAAAAAGCTCTCTCAGTTTCTGGAGCTTTTTTGTGGAACAAGCTTCCCCAGCATATCGAAAACTCTAAAACTGGAAAAGAATTTAGAGTAAATGTGTCACGTCATTTTGCATCTCTGTCATAGGGCCTGCAGCATTCCGGTATGAACTTCCTATCTATCAGAAATTTTAATTTTCCTGAAATTTCTGTTAGAAATTTAGAAGCTATTTCATTTTACGTTTGCTTAGCGATTCGTATATTCATCTTACTTATTTCTGTCGGCAACAATGAGCACCACAGCCGTCAGTTCAATGCAGCAGAACGAACGTTCTTTCCATAATTAGGAGCATTTCCTCATCTTTATTTTGTTATTTCTTTCTCTTTTCTGTATTAATATTTAACGTCCGTATGACAAATATACCATGAAATACACTCTGTGTGTACACCAATAAACAGGTTTATAGATGTGAGGGTTGTGTAAAGTTTATAATGAATTAAATTTTGGGTAACGTTGTCTCGCTATTTCAAAATCATTCTCAAAGATGTTTTCAATCAATTTTCGGCTGATTTTCGGGGGTAATTTAAGCATTGCATTTAGTCTTTCTATTTTTTTATTTTTTTTTGTCGTGCGTTCAGCGCACACTAGCACTGAACTTTCAAATCGGAAAAAACTCTAAATTTCTGTAATTAAAATTATCACTTTAGATCGAAGATTAATCTACCTATATGTGCCAAATTTTGTGAATATTCTCCACTCAGATGTGATATCCGGCCTCAATGTTACTCCATTTTATCCGACGTACACATGTCCGTATAATGCTAAAGAGTTGTGTTGCTTCTTGACTATAACCTGATTTTTCTTAAAAAATTTCTGTGAAGAAATTTAAAACCAGTTCATTTTTATGTTTTTCGAAGTCTTTTTTTCCTTTAACTTACTTTTTTGCGAAAAATTTCTTAGGATTACAGTGAGCTCAACTGTCATTTTCTGTGTAGTAGATGGTAGGTTGCGTTTATCTTTTATTTTATATATGTATTTTTTTCTAATATTTCATTTTCAATAAGTATATATATTAATATGTGTGTGTACGTGTGTAGGTCTATATATGTATCTACATATATAGATATACATGTTTCTATTTCATTTCTTTACGCAAAAACCATCCGGGTAATAAAGCTCATTGCACTAGCGAAATGGTTCAAAAATAGATCTATCACTTCCCCAGAGGGTGTTTCTGTGAATCGGATTAATGTCAAATATAATTAATGAAATAAGTGCAATTTGAGCATATGAATCGTAGTAAAATTATCTTTCTGTCCGTATGTTGTACAAGCTATGAATTTTGATATTGAGTATATATTTGTTCACCCATTTCTACCAATATTTTGTAGATATTGGTCAATCATGAGTGGTAACCGGCTTACACTGTATCTCTATTTTATCCCATGTACCCATGTCCGCATGATGTGGTGAATATCGAGAAGATATGAAATGTGTTTTTGGTGGTGATTGGCCTTTGCATATTTTTAGGGCGTATTTTTCATTTCTCATTCAACTACCCTTGACAGAGATAGACTATTGGCACGCCACGTATGGTTTGTCTATTAGTACGCCTCGTATATTCTGTCTATTAAACTGCCTCGTATGGTCTATTTATTTGTACACCTCTGATAGTTTTTCTATCAGTACACCTCGTATAGTTTGCCTATTATTATGCCTCGTATGGCTTATCTATTTGTACACCTCGGATGGTTTGTCAATTAGTACTCCTAGAATAGAACTTTTGTTAGACTACTAGCACACCACGAATGGTTTGTCTATTAGTACGCCTCGTATATTTTGTCTAATATTATGCCTCGTATGGCTTATCTACTTGTACACCTCGGATAGTTTGTCAATTAGTTCTCCTCGTATGGAACATTCGTTTTAGGATGTCCTATATTAAGAAACTTTCAAAAGCCAATATGTTGGCATGTATCTCATGTGACAACTTGGAAATACACATTTTTCTTTTTTTTTCTTTTCTACTGCACAGTCACTTTAGCAAAAAGCGGGCGGCGCTGGCTTTGCGGACGGGTTCGGATTGATAGCGGCGATGTTGTCAAAATGAGCGTTCCATAACTCGCGTTTGCACAACGTGACACACTCAATGTGTCTAAAAATTGAAAAACATGTTTAGAGTCGTTATTATCATTATTTTAAGCAAATGTTACTTCTCTGGTATTGAACAACTTCTATAAACAGTAACGAAAAGATATTTCGCACAACCTTTGAAATTTAAAGTCGAAACCTTCTATTATCGTTACCTGCAAATATCATGTAAGGAAATGTATCAACTGGCTTTACTGAACACAAGTGTGTCAAGTCAAACATATTTTACGATGATTCCCATTTATAATTTTGTAAAGTATAAAATCTTATGAGGTTATTCCATCAAACTTCATCGAGAAATATGGAGCATAGAATTTTGATAGAGCAGTTTATCGGACATCATATAACTACTGAATTTCTAATCTATTACATACATCGATGTTGCAGCTATCTGTGGAATACTTTTCATAGTTTATGTGTTTTTTCTTCGTGTGCTGGATCCTCAAAATTCGTTTGTTGCATTTTATTCTCGAACGTGAACAAAGGAAGAAAATCATTTCCATATACCTTTTGGAAACACCTACTGCCATTTCGAATGTAACTCTTCGAACATGTTACTTTTTATTCCCCCTGCCTAATGTTTCATTTTAAGCCACCTAATTGACTGGCAGAAAATAGTTATCTTCAATTGTAAGATGACATGAAATTTTATTCAAAAAAAGTCTAGAAACAACGTACTCCAAAATACAATACAACCAAAATTTTTTTTGCACTCTAAAGGAAATACGGAAATTACAATTATCCCATCTCACAGCACGCGGCTGATTTCCTATGCGTGCGAGCTGCTATATATATGTAGCTGCGGCACTGGAGGAACAACTTACGAACCGAAGTTCTGTGCTGGAGCGCTAGTTGAATTTGGGCCTGAATTTGGTCGAATAGCGATTAATTCCCATAGGAAGGACGATTTTTTTTGTACGGCCACTTCACAAGGAATAATAATGATTTATTATTTCTCTAAAGGATTTTTACCTAAAACTTGCCTTTTCGTTAAGCTGAGAGTTTCCTTTTTTCTAATGGAATAATTTGAACGTCATTTAAAACAAGAAATATGGTATTTAATTATCTTCTAATGTGATGAGTGACATTCATTCGGAACTTTAATTAATACCTCCTTGCAACATACGAGAACACAAAGTTCGACAGTTTGGAATAGATTTGCACCTCAAAATTAGAAACCTCTCTTACAAAGTTAACCAGACAAATCCTGTCGTGCTCAACCATATCTAGGAACTTGCACTCCTGAGGCAAAGCAATTTACCCACTGACGGAAAACCTCGAACCATGGACTTGCTTTCACCAATAAAAAGGTGCGAAGTTTCCCAATTTGCAAACATAATCTCTTGCTGCTCAATCATTTGTCAATATTGGATATTTAGGTAGCTATACAACATAGCGCAATAGTTCAACCTAAACGCTGTAAGTAACCAATTTGGAATTCACGTTAAAAATCATTACGATGCCATCATTACTGTTAATAACTAATGGCGTATAATTACATCACATCTTACGGCCTTCAAATAAAATTGAGCAAAGTATAATTAATCCCTTTTTGCAGGCAGATATGTACTTCACATTGTTTTAACATTTAAGCTCATTAGGTTTTCTAATGAATTCGATGTCAGGAAAAACTTTCCGACTGACGGTGGGGAATAATATTTCGATCGAAAAGCGGGTCGTTGACTAGATCAAAAATAGAAAGGTGAGTACCTCATCACTCATCTATAAGAGGAATTTTTTTCGATACAGAGGGTATACAATATAGGTGTGCACAACATTTAGTATTTTACGTTGGCACTGGATTATTTTCGAAGGTAAAAGGGGGTCAAATAGCAAATATTGGCTGCCGATTTCATGGGAAAATATGAGCAAATCGGCACTGTGGACCAAAGATTTTGTCCTGCTGTTGATGACAACAGGATAATTCGCTGTCGTACACTGACGATTAGCAAACTCGAGTCGAGTGTGAAATTTCCCCGCCAGTAATCGTTAGAACCCGCCAGTCCTCGATAGAAATCAATGCTGATGTCGGCAGTAATTTCTGGTTGGGATCGCAACAGTGATGTTAAACATTAGCAACCGATACATTAAGTATCGGTCTTAAGTCCAGGTCACAGTTCGTCTTCACAAAGCAATCAATATCACTCGTTCATTAAAAATTTGAGCCCAATCCATTAATGACATATTCTTGTTTTTTTTTTCTGCGACAAGTATCGAAATAGAAATGGAGGACATATGTAAAACCTGACACTATTTCGATAGCTCATATTTTTTCGATTACCTTCTTTTAGAGCTAGGTGCTGATATAAAGCAGCTGATTTTCTTTTATTGCTGGAGGTAGCTGATAAGCGGCCGGTAATAAAAGATTAATATAAAATTTGCCAACTTTTAGAAATTGCTTCTCATACCTGTGTACACTCCGACAACAGAACCGAACGTTCTGAGTAATCATTCAACTGGTTTGAATAAGCGTCATATTCGATATGACCTCAATCTAGTCCTATTTGCTGCTCCTGTTGGTGTTATCGGTTACAGTCTTTGCAGACATTTTCTTTGGGAAAATCGAGAAAAGTTACAAATTTTTTTATCAAGTCTTTCACGTGAGAAAATTTAATATGCCTACTTATGTAAACGAAATTATTTTATTTTTTTTCGACATCAGATATTGTAATAAATATTTGCGCTGCTCAATTCACACTCGAATTTGACCATAACCTCAGTCATTCGAGGGTATTTTCCACAAAATCCTACTCTCGAATTCATTGCAGAATGCAGAGTCATGCCAGTCAAGAAACTAATATTTTAGCCGCACTTCAAACAGACTATCAAATTAACAACACGGAGCTCACCACGCTCATTTTTTTGTAGCGATCAAACATCACTTAAGAAATTTGTGTAATAAATTTGGCCCGAATATATCTAGGGACCGATCAACACCACACAAAAACGCTGTTGACAAGACATTGAGTGTCAACAGCGCAGTTGATCAGGTGTGGCGAAGACAGGAACCTTGCATGTCTTCCATCGAGCTCAACAGTAGGGTCCCGAGTCTGAGCCGGCTTGCAGCGCGGGGCTTCGGGGCCCTTTTTGTGTATGACGTCAGGATAGAGTACGGTAAAAATAAGCAAGCTTAAATTACCACAATTTAGCCGATGCTTACTTTATGCAACTGAAATCATTGTTCAGCATTTTACTTAAGAAAAAAAGTGAGAAGAAATTTCTTTTTTTGCCTATTTTTATCGTTTTATACATCCACGGAAATGTGCTCGTGCAACTGTACGGAGCACTGAGGGGAAATTGTTCCCAGAACTATTTTGTCCAAAACGTAACGCTCTGCTCTCGAGGCATGTATTAGACAACAGCAGATCAATGCATAAATATCGTCGCATAAACATGTTTACGAAGAAAATAGTGCGTAGACCAGGCTAAATTTTCCCTCTTGAATAGGTCAAGCTTCACTTTGTGTCTCAGGAGTCGGATAGCACGCTCTGACTAATGTAACACATTGTTCGAATTTAGGTACAATTTCATATTGCATATTTATTAGTATTTAAATATATACCTATTCCATATCTTCAATTTAAATAGATGCGCATTTTTTACCTTATTTTGAAAAAGTGAAATGCCTTTTTATTATTTTCAGCACATTAGGCTAAAAATTAAGTTAGTTTAAGCCTTCATACCCATCAAGAAGAGGCTTCCAATAAATAAAGAGAATATCAACTAGTATGGAAATTAGGGAATTGGGAATCTAGCACAAGGTGTCCACACCCTGCGCATAAAAACAGCATTGATTGCGTGATTCATCTCCGTAGGTTGAAGGTTTATTCCGATTTCCAAGTTCACTCGTTTCCATGTAGTGCTTCTCGCCCCCTTTCCTCTTGCTCCGGGTGGTCACCGGTGCTATACAAATCCATTTGAAATCCGACTTTTGATGTTAAGATTCTCTTGGAGATTAACTCTTCGGTCTTGATCCGCTGTCATTTCGACACGTGTCAGTTTCGAGCTGTTCTTGGTGTCCGGCCACCGGCTTGCGGTGCCAGCCGCCGCACCCACGCTAATTCACTTGTCACCTCTCTCGAACTTTTCTCCCGCAGAAAGACCCCGTTTTGTTCTTATGCTCAGCCTTTATTCTTCCCACTTGCTTTCTTCTAGAAGCTTCGCGAATGTTCTTCGTTGTTCTGATGTATCGGTGGCTCATTGGTAAGCCCTTGCCTGCGTCTGCTTCTCTCTTTTCGCGGCAAGTCCCCGAGTGTTGATTGGCTGTTGATTGACGGTTTTCCTCCTTTTGTCCACGTCATCGCTCTGCACACTGTACGACTCCCTCAAGTTGGTAGCGTATTCTTGCCCGTGTATCGGAATGCTGATGGCATACCTTAATTTCCCCGGCTCCCAATCATATTATTCATATAATATTGCTTTTCATCCCTCTTTATGTTTCAATATTTAATTGACCCCTAAAAAATTCGTGCACAGTTCTAGTGGATCTCTATCCTCCTTCAATCCCCCATTTCACCCCCCCCCCTTTCTTGAGGAGATGCTTCGCCCAATTTACCCTCACTTACACTCCCACATAACCCCACACTTGTCCCGGCTGGCGGGCTTCAGTTGCGCGCGTTACTGTTTTCCCGCACTTTTATTGCTAACACGGATTATGTCTACTATTACCAATATCATTACATTTGTTTGCCATCCTCATCTGGAAAATTTGTACGAGTTAAGTATTGAATTCCGTCATTTATGATGGGCAGTGCACACTAGTGGCACAAATAAAACCCTCACTCAAAAAAAAACGGGTACCATTCAGCAGGTGAGTCAATTCATATCAATTCTTCCTATAAACATTCTAACATTCTAATAGAGCTCTTAGATATAATCAGTTCCATAATAGTCCACACTTTGCTGTTGGAGTTATTAAAAGGGATGAACCTATTCTCATTGGACACGCATAATCTACCTGCAGGAGAGCTACATATCCTACAGTTATATAAACACCCTAAGTTTCAAGATCACAGCATGCTCCTCAGACTGGCGGGTAGTTTCAATTGACCTCACAAAACAAGGTCAATAAGTTGTCACGCTTCACTGCAAGTTAAACTAGGCTTAGAATGAACAATTAAATATTGACGGAGCTATATAACACTGGAAGCATCAATCTGTATAATTAGATATAAATCAGATTTAAAGAGGAAGATAAAGATAGTAGCTTGTAACTATGATTGATAGCAAGGAGCTTTACAGCACTGCAACTTAAGAGTTGCAAAATCATATTTAAACCAGACCTAAAAAAGAACTTTGAGAATATAGCTGTGAGTGATACAAGTGGTAGAACCTAAATGTATGTAGAATTAAGATAGCGTACTATAGAAATATCTGTCACCAAATGCTCAATTTTACCCAGTTTGAAGTTTCCAACAGATCCCATTGGGTCTCAGAATTTGCCCCCACTCATCAGCTGAATGCCATAATACAAAATACATCGCTAGACACACAGGAATAATCTTGACGATCTCTCTACGCACAGTTAAGTTCCTACAAACATCACTGCATTTTACCTACAAAAATCACTTAATATTAAACACTAGTTACTTACATTTCTATTTCTAGAGTCTACACATTTTACTTTTTTGAACACATGAATACTGACAGCATCTACACTGCTCGCCAGGTTAAATACCTAAGGTTCTAGAAGCGAGTGTGCCTGTCGGATTGTTCTAGCCTGAACCAATAAGTCAAAATTTTCAAATTTCTGCGCAGGCAGTACAACAGAAGTGCCTTGAAATTATGTAGACTGAGCTCCTGCCTGTCATAATGGAAGAGAAATTCGGGAGAGGAATGTCCGGTCGAGTGATGGCCGTAACAGCGAGTGTTTTGACGCTCCTCGGCACATTGCAGCCAGTGCGTAAGTACATACTTATTCGAAAGCGATGTTTATGTCTGGCATGTTCAACCATTCAGTCAACTTGATGTATAGTTTAATCAGCATTCCAGTTTAGTTGATGTTTAGCATTATCAATTTCACGTCAACTTTGATGTTTAGCAAAATCAACATTCTAGTCCAGTTGATGTTAATCATAATCAAATTCCGGTCAAATTGATGTTAAAATCAACTTTTCAGCCAAGTTGGCGCTTTGGAAAAATCAACATTTCAGTCAAGTTCACGTATAATAAATTCAAAACCCCTCAAACTGACGTTTGGCATTTGCAAGGTTCCCGTCAATTTAAAACATGAGGTGCCTAAATTTCCAATCAAATTGGTTGATGACACAGTATTTAGCTTCCAATCGCCTGATAATTAAGAGCAGTTCGCAATCACGCATACAATCGACCGAGCTGGTACCCATTGCCCCACCGAGTTTAATTAAGTGCGAATTTGGGCTGACTCTGCACGTTGCGAACGCTTGGAAATTGGAACCCAGAACCTATCACCAGTGAGCAACGGTGTCTCTCACCCCATAACTCACGCGATGCGTGTTTCCTGATGTTTATGACTCATGTCATGAATGTTGGGATCAGAGTATTCGTTGATCTGATTTGGTGTTTGGTTCACACGATGTAGTACACGAGGCACAGCATAAGACTTCATTCATGTCTGCGTATTAATTTCAAGGATCTTTACGCTGTGCAATCGTTTAAGATTCAATCCATGTTTTTGCTAATGACTGACTGTTTGCCTAAACTAACGCGAGGTAGGAATATTTATTGTCAGATTTCAAAGTAAAGTTCAAGTACGGATATCTTATTCGCCATTCAGGAAATTGTGAAATTATCAACGTTACAGTCTACTGCTGTTTAGGACCTCGAATGTGTGAATTCGTAATGAAAATCTGAATTTGGTCATTCTAAGATGATGCAAAGGAATCTAAACAAATTAAAGTTTTCTTCACAAGAAACTTGATGAGCTATGTTCGAAGGATTAATAGAGATTTGAATTTAAATTAATTGATACATTATTCTTAAGTCAGTTTTAAAAACCGTATGATTGTTTATTGTTATACTTCTGTCAAATTTCTTCTTCTTCAGTAAGTGCTTCAATTATGCATGAAGATTGTTTTAAATGGGCAGTTTAAGTAGCAACAATTCTTTCTTTGTGCCATAATTACACCTAATAAAGATGCATCTATTTTAATCTGGAAACAGAAGCAAAAGTTTGTTATCATTGTGCAGAGTTCAGTTTACAAGTGTGCAGTGTTAAATTAGCGACGGTCAAACGAAGTAGGGAGGAAACTGTCCTTTTATACTCAACGAAGTGCTCAGTAACTAAAACAATCCCTCGTGGTATCCACACTGCAGGATGCGAACCGATGACGGTGATGGAGTTTTTGCCTGACGCCATCGACGACACCTCCATGCTGGACGCTGGCGCAGGAGCTCTGCCAGACTTGTGGCAGGTCAGTGCCGGCAAGCCGTGAGTTGCTTAAAATGTGCTTACGTTGTGACCTATGACAACTAGTGCATGGCTTCAACTGAGACTCGAGAGCTGCAACAACGAGTTTGTTGTTGTAAGTGCGGAGAAAGTACCGTCTATCTCATCGTGTGTGCGCTTATATTGACTATGTCAATAGTACTCAAGCATTGATTTAAAAATAATAATACGCCTCGCTGAAATTATTGGAAAATAGAAATGAGAGGAATTACATAAAGTCTAGATGATCCCCGTACTCTGATCATCATTTAAAAATGAGAAACGACTGAAGCTGTTCAATTTATACGGTGAAAAATCAATTGCTCAAGAGAAAATAAAATTCATATTTTCGTAATAATGCTACAGCATCTTATAATTGATAGTTTCCTTGTACTCATGTATTCATTCAAGTGCAATAATGGGAAAATTAATTTTTTTGCCAATTTAAAGAATCGAACAAATCATAACAAATTCTAACTTGAGATATTCTGCTTGTACCGTATCCTAACCATAATTAATCTATCCCACCATCTCCTACCCGAAATTACAATACCAAACTCTATCTTAACCATCCGAACCCAACAATAAATACTCCTCAAACGATAGTTGAACTCGTAACGACAGTTCCCTCAAGGGAGTTCTCCGTAACAAGGATACTGCGTGAAACTCAAACTGTCTCCTTATTTGTTCCTATGTAATTAGCGAAGGCGTGGGGCATGAAGAGACAATGCCATAAGTACTAAATATTAAAGAACAATCTTTTAAAACAAAGCACTTACATTGGAAAAAATGTTCCTGCCGAAGTTAGTCGTTCAGCGTATTAACTTATTTGAAATAAATTGAAATTGACGCCTTTGTATTGAAGCGCAGCTGAGCTACTGTACTCGCTTCTACCTGACGCGCTACTGCGAGGGCTTTACCAGCTTCTTCAGCTACCACCTCAACGAGTTTGACTTCGGCCTCAGTGAGTTGAGAAAGTTGTTGTCTCATCGTCCTGATGAAGCGCACTTTGTTGTGTTCAGAGAATGATATTGTAAACTTAAGTGCAGTCGTGCGCGCAGTGGCGTGCTGTTGGACAAGTGTACGTGCTGTGGGGCTTGAGTAGGTAGTTAAAAATGCGAATGTGCAGTTGGCGTTACATTAGTGAAGTTGAATTTGGACATGTGCATTTGGGTACGTAAACCCAGTTAGGCTTATGTATGCACAGTTGAGCTTGGGTATATAATTTGGATTTGTGGATGCGCTGTCAGGCTTGTGTATTTTCGGTTGGGTTTACATAAGTGTGGGGTGTTTTTTTAAATACGAGATCAGGAAATATCTTTAATAACTTTCGATACAATGAATGGATTTTTGAAAAGAAACGGCAGTAGAATATTGAGATTAATATCTTTTATTGGTACCTATACATCCACGATACAACAGTCAAAATAAAGATCAGAGGACACATTAAAAAATTCATCCTACTTTGAAGCAACCACCAAGATTACGAACTGGACAAAAGAACAAAAATATTATTAGCTTTCATACGCACTGCAAATTTTTGGATGGAAGAAGCATTGTTCCAGCCCTGCAGCTGAACTCTCTCTGGAAACTTTGCTGGGCCAGGAGAGTGCTCCTTCCATTAGAAAAGTATGCAATGCTTATGAAATCTAATTGTTCCTTTGTCCAGTTCATCTTTGCGGCAGTTTGATAGCAACATGAATTTTCGCTGTCCTCTAATTCTTATTTTGATTGTTGTATCATGAATACGTGGGTACCAAATAAAACATATACATTCCGGGATCCTACTGCAATTTCTTTTCAAAAATCCGTTCATTGTATCAAAAGTTTTAAAAGATTTTTCGCTTCTCGTATTTGAAAAACACCTTGTACAAGTAAAAATGGGCACGCGCATTTAGAATTCTATAAACGCAGTTGGACTTTTGTATGTACAGTTGGAATCGCGTATGTACTGTATGGGTATGCGTGCAATAAAAATTGGTAATGCACAGCTACATTAAAAAAGCATCTCAGGAACAAAATTTTCATGATTTGGATTTTCAAGAAATGATACCGGCCTTGTGGTTCATTTGGGAGTATGAATTCCTTAGTGTTCACTTGGGAGATCTTAGAATGTCTGATTTACTGCTACGGCGCTGTAAATTGTTTAAAAATTTCATCCCTATCTGGGAAGGTTAGCAGTATCGTGACCAAACGTGAGTTTGTTCCAACTTTACCTGAATAGAGATTAAGGGTGACGAATGGGACAATTTAGCACGAGATTTTTTTGGGGTTCACGATTGAGGGGGGTTATGAATTGCACAGGAGTCGAGCTTTGCGATTTTACGTTGCTGAGTACTTTAAAACCACGAAAGCCTTGATGGAGGCTCCGTCCGCTCAAACGGACGCGTGCGTTCCCGGTTGCGAGACCTCAGTTGAGCAACTACATAGTTCTGTTGAGCAACATCGAAAGGGTAACTACGTCGGTTTCGTTGCTGGTGTCACGAAACAGAATTATAAGTCTCTGTTTTCGATAGAGTGGTTGAAACCTCGTTAGTCAATGAGGAAAGGAAAATCAAAGAGAGGAAAATGCACAGGAAGATAAGGGACAGAATAGGTAGGAAAATAGAGTAGCAGGAGTAGCCCTGATGTGCGTTTACGTGCCTACTCAGTAATTCAGATCAACACGGGAAACAGAAAAAACCGGCATTACACTTCAAATCAATTTATTTAACTATGCTAATGAACACATGGATCATCTTGACAAAACACAATTTTTGAAACGAGATAGCAAAAAGAGTGGGAATAGTCTACTACAAAGCCGATTGCGTGTGTTTGGATTGATGACATAAAAAAATTGAACCAATGTGGCATACACATATAGGTAACGAAATCAGAAGGAGATTATAGCATGAGGGAAGCACGACACATGAGGGAAGCACATGAGGGAAGCACGACACTGTAAGCACGACATGAACGTGATGCAAGAACAGTAAACCTTGACTCACCACAAGGCATTTCAAAATAGAGCGCTTCGCACGGGGCCCAACGTAGCACCTTTGCTTAAAATTTGCGTAACCTTAAACACACCGGTGCAAGAGAAAACACAATACCCTTGACAATATAACACAAAATACAATGTATAGATGACACTCTTTAGGTAGAACGCCATTGGAAGGCACTTTTCAATGAGCTAGTTTGTTTTCAAAAGTGAACTTGTGGTAACCATGTTTTGAGTTCGCAGTTCTATTCAAACTCCCACACTTTTCTCTGATGCGTTGTTTGTGCCGATGAAATGCCGGTTCCACCTGGTGCTTGGAGAATTCACGTCAGACTAATTAGGCTGTTTTCGCTGGTACTTCTCGTGCACCATTCTGCCGGTGTTGCTGTCCGATGCCGGGCCATCTTCGACGGTTGACGATTGGTTAGTGGTACTGCCCTCGCTGGTGTTGGTAGATGGCTGCGATTCGTCCTGGCCATTCGTCCAGTCCACTGCCCGTTCGCTCCATGCCCGGGAAAATTTTGGAATCTTGCAGAGGCCGTCGGTGTATGGGGGAATTTGTGAACTTCGTCGCCTGACGCCTGGTCAGCTTCGATGGTTGCCTATTTGTTGGTGGAGCTGCACTCGCTGGTTCTGAGAGATTGCGATTCGTTGCTCGATATTCTTAGAAACTTTGACTTTGCAGCTTCCTCGGTGCGTATGTTTCACAGATGGATTTGTAAACTTCGTGGCCAACTTGCGGTGTTTTTATTTAATCAACGCACCATGCCGGGGAAGTCAGCAGCAACACCGGCCTTCCCCGCACCGACACTTATTCCTCGTACGATTTTCCAGAAAGACCTCCCTCTTCTTCTTGTGTCCTCCTTTTATACGTTTCTCTTGGTTCTTTCTAGAAGGTCCTCGAATCTTCGTCGTCCCAATGTCAGTATTTTTCTCCTGATTGGTGGAGTTCTTGCTTGTTCTGATGCCTCAACTTCTCATTGGTTATGTCTTCGTGCTTGTTTACAACCCGCGAGCTCTCGTGCCTGTCATTGGTGCATATGGTGCGTGACTTACAGGCCCACGCTATTCCAGGGCCGTGATCGACTGGCTCGTGAGGCGGCGCCGCGGCGTCCCTCTGCTTTAGTACTTGCCCCTCGTTCTCCGAAACTGTCGATCGTTGTATTAGCTTTTCCAACGCTATAGCCTCAAATTCCCCAGGCATAGCGCACTTGCAAGGCAAACTCGACCTTCTGGTCATAACGTTTTTTCTGAACAACGACATTAGGCATTCCAAACATTCCAATGTCTGTTCACATCGCAGCTTTACTAAATTTACCTAACGAAATATATATACTTTATAATCCATTTCGTTACACTGGTCAGGATCATATACGGCAGCGTTGGCTGTAGTGCGGGTAGCACGAACGTGCTGTTGCACATATCATGTTGTGGTAATGTTGAAAGCCGATTTCAAAGTGAGGCGGGCATGGGACGAATCCTTGGGTTTCAGTTGCAGGATGTATAGCGAAATACAATATTATCTTGGACCTTATAATTTTGATTTTATGTATCAGATGAAGATACGAGAGTCTGGTTGTTTTCCAGTTGTGTAATGTGGAATGAAGCACGTTTTGCTCGGTGGACATGAGTTCGTGCGAAGTGTTTGGCTGCAATTGTGCTGGTAAAGCGGTTTGGTTTAAGGAATCCTTATGCTTCACAGAGCAAGGGCGAGCATCATGTACCGTCGGAAACCGACTATGCTATGTGCTATCGCTTGGTCTTGTTTTAGACTAATGAATTAGGGCTAAGAGGCAGAGGGAGAGAAGAAGAAGTTGCTTATGCTATGCTAGGGAGAGAGAATGCTCACCCTTCGCAAAGTGTAGAGTGATCGATTGACGTAAAGATAAATATGGCTAAGCCAGGAGAAAAAACAGCTTAGCTTGTCTCCGTATGACAGGGTGAGTCGTTAATATTACTCGTGTGCAGAGAGGCATCGTGCCCTCTTTTTCTGTAATCCCAGATTTTGACTATTGAACAGAGCTTGACAGTGAAAGCGGAGTAAAAATCTTAACTTGTGAGCCGCTATGATGACCGCAAAATGAATAGTGAGTGAAGATTGCTAAGTGAAGACAGAAACTGCTCTGCAAAGCATGCTTCTTGATAGGCTACGTCCTGGAAGAGGTGTCAGAAAAGCCAGTTCTGTAATAGGCTGGTTTGGATAGGGGTGTGGTTGGGTTGTGCGCCTCAGAGTTCGATATTCGCACGAAAACTTCATGTTTTGCCCAACACATACCTGGCTGCTCGTTGATTAAATCGCCAGATTCCCTATTTGTAAGCCACGTACAATTACGAAAATTGAACTATATATAAAGAATATTATAAATAGGTTTATAATATATCTAAAACCCACGAATTTCAAGAAGAAAATATGAAGACATGTTAAATAACTACGTGAACAAAAGTTTACAATACCCGATTTTTTCTTGATATTAGACATTAAAATTATTGTAGGATTATTCCAAAATGTTCTAATACATTAGAACACTTAGCAACAAAATTTTCGTCAGCATTCATCTTTAATAACGTGTCATTGGTACAGCAGCTCTCGTTCTAAAATGTCGTAAGCATGGGTAAGGACATCAGCCAAGACCTTCTGCGGACGTAGTGTGTAACTCCATAATGGAGGTTGGGGATATTAGAAGATATGTTCACAACTGTGTGTTGTTATCGCTTCGGTTGAAACCACAGTACGTAAGTGGAAAAGCCGGAACACGACTTCCAGCATGCCTCGAACTGGCCGTTAACAAAGGATTAACGACCGTGCTGTTCGAAAAATGGTCCGAACAGTACTGCAGAGGCCTCAAACTACTCGAGAAGGATTGAAAGATGATATCAAGGAATTTGAAATCGAAGCTAACAAACACACATCGGCAGAGCACTACGTCGTAAAGGTCTTCGCTCCCTCACTCCTCGCAGGACACCTCTTCTCCAGTAACGTCACGTCATGGCAAAAGTATGCCGGCGACAATTTGAACAAGCCAGCAGTATTTTGGAGCTCATTACTGTTGTCAGACGGAACCAAAATCGAACTACTTGGGAGAAGCAGTACACACAGTGTTTGGAGGCAACAAAAGGAAGAGTCTCAACCAAAGTGCACCATACCCATTGATAAGTTTGGAGGTAGCTCAACCATGGTGTGGGGATGTTTCAGCTCATCAAGGGTAGGTAAAGTTCACATCATTAAAGGAATAAAAATGGCAAGAAATATAGTGAAATATTAGAAGAGCAATTCCTACCTTCCACGCGTTTATTAAAATTAAAACGTGAATGGACCTTCCGACTAGACAAGATCCAGAGCATACTGAAATGAAACGAAGGAATAGTTGAAGTGAAGATAAACATTTTAGAACGGCTATGTCTATTTCCAGACACAAATCCGATTGTGAACTTGTGGAGAGAATTGAAGAAGATCTCTGCCCATAAAATTGACCTAATTTGCCCAATTTTTCAAATTTCACTTATCGCATTTCTATCGCAACTAGAGGAACAAAAATGCGTATCGACATGTCAAATTGAATTCCAACCACATTTACTTCTACAAAAAGTTTCAATTTTTGCAATAGAAAAAAGTTATTGCCCAAACATATGAATTTTTTTGAAAACTTGCGCAAAACACTACTCCTATAATTTTCAACGTAGAAGCTTGATTTTGGTATCATTCGACGCGGAAAGACTGTGGCAACTGGAAAATGAAGGATTATTTTGGATTTTGTATTAGAAAAAAATGTATTGATACATTTGTCAAAAAATGTTTATTTTTTCGAGAAGTCCCAGATTTTTCACCATAAAAATCTAATTTAGAGTTCAAATAGAATTTCACTTTGCTCCGCCGTTATCATTGGCTTACCACGTCGAATGAGACCAAAATCACGCTTCTATGTTGAAAATTGTAGGAGTGGTGTTTTGCGCCACTTTCGCTTAATAACTCACGAAGAATGTGCTGGCGTAAGAAGAGAAGATCTAAGTTTTCTGCAGGAAATCAGAAGTCGATGCATCAGTTACATTACTGATAAAGATTTAGTTGTCCTGAGACGTAATTGTTGATAAGGTAAAATATCTTGCCTTATGATGATTATATTATCCACATATTGAAAAGGAAAATTTGATGGAGTTTATACTTATTTCATTTCAATAGTATTTTATAAAAGTTTCAATAAATATCAAATTTCTGCAGCCATTAGTCGTCGGTCTATATGCAATAGAAGAAAAAGCCAGAATTTTATTATTTGATGGAAATTCAAGTCGAATCCCACAGGAGCTATAGAAAACGTTCGTTTTGCGCGACCATTAAATATTATAACGGAAACACCTTACGTTTGGTATCATAAAACTTGAACATGTTTTAATCAATCAAAATATGACATATTTAAGTGTTTTTTATTTTTTTTTCCGAAATGGTCATTGAAAATGACTGTCTTTCACAGATATTAAAAAACGTAGATTCTAATTTAAAAAATGGCAGACCTCTCGGACTTACAAAGAGGCCAAATTGTTAGTGCTCGTATGGCAGCCGGTAGTGTAGCAGAAACTGCCCGAACGCTTGACGTTTCTAAAGGAACTGTCTCAAAAGTAATGACGGCCTTTGAAAGAAAAGGGAAAACGTCTTCAGCAAACCACATGTCCGGCCGAGAGGGGAAGTTGTCTGCGAGAGACCGTTGGACTCTAAATAAATTGCGTAGAGCAGTGTTATTCAAACTTTTGAAACTTGCGGCAAATTTATCAACCATTGAAAATATCGCGGCAGACATACCACACACGTACTGTGAACTATGAAAAATTATTGAACTATAGCTACATTTTTTAAAAGATCCAAGCTTCAAAGAGAAAAATTTTATAGGCGAATAACAAAATTTACCTTTTAATTTGGTTAAAGAAATTAAGTGCTGGTTGCTTACTCTTGCCGTTATTAGAGTGAAACGCGTGCTTGGGGCTGTTTGGCAACCTCTTCAATGCTCGGGCATACATGGGATACGCACAGCCGCATTTCTTCCACAGTGGAGCGTTGTCTTTCGCTCGTTTTTATTTTTATATTATACAATGTAGAAAACCCTAATTTACACAGATATGAAGTGGAAAATTGCAAGAAGACTGCCAGAGCTTTATCTGATCAGGCTGGATATTATTTTTTGAGGAAATCCAAAAAGTATCGATAGGGACCGCAGAATGTTTTATTTCAAGCTGCGGTCGCTTGAAATACTTGCTAATTTTTCTTTTTCTTCTTCTTCTACATGTAATTGAAGTTCTTCATTATGAGGAAAATCAACAAACGGATTTCGAATCCAGTCGTACTTCACTCTGTTCAATGGCGGAAAATAATTGTTAATGTTTTCTTCGAGTGTGGACAAATGTTTCACTATAATAGTGATCATTTTTTTGCAGTAGCTACGCATCGTAGGGAACATACCAGCTTCACCTTTTTCGACTCTGACTTTCCAAATATCAATTTTCTTTTTGAGAGAGACCAATTTATCCTTTGAGGTGAGGATATTTTCATTTCGGCCTTGCATGGTACTGTTAGCAGCATTAAGAAGACAGAATATATGTGTCACATATTCCATAATAGGCATCCAAAAAAATCACATATGAGGTAATTGCAAAATATTTCAGTTTTTTGTATGCAATCAATTCCTTGCGTATATCATGAACATGGGCTAAGACTTCATCTTTCGATAGCCATCGAACTTCAGTACGCATGAGTGAGCGAACATGATTGGAATCCACGTCTTTGCACAATACTTCAAACACCCTCGATTACAATTGCTTACTTTTAATGTAATTGACTATTTCAATAACTTCCTGTAACACCTTTAAATCTTCCTGTGATACTTTTGACTCTAGAATTTCTCAATGTAAAAAGCAATGTGTACGGATGACTTCTGAATTTCCTTTCTGTACCTGTGAAGCGAAGCCTTTAATACTGACAAGGTGCTCCATCAATGTAAATGCCAAAGCAAGACAGGTAAATATTTACTTCATCGCGTCAACGATTTTGAACATTTTGTTGCTAGAAATAAGCAACAGAGCATATTTTAAGACGTTTTACACGAATGACATTTTGCTCGCAAATGCTTACTTTTCGATTTATAGTATTAATAACGTTCACGCATGCATAACATTATAGTCAGCCGCGTCGTTGCTGCATTATGGGAACACGCGCAGTTTTTGGCGCGGAAACATCAGTCTCGGTATAGCCAAGTTAACTTTACTTAGGTTAGTTTAGGTAAGTTTATTTACTAACCTAACGTTACCCAACCTAACATCACCTGCCGTATCCTCAATAGCGTATTACAGCTTATTTACGTGTCCGTTTCTTCGACGACGTTCCTCTAGCTTCAAAGTTAAATATCTCGAAAAGTAAGCATTTGCGAGCAAAATGTCATTCGTGTACAATGTCTTAAAATGTTTCCTAATTCCAATGTATGACAATAAAAATTTTAAAAGTCGTTGATGTGGTAAAGAAAATATTGAACACTTCCAGCTCAAATTAACGTTTTCAAGATAGCTCATCCCAACATCAAAATATCCTGACCTTTACAAATTTTTGCATTTCTTTACAGTACAAAAACTGATTGATGATTTCATCTATGAATGAAACGTACAAATACAAGCAATTGAACACTGTTGCTTATGTCAGTAGATTCATCAACTAGAAAGTCAAATTAAGAGTTTTTCATTTGAACTCTGTACTTTAGTTTCAATATTCGTTGATAAATCTGAAATTCTCCTTATTAGATCATTTGATAGGAGTATTTGTCTATTTCCGTTTCAGATATTTCTCCTAACACGCATTTAACCATGGGCAAAATAACTGACTCAGCAAGAGTTTGAGGTTTAGATTTCACTGCTATCAGTTCTGCCTTTCTGATACGTTCAAAGTTTTTTGGAAAAGGTTTTGTTGCTTCGTTTGTTGATCTAACAATTTTTGAAAATAGATAACATTGTATGTAGTGCGTTTCTGCCAATCTCTATATCGTGCATTTGATTTCTATTGATCTCTTTTCTGCAGTGGTGATACGTTAATAGTCAATAGTTGAATTTAATACGGATAGTCCGCTGCCACCACCGGTTGGAACCGGTACTAAGATTTAATTAATGATTTAAGTTGGACGTGTGTAAACGGTTTGGTAGCCCTGGCCGTAAGGTATAGGCTCGTGGTTCTCTGGGTGGCATTAAAGCGAGATGGAGAGGAGAAATTATGACGCCCGAAGATTTCGATACTTTATTTAGGGAGGCAATTACGCAAAGGGGGGCACGCGAGGCAAGGACTTTACAACCGCACCGCGTCGAACAGAACCACTCACAATGTCATTCAGCTGATTGCCCACAATGACATCACAACGGACTGAGTACAGACAGTCCGAACACGAGCCAAGGAAAACCCCAGCTTTGAGAGTGTTTAGCATACACTCAAATTGCGAGCCCTCAGAAGTGTTTAGCATACACTTAAAACGCGAGCCCTCAAAAGTTTTTAGCATACACTTAAATCGCGAGCCCTCAGAAGTGTTTAGCATACACTTAAATCGCGAGCCCTCAGAAGTGTTTAGCCTACACTTAAAACTCGAGCCCTCAAATCAACAACACTTAATATTTGAACGGTCGGTTGCTAGTAAAGTCGAAAGGACGCTAATCACAGGATGGGTATGAGACCAAATCACTGGAAACAACCACTGCGGGTAAGGCCTCCCAGCCTTATTCTGACTCCACAAACTCGCGCGAGTGCTGGACTGAACCTTCAGACCAATCTCTCCCGGACTATACTTCCTGCAAATGTTCGGCATAAGATAGTTCACCTCCCACCCGGAGCCTGACCGCTCTCTATACTGACCGGATACTTAGTGACTCCCCCTCGTCCTGCCAGCGCAGTCGTGGGCTCGCGCCTCCCCAAAAAGGGGGTGCGGTTGGGCAAAGGGGGTAGGTTGTTGGGGAGAAGGGATGCAGGGGTATGCTTTGGTGGGGCCCCGCTTTCTCTTTAGCCGTGGCTAATTTCACCATTGATCCCACGCTCTGTCCCTCGTCCGAGCGACCGAAGCCGGCAAATCGTTTTTATATTTCTCTAATAACTTATATGGTCCTTGACAAATTGACGTGGCCGGCTCTACGAGCGCCAGCGTCTCTACGCTACCTGACTGAATTCTTTTATTACATCGTCATAAATGGAGCAGTTTTATGCTCAGTATCCCCATGCCGGTAAGGTTTGGAAATAAATGAAATTTCTATTTCATACAGCATCTTTATTTTTGAGATTGAAATGCTTAGTAAAGAAATTTCTTTCTAATTTATTTGGCACCATCGATTCATTGGACTACGTTTCACCACAAACAAGACATAATGGACTTGGCCGCTCATCTGAACCAGACAAAGAAAATCCTAATTGCAAATATTCATCCTAGTATCTTCGGGCGTGCTGAACATTAGCTTTTTTTGCACTAGAGTTGACGGGCTTTGTCATTTTCTCGCTGTTAGTGGACTCACAATCGTCACTTAGTACTTTTCTTTTTACGAACTTATCCATTGTTATCGAGAGAGGGGAGTAATATTATAAAACTGTTAACACACTTTGTCAGTCCCTCATGTACTCCATAATAGACAGTGATAAACTAATTAGGGGACAGCACAGTGGTTACAATCACGCTGCTGTGCTAACTCTCAAATTGTTCCGTTCTGCTTTAAAATATAGTAGAAGAAGCAATGAAAAATTTTTCAACTTGCGATATTCATAAAATATGGTTTATATTCTGATAGAAGCGCTTCGTAGACTTGATTTTTCGTCTAATTCACCTCGATAGAGAAGGTAAAATGACAGCAAACAAAAAATCTGAATCTAATCAAAGGTAAATAAAAATTATTGACAATATTGGAACGAAAAGCTCGTACAGTGAATTAACTGTAGTTCTCTATTTGTTCACGAGATAAAGGTTGTAATTGAATGTTTTTCATATAATTAGGATGATAAAGTGTCACACTGAGATCCACAATATTTTGGAATAACTACAGAACAAATTAGTGTTCGTGGCACTGCTTGCGGTGCTTAGCCTGAACTTTTAATTCACTAATATTTAACATTATGAATAATAGTTTACATTCTTCGGGATTTGAGAGGAAATTGGTTTTAAACTTTATGAAATGTATATGTAGATTTTTGTGATCTGTTCTTCTTTTGCGGCACCGTGTCTGAGATTCCTTGCTGTAGATGATCGCAAGACACTGTAGAGCTCGATGAAAATCTACAAACCCAGTCTCCTCAAAAACTCTTCGTAAGGAGCTGCACAAATCTGGATTCCACGAAGAGCTGTCCTCAAAAGCAAGATTTGTACAGACGTTGCCATTATTTCGTCCATCCCCTCTATGTACTGGGTGTTTCAGAACAAGTGGTACAAAATTGCACACCAAGTTGAGAATGAGCAAATAAACACTTTTTCATCTATGAATTTTTCCGAAAAAAATTCGCTAGAGAGGAGAACACAATAGGTGCGAGCCAAATTAATTGTTGCCCATGATCCCTGTTCATACGTTTACACTGAAGCGATGTCAATGACTATTTGAGTGAATGACATGGGGATTATTATGAGCTCAATAATAATTTTGTGAGTGATAAAAATACTATCGCGAGAAAATACGCCTCATCAGTGAACAGAATGAGCTTGGAGAAATTATGATCCATTGCTTGCTGCTGCATGAACCATTCTGAATATTGTAAGCGAGGTCCAAAATCTTGTGGTAGCAGTCCTAGCACTCTTTGGAAAATAAACGGATGTATCCTCTGACCACATAGTGTCCGCCATTCAGTAGAATCGATCACGCATGCCTAGACGTTGAGCAGCCGCACGAGTTCTATCAAGAGGATTTAACTGAAAATGTTCCACTATTCTCTCTTCCGCCTGGTGACGACGGTGCCCAGCATTCATTCTGTTCACAGTAAAAGAACCGGTGTCACGCAATCTCATGTGAAAATTAGAAAAGAACTGTAGTTGAGGACTCAAAGCACATCACGGGAAAGAAATCGTTCACTGTAAATGCGTGACGCGAGCATAGCACTTCCGTTTGTAGCTCCGTAGATCATATGTATATCGGCCATCTTAGCATTCGTAAAGCGCTGCGTGTTCTCAGTGCAACGTTCTGTCAACTAACCAAATCAAACTTAGGCTATGGTTACAGTGGATACGAATTCGGCCGAAGAATTGTTCGTCCGAATTCGTGCGGAATTTTCGTCCGAACTGTGTGGTTTCAGTGCCTCCCTTTATTCGGAAGACTCTCGTCTGTTGGTGAGAAGTCAAGTGAGTGATAGGATGGATGATATGTACCTCTTGGAAAGTCCTCTGTTAAAAATCTTACTGTTTGGAAGAACTGAAAATGTGCATCCATTAACCAGTACAAGAAACGCGGATGGCGAGCACCATAAACTTCTTCCAATACTTTAAAGTCAACCGAATAAGTTCCATGAGTATCATGAATGACACCACATACATTTCTTTGCATTCTTAATGCAATCGAAGATATCATAACAAAAGAATCGAATTTCCGTTCCTACATTCCTACGTGTGAAAGACTTACCCTAACATTAAGGTAAGATTTTGCCCTAACACCTAAGACTTGCCCTAACACCTAACACTAACTCTAACGTAAGATCATGCTGCTCGACATCCATGCCTGATGTTCGTGACTGTTCAGACGAAAAAACAAAATTCATTGAAACGCCAAATTGTTCGTCCGAATTCGTCCGAACTCGTCCGAAAAGATGCTGCCAATGTAACCACTTCCTATGCATTCTATTATTTTGATTTTTCGGACGAATTCGGACGAACAATTTTTTGTCCGAATTCGGATCCACTGTAACCATAGCCTTAGATATTCAACTCACGTTTTCCAACAACGTACAAACATTATTAAATGCTGAAAGCTTGAAACTGCAAATATTTTTCCTAAACGTAAAATGCTTATAAAACAAACGGCAGTAGAATACTGAGACATATCTTTTGTTTGGGCACCTACGTTCTCTTGATACAAGAGTCAAAATAAGAATAAGAGGACAGTAAAATTCATCCTGGCCTGAAACTGCAACCAAGATGACGAACTGGACGAAGGAATAGGTAGCTTCCATAAGCGCTCCATACTATTCTGATGAAAGGAGCATTGTCATGGTACAGCAAAATTTCACAGGTTTGTACTCTCTCTTGAAACTTCGCTGGGCTAGGATAATGCTCTTTTCATTATGGTATGCAGTGTTTATGACCGCTAAATGTTCCTTTGTCCAATTCGTCATCTTAGCGTCAGTTTCAGGGCAGGATGACTTTTACTGTCCTCTGATTCTTATTTTTAGTGTAGCATTAGGAATACGTAGAGAGCCAAATTAAAGATATAAATCTCAGGATACTTCTGCCCTTTTATTGTTAAAAATCCGCTCATTCTATCATAAGCTATTAAAGATTTTTTCGGGTATCGTATTTAAAATCCACCCCCTTACATGAATATACAATACAGGTATATAAATACAAGAGGGTGTTTGTATACTCATGGCACAAACTTCACCAGTGGGTAGAAAAACTGAAAATAGCAACTTTTTCCCAATAAAAAAAGGAAATCTATTATTTAAGTGGTATCGTCGTAATGTTTCTCCACAGCCGGAAGCCGCCTCAACTTAACCTCATTAATGCAGAATGAGCTTGGACGTTGAAACGATGTACGTTACAAAAGCTGCTCAATATGATCCTCTTCTGCAGCAATGCAGGCTCTGTACCGATGTAGTAGTGATTCCCGGACGCACACACGTCAAATTTGCTCCACTCTGTGCACAGTACAGAGAAGAGAAGTAGTTTCAAATAGTGGGGTTGGCACGACCGCTTTTGGCAGCGTGTGACGTCATGCTTTGGCTAAGCGTGACGTCACAATAGCCGGCCGCTGATTGGTCTATTTCGTGTACACTTTCTGCCAGACGTACAATACCTCGACTGCGTTGCTTCTGGCGTTCCCAGCTGTTCTTTGTTTGCTCTCAAATTTTACCTAGTCAAATACGATTGGAATAGAAATGTAAGTAAAACTAAAACGCTGGGGCTGTATTATTTATTCAATGAATACTTCATCGTAATAAGTTTGTTTGCTCTGGATCATATTTTAAGGAGCATTCAAAAAGACATTTTTACACCCATACCTGCATAATTTACAAAAGCTATCATTTACGTGTTGTTTGAGGGTATAGCATTTCAATGTTTTGATCCACAAATTCGTGAATTGATGTCCATGATTCCAAACCAACAATATTCGTCAACACGAGCTTTGGTGAATTACAGACTGGTGAGTTAGGGTCATCGACATGACACATATTTTCGGTAACAAAATTCCGACGCAGATTAAATGAAATATTTGCATTTAGGATGGTAAAAGTGCACCCTATATTTTCTACTAATGGATGGCAGTAACGCTTTATCATGAAACTAAATACATGGACATAATTCAAGCTTAGTTTACTAATAAATACTATTCTTTCTCCAATAGAAGAACACCAGTTCTACTTAGTTGATTGCTCCTAAAAGAAAGTATTCAACAGTAAGTACTTATTATTTCCTATAACAAGCTCCGTACCGCAACTCATCGAAAACAAAAAGTAAAACTAGACAAAAGTAAACAAACATCTCCATGTAACATGAGTAGTCAACATAATTCTCATATAATACGCATCTTTGAAGAGTGCGTAATATATTACACCCCGACGATTACACACTGAGTTAGTTTAAGCCTCTCACACCACGTGAAAGGTGGTCCCAAGAAAGGACAGCAGAAGAAGCCATTTAGTGTGCAATTAAGGGAATGGGGAATCAAAGGACGAGATACGTCCACACACATCACGCACAGAAACAGCAAGATTGAAGAATGTTATTGAAATATGATAAAAGTGGACAAAGAAAGTAACAGATGCTGAAAAAAGACACCAGTGAACCGAAAAAAAGATGGTCCGTAACAAAATCAAATATATATTTACATCTATCCCTATGTCAGAGCTAATTCCCACAGATTCAATAGTTGGCTACTTATACCAGGAAATAAAGGCGTTGGTTATCGATGAGAGCTAACGGGGATTCTGTGACGAAAATTGACACCAGAAAATTAAATGAAACCTTGTCCATAGCGAGAGAAAGTAAAATGAGGGCAGCCCATAACTAATTGACCTTTTAATTGGTTGATGAAAGTAGAGCTATGAACACTATGATGTTAATACTTATTTATTCGACTAAAAAATATGTTCATGCTTACATATAACGTGGCACTTAATTAACTCAGCAACTAAAAAGCTACTCTCGCTTTGCTTCGGTTTCAAACCCACAATTTATCATGATTCACTTGACCCCTCGTTCTCCAAATTTGTTCCCTAAGCGAGGTTTTCTTGTGGGACTCGTCACGACTAATGTAACAAAATCAGCAAATGTACAATAACTAAATGAACTTTTCATGAAATAGCTTAACTCTCGTGTAATGCGCGATGGAGCGTTATTGAAACGATAAAGAATAAAGCTCAAATTGTAAAAAACGGCCATGGCTATCACTTAAAGAGTCCTGTTTTCAAAACGTAGCTTTCATAAACCATATGTTGTTTATCCTTAGAAGAAAATTAGTTTCAAAATCCTAGCATTCATAGTATTTTTTTATCGGCAAATTAAAAGGATCGGTTACTTCTGGGGCAACATATACAACGATAATATGTTCAGCAGATCGTAAATAATGAATAAAAATATATATTATGATCACTAATATGAAATTACTATTTGTTCAAACACAGACATTGCACGAGAATTGTAATAAGTCAGCGAATAGATTAAGAATAAATGAACTTCCAATAATAGAAAGAACTAATAATAACACCAGCAATAATTTCAATGTTAACCTGCTTGTTTCTTTCTTAGTCAATCAGACTTCTACAATTATGAGAAATACCACAAGTGTGCGGTAAATTATTCCGTCCTTCCTCTAAGCAAATTTACATACTTGTATTTAATTCTGATTGAGTTTCTTCCTTCCATCCATGCGTGACAATCTTATCATTGACACTATTCAGCATCATATGCAACAAATTGACAAGCTTTTACACGACCGCATATACTTTGTAACATAAATATCGCTGCGCTCAATTCCATACAATACGGTGGAACGAAAGTAAAGCGAAAAGGAATTACGGAATTAGCTGACAAATTAAGAGAAATTTAATACACAATTCTTAAGAAAGAGCAATACGAGCATGTATACAATCGTGCACCAATGCTGTTCATTACAAAGAAATAAATAACGAGCAACGAAAAGAAATGAAGCTATATTTTTCCAAAACCAAGTCTTATTGTAACATTTCATTGATGTGTAATTTTCTTTATTTTATCACTAGGATTACTGCTCTCTAAGGCTTTATTGATGTGCTTAATGGTTTGATAAGTCCTGCAAGTCACATAAAATTTGATGAAGAACTCCTTCACATCAGCAGCGCACAATACAGGCGGAGAGCACGCTTCATCAATGACCTTCTGAGCTAGTTCACAGAAACCTTGAACATGACTGAACTTATCAAAACAGAACAAAAATACTCTCTCGTCGGTCATGATTATTTCAATGAAAGATTTGCTGCAGTAATGGAGGCTTCGTTGCGGATCATTGTTTTGTACACATTCTTTGAATGACACGAAGAGGTGAGTGTTTAGGTCTTCAGGCGCAAGAATTAACTAACACGCAGAACAGTCTTTTAACATTGAACCTTTCTTACTTCGGTGATATCTATCAACTTTCATAGCAACATACCCACTCAAGTAAGCTGCTGCATTGTTGACCTCGGCCGACTCAAACAGAGTTCCAACCGATTCGTTGCCATCGAAGTGCTTCGCGGTAGTCATGTCTTCGTTGTTGAGTACAACCGGCGGCGGAGACAAATCCTCATCTTCTGGTCGCTGAATCAGAGGAGGAAAACAGTTTAATATTTACACATGCTGACTTCCATATTTAAATAGTAAAAAGTGGTAGGAGTGGTGATGGGAGTGGGAGTGGTGGTGGGAGTGGTGGTGGGAGTGGTGGTGGGAGTGGTGGTGGGAGTGGTGGTGGGAGTGGTGGTGGGAGTGGTGGTGGTGGTGGGAGCTGCAGCAGTGGAATTCGACAACACCTGAGCTGCAAGTTTTACTTTCATTTTTGATGAAAACCTCAAACTGTGCACATGCCTATCAGACAGCTTTGGAACCATTTTCAAGCTGTGCATTTTCTCTTTTTCAAACAGTGTGACGATGTGATCCCAGCTTGCAGCGTGCTTAAAGCCTGGCACAGGAACGTCACTTCTGAGCAAGAGATTTCTAGAGTTTTTCAGTAGATGGGGAGGGTCTTTGTGTTGTGATCTTATCACAACGTAAGGATCTTCAGAACGAGGGATGCCTCTATATGTTCGGAATGATCCAAAGCAGCCGAAGAGAGACGTCGTGTGCTTCGAAGAACGGTTATCGGATTCTGCTAGTCGTGCTAAGTAGTTATTCTTCCCTCCTTCTGTTTCTACTCTACGTCGACTCCGAGATCGCAGGGGAAGCAAAGGACGTCAACTGACTGAAGGAGCTGCCGAATACCGACACAAGAGAGATTCTTCACTGTTATTTCTGTCATTATTCAATAGCCCATGTTAATTAGATCATTTGTGCGGTTAGCGAGAATTAATGTTTCCCTTTGCTTATATAATTCGATACGCTAGAGTCGTACATAATCGCTTGATTGAGGAATAATCTGTATTGAGATTACAATGTGAGCTACCGCTCTGAGAAGGGCGTGACGCCGAACGACCGATAGGGTAAGCTCCCAGCACAAGAGTCAGTACGTCCGAGACTTCCCTCAGAGAAAGAGCGCCTTACCACATCTTGAACGCCTGCCTTCGGGCTGGGCATTGTTTCTCCTTTGAAATGTGTACTACTAGTGATTCCGCATACCTGTTAAATTGAAGTAATTGATAAATGTCTCGGCGTACACACGATATAGCTATCTTCCGGATTTCGAAACAAAGATAAGTCCACCATGTCATATGTCCCTTAGGTAACATCCTCATTGCCTCCCTTCTGGGCGTAGGATTATCGGTATTATGCCTTAAGCATTCATTTATATCGTCATGCCCTCAGCATATCTTGTGTTTTGTCTTCAATGTCAATCGAAGTGTAATTTAGTGCGTTAGGCTTTCTTTACTTTAGAATGATAACCTTTTGTGACGAGATTAGGGAATAAATGTCGATGTGCCATTGCGTATAATTTCCTGCTGGTTAGGAAGATGAGTTATCATTATCTGTGGAGAGAAATATTCCATGCTACCAATTTGTACTAACTCCACGCTACCAATTTGCCGCTCATTTAATTTGCCGCTCATTCATTAATTAAATTCGTGGACGTTGAAAAGTCCCAGTTTATCTACGTTAACCTAAAATAAAATAATGTGGTCATCAATCACGCCCGTCAAAAGAGAGCTAAAAAGATGAATAGAAAGAAAGAATGACATCGAGAATGAGCTCCATAACAATTGGTGGCAGCGGTGGGATATTTCTCTTCACAGATAATGATAACTCATCTTCCTAACCAGCAGGAAATTATACGCAATGGCACATCGACATTTATTCCCTAATCTCGTCACAAAAGGTTATCATTCTAAAGTAAAGAAAGCCTAACGCACTAAATTACACTTCGATTGACATTGAAGACAAAACATAAGATATGCTGAAGGCATGACGATATAAATGAATGCTTAAGGCATAATACCGATAATCCTACGCCCAGAAGGGAGGCAATGAGGATGTTACCTAAGGGACATATGACATGGTGGACTTATCTTTGTTTCGAAATCCGGAAGATAGCTATATCGTGTGTACGCCGAGACATTTATCAATTACTTTAATTTAACAGGTATGCGGAATCACTAGTAGTACACATTTCAAAGGAGAAACAATGCCCAGCCCGAAGGCAGGCGTTCAAGATGTGGTAAGGCGCTCTTTCTCTGAGGGAAGTCTCGGACGTACTGACTCTTGTGCTGGGAGCTTACCCTATCGGTCGTTCGGCGTCACGCCCTTCTCAGAGCGGTAGCTCACATTGTAATCTCAATACAGATTATTCCTCAATCAAGCGATTATGTACGACTCTAGCGTATCGAATTATATAAGCAAAGAGAAACATTAATTCTCGCTAACCGCACAAATGATCTAATTAACATGGGCTATTGAATAATGACAGAAATAACAGTGAAGAATCTCTCTTGTGTCGGTATTCGGCAGCTCCTTCAGTCAGTTGACGTCCTTTGCTTCCCCTGCGATCTCGGAGTCGACGTAGAGTAGAAACAGAAGGAGGGAAGAATAACTACTTAGCACGACTAGCAGAATCCGATAACCGTTCTTCGAAGCACACGACGTCTCTCTTCGGCTGCTTTGGATCATTCCGAACATATAGAGGCGTCCCTCGTTCTGAAGATCCTTACGTTGTGATAAGATCACAACATTTGTAGACAAAGTAGGACTTCGTTCCTAGCTCAATAATTGGGTTTGTATGTGAGCAACCCAGGGATTTGAAAGCTTTTTCAAAATTTGAACCTTGGTCAGAAGCTATTCAAAGCACTACAAAGCCCTCAGTTTCAAGGGATTTTATAACGGTCTGAAGAATTTCAATAAGACTGGTAGATTGAACAGCACCCGATGTTAAATAATATCCAATTGGAAATTGCCCGTGTTTCTTCACCCCACACGCCATAACGCACAAAGCTGATGACACCAAGTTGTTTTTTCTCTGAAAACCATCGTCTGCGTACCCAAATATTTTCTTCTTGTCGGGACTGTACGACAGGCCTCTTCTTAATGACATTTCATCCATAAGGATGCAAATTAGCTTATCGTGTTCACTTTGGGGATTAACTTTGAGTTTTAACATTGATATGTTCTGCTCATTGCAACCGGGGTTCATTTTGTGGGCCTTCAGGACACGAATAATTGTAGAAGGCGATGGTAGTGGTAGCATTCTCCTCAACAAGTTGTACCCGGATAAGCTGCAGCTCACTAGCGTGTTAACTGCCATCCACTCATGAAACGATGTGTAGCGTCGCTTTCCTTTCAGTTTAAATTTGACAAATTCCGTGATGTACGGACCAAATGATGGATGAAACTGTTGTACTATGTTCTGCAGGTTATACCGACGATTGATGATAGGTCCCCTAACTCTCTTTCTCATGAGAGAAGCCCCCTTGGTTTTGGGTTTTAAAAATGTAGACGAACGATTGGTCGTTACTAGTGCAGAAGACTGATCAAACAGTTTCTTCTTACAGGTCAGAGTTGCTTCATCTTTCGTCATACAGGCCTTTTCCTGGAAGAAACGAACAAATAAACAAAAAGGCAATGGAGGGAAAATTCAGATGAAAAGAGGTTGAGCGCTAACAAAAATAAGTAACGAAGAATGTGATACGTTATTTGTACACGACAGGGAAGGAAAGTAGGGCTGTAGGAATATGAAGGGAAGAAGAAATATTAGGGGCTTGATAATTTGAAAATACACAAATCAAATGGAGGTGGAGCGAGAGCAGGGTTGACACTTAAAAAAAAAACAAAAAGAACACCCAAAAAAGGCAAAAAAACACGTAAAAAAACACTAAATAATGTTTTTTTTAGCTTTTTCGTGTTTTATTAGTGCTATTTAAATTTCACTTGTTTTCAAGCTTATAGAATCAAAATGAGCTAAATATTTATATTGTCAAAAATTTGTCCAAGGCATTTGCATGACCATGACAATAAATATTGAAAAACAAAAAACACCACTATAAAAATAAAATAAGAAAAACCCGAATCACAGAACAAAACTCGAGGGACTAGTATACTTCCACGAGTTCCATTTCCAAGGTAAAAAACAAAAACTAAGAAACAAATGCAGTTTGACTATTTGAGAGTATAGAAACTTCTGAATTCATCCTGTCTTCTAGACAAGACTGCTACTACAGTACTACTGTGTTTCTCTTTCTACATCCACTGCCATTTCATCATAGTCATCCCCATCATGATCATTTGTGAGGTGGCGATATAGTGAGACCAATTTCTGTGCACGTTCCGATCCTAATCTATTTATCAATTTATTCCACACAATTTTAAATGTTGAGAAAATTCTCTCAATGGATCCTGAACTTGCGGGCAAGAATGAAGATTGCTTATAAACTAGCAGAAACTCTCTGTCGGTGTTTTTTCAGGAATCTGCACTTTCTGCTGTTTCATGTCTTGAATATCCCACCATCAACGAGGACTCATTGTCTTAGTGATATTCTTGTTGAACAAGTGTTTTGGGAAGATGTTTGAGCCCTTCAATTTATACAAATAAAGCGCGCTGATGAACTCCGGATTGTATTCAGCCAACCACTCTTCAATATTTGTCTCCTGTGAGAGCTTTGCCTGAAATAAGTCTTAACAATTATAGTCAGATGGGGTAAGACACGACCGCAGCCATCATGGGGTAAGAAAGTAAAGAAACGACTGGCCTATTGTGAGCATTCAAGCTGCACTGGAGCAAGCTTGACGATGGAATCTGTTAGAGCATTTATTTCTTATCATTTTAGGGTTTGTTGCTATCCTGAACTGCAAAAAGTGATTTTTTGGGCAAAAAATTTTTGGCATGTCACTACATGTTGTAACATGTAACAGTGTGGTTGATTGACTTGGCTTGCGTTGCTAAGCACTCCAGCTCACACAATACACATGTTAAGTTGTTAACAGCATGCCTGTTATGTGATGTGCAGCTGTCTTGCTTCAAGTTGCTTGTGGTGGTTACTTATGATCTGCATGGTGCTACCCTCTCACATGACTTGCGTCTGTCTGCTGCTAAAACAACTCACTATGAATTGACAAGCACAGCAATTCTCTTTGCGCATCTTATATCTTTACAGACTGCAGAGCTATGTCCCTATGCATATGGTAATTGGTAAATGGTAATTATGATGGACAAACTTAATTCATATATTGTTCATATATGTAATAATTCATATACTAATGTAATATAATGTTGGAAATAAAGTAATCAAATAACAATATTCACTCAAAAAGTGTATATACGTATATATATATATATCTGGAAAAGAGGCAACTGGAGCTGTGTGAATAACTCTTTTAAACAAAAACAGGTATTACAAAAAAAACAATAAAGCCCAAAAAAACAATAAAACCCCCCCCCCCCAAAAAAAATTTAACCCAAAAAATCCCATGTGGGTTGTTTTTTTTTAAACATGGTTTTTTCCATCCCTGAGCGAGAGGAATGGGAAAGTGGAGGAGAATGGTAAGGTGAGTTAGGGATAAAAGAGAGGGAAAGAGAAGGAAGATAGATAGGAGAATGAGGAAAGTTAATGTGTGATTTTATTGAATGTTCTATATGAATATAAAGAATTTAAATGGCAATGAAGACAGTATAAAACAAGCAACACTCACTGTCCAGTAGAAGGAATCTTTTTCAACTTTCTCAGTTGAACCCAAATTTGAAGGAGTATAAATTTGTTGAGTCTGTGATACACAAGTTGGGTTAGGGACCTGAAATGAAACATACAC
The DNA here is from genome assembly GCA_030386875.1 of Morinoia aosen. NCBI lineage: Eukaryota > Metazoa > Arthropoda > Malacostraca > Amphipoda > Talitridae > Morinoia > Morinoia aosen. Next base: position 11,277,360 of record CM059561.1, read on the forward strand.
ACTCTATTAAATCACATGCACAGGAATAAATGTGTATTGCGAAATTCATTAGTTATGGAATCTACTTTGAAATAACATGAAATTAATAGAAAATCGAACAGAATCTCCATAGAATAATTTGATAATTAAAAACCAAGGGAGTAAAAAATCTATTTCTATAATTCAAAAATAACAATAACCAGCTGTCCTAGGTATTTCTTGAGTTTTATTAGACCTCTTTATTCCTTGAGCTGAGAACCAGCTAAATGACTGGTTATATATGTAAGATCCTTTACACATAGATGCTTGGAACCTAAATTATAAGATAAAACCATGCTTTAAGGCATATATATACACAGAGCATAAATACTTCACGAACACTAAACACGCCAGTAGGACCCTGGTGCCTGCTGAGCTGAAGCAACAAAGAACTTTCTAAAACGTAATGCCCATGAAGAAGCTTACAGCGGTGTACTTTTATTTTAACAGGAACAAAATGTAATACAGAATATATAAGTAGAGCTGATAATTGGCATACCTCGTAAGTCTCATACGTTACACATTATGAGACCCAACAACCTTTTTTCCCCACATCTTCTGTGATTCAATTATATTGTCACCTCCAGAATGCTAGAACACATCAACAATCATGATCACACAAACCACACAACAGTTGTTGAAGGCTCAGCACATGAAGAATAAATCATTATGAAAAACAAAGGTCCAGATTTTATGTTATGAAAAAGTTTGAGCTACTATTAAGACAAGAAGCAATCCGAGCATAAAAAAAACTTTTTAAATGTAACACAATTGATAGAATTGACCTTGGGCAGTCATTATTCGAACTACAATCTTTTGAAACTACATTGGAAACATATACACTGCTGATCAAAAGTTTAAGACCACTTTAAAAATTTAAATAATAAAACAATTCGGATACATAAATACATACTCCTTCACTAAAGGCTCACTTAAGTTATTAGGCAAGGTTAATTACCACTCTTGACACCAACAACCATCACTGGAGTGCTACTACTTACAGCATTGATGGAGGCCTTTGACAAAACTGTGGCAGGACTTGTGACTCTGGCTTTGACTTGGGTTGCCACAGGAGATCTGAGGGGGATTCTGATGGGAGTCCTCATGGGACTTCTAACTGAAATCTTTGTTGGGGTAATCACAGGGACTGCTCCTGAAGTGCAGTCTAGGGGTGCTGATTGGAAGCTGATTTGGGTTGTGGGGCAGGCTTCTGATAAGGTTCCTAACAGGCGTTCTTGTTGGGGCTCTGGGAGGTGTTCCGATAGTAGTCCTCATTTTTTTTAACGGAGACTTGTCAGAGGTTGATGGAGAAACTCTCTTTGCAGGGAACATGAGTTGAGCATTAGCTGTGAGGAAGAAAGAACCCATAATTAGCTCTTTGCAGCAAAATCATTCCCCTTCTTTAAAACCTGAGAGGTTGTCACAGGGTTGGCTAGAATCTCTTTTGCCCTAATTGAATATGGTTTGGCAAAATTAAAACCTAAATACCCCATTGTTCAGAATTAAAATAAGTATGAACAACAAGTATATTTAAAAAACAATCAATGAGAAATAAATGATATACACAACTCTTTCAATTAGGTTGGCCAAAATTTATTTCTTTAAAATCCAATTTCATTTAGAGGTTATCATGTTTTTCCAGTAATATTTATTTCTTCGAGTGGTTTCTATTTCATTCCAGTATTTTATTCGTTGGGAATTATTCCCATTTTTCTTCCAGGACTAACAATTAATATATAAATATTTGCAATTTTATCATTTAATAGGAGTTGTAAGGAATCAGGGTAACAAATTTGAGCCTGAATACTTCAAGAACAAAACACATCCATCACTGTTATACAGTGCCTTCCAAGCATAGCTAACATGAAAACTTTTCAAAACATTGTAACCAATATGACAGTTGTATAAATATACTGCTACTTTAATACAAACATATATGAGTGCAGATAACAAAAACAGAGCTAGAATATTTTTAGCTTCTCATATCCCTTGCCTTTTATACTAAAAGAACCATTAGGTAATTAGTCATCCTCACATGTTGAGCAACTCAGTGATATTTTACAAAATATGGGAAAATGATGAAAAATGAACTAATACAATAATGTAAGCTCATATTGCATATTCATTATAACTTTTGTTGTTCAAGAAATAACTGTTTTCAAAATTCATTTAGGGGTATTATTCTTCATCTCATATATCACTGAACAAAATGCAAATTTGTGATTGAGTTGTAAATATTTGTCCACAGCATATTTGAAGCCACAATGGCGTGTATTTACATGGTTATATTACTTTATTGGTTGCAAAAGTATGAGTTCAGATCTAGGATAAAGTTCAAAGGGGTATTTTCATTTGTTAACTCTGTCTTGTGAGTTTTTAATACTGACCTTGTCCTTGATAAAAGCTCAAAAAAGTTTGCAGTTTTTGGACTATATTTTTTTGGGCACAAGTGTTAGGTTTGGACAAAAACCCAAAGCTCTGACCAACTATAGCAACTGTGTGTTAGTTTATATATCTGACAAAGTCTCATCCTCCTTATTGAAAAATGAACTTTGTTTCTATGAAATTAAACATGAAATAGAGCTAACAATGGGTTTACAATTCTTTATGTTATATTAGCACTTGTGATTTTTACATCAATGACCCTTGATTTGATAATCATAGCTGGGTATAGGTATTTCTGAGGTCAATATCTACAAAATTGGTAGTTGTACAGCAAATTAATAAATTCATGGCTGTTTTAAAAAAATAGCAGGATATTCAAGAACACATATTATCAGAAAAAAATGTTAAATCAAAGTATCAGCAAAATTTCAGGCAGAAGTACATTTATTATACAAATGTAAGTGCAAGGAAACCAAGGTTCACAAACAATGTTGGACTTTCTACACTAAAATTAAGAATCAAACTCAAGATCTTGAACTGTCCTTCTTCATTGATTAAGAAGTGTAATATTTGAGAACTGAAATTTCCAGAACTTATAATAGTAAAGTAGTGTACTCTTTCTAAATGGAAAAATTTTTATTTTCAATTGATAAGAACTGAAAACCAGCTACTTAACACATTCGTGGTGACCAATACATTAGCACATACATTAAAAACTTTGGAGAGTATCAAAGGAATGCAAACTATAAATAAAAGTGGTATAAAAGTGCAACTCATTGGGAAATAAGCATGAAACTATACATGAAGTGACTGATATGTTATGAAAGCCAACAAATAATCCACAAAAAGAATAAGTAATTCCCACCAAAATGTAGACGAATTTCAAAGTACAATAAATTAAAAATGAGAAGATTTTAGTTTGACCATAACGGTAACAAACTTTCTTAGGTCAGGCTAATGTACCCAAATAAACACTTACCTTCATCAGACTTAAGAACGTCAACAAATTTTTGTGGTATTGCACCCTCATTCAGCCAACTCTTAGCCTTTAAAGGTGATAATGTTCTTGCGAAATCAGACCGGTGGAAGTGCTTAGCACAAATGTATCACAAATGTAGCCATCACGATTATTGTTAAACGACATCCGTGGCGAAAGCCCTCACGATTCATACAGAAGGTCACGTCATTCACATCCGTGCTCTGAGTGGATGATTGTCGCTGTGACGTCACAATTGTTATGACGTCACAAAAGCCGGTTTTGGATATGAAGTTACTTCTCTTCTCTGTACTGTGCTCTGTGTGCGTGTCTGAGTCTGTGTTCGTGAACGGCTTGTTACCGTCACCAAGAACTCCGCCCACTTCAACAGCTGCCACACGTCGCTTCGTGGCATAATTGAGTGCAAACAATTACAGTATAGTTCTGCCATAAAATTATCATTTAATAATGGAATATAGTACTCTATATGTTTCAATTTACACTTAAAAGTCACAGCTGTCTTAAACGACACACATTGTATAATGATATATACCAAATAACAGCACAGTTACTGCGATTCTAACGTAAATCATAATGTTTTGTTCCTATGTCACGATGTATTTTTAGCAATACAAATCTCTTCAGTCTATATAAAAATACGTAGTTAACGAGCAATTAACAGATTCGTCATAAAATAAATTGAATAAAAGTATTCCAACAGGTTCTAAATAATTTGAATTAAATTAAAGTATTCAAGTGCTGAAGCGTCCTGTAAGATGCCTTTACTTATAAAATTTTAGAGAGAAATTTTATGTGCTCAAATTAGTATATTTAGTTGTCACTTCCCTCTCGTTTAACATCATACAATTTTGTTCGTAAAGTGAAAAATAATGAAACTTCTATGCTCTCATAAGTGAAAAAGCATAAGTGTAAAAGCATAAGTCAAAAGTGTTGAAAATAGTGGTCTTGCATACACCTGCGATGCATGCCAGATACCGCTATTTCCTACAGATCATTCTCCATCAAAACTTCATGTTTATCTGGATAAATGACAAAAATATTACGAATTTTACAATTATATATTGCTGTCGTAATTTTCGTCATAAGTTTTGAGAATTTCATAAGTATTTCATTCTTTTGTGGGAATATAAATACTAGATATCAGCTGAACACGCACGTTTAAAGACTGTTCGTTTTGTGTCACAATAGTTCGTCGTCAAGCAAAGTGAACAATATTTATATTCAAAAAGCTGTCGTTACTTAGTTATTACATAATTAAGTTAATAATGTAACGCTCCTATATCTCCTGCCGATTTCAAAATTTTAGACTCAGCTTCAACCCCGCATGATCTCAGAATTTTAGAGTCCTTGCATATCTTCAAGCGAAACCCTCATATTGACAATATAGACAGTTCGTACCTTATGCAAATAGTGAATAGGTAGATTCTTCGTCAGAACCAGCCTAATTTCATTTCATACTTATGTTTCACATGTGTTCTTTTTGTGCTTCTGTATTTTATTCTATGTTTTTGTCCATCTCATACTTTGTATTTTTACTTACATGATATATTTGTAGCAGCGGTTGCCGCTTGCGATAAAATGAGCGATAAACGATAAATGATAATTATCGCTGAGTTCAAACCTTTTATCGTTTATCATTCATCGCAAAGTTTTCTAAAATAATCACTCATTCACTTACCGCTAGTCCCAAAAAATGAGGAACGATAAACGATAAATTCAAAGACGACTTTTGTGAAAATTAAAAAAAAATTGCACGGCGGCAATAGTCACAACAGCCCACCTGACTTTTTCAGACCTGAAAAACTCCTGGATGCTGTCTTGAGGAGGGAGAGGAGGGAGGGAGAGTCTGACTCAGAGAGAGATACTTATGTGGAATAGAACTTGTAGGACATAGACTGGTTCAAGTGGCAGTTTTTGTTTAGTTTAATTAATTTTCACTGTGAAAAAATAGTTTGTATGTTTTTTTTAATATTTCAACTAAATAAAGGTACTTATCATTTATCGCTTCTGTTATCGCAAGTAAAAAAAAATTATCGCTATCATTTTACCGTTTATCGCTTACCGCAGGTTGGGTTTTGAAATTTTTTTATCGTTCATTGTTTATCGCAGGTTGGGAATAAAGTTATCGTTCTATCGTTATCGCAAGTTGGAGAAAAAGTTATCGCGGCAACCACTGATTTGTAGTACCTACAGTCCATTTTACTTTGATCTTATATTTCAGACGTAATTCTTTTGTTTATCGTTTGAACTGATGATGGAACTGGACTCCGAAACGTTTTCATAGTGAAGATGATAAATTTTATTGAAATTTCCTTCGTTTTTAAGCTTCTGATAAGGTAGCGACTAAAGCAAACCACTGACGTGTTCAGATATATTAAGTTAATATAATTACAACCTGCTGGCTAACTGTACGGAGATAATGCTAGTTTGTGCAGGATGTTTTACGACAAGAGGTACACAATTTCACCATCAGAATATGGCCAGCTGAACAATTTTTTTCTATGAAATTTTCAGAACACTTTTGGGTTTTCGAGATTTTAGCAGTTAATTGTTTTAAAGTATGAAATTTTACGATACAATTACTCTCAATATTTAGTTTGAATTTACGTTATAAACACTTCTAATGTACGAGGGTGTACTGCGAGGAAATTTCCTTTTAGTGATGTTCGATTAAAAGGTTTCAGCAAAAACGTTTTGAATGGAAATGTAAGGATGATCTCGTGGCCAAAATTTCAGAGGCTGCTGGTGAGATTTATGAAATGCCAGACGTGTTTCCTAATATCCGACTGTCGTTAACACTTTTTATATTGAATATACAGTATAAGGGAAATAGAGAACACAATACGGTAGTTATTAGCATTATCTGGCATGCATCGCAGGTGTATGCAAGATCTGGCGGTATCTGGCATGCAGCACTGGTGATCATGATAGAAGGGGGGCAGAGGCAAGCTTTTGACACGAGCGCTTCCCGGACGCGATTTTAACACTCGTGGATCATCCGTAAAACGTCTGGCAGCCTCTAAGATCCTTCCAATTAGATCCATCTCTGTCTCCACTGGAGATTCATAAACTAAACTCTTCCGGTGACCCCAAAGGTAGAAGTCCAAAGGAGTTAAATCTGGTGACCGAGCTTGCCATGGTACTGGTCTAAATTATCCTATCCATTTGTTAGGAAAGGAACGGTGAAGATATTGACGTACATCTCTAGTGATATGAGAAAAAGCTACGTCGTGTTGAAACCACATGTTGCGTCGTATGTCCAAAGGTACATTTTCTAGAAAGTCAGGTAATACCTCCTGTTAAGACTTTCCCCGTCTTACGTTCGTTGAGAGGATTCTAGCCTCAGTAAGGGTGATAAATTGCAAAAAAACACGAAAATTAAATATTAAAGCAAGTTAGTTTTACAGAATAGTTCGCCAATAGAATGCGCAAAGTTAGACTTATCAGGTCTACGGATTGAAATTCCAGAAACGTTTGAGATAACCAAATTAAACAATTAACATGAAATTGGGTCGATTGGGCATAGGGTTACAGGTAAGGGTAAGGAGGAGTCGTGCGAGTAACGATACCTAGAACAAAAAGAAATACATTTACAAACGGAACGCTAACTCTCGGACTGAACACTATCAATAAAAATTAAACTTTGACACTACATATACTGATCACACAAATTTACACAAATTTATCTAGAAGCACACAAATAAAGAAATAATTACATATGGTAATGCTTACCAGCAGCATGGACGTCACAGGCACAATGGAAGAAACAGAGTGACCGTCACACGCCGCTCGGCTACGAACTAAGTAGACACAGACCGAGGGATTCACCTTGAAATGTCAAAGGTATTTTGAAACTAACTTATTCTCGCCAAAGAATCCTAACACCACCATAAGAAATACTTCATAGCTTTCCTTCGTTAAACGCGCTGGAAGCACATACGTCCCAACCAAATGGTCGCCAAAGATTCCGGACCACACATTCATAGTAAACTGCACTTGGTGGTTGTTCTGATGCAAAGCATGCGAGTTTTCACGTGTTAAACATACCGCCACAAATCAAAGTTGGCTCATCATTGAAGAGTTCACACTTTAAAATTCATTTTCTTCAGTATTCCTATTTATGAATCAGCGTGCAAATCGTTCATGGGGCTGAAAGTCGGTTGCCAGCAGTTCTTGTACTCTCATATCATGATAAGGGCACAGGCCGTCAGCATGGAGCACATTCAATACTTTAGAAAGGAAACATATCCGAAGATCATGTGCGGCGGCTCGAGTACTAGTACGTGGGCTTCTTTCAAAATGCTGTAATATCCGCTCTTCATTCTCAGCGGATATTTACCCACGTCTACGACCATCCGCTTCTCATGTGTTCGCCTCAAAACTGCAGGCGTCTCGCAGACGTTAATGCAACCATGAGGAGAATCGATGATCAGGTACGTGGCGGTTGGGAAACTGCTCAGCATACAGTCTAGCAGTCAATTTTGCATTGTCATTCGCCGAACTGTATGCCATGTGCTATCTGCTTTTTCGAATTTTGGGTAGCGATTCATGGTGTCGGGCTACTTCACGCCATGTACTGACATTCATCGACCACACACGTGAACACATGTTGCCAGATGCAGAGGTTGTGAAATTTCTCATTCGATATCTCGTAAACGATAGATTTCCAGACTTTTTGTTATTCTTAATGTTTTCATTTTTAGTTTTCTACCCACTATAGGAGTTTGTACCACGGGTTTACGAACACCCTGTATATGTATAGTTGGAAACCATCCCTGGGTTCCCTGTTCGAATATGATAGGGGAAATCAGATTCAAGAGGTCTCCTTGGTAACACCAGCATACCGATTTCGGTAGTCTACAGGGTGTAGAAGGGAGTGAGTGCATCGCGTCTTTGCCGTGCAGGCATATTTTGAAAATAATTGATCTGTCATTGATTCACAGAGAGCTTTTCAGCGACAGTTCAACATTCCGCTCAACGATCTCGTTCCTCAGGCAAACACAATTCAGTCCTTACTAATAACAGACCCACATGGCTTACACAGATTCATCAGAACACCACAAAATGTGGAGTGAGTGAGAGCAGCGGTAGTGCAGTCACCGCGCTCAGCCTGACGGCATGCTGATGATTTTTTTGGAATCACAGCCTGAGAAGGATTTTGCCCGTGGATTTGAATTTCCAGCCTGATAGATAATTATGGTTCCAGAAATAAATTAAACACACGTAAAACGCCAAAATTTGAGTGAATAAATGCTTGCACAACTCAATTCCGATACAGCTTTCTTCAGTTGCGACGAGGCACATTTTACCAGAGTGTGGGTGTCAATAAAGAAAATTTCTGCTGCTGGGCATTAAATAACCCCCGAGTTATCCAAGGAACACCGCTACATTCTCCTAAACAAATGGTGTGGTGTAATGCAGCACAGTGTGATGTTATGGCCCATACTTTTTTAAAGAGGAAGGGGTGACCGTAACTTCCGAACATTATGGCTCAATGTTGAACAATTTCTTGTTGCATGAAATGGAAAAGATTGTAGAGGATGAGGGCTTGAGGGAATTGGGGTTTCATGCAGCAGCATAGGGCTACAGCTCACGCAGTTTGAAATTCAATCACCATTTTTAAGAAGGACGTTTCCCGGACGTCTGCATGGTCTCTCTGAGAGGAGATTCAGGCTGGCCTGAAAACAAAATCTATCATCGAAAACAAAAAATGTGCCCTATAAAGCTAGATCTAGTAATTTTTTGAATTGAAGTTTATTGTTGTTCCAAAAGTTTACAGAGTTTTTGAATATTCCATCAAGAAGAATATCAATGTCTTCGTGTAATGGAACATTGTTATTAAGAGTGTCAATGTCAAAACAACACATAAATAAATTGCTCAAGTTAGTCACAGAATCAAGAACCAGAATTAAGTGCAGTAGTACTCTCAAGAAATATTTAGACATAAGTTTTCACATGTACGTACAGAAATTTCATGAATTACAAACTTCAACAGGAATACATTTAGCCAATAAGTTAAAATTAGAGCACATAAATCACTTAAACAAAGATGAATGTCAAATTTGCTTCTCAACTTTTAACAGATTCCGTTGCTGATGATTACAATTTTGTCTAAATAATGATATTGACGGTTTTAGCGGTAGTGAGGCAACAATAACATTTAATAGTGGGTTTGATATATTAAATTCCAGAAATAAGTTGTCATATGGATATAAGAAACCTACGGACTCAAATAATACCGGCAATATATTTTCTTCCCTTGATGAAGACACTTTGTATATAAAATCACTTCGCTGTCCAACATCTGGCAAACTAATATGCGAGTCAATCAGGAAAACAGGATTTATAGGATTTTTAATTCGTATTAAGAGCATTAAAAACTTTATAAAAATTTTAAAACTGAGCATGAGTTTTTATTTACGTATAAAATAAGTAGATCATTTAGTATTAATTTTAAGCAATAATTAGAAGCAAGAGTGGTTGCAATGACAACCCAACAGCAAAACCATTTGCTTGTTACTGTGCGGCCATCTCCCGCACATGTCTGTATCCCGCGTCATTCTGTATCTGTACGACACTTATATAAAGGCTGCTAATGTCGAAGCCAGTCGCTCAATCTACCGATTCCCATCCTGCTGTCAACACCTAGTGGAATAAACTCGCCAAGCTTCCCAAGTGTTTCTCTGACCGCACATTAAGTGGTGGCCAGATGTTGCGATTCGAACTCACATTCGCATAAGTGTTAACTGAAGTTCAAGTACTCCGTGCAGACAGCTTTGAACAGTATAAAATCCAAATGTGTTCCAGCGAAAACAACCAGCTCTGGCAGCCTCAACAAACAGTTATTGTGTTTGGAATCATCGTCTCTAAAGAATTGTTGACGGAAGCTTACTGTAGATTTACAGTATTTCTTAATTTAAACTCACCCCTGCGTACAAAAATTTTGGTCTACGAGTGTGAAAACGAGACTATCGAATTCGTATTTCAAGTCAGAATTGCAGCGTTCCCAGCGTCAACCATTGAGTGAATTTTACATCTACAAGAAGTGAATTCACATCTACAAGTACTAAGAACAATTTATTTTGTGTAAAATAAATTACTACGATTGCACCAAGAACAGTAGCAGTGACTGTAGCAGTGAGGAGACACGTACTTTCATTTTTAAAGTGTAATTTCTCCAACGTGTGCACAGTATAAACGCAGTATAATCTTGCTGTACCAGCCGACAACATTGCCTACAAAGCACAGCATCACAGCGTCCCATCATTGCCTGCAAGAGACGTGATCAGCTGTCTTCAGTTTTTTACACAGTTAAGTCTTTTGTGAAAATTTTTTTTTTCTTTGTTTAGTGCTATCTCGCTCTGTCCCGAGCAGCTAGTCTTTCTTTGTTGCACTTATTGCCGTGGTTTTTTTTTTACCACGCCCGCTTCCTATACAGCTGAAATCGCTGAGTCGCAGTTTGCACTCAAAATCAGTTACATTCTGAGCGTTGTGAGAGAGACACGTTGTCCAACGAATCTGGAACGTAGCTGGTTACCAGCTTTTCACTTCAATTTGCATCGTAAGTGTCAAATTTTATTTGCCAGTTGAATAGGAGTGTCAGTAGAGGTGTCTGAGTCACTTTGATTTCAAAATTTGAAGCTTTAATTGATAGAAATTCACGTTTTTGCTGTGGAGCGGCAAAATTTTTTTTGACGCCTGGTAGAAATCTGTGTCGTGCGTTGAAGCAGTCCCGTGTGGACTGAGTATTATTGTTGACCACTTCAACTGTATAATTGTGCTGCTATAAATTTTAATTTGCAGGATTAGGGACGCTAATTCTTATTTGGAAGTTGGTGAGAAAGAACTGATTTTTTTGCTATGGTTCTTCAATGTGTGTGATTAATTAATTTTGTGGGTTCTAACTGTTTTTATGTTGGTTGTTATCATTCTAACTGTTTTTAGGGTGTTTATTATTATTCTCGGAGTACGATATTAATTTTTGAATTAAATTGGAGTGAATTTTGGTAGTGAATTGTTAATTTTTAGTAGAATAGGATATTTTTCGATGAAAAACGACACATGTCGGACTTCTCTGATTCTTTGGACAGTGAGGACGAAGTAGTACGAACTAAACCTACTGTAACTAAATACGGACGAGTGAGTAACCCAGTAGTTAGCAAAATGACGACTCCTACGGCAGCGACAGCTGGACCTAGTGCTAGTGCTGGACCTAGTAACGTTGACGCGTCACAACTTGCACGTGACATTGCTGCAAATCTAAATGTTCCCTCTGTCGGTACAATAATGACTAATGCAGAGCTTCCAACCTTTCGTGGAAGACGCCGTTTGCATGATGGGGAGTTCCTAGAGAATAAGACATTTTCGACACATATTCAAAATCTTAAGGCCTATATGAGCCTGTTGCCAGATGCCACTAGTGATGAGCGTAAGAAGGAATTTTTGGTACGATCTGCAAACAAGAACATCGGCGATTTCAATAGTGTAGTAACTAAGTTAGTTAATGCCGATTTAAATTATTCTTTCGATCAGGTCGTTCAGATACTGGAGGACATTTACGTCTCGAGGGGAGAGAAGAGTATCCATGCATTAGCTTGCGATCTAAACGAGTTGAAGTTAGTTAAAAACAATGCACTTGCTGCTCAGATCGTGAACGCATTTTCAAAAATAAGGAAGCTAACAGAGAGTATTCTTAGTTCAAACTCACTCGGGTGGCAGCGCCACGCTTATTTCCAGAACTGCACCACGCAGGCTGAGTTAAAAAAATTCGTAGGCGACAGCATGTCGTACAGTCTGGCGTTGGGGGTTCTAGGTCCTTTATTTGATGAGACGTTCGCTAGAAAAATTTTTGAAACACAATTTTCGACTGCAGAGGAGCTATTAGCCAAGTTAATTTCCGCGGTGCGAAGCCAGAGCGAGTCTAAGAAGATTCTAGCGCAGAAGTATCCTGTCAGACAGGAGAGCGAGAGTTACGTAGGTGAAGTGACTAGTGAATTCGAGGAAGTTTTGGAGGAGCCAGATCAATTCCAGGAGAACGAAGTGTACTACGGAAGTATAGGAAATTACCGTAGGAATTTCCGATCAGGGGCACGTAGGATTGTACCTAGGCCCTGGCTCGCACGGAATCCTCGCTCAAGAGGTAGAGAGTTTAACAGTTATGTAGGAGATAGAGGAAATGGATACTTAGAGTGTAATATGATGAAATCAGATAGTAGTAGTTCTGGTACTGTACAATTCGCAGGAAATTCAGGAAATTCAGGAGGAAATTCAGGAACGAAAAAACCAGGATTCCCGTACTGTAGCAGTTGTTCGACAGTAGGGCACTTCGAGTGCAGATCTCAAAGAGGATCTCAAATGCCGAGGGGATGTTTTGCCTGTGGTGGAACTCATGTAGTAAAAAATTGTAGAGCGAGCGGTTCGGAAGTCCGTAACTATAGGGCGTATTTACGCAGTAGGGGTAGCACGAACCGTGGGCAAAGTGAAGTTCATTGGGCGGAGTGCAAGTCAAGCGATTTTTTAAACTAGGTGAAGGTAGTAGGGGGGAATTGAAACAGATTGAGCCCGAGGTATTTAACGGTACTAACCTCGTAAAACTAGAGACCGTGGCAAAGGTTCCAGATGCAACCGAGATAACCAAGTCGTATGTTGACCCCTTATTTCAATGTAAAAATCTATATAATTTGTTGCAAGAAAAAGAGCTTGAGAATGATCATTATCAAGACAAGACTGTGGAATCATATTTTTCGGTATCCGTTGTAAAAAATGTTAACAAAAATGATGCTGGTTTAATATCATTCAAGGATTCCAACAAACCGACCATTATTCTCAAAAATAATGACCAGTATTTAAGCGCTTTGCTCGACAGCGGCTCAGATAAGTGTCTTCTGAGTTTCAGACAGTTTAAAAATCTAAGTGAGGAAGTAAAGCCGAGTAAATTAAGAGTGAAAGGCGTGAACGGAAAAAGTGACGTCACTGGTGAGGTGGAGTTAGCTATTAAAATCCCCGGCACTAGTAGAGTAATTAAAACAAGCGCACTCATCATCAAAGAGGCGAAATTCAATTATGACCTGATACTAGGTCGAGACGTATTAACAAATGCAACAATTAACTTTAAGGACAAAGAACTTCTTTGGAATGATATTTCAATTCCTTTTCAAGATTTAAATATGGAACCATTGTTAAGTAGAGAAGTAGTAATGAGAAAGATAGTTAACAGCGACTGTCTGTTGTCTGAGATTGCTGTTGCGAGGAAGAGCAACAGGAGGTTAAAAAATGATGACTGCGGCAGAAACAATGCTGACTGCAGGAGAAAAAATGCTGACTGCGAGACAATGAGAGCTGCGGTAGCTCAGGCACAGACAATGAGTACGAAGCAATTAATCGTTCATTGCAATCAGGCTGAAGTGCCTGGGAATTCACTTAATGTCATTTATGGCTTCCTTAAGAAACCAATTGCAGGAGAATACGTCATTCAGAAAAGATGTCTTGATAATGGTGCTCTTATAGCTGACTCAATTGTTCAAATAAATGAAGACGGTGTGGTACCGATTATGGTTTTGAATCCAAGTGATGAAACAGTGTATCTCTCTGAGAATTCTATGCTATGTCATGCGGAATTAATAGGAGCTAATGAGATTGAGAGCGAAGTATTTTTAACGAATGTGGAAAAAGCGCTCAGAGATGCTAGTGATGTTGAAGTAAATGCTGTCGCGGGGTCGGGTACGACTAAGGTTGTTTCGTCAGGTGGTGGAATTAATGCCATAGTCGATAGTAAACTTGAGTTGGATGCTGATACTCGTGGCAGAGGAGAAATTTTTGCTGATGACAAGAAGCTAGATTTTAATGCAGAAGTAAATGTAAATTTATTAAGTGGAGAAAGTGGAGAAAAGGAGTTACGACGTGAGTTAACAGTAAATGATATTTCATGTACGGAAGAAGACATTCAATTACCTTTAGTTAATTTGTTAAATAAATTTAGAGATGTGGTGACTTTAGAAAACGAACAAATAGGAGTAACGAATATTTTGAAGCATCATATTCAGTTGAAGACTGATGCGCCTGTGTTAAATTTAGCTCCCTACCGCATACCTCATAAGTACCAAGAAGAGGTAATGAGAATAACCAACGATATGCTCGATCAGGGAATAATAGAGGAGTCGTCCTCTGACTTCAATTTCCCTGTCATTGTAGTTAAAAAGAAATCGGGAGATTTACGGCCCGTTATCGACTTCCGTGCTTTGAATAAAGTTTTGATTAAACATTCTTACCCAATTCCCCGCATTGACGATATCCTAGCAACGTTAGGAGGTAATACGTATTTCTCTAACCTTGATTTGCGCAGCGCATTCCATCAAATTGAATTAGAAAAAGAAAGTAGGAAGTATACTGCTTTTAGCGTCAATTACCGTAAGTACCAGTTCTGTAGGGTACCGTTCGGACTCTCAACGAGTCCGGGAATATTTCAAAAACTCATGATATCAGCGCTCTCACCTATTTTGGGAAAGCTCGCGTTTGTATTCCTCGATGACATCTTGGTATTTTCTAAAAATAAAACTCAACATTTAACTGATATAGAAATGGTGCTTAAATTGCTGCGAGCCGGTAAATTATCCTTAAAGCTTGAGAAATGCCATTTTTTTAAAAAAGAACTCGAGTATTTGGGCCATATCATTGCCGCAGATGGAATTAAATGTAAATATTCAAAAAAATTGCAAGAATGCCGAGCGCCAACCAATGTTAAAGAATTACAACAGTTTTTAGGTTTGGCGAATTATTTTCGCAGTTTCCTACCAAATTTCGCTGAAGTAGCAAGTCCCTTGTACAATCTTTTGAGAAAAAATGTAGTTTACACTTGGACTAACGAATGTCAAAAGAGTTTTGAGTTTCTGAAATCTTTATTGACTTCTGACACAGTTCTGAGACATCCCGACTATAACAAGGACTTTCATGTGTTTACTGATGCTTCCAATTCAGGAATAGGTGCTGTATTAATGCAAGCGGATGATTCAAGCGACAAAATTCTAAGACCCATAGCTTATTATAGTAAAAATTTAAACTCCAGCCAGCGTCGGTACTCGACTACCAAAAAAGAATTCTACGCGATACACGCTGCCTTAAAGCATTTTAAATACTTAATTACAGGATATACGGTTCGCGTCTACACCGACCACCGTCCTCTTGCACCATTGTTTAATAAAAAATTACCTGAGGACACTAACATGGCTCGTTGGTGCATAGATGTAAATTCCCTTGACCCGGTTGTAAAATATCTGCCTGGTAAGGAGAACGTTGTTGCAGACTATTTAAGCAGATTACCTGTTAATAACGAGAAATTAAATCTTAAAGAACTAAATTCTTGTGATGATTTGGAAGTCGCATTTGAATCAGAAGTTTGTGTTGTGGAGACTCGAGCACGACACAAACGAACGACAAGAAGCGAGGTAGTTGACCTGCCCTCGACTCGAGACGATGCTGACAGTGCAGCAGACAAGGGCGCTAGACCCGCGCTGATAGACTACGTACCGACTGAAGCTGAAATATCTTGGACGATTGAGGAGTTTATCGACGAACAAAAAAATGACGCTTTCTGTATAGAGCTTAAAAATGCTTTGTTGCATGACAGTGTTTCGACTATTCCTGACTTAGATAAATTTCTAGTGTTAAATAATATTCTTTATAGACGTAGAGAAATCGATAATCGACCGAGTACAATTTTGACTGCAGTCGTTCCTAATTCATTAATGAGTAAAGCTATCCTAGCGATCCACAGTTTATATCATGTGGATTACAAGCATACCTTGTTTAAATTTAAGTTAAAATATTGGAATCAATTAGAGAAAACTTTTGTGCGAAAATTTGTTAGCGATTGCGAAGTTTGTAAGATTATTAAAGCGAGACCTTCAGTTCCAATTAAAATTTTAACAGCTCCAATAGCCACCGAACCTTTCGAAGTTGTATCAATTGATCTGCTTGGGCCACTTAAAGTAACTGATAATGGAAATAAATATATTCTAGTGGTGATTGACCTTTTCTCGAGGTTTTGTCGTTTGTATGCAATTTCAAATCGAAATACAGAAACAGTGATTTCTTGTTTAAGCAGCTGTTTCTCATTACTAGGTTACCCTAAGACGCTCATTTCAGATAATGCTTGGGAGTTTAAATCAGTGGCTCTCAAAAAATTTGCAAAATTACATGCCATTTCAAAAAGGGAAGTATTGGCTTACAGCCCACATTCTAACGCCATTGTGGAACGCAACAATAAAAAAATTACGAATCTGCTGAAACTTTATATTAATACACTTGTTAATGTAGAGTGGGACCAATTATTGGAAGTAGTAGAAAATGCACTGAATAATTCTTTAAATTCTACTATTGGCGAAACACCAAGCTATATTATGTTCAATCGCGATACGTGTGCTTACTATCAGTCTGACAGTTTAGAGTCAGTAACTTACAGTTTTGATGAAGAAATAGATTTAGTGAATATTAGAGCTAGAGAAGCCGTTCGAACAGTAGAAAATATACGAAATTTAATTATTAATAACACAACAGAGCGAAATCTCTATAAAAACCTTAAGCGGCGCAATAAGGATATTCAAGTTGGTGATAGAGTCCTATTAAGGAATCATAACAAGACCCATAAACTTGAATTAACTTGGATTGGTCCGGCAGTAGTCCAAAAGGTTAAACGTAATTACGCTGATATTAAAATTGGATCGAAAATCATTAGAAGTAACCTTAATCATATTTTACCACTCAAAAAGTTAAAATCTGTGAGTTAAAACGACGAATTCATTGGACTGTATGACGTTCTAACTAATCGAAGAATAACGATTTACCTTTTTATCGTTGTCTACTCCGCTTTACCGTTTTTACCCTGTTACCGTAGTTACCGTTGTTTACCAATAATGTTACGGAATATAATCGTAATTTTAGGCGCATTTTTGCTCTGGGCAATATGCTTTGCGTTCATATTAATCTCACTAATCAATGCGTTGTATTTTTTATGTTAATTTTAATGTTGCTTTATGCCCAGGTAAGGAGGTTATGTTAGGTATTTACCCTGAGGAATTTGTACCGTCTAGCTTTCAGTGTCGCTAGGACGTTTTATAAATGTTTTCTCAAATTCACTCAGACATTGGTATTGCTAAATTGACGGTTTTTAATTGTGAACGTTTGATCAGGCGGTGAATTGAGTTCGCTGAGCCAGGAATTTATGCAGCGACACGCGCACTTGCGGTCTTGCCGAGCTATTTTTATCTGACCAGAATGTCACTGATCTAGATGTGAATGATTCCGATCGTTCGACGATCAGCAGAAATTTAAATTAAATTCATAAGGCAGTTGTCTTGTCACCTGCCACATTTTTTTTTTCTCAGCGGTCGGCGACTATATTTTGTACGCGAGAGTTATCGTGGTTCAATGACTCTTGGGAGTCAACCAAGATTGATACCAAATTATATGTTGTATTTATTTTCATTGAATACGGCCATGCTAATTTTTCTGTATCCTTCACTTGCAGGAGAGGGTGCTCGATGGGTAATGCACAGAGTAATATCGACGTAGATACCCTCGTCGCGGCTTTGTCCACGCACTCCACAACCGTTAACGAACAGTGGGTCAAAGAAAACGCGGTAACCAAGATGGAATTACTTCCAGACCGGCTGACGGACATCATCATTATGGGTCTGATCCTGTCTACGATGATTATGGGAACTGTACTATATCATCTCAAGAAGGAGGTACAGACGTTGACGGCGACGCAACAAGAAAATTTTTCCTACGCGATGGTGCGGGGCAGGCCGCCAAGGGTCCTGCATCAGGACCCATAATTCGCGTTGCGCGCGATCTTGTGGTGGTGAATGTGACACACTTGGGGCGGGCTGGACGTCCCAGGGATGCAGGCCGTCCAAGTAAATCCGGCGGTGCGCGAAGAGTTTAGGTTGAAAAATGATAACGTTGAAAAATTTTATTTGAATTAATTGAAGATTTATTAACAGAAAAATTGTAAGTGTTAGATTTTAAATTATTTGAAAATCTGGCGCGCGGTTAAATGAAACGCAAATCGCATGAAACACGCGATAAAATATGCGCGCAGTGTTCTCTTTAATGTATTTTTAAATCTATTTAACGCATGTGTTTAATTTAAGTATACTGGTTTTAATATTGACGCAAAAGTTTTAATTAGCAAATGCCTTATTTGTTTTTGGTGTTAGAAGTGACATTACTGATTTGAATATGTTGTGTTTTGATTGCATTATTTTTTTAATTGTGTGACAATTCGAATTCGAAACACTGCGCATTTTTAAATTTTTCTAATAGGGGTATTATGCGAAAACACAAAAGATATTTGCGATGATGCAACGGGTAATTATTTGTTAATTGATATGGCGCAGGTTGTTTTTAAAAAATATTAAAATGGCGTTTCAATATGACCCTTTTACAACGTTCTACGTGGCTGTCAGCGTGCAGTTTATTTATATGCACGGTAAGTCAGCAGCCTTGCTTTTTGCTTGTTCCCTTTGCTTGCTTGTATGCTTTCTAATTATTAAGGTTTTGATTTTTTTTTCCGTGCATTGGGTTTTGTTAGAAGTGTGTTAAAATTGAATTTTTACCTGCAATTTCTTTTTAGATGTTTGTGGTAAATTGGTGATATGGTTTTTTACCAAGGAAGGAGTTTAAACATTTTTATTTGAAAGTATTAATAGAGAACGTTTTGGTATATCGTATGTTTTTTTTCTTGAAATTAAAGTCTCTAACTAATTTATTTTGACTCTTTCCGTGACGTATTAATTTTTTTTTTCCTGAGGATGTATTAAAATTGATTTTAATCTTTTGTTGGGTGATTGCGGTAACGTGTTTTGATTTATTGCGGAAATGTTAAACGGTGCTCTTTTAGAGGGGCGGGGTAAAGTATTAACGGTTCCTTCCTCTAACATGTTTTGATGTTCCGTTGAAGTTACGAACATGTTCCCATGTGTTTAACTTTTAGGGGCGTTTTACCTATAATCTGCTTGTGCTTGCGTGTAATCTTTAATCATAAGGGTGTTAGCGGTTTCTACTTAACAGTTGACTGCGTTTATCTTAACAGTTTTACTGTGCGTGTTAGTTAAAGGCTGTTAAGCCTAATATATCGAAGTTTAAAGCGAGTGTGTACGTATTATGTTCGCGAAGTTACCCTCGTTTTGCTTGTTTTCTTGGAGTATAAAGTGTTTGGTGAAGTTGATCTTGTTGACAGTTTGAGTTGAGATTGATTTAACGTAATTGAAACGATTTACGGTCTGTTTGGTTGAATTAACTTCATAATGTTATTTGATTTTGAATTGTCGTTCAATTTGTCAATTAATTGTCATTCTTTTTTCTATCGTTGGGTTTGAGCACGCTAGTTGATTGCGTGGCTTCTAGGCTTTTGATTAGTAAGCCGATTTGAATTTCGAATTCAACGTTTTTGTTATGGTACTCGCTCACCAGTTGCGTGAGAGGGGGGAACTATGTGCGGCCATCTCCCGCACATGTCTGTATCCCGCGTCATTCTGTATCTGTACGACACTTATATAAAGGCTGCTAATGTCGAAGCCAGTCGCTCAATCTACCGATTCCCATCCTGCTGTCAACACCTAGTGGAATAAACTCGCCAAGCTTCCCAAGTGTTTCTCTGACCGCACATTACCAGAAACGTTTATTTGTTCACAACGAAATAAAAGATGTTCTTGCACGTCTTTTGAAGATGTTCCAATTTTTACGGCATCTAGTAGAGCCAACGCATCTTCATTAATCTCATCTTGTGCTATAACAGAGTTTAACAATTCGTATTCTAAGAAAAGAATAATGTCGGTCGATGTTCAATGTAAAGATGCATGCAAAGACGATACATGTACCAAGAATGTTCTAAATAGAAGACTGTTCTAAATTTTTTCTAATTCAGTGTATTTTTATAACTCTGTCCTTTGGTGTGGAACTTGACCATACTCCACATCATGTACTAAATAGCGGGTGCGCTGGGCATGGAACGGTTAATTTGGTTTCGCTCGCTTGACTGGTAAAAAGTGGCGATGCTGCCTCGGCCCTTTCAACCTCCTTGGTCTATAGTCCGACCAGAATGAAATGACAATTTGGGAGCAGGGCATGGAAAGTCATCCATGTTGCCAAATTGTCCCTGGGGTAAATTTTCTTCTATAGAAACAGTATCAAGGACCAACTATTATGTAATTTGTTTTGTTTCAGGAAAAAATAACGATACCAAGAATATGTATTTGGGACAATCAAGTAACAAACAATTCAGTAATTACTAACAATAAAAATTCAAATGAACAGGTGTACAGCGTGCAACTACCGAAAGGCATCTGGCATTGGATGGCACCCCCGTGTCACGAATAAGATGTGGCACCAATGTATGAATTCCTAGAAAAGCTGTGTCAAACGTACCAAGAGTGCGGACATTATAAATTTAATATACATGTATAGCTTAGTGCATGTAAGAATATTTTAATAAATATATTATGATAATAGAAGTTACCTATTTTTCTGCTCAAATTATTGTTGTTGTCTAATATTTTCGATAGGTAGGGGTTTGTAATTTGGCAACCGTGCATTTCTGGGAACCGCCCCTAAACGCTCATTTCACTCTGGTCGGACTATAGTCACTCTAGTGTAAACGCTCATGGCTCTTGTAAAGCGCCACGTGAGGCATAGACACGTGGGACTGCAACGAAATGTATACCAAAGTAAACAGGGCCTTACGCGGGTAACTCTCGGGGGGAAAATGCCTATGATCTCGTAGTGTGGACACAGTACGAGTATGATTTTTTCGACGTAGTACATGTCATTCTAGACGGCCCCACAAATTTTTTACTGAATTTATGTCTCGGGACTTAGCTGACCTATTTAAATACCTGACGTATTCTGAGTAACTGTTACGTCAGTTATATTCAGTCCTGGTCAGATATCAGTATGAATGATATCCAAAGCAACATGCCTTCTTCATTAAAATATTCTGAAAATGGCGAAAATCGGTTATCTAACATCTCAGTGTAGCAATGTTAGTTTATTTTGACGGAGACCTCAACCTATTTCTTCATATCCGAAATAGCCCCAGAATATTGTAGGCCGTCCCCACTTTTCTTACGAGCTTCGTTGAAGAGTTCGTGAGGTTCTCAATAAACACGAGGATGTATGTGTAAATTCTATAGAGACAAAATCGTGACTCATCTGACTACATGACGCTTCTCCTCTCCTCTACAGTCAAGTGGGCGTGTGTGGGCTTTGCCTCACATTTCCATTGCATTGCTCGCTGTGGCACAGCGGTTAAGGGATCGGACTTGTATGTTGGAGTCGCGGGTTCGTATCCCGGCGTTGGCGCTACGATTTTCCCCGTTGGGTATAAGGGAAAGCTCAAGCACAATACCCCACTCGACCCAGGTGTCGGAAATGGGTACCGGCTTTACGGGGGAACCGTCATGGTGTCCTATATATAGTGTTAGTTATAAGACATTTGAAAAACCAATGCTTAAGATCATTTGTATCAGGCTTGATTGGAAATAAAGCATCCCAAAGATGCCGATGTTTGTTTTGTTTGCATGGAGTCCTCTAGGAAGACATCGGTGTAGAGCAACTACGAAACAACTTCGCCAGTTTTGAATGAAGACTGATACCTGTTCATTACTTGCGTATAACCTAAACTTTAGTCACATATTGAACACCGAGTTATGACCTTGGCAAACAAGTGAAACTCGAATATCTATTAACTTGTTTTACTTGCAAAGCTTAATCACAATTACCCAATTGACATCTATGAGCTATTGTATTGTGGAAACTGTGGAATAAAGGAATTGAGTAGGGAAATTTCTACTCAAATTTATGCAACCGGCACGATCTAGTTTGAAGTCCTAAAGGGCTAGTAAACCTATGTTACTACCACTACTCCATTACCTGAAACAGCTGTTTGATTAGTTGTGTTGTTTTCCTTTCTAAATTTTACAGTTCAAGATTTAGCAGTTTCGTTCTTTTTCACAGCAAATATAGATATGTTAAAACCTGCGCCGATAATCCCCAACTGACATGTTGCAAATGTTAGCGAACATGAAAGTTTTACTGCCGAGTAACATTCGTTCATTGAGTCTCTGTTTTTTGAACATGCATTGACTCTACAATGTAGAGATCAGAAAAATTCGAGGTTGAATCCGAAATTTCAAAAATTTTTCTCTTAAAAACGTGATTGCTAACACTCTGAATGTAACGAAAGCCAGCGATGGTCACTGGGGAAGTTGCCTGGTGACTGAACAGTAGTCACAAATCCAATTTTCATCAATACTTAATCAAAACTAAATGAAGGCAAGATCCAGTCAATGTGTCATGTTTTCAACATTGCTTACTTCAATTGGCTTTAAATTCGAGTTGAAAATTGAATTAAATTTTACCTGCCAAAGTCGAAGTGGTAAAGAAGTGTTCTCTAATTTACGAGTTAGTTGGGCTTTAACAGAATATGGTCATTGTGAAAAGTGACTCCATTGTGTTGTGTACGACTCACAAATAATTCGAGCGTAGTGCGTTCAATGTCAGATACTGACCATGTTTTCAAAACAAAAATTTTAACATTTTCGATTCCACGACAAATTCTGATCATCTGATTGTCGAGTCGAATCACATTTTCAAAAACCGGTAGTCGATGAACGATCATTTTGTGAAGCTTCCAAATGAATTGTTTGTTGGCATTTTCAATATTTTAGGTCATGTTGTTGTCTCTAAACGAGCATCTATTAATATTATGTTATTAAAATGTCAAGGAATTGGTTGAAAAATTCTAATAAACATTCTACCAGCGTTTAAAGGAGCTTCAGTCGGAACGCTACGGCTGAGGGTGGAGTCTGCAGGCATCGTCATTTCAAGTGACCTCGGCGAGCTGATGGTGGAGAGGTTGCAATGGCGTTCCCTCTGTGCCTCCGTGGACTTGTCGAGCAGCCCTACTCAAGTTACTTACGTATGGAACGACCAAGTATGAACCACCACCTAGATCTGCGTTGTGATCTGTTATACACCGACAATAGCGTAGCAGGCGTATAATAACTAGTACAGCACATAGCATGGTATAACATAGCAATATTAAAAATATATATGGGCTGACAATGAACTCACCTCTCAAATATCTTCTTAGCCCAAAGCACTCCTAAACTAGATTGTGGCTAGGAGAGAAAAGAGAGGAGAAGGAATTATGGAAAGTATAATTAGATATACCGAGAAAAATTAGAAGTTTTTAGAGAGAGGTAGACTAGCCATCACATTTTTTGCCGGGCACTTTTGGTCTTCATACACTGCTGACGCTACAAAGTCACGAGAGAAATTGGCTGCGGGTCTACTATGCCGCGGCTTCTCACACCTTGCTGTGTTGCCAAAAATGTCTTTAACTAGTAACTTACATTGTACACTATATTACATGATCAGGAAATAAGTTCTAGAAAGCAGCATCCTTTAGTTCGTTACATGAATAAATGGTTTGCTGGGTATTGAATAGAGTAGAAGCAAGCAGCAAAATTAAGGTCTACGAGGTTGATGCCTTGCGCGTGCGAGATTTTATTCGAACAGAATGAATCATCGAATTCTTAGAACCGTCCTTCAGAGCTTGTATTTTTTATTATATAGCTTTTCATGACAGCTGCAAGCTTTTGACTTGTAATTTATTTTATTGAATATGATCTCAATCAACAAATGATATAAGAAATTTTAGGAGAATGTTAAAAAAGTAGATCAAATAATTGCCAAAAAGATACGATGAATAATTTGTAGATATAAATAGATTTTACTAGAAAGGCAAAGCAGATCACACTCTAATTTGAATTTCGGCAAGTATCAGTGCATTTGCTTTTATGAGGATTTTATGCCTAGATGTGACATATACTTTATTGAACCCAAAGCAATCTATTAAAAGTTAATTATTGTATTTAAGTTGACCTTGATAAGACTTACATTATCGAACTCAATCCATTGTGTTCACATCCTGTTTCTACAGAATGTATACAGTCAACACCCTCTTTTCCCTGAATTTATCCGATGAATATAAGAGTGTGGCGGCACAAGGAAAAAAATTTCCAAGATTTATTTTCATAATCAATGTTTTCATAATCAATATCAATGTTATGATGGAATATTGATATCCACCTTGTTCGCCTTTCCTCGTAAATTGTGTGTAATTTTTAACCAACAAATTATTATTATGTGTAAAACATATTAGCTGATTAGATTATCATCGTCGCTAAATTTTTTCTATTTATTTTTATTTTTTTTTAACTTATTACCTGTTCTATGTGAACTTTGTAACAACGCCTTCAGCAATTTGTACGCATCAATTTTGTATATTGAACTCCAATATTAATCGCTCTTGGCTGAGTATTGAGTGTACTCACGAAATCACGCTAGATTTCTTACTCTTTTCTATACTTTCTAAGCTAGTTTTTAGATAGAAATATCCTTTTAATCTTGACTCTGTATTTCGTTTTAAGTTATACAATAGTACTTACTGCCTACTGTTTACTAATTTTGAATGACTGATCACGCTGATATATTAGATGAAATCGACCCGGATCTCAATCATTTGAACAGAATATTTCCAAACCTAAACGACTCTGAAAACTGCAGATATACTAATATATCAAAATTCAACGAATCCATACGAATAACCCGGCAGGATTTTTCGCTACTGTGTTGGAACTGTAGGTCACTCTATCCAAAATTGGAAGAGATACAATGCACTATTACTGAACTTAAGTATACCTTAGATGTGATTAGCTTCACCGAAAGCTGGCTAGATGACTCGACCAAAGACATGATTAAATTTGAAAATTATCATAGTTACCATTCGCTACGAAAAAACAAGCGAGGCGTGGGCATCAGTACATACATTTTTAAGCACATGGATTCGATAATCATAGCAAGTGCAACACTGAATCAGGATCATATAGAATCATTATTCATAGAACTGTCTAGAGATGGCAAACGAATTGTGCTTGGAACGGTGTATAGGCCGCCTACAGCCTGTCCTATATCCTTCCTTAATGAGCTCAATCGAATTATTTCTCAGTTCAACAGGTCCTTCTACAATGACATAATAATATACGGTGACTTCAACTATGATTTGCTGAAACATGAAAGCTATGAAACAATCTCTAATTTCTTGAACGCATTTCATTCTAAATCTTTCCTTCCGATCATCACAAAGCCAACACGAATAACCTCAGAATGTGCTACGCTGCTTGACAATATCTTTATGACAGACCCAAGGGATTTTCTTGCTGGAATAATTACTTCTGACTTATCAGATCATTTTCCAGTTTTTCTTATTAAGAAAAATGTCTATCTTGCGTGCACCAAAGCACGGGCTGAAACTTACTCATATCGTAAAATAAACGAATCAAATTTAGAAGAAATGCGCACCGTTCTAGAAGATTTAATGCCAACATTGCACATCACCCAACAAAACAATAATGCAAGGAGCATTGATGAATCAGTAGTAAAGTTGACTGAAACTATAATGCACGCATACAATCAGTGTTGCCCAATTGTAACTCGTACAGTTACCCCGAAAAATAAAAAAAGCCCTGGATTACTAGAGACATCGTGATAAATATAAAGAAACGCCAAGCGTACCTAGCCCTCCTTTGCGAAGGGCGAATATCTAGAGAAACATATAACCGATTCAGAAACTATGTGACAAACCAGATAAGAACATCAAAAAAGAGCTACTTTACCCTCAAGTTTACTCAATTCAAAGCTGACGTTAAAAAGACTTGGCGCCTCCTTAACTCTTGTTATAAACCGAATAACGCCGATAAAAAGAAAATTGGATATATCACTCAAGATAATGTAAAATACCATGAGAAGAATGAAATTGCTAATCTCTTCAACAACTTCTTTGTAAACGTAGGGAAAACTATAGCCAATGGTATTCCAAGTGAACCTATTGATCACCTGGAATTTATGGATCATATTCGAGAACACAACTCCATTTTCTTTACGCCTACAAACTCCTCCGATGTAATTGCGTGCATAAACAACTTGAAAAATAAATCGAGTGGGTTACAAACGTTTCCAACTAAAATACTTAAAATAATTGCTGATATTGTGGCCCCGCTGATATCCAATATTATTAACCAGTCTCTCTTACTAGGCACTTTCCCGAACTCCCTCAAAGTTGCTAGAGTAACCCCTATCTTTAAAAATGATGAAAAAACCTGTGTAAACAATTATCGACCTATCTCCATGTTACCAATTATTAGCAAGGTATTCGAGAAAATTGTGTATAATAAAGTGTACTCTTATTTTGAACAAAAATCATTTCTCTATGATAAACAATACGGCTTTCGCTGTAAAAAATCAACAACACAGGCAATATTAAATCATTTACAATTCCTTTATTCTAATATAGATAACGGAAAGACTGTCTTCTCTGTATTTCTTGACTTTCGAAAGGCATTCGATTGTGTGGACCATAGCATATTACTCTCGAAACTTCATTGTTATGGCATTCGTGGGGTTGCCCATGATTGGTTCAGATCATACCTAACAAATCGGAAGCAATACGTTGTCATTGACGACGCAAAATCGGACCCACAGAAAATTAGCCATGGAGTTCCACAAGGATCTGTTCTTGGGCTGCTCCTTTTTCTGATTTTTATCAATGATATTATTAAATCTACATCATTTTTTAAATTCATACTTTTTGCCGATGACAGTACGCTTTCTGCGGTCCTTCCGAACGAAAATCCCACTACGATTGCGGAGAGTATAAATAATGAACTCCATAAGGTTTCACTGTGGCTTAAAGCTAATAAAATAAGCCTCAATATCGATAAAACAAATTATATTACGTTCTCATACAAGAAAAATATATCTCTACCATCCATTAAAATTGGCGAAGGTGAAATCAAAGAAACCAACTCATGTAAATTTCTGGGCATCATAATAGATAAACATCTGACCTTCAAAGAGCACATCACTCATATTAGTTCTAAATTATCAAAATTCATCGGAATCCTGAATAAAGTTAAAAATTTCCTGCCTGAAACAGCCTTACTAATGCTTTATCGAACGCTCATTTCACCATACCTGCAATACGGAATAGAAGCATGGCATGGAACTGATAAAAATAAAACCAATATAATTTTTACTCAGCAAAAAAGAGCCATCAGAGCGGTAAAGAACCTAGAATATAATGCTCACACAAATGATTCATTCAAAAATTTACAAATACTTAAACTCTCGGATCTCTACAAAATCTCCATCTGCAATTTCATCTACAAAACATTAGCTAATGATGGCGACAATAGCCTTCAACAGTTATTAACTGCGCAAACTGGTCATCACGACCATTTAACACGAAATAAAAGTAAATTCATGCTTCCTTATTATTCAAAGGCCCGC
Organism: Morinoia aosen; assembly: GCA_030386875.1. NCBI lineage: Eukaryota > Metazoa > Arthropoda > Malacostraca > Amphipoda > Talitridae > Morinoia > Morinoia aosen. The sequence continues at coordinate 11,305,168 of CM059561.1, forward strand.
TCGCAACATAGTATACTATTTGTTGGAACTAAAACCTGGAACTCAATACCTGCGGAGATCCGGGAAAGTAATTCTTACAAGGTATTTAAAAGTAATCTTGAGTCTCACTTCTTATCAGAATACTAGTCGTGTAAGATCACCAAGTCAAATCCTGCCTCCTACATGTCTGGTCCTAATAATGCAATTTGCCATAGTAATATCGCCGATTTTCAGTCTGCTCCCAAATCGTTATCGAATATACTGTTAAATATTGTCCATATGACCTATATTGTAAAATTAAACATCAATATCGAGTTCATTATCCTGTTGATCAGTCTAATGCGAAACTAGGCTAAGTGAATTAGGTTAAACATTATTGTACGCCCTAGAATAATGTAATGTTAGGATGCCCTAGAAGTCGCTGAACTTATTCGGGCCCACAGGTAGCTATACTCAACTCTGACCATTGTATTAGACTTAAGAAACATTCTACCTCTGTATCTCCTGTGGTAAATAAATTGTTTAAATTGTTTAAATTGTTTAAATTGTTCATTGCCTAAAGTTTTGTTGCAGGTTTTCTCGGTGAACGTAACCACGACTGGACGGCCTATGGAGGGCAGCGGGCGACTGGTGATTGGTCAAGAAAGAACTGGACGACCTCGCTGGAGACTTCAACGATAAGCAATCATTTCACGGGCGCCAAGCTGACATATGGCTGCTGGCTAAAGCTATGTCAACAGAAGAAATGATGAAGTTCACAAGAGACTGCGTCTCTTTCTCAGAAGATGATGATTCCGTAATGTATAACTTTGGGAACATGCTATCAAAATTTGAAGTGAGAGGTACTGTTAAAATGTTCACGTGGGAGCGAGCAGAAATTTGTGGTGAACAAAATGAGTTTGTTCTACCTTCCTTGCGCCCTATAACGTTCACTAAAGCTGTGAAGGTCTGTAAAACCACGAGAAGCACTCTTTTTTACCCTAAAAGTAGAATTTTTGAAAACGCTTTCTTTCGGCAATACTACTCATATTCTAAGCCTTGTTTAGGAAGTTTTTCCACTTCCTTCTGGTACGGACTCGAGGCTGATTATCAGTTGCAGCGGTGGAAGTCGCTAGATAGCAATGGGACCATTGAATACTCGAATTTCCAAAAAGGTTACGACATTATAGACAGTCCTGACACCTGTGTGTCCGTCGCCCCTCTGCGAGACGCTTGGTTTGGTGCAAACTGCAACCAAACTGCGTGCGCGGTTTGTGCCTTCAAGAGTGCTTTTGAAATACGGATTCTAGGTCTCTGTGCCAAGTCTTCGTTTGAAAACACTTTCATTCCTGATTCCCTGATCAACAATGAGTGGTCTTTTTCGTCTCCCTTCTACTCGCGGCTCTCATACGACGGCTCGAAGTGGAAGTTGCAGAATATTCTGGACGGTTCAGCCATGGAAATGCTGAATTCCTCCAGCCAAATTCCCCTCGGGCTGTCTACGTGGTCCAGTCCTGCTTGCGAGGCGACCGAAGTAGGTACAACAGTTGAAAACAAACGGTGAACTAGTAGACTTATCCAACATTGTGTCGCTCATAGCAGATCAAATAAGAGTGTATAATCAATATTAGGTCACAGAACTGTTTTTCCGATGTTATGTAGTTCGTAAGGCATGGACTTGCAATTGATTTTAATAACCATAATAGTGCTACCCTACTGAACATTTAAAATGGCAGTATAATAGCTAAAAATATTCTATAAATTCAGAATGATGCGATGTCAGCCAACAGTTGCATTCTTAAAGATATTATTCGCACTATTTAAGAAAATTAATTAGAATAAAAATCCTGTACTTAGCAGCACACCGACTTTAATAACAATTATTGAACTTCATTCTCGCACAGCGTCCTGTATAAAAAAAAATAGCCTAGACTTGTCCGTATTCTGACTCAACAACCACACCATTGAGACAATCTGCGTTTTAGGACTAAATTTTCTTACAAATTCCTTCGCCGTATAGTATTAGAGCGTGGAGCAAATTATTTTCTTTCCATTTGCTTAGCTTAGGAAATTTTTCTTTCCTATATCTTCAGGGTAGAGCCTTTTCAATTATTGTAATCAGAGAATTTCTGCGAGAGAAAAATAGCACAGAAAGCAGCCAACTCACCAGAAGAAATTTCGCATCTAGCTGTACAGCTAAAATGCGGTGGATTTGATGAAAGAAAAGAATCAATCCCAAGCAGTTGATCTAGTAAAATACAAGCTAACCAAAAAAGTTTTGTCCGTTTTTATTGGAAAAAAAACGCTTTACATTATGTTCAACTATATTTAGTCTTCGATGTAATCGTAATCGGATTCAGCACCTTCTGCCAACGAGTCTCCAGCTGCTCAATACCCTTTAGGTAGAATTTGGGATCTTGGACGTTAAGAAGTCCGAAATGGCTCTCCTTCATTGGTGAAGGATTTCCCACAAAGATGATTGTCCAGGGAGTGACAGAGATGGTAATCGGATGGGGCAAAGTCATGCGAAAAAGGTGGATGGAACAAAGTCTTCCACCCAAGTTACTGTTTGGTATCCCTGACCACTCGCTCGACATGCGACCTGGCGTTGTCATGGAGGAAAAGCATACCTTTGCGATTTACTAGTGCTGGTTTCTTTCGGCGCAATGCCTGTTGCACACGTTCCAATTGCTGCGTTGGTAGCAGCTCCTAACAAACTACTTGGCGACCTATCCACCTGACACAAAGCATGATCTTTCGTGGGTGCATAGGCGGTCTTGCGGTGTGAGGGACAGCATCCTGAGGAAACAACCAATGTCTGGAACGCTTGGGAGTTTCGTATAGAACCCACTTTTCATCACTGGTAAGCACTCGATTGAATAAGGATGCGGTACGGTGGCGAGAGAGTATCGATGCCCAGCTTGCCACTCGTTGTCTCTTGTGGACCTCCACCATCGTGTGCGGAACCCACTTGCTCAGTTTGTACGTCTTACCTAAGCAGTGAAGGTGAAGCCTAACTATTTCAACGGAAACGCTGAACTGTGTTACGAGTTCGCCAAACGTTAGACTTCTGTCCTGTCCTGTTCAGTTCTGTACGCATTCAGGATTCCGTCATTCAAGACCTATTGTCGTCCACTGCGAGGCTTATCTATCGCAGAGGGACATATCTACCGACTTGAATTTTTTAAACCAACGCTTTGCAGTACGTTCATTCACAGCACAAACCCCAAACTCTTGACATTGCGGCTTCTTGATGCAGCTGCTGATGAGCCCACTTTGAAGTCTAAAGCCCCGTACACACCTTGCAGCTTCGCGTGCTTCATGCTGCATCGACGAGTTGCCCAGACTCCAGAGCTCTCTGACCGCTCGGCAGCATGATGCCCCACCAGCAACAGAAAGTCTAGCGAGCCCGATTGCTGTCGCAGGCCGACAGCGCACGGCAGAGTCAGTGTGAGACAAGCAAGCATTGGGCACGGTTATGATCTCGCTGACGCGCTCCGCGATGAGCCGAGCGCAGCTGCTTTTCACAGCACATTGCCTTCTGACATCCTACTCCTCTTAAAGCTTATCGGCAACTGACTGCAGCTTCACCGCGCGCTTAACCACAGAACATTTACATAAGAAGAACATCAAAACTACGGTGGACCGCAAGCCCGCTCTAGACAAACGTACGCACGCACGCCAACCAATCAGCTTCCAGCAACCATGACTCGCAGCTGACGTCATTGTTGCCAAGGCTTTCAATTGGCTGCGTATTCAGGCTTTACTATGATACTCGTTAGGATTGGAACTCCAGTTTTTTATTCAAAAGTTATGAAACGTTTCTTGGCGTAATAAGGATAGTGAAAGCCGAAGTAGTACATTTCGATTATATTGAAAACACTTTTTTATATTGTCCTTCACTATACATCACGTGAATGTGCATTCATGAACATATGTATTTTTAGTTTATATTTAAAAACTAAGGTGCATTTAAATAATTTATATTTAAAAACTAAGATGCATTTAAATTAAACTCAGGTTCTAAATGTGATAAAACGTCGGTGCCGTATATTAAGTTTTTCGAAAAAGTTCATCACCATTTTAAACCATTAAATACCAGATTCTCACATTAGTCGAAACAAAACGATAATGAAGAAATTAAGATGTTTGAGTGGTATTAAAACTGCTAAAAATAAGTAGCGCAATTTTCCATTAAGCATTTTTTCAAGCGTACGTAAGGAGACGTTTCTGCTGCAATTTTCGATGCACTTCTGTCGCAGGCTCACAGCCGACTAACGACTTTAGATTCAAACAAGAGTCACGTAACAATTTATCGGCTCCGTCATTGGCCAATTGGCACCTACGTCATTGTCGACAGGGCTGAAACTCACTTAGTGATAAGTTGAGGATCTTCTAGTATATGATCTGTGGCTTAACCCAGGGTGACGCCCCTACCCTTCCCCTCTCACCCGCTCAAGCTTCCCCACTTGCATTTAGACGGAGGGTGAGATGCCCAGGGCTGACGAAATTGGTGCGTTCAGCAAATATACAAGTTCCCCTTACAAAAATGTATTTTGATTTCACTGGAGTGAGAGAATTTTATTATGGGCAACTTCATAAAAAGAGATCTGTTGATTATGAATGACAATAATTGCAAAATTAATTATAGGCAACCCCTCAAACTATGTCAATATAAATGAGATTTATTTTGGTGCAGCTGCAGAACGCATTCTCATGAGAAATATCAACAAAATATGTCCCAAAAAACTAGAAGAGTTTAGATTGAAAGATTTTAGTAAACTTAATTCAATAATACCATTTTCAATGCATTTCTCCAATTTCGTGAAAGAAGAGCAGCATGAAAAGATAAATATGAAGATGCTCCTTTCAAGACAGAAATTGTGTCTGAAAAATTCTGGTACGCAGCTTCGTTACCCGCTGCTTCCCGAATTCATGATGCAGCTATAATAGATTAGGACACCCTACACTAGAGCACAGTATAGGTTCCACATAGACACAACTTAGTTATCGTACTGCACAAAATAGATAATGCAATGACACAGCAAGTTAGGTAAATAGTTCACTCACCTCGTGGGTATCTTAGCTTTATACTCAATTGGCGTTACTGTGGCTAGTGAGATTAGAGCGGAGATAGACGGAAATATATAGAATAGGATAGAATAGAATTAGTACATTAGTTTAGAACTTAAGAAGTTAGATACCAACCACAGTAGTTAATTATATACACACTCGGTCAACATTTACTTGTTGTTGAATCCGAGATCACTAGCAGACTGACTTGTGAGTGTTGCCCTCCCGAGCGTTGCCAACTTTTGGTGTCTCTAACTAGAACTTACACTACTCGCTATATTACACCCCTCCCTCCTTAATTAGAAACCCCCCCCCCCTGTATCCCCAGTCCCCTTATTGAATATAGTCAATCCTAAAGGTCCATTCTCACCACAGGCTTCCGAGCCCGGGTAGACCTGCGTGAGATGCTAGCACTTGGAGGCTCGTGCATCCTAGCCTCCTGGGTGGGAATCGGGTAATCAGGTGTTTCGGAGTCAGGTTCATTAGTCGGAGGTGGTGGATATGAATTTTGAGCAGGTTGTGGAAACACAACGGTTTCCTCCGAAGGTTGTTCCAAGGGTTCAGGGATGGTGTTCGAGCAGGTAATAACTTGGTCCTGGTGTCGACGAACGACCTCTCCCCCCTTCGGAGGAATGCTTCTACCCGGATCAAATAGTCCTAACAAAGGTTTGTGGTCCGTAACCACAGTGAAATCCTGTCCCCACAGGTAGCAATGAAATTTACGAAGTGCGAACACCATAGCTAGGGCTTCTTTCTCAGTTTGAGAGTAGTTGCGTTCTGTTGCTGTTAGAGTTAGGGAGGCAAAATAGGCGGGGCGTTCAATCCCATCAATAAGGTGACACAGCACCGCTCCCACACCATACGCACTACTGTCAGCCACTACCACTATGGGTTTCTGAGGGTCAAAGTGGACTAGAGTCTCTCAGAGTCCAGGAGGGCTTGTTTAGATTTCTGGAAGGCTCTCTCCTGACTTGCATCCCATTTCCAAGGGGTTTTGTCTCTCAGTAAGGTATTTAGGGGCTCCAGCATAGTTGCAGATGATTTTAGAAATTTCCTATAGAAATTTAGCAGCCCAAGGTAGGCTCTCAGTTGAGTCACATTAGTAGGAGCTGGTGCCTTCTGGATTGCTGCTACCTTCTCTGCAGTGGGGTGCAATCCATCCTTGTCAATTTGGTATCCAAGGTAGGATACCTGTGGCACTCCAATTTGGCATTTATCCATTTTCAGTTTTAGCCCTGCCTCCTGTAGTTTAGATAAGACTTGATAGAGACGCTTGTTGTGCTCTTGCTCATTAGTGGCACTCACCAGGACGTCATCCAGGTAGCAGAACACTCCTGGGAGGCCCTGCAATAGTCCTTCCATGGCACGCTGAAAGATTCCAGGTGCGGACGCAATTCCAAAGCTGAGACGGTTGTAGGCAAATAAACCTCTGTGGGTGTTTATTACCGTGAGTTCATTGGAGTCTTCATCCAAGGGTAGTTGAGCGCATGCCTGAGACATATCTAGCTTGGAGTATATAACTCCTCCTGCTAACCCGCTAAATAGATCTTCCACTCTGGGTATGGGGTAGGTATCAAGCCTAGTGGCTCTGTTGACTGTTAATTTGTAGTCCCCACAGATGCGGATGCTTTGATCAGCCTTGAGCACAGGAACGATAGCCGCTGCCCATCTTGAGTACTGTACAGGGGTGAGGATACCTTCCTGCACCAGTCTATCAAGTTCTGCCTCCACCTTAGGTCTCAGTGTGTAAGGCACGTTCCTGGCCTTACAAAACTTTGGTGGTACGGCTGGATCCACTTCTATTTTGAAATTCCTTCCCTTAAAGCAACCTAGACCTGGTTGAAAAAGGTCGGGGAATTTATTTGCTAACTCTTCAGGGCAGGTAGTCAATTTGTTGACATTATTTGATACTATAGTTAGCTCAAGGGAATCAATCAGGTCCCTACCCAGCAAAGCTGGCCCCTCCCTGTCTACAATCACAATAGTTGCTAGTTGAGGAACCATATTACCAGATTCACGCTGGATGTTAGCCCTAATCTCTCCGCAAACTACTAGCTCCGCTCCCCCATAAGTCCTATGCTTAAGATCAGAAGGTCTCAGCTCGGGTCTTGACTTAGCTGGTATTTTAGAGTAGGTGGCCATTGAAAGGATAGACCTGGCAGCACCTGTATCTACCTCCATCTCTAATGGCACACCATTTAGTAACAATTTTATTTTGATTGGGGGTTTCATTTCTTCGGCTATTGAGAAAATCTCCCCATAACAGCCTATATTAGCAACTGGATAGTCTGCACAGGTTGCATTGTTAGTTCTATTAGGGTTAGGGTGGTGTTCCCTCCCCCTTTTCTCATGCATAGCATGCACAAAATTATTTTTGTTGCCTTTAGCAGAATTTTGATTTTTCAATTTAAAGCAACATTTCTTAAGATGGCCTTTTTGGCCACAACCATGACAAACACTGTCTTTATAGGGGCAATCTCTACGCCAGTGCAGATTACCACAGCCGCTGCATGCTGATTTGGGGCTAGCTTGAGCCTGAGTTTTGCCCTGAGGCTTAATAGCAGTTTGCTTTACTCTATGCTGGCCCACATTTAGTATGGAATTAGGTTGCCTTAACACAACCGTCTCCCTTAGTTGAGTTTTTTTGGCAGTTGCCAGATCCACGGCTTTTTTCTATGTGAGGTCAGCTTCATTAAGCAAACAATTTTGAACATCATTACTGGCCACACCCAGTATGAACCTATCTAGCAGTGTTTCTTCCAGAACTTCCTGTTTGAAATTACAGGTGACTGAAAGGGCCTTTAAGCTAGCCACAAAATCAGCAATGCTCTCCCCTTGTTTCTGGTTCCGCTTATGGAACCTAAACCTTTCAAAGATCTGGTTGCGTGTCGGCTTAAAATGCCGTCTTAACGCTTCCATGATCTCATCATAGGTAGCATCTAAAAGTCTTTTAGGCGAGAGTAGGTCCTTAGCTAACCTAACAATTTTAGGACCCACCAGAGCAATAAATGTTTTAGCTTTATTTGAATCTTCCACTTTATTAATACTCAGGAAGCAGTTTAGCCTGACTTCATATTCTGGGAATTCTTCCTCTAAAGGATTGAATTCTCCCACTGAGCCTAGCATTGGCATTTTTACCCAGCTTACAGCTAATTGTCAGATATCTACCTGAAATAGTAGTAGCAACAATATCAGTTGCAAGAGTAGCCAATTCACGAGACTGTAATAATACACCTTGTTAAAAAAACACAGAAATTTACAGCATCAATACTCTAGTCACTGAATAATTCTTATTTCCTTCATTAGTCTAGCCTCTCCCAATAGTTCTACAAAAATCCTCGTCGCCAGTATAATAGATTAGGACACCCTACACTAGAGCACAGTATAGGTTCCACATAGACACAACATAGTTATCGTACTGCACAAAATAGATAATGCAATGACACAGCAAGTTAGGTAAATAGTTCACTCACCTCGTGCGTATCTTAGCTTTATACTCAATTGGCGGTACTGTGGCTAGTGAGATTAGAGCGGAGATAGACGGAAATATATAGAATAGGATAGAATAGAATTAGTACATTAGTTTAGAACTTAAGAAGTTAGATACCAACCACAGTAGTTAATTATATACACACTCGGTCAACATTTACTTGTTGTTGAATCCGAGATCACTAGCAGACTGACTTGTGAGTGTTGCCCTCCCGAGCGTTGCCAACTTTTGGTGTCTCTAACTAGAACTTACACTACTCGCTATATTACAGCAGCTTTTGTCAATACCGCATTATTTTGCTGCCGCTAGAGAATTTTTTCGACCCTAACTACATAAAAACAAAAAACAGGATTTCGTTAAAAAAGAACAAGACTAAATGCATGAATGCGATCAAAATCTACGTTAGACAGCATAGATTTTCACAAATTGGAAGCCACCACGGTAGCTCAGTCAGCAAATTAAATAAAAAACATTGGCAGATGAAGGAAGAAAAGGAGGAAAAAGCTTCATTCTAACAGGAAAAGTAGGTAAAACCTTAAAATTTTCGTTTTATTGCTAGTTAAATAGATTTGGTACGCTGTAACAAGTTTTGGTACGTTTTCATTCGGCAGCCCTGGATATTATAACTGTGATTGAGTGAGGATGTCGAAATGTAATTCAAGGTACGTGCAGAAAAGAGGACGCTTTCTTTAACCTGCTAACTATTTCACGGAGGCCGGCATAAGAAGATCAACGTATTCGTGAAGAATTCAAGAATTACTTTTTAAACGAAGGCCAAGTGCCTTGGCAGAAGCGAATGTGTCAATATGATTAATAAGGAATGGAGGCGAATCAATAAAACTTCGCGTAGATATAGCTTCTTATATGACCTTAATGCCCAAACTAAGGAATCATAAAATATAACTTGCATAGCAGATGTATATAGAGACAAAAATTAAATGAAAAATGCACGATAGAGTCTGATTACAGGAAATAGAAATATGCACCACAAATTATATCAGTCTAAGTACTTTCACGACCCATCTTGTGTAATAATAGCATGGCGGCGAACAATTTGTGTTACTATTGTTAGAGGTAATTACTTTTTTAAATCGAAAATCATTTCAGCTATAGATTATTTCAGCGGTAATACTTAAACAAAGAAATCATATTTACAGCCGCGATAAATACAATCAAACTGACGCTTATTTGCTTTCATTAATCTATCACAGTGAAAACTTTAGACCTCAGCCACTTTTCCACATCAGGAGAGACTTCTTGGATTGAGATTACGCATGAGAACATTACGACAGAGCAGCTGAGACATACACATTGAGCTAGAATTACTGGAGGAAACATGGCCGATTTCGATCGGATTCAAATTGTTGCAAAAGTTGAGAGACTGGGGCATACCCAAGGCCCCACACGTGAGCCAACCACAGACGCTTGGCTGAAGTGTGCTCCTCCCACCTCCTCTACAACTCCGCCTCCTATTTTCCAAAGCACGATTAGTACCCCGCCACAACTCAACGAGTAAGGTGTGCGTGCAAGTCGCTCTGTATTTTTTATATTCAAGGGCCTGTAATCTTTAGAGTTTTCAACTCTTAATGTATCTTTGCTAGTAATTTTGGTAGATGTCACGAGAGAAGGTCCTGCCCCCTATTAATTTGCATTAATAAAGGAACCAGGTTCTCGGAATAGAGGAATTGGCACACCTCCACAACAGTCATAAATACCCTAGGAAAGACACAAGAAAATATGTGGGAAACCTGAGTGATCAATTAATTGACATTTACATAGATAGAATATACTAAAACTAAGACGGTACTCACCAAGCGCGAAGATACCTCACTTACGCAACGCCTTTTTTGTTTGCATCTGCCTCGGCGAAATATGGTGCTGGCGTTACAGGTTTGAAAAACTCCAAGTGAGTTTACTAAATTTTTATGATTAATACATCCTACTACAAACACATTATCGAAAAATTACTGGAACTGTGAGTTATACAAATACTGCTCTACCTAATCGGCCGGCCGAATTTATCCTACGTTGCTACACATCGAAACACATTACAGATAACGCCTATCATTGCGCACGCCAACGGCCTAGAAGGGTTTCAGCTTCAGCTCACCGATTCATTCACTCACGCACTGCTTCAGTTTGAATTTCTGAGTTATACACAGGTCGGTAAATGTTTATTGTCGTCGGTGTTCGCAGCTTTGCGTCCTTCCTTCATGTGGAAGTGTAATCAGCAACACACACAACCTCCTACCTGCTCGATAAATATTTACAACCCATTACTTTTACTCGTTCGGATAATACTCTCTCCAGCATTTCAATTTTTAACTTCATACATTTCTTATCCCATTTATTTCACATGATGTATTCGCTTCAAAGAAACTGCCTCTCTTTTCTGAGCCAAAATAAATGCCGCTTACCCATCCCGGTGCCGGTTATGTTGGTTGAACTTAATATTCCTTGTATGACCATCATGGTCTGGTGGGAGGTTTTATTCCCCTCTGTAAATAGTGGACAAAAATTTTTTTAATAAATTGAAAGGTACATTTCGATTAGTACTACTCTTCATATATATCAAATATATATATTATACAACGCATATTCTCGTTTTTCAGAGTGTAATATTTGTTTCGTATTTCTTCATTTTCATCACCTCCTATTTGTAACACGTACTCTCTCCGACGGTTCTCGGCGCATGACTGAACTGACTCTATAATTTGCATCTAAGTGCGCTTGCGGGCTGCCCTCTCTTCTCCGTACAGCCAACCGCGCTCTTCGAAAATCCTGACGAGCTTGTCAAAACCCCTCCCGTATGTCGTTTCGCTGTATTATTGGCAGTTCTCCTCCTCGAATTTTTTCTCCTATAGTATAACTGTCCCTCATTGGCGTAAATCCCTCTTGTCGAGAACGTAGCAAACTCTGCCCTCTCTTCTGCATCATATTGAGATTTTCCCAGTCCAGCCGTTTCTAGGTAACGTTAGCCCTTTGAACGCCTCAAGTGGAGCCCATACGTCAATGTCACCCCTCGCTGTGTGTTTATTGCTCTCAAACCAGGCCTCTCTCTAAAATTCTTTTGGTTAACAGTAAATTTTCGGCCCTGTGGTCAAACACCGAACATTTGTTCAGGCTCTCACGCTATTGATTACAAAATTCCCGCTCAGCAAAACATAAGCCCCTCACTCGATACATGGCCTATGTTGGACACAAACATTCGGGCATACACATTCAACACGTTGACGCTATCCTCTGTACGCTGGAGTGCGCTTTTAAGTGTACTGGGATACAAATGAATCCTCCTAGATTGATACAATCATCCTATAAAGATGCACGGCAAACACAATTTATCAACGTACAAATAAATTTCCTATAAAGATGCAAAGCAAACACAACTTATCAACGCACAATTAAGTTTTTCTAATTCTCAAAAAAAATTCATGCAATTATATTTTTGTCAACATATTATTAAGAGTCCTCAAGTGAAGAAACATTCTTTCGGAGTCTAAAAATTTCAAATTAATGACTAACGATTGTGCGATTAACTCAACAGCTAGAAGAGCATTCAAGCGTGTGCGCACTCCATCGTAGTCAGTAGGTTACTGACTTCCGTGCTGACGTCACACTAGCGAGAACGCTATTGGTTACTATAGACGTAAGAGAAAACTCAAAATCTCGTTCTCTTCACTGACGACTATGCTCCCTCCATATATACTCCCTCTACGGACATACATCCTACCCTCAAGACTGTCTGGATCACATTGTCTCTCAGTCGCTCGCAGGCAGTCCCTGCATGAAGGGGAGCAGCGACGCCACGCCTGGGGGAACGGGTGGGAGGCAGTAGATCGGAGGTTTAGGGTTTTTTTGAAGAGGCGGGGAGAGAGAGGGCGTTGCCCCGGGGAAGGCACCCTCCGTCTAAACTCAGCTTTATCAACAAGCCCGTCTGTACAGAAGCGGTTGTTCTGTGACACCACTACGACGACAAATAGCATTGACGTAATGCAAGGTGTGCACAGGGCTTTAAAGCGAACAGCCCTGAACGAGATCTGTAGACACTTCCTTTCTTCTCCGCCATTGCCCGTCTTATAATTGATGGCCAAACATGGTGCGCATGTTTTTATAGCGTCTGATGTTCCTACTTTTGGCTTTACGATTCTGAAAATAATTGCTAAACGCATTGTGCGAATAATATAACTTCATTCAATGGCTTATCAAAAAACGGACAGAATTGAACTGTTTCCCTTGTATTTGACCCCCTTTCGGTGTTCGGGCTTTCAACATGCTCAGTGTGGAAAGGGAATAGCGAAATAAAATCAAAGGCTAAGTTCAATACTAGATTTTTCATGTCACTATTGTCCCATTGGATTCGAAGGTTTATATCATACTTCTGTTATCTCTCCGAATGCAATTGCAGTTTTCATTGCGAGGAGTTTCGTTCATCCAAGGCGATCAGTTCTTAATAAAACCTAAATAGGTTCAGAGTGATAAATTGCTGCAGAAAATGAATGTACCCTGTCACGCACTTTTTTATTTCTGTTTAGTTACAACAAGAAAATTAGCTGTTATGAAAATTCTGTTTGCGTAGCTCAAGTTGACCATCACCGCCTGCTTGGAGGACATAGAATGGACGTGCTGGAACGGAAACTGTATCAACAAGAGTCATCGGTGTGACACTAGTCAAGACTGTGGGGCAGGGTTCCCACGCAAGGCGACTCTAATTACCCTAGCTGAAGGGTGTTGATTACCCCAGATTACCCTAGAACAGCTAATCCTGACCTATGATCTGTTAATGAACTAAAAGGTAAATGGACTGGCTTCCAGAGCTCTGTCAGTATGAATAAGTCATGTGTTACATACTGCATGAGCGTCAGGAGGGAAATCCAGTCGAACGACGTTAAAATGCTGGTTTGATATCCAGACGATATCACGTACAAGATGTTTGCCAAAAACCTGTCGAATTAATTTTGATGCCCGGTGTTTTCCAAAGCGCCTTTTTTTCTGCGACTCCTGATCTGGGAACATTGTTTTCATCAAACTAAAAGAGGCTCACACAATGGGATAGGTGGTGCTTAAAAAATGCACAAACTTGCAGTTCCACTTTACGAGCGCGATTTTCGAGAGGATCATTGGATAGCACGTAGCTGGCAATTGATGGTTTTTTGTCACCATGGATCGTTGTTTGTGTTGCTGAGAGCATGTGAGGCCAGATCATCGATTTCCCACAAGTAATATAGGTTCGACAAACCTAACAATATTCCACATCCTTTTACTCTGTTGATTTTGAAAACTTGGCTAACCATCCCTCAAAATCAGGTTCCTATGTCAACGAATCTTTAAATTTCTGCTGGTTGTTTCTAGCTTTCAAGTGGAGCTTTCCTTTTTTCGAGGTTGTGTCGTTGGCTCTTCCTCACTCGGTGCGCGATCATCTGCTATGCTGCAAGAAATGCAACAATATGTGTACCTATCCCTAGTAAAATTATTTATTTTTTTATTTAATTTTCAGCCCATTCACGGACTTCAGCCATTCTTTACACATGCTCAATCTAACCTAACACTTTGATCCACTCTCTGTGATGACTTTCTGGTTTCCCTCACACATGACCTTCGTCATATCTTTTCATAACGGATTTTATCCAATCTTGTTACACCACATGTGCTTCTCAGAGACTTCGTTGCAATCACATTCACTAATAAACTCATAAAGTTGATCGTAAAGTTATCAAATTTCTTCATTTCCTGAAGGGCAGGTGAGGAAGTTCAGAGTTTTTGGAAAGAACTACCTTGCCTTTTTAATATGCATAAGCTTTCCTCAACACTCAGTTGTAGAACCTGTAGCATACCGCTACATAAGCGTAAAAATTAGAAATTTGCCATTCATACTTAAATAAATTAATTAGTAGCATTAAAAATCTTACTCTAATTTATTATTAATTATTTTCTACTTCTAATTCGTAATCATTGAAGTTTTTGTGTAAATGCATGAAATAATAAAAATAACACTTGACATTTTTCGAGAGAGGAGCCCTCTGGTGGCAACACTGCGCAGTTGCGCGTCTCTTCTTTCAAAAAGCCACTCTTACTTTGGCGTCCTACTAGCGGTGTTACAGCAAATTCTCGTGAGTTTAAAAGTGTTAGAAAATAATCGTGTTCTTTCTTCGTTCTCGTGAGTAATCAATGTTAGAATATAATCGTGTTTTTTCTTCGTGTTCAGTGAGTATTAATCGTTGACAGTGCAGAGTGTTACGATACGTAGTATGCGTGGAAATTGTGATGTAGCATGTTTTTCATTCAGTGCTTTGTTTGTCTTTTTCTCAACGTGACTTAGCGTGAAAATATTGCGTCAAATGTGCATTGCATTTACGTGTCATGATTTTATTATCAAAGCATAATCATGTTCGTTCCTTTTCTTTACGATAAATAGCATGCCGGTTTTTCGTTGCCGATAGCGCTTTGTTTAATGGCGGAACCTCATACCGTCGTCTCTCGTCTCTACCCTGTGACTATAAATACCATAGGCATGTGTTATAGTAGCATTTATTCTTTTTTTTACAAACCGACTTGCAGTAGTTTAAATTACGAAAAGTATTCATGCCTATGCTTGATAAATTTTGGAATTTCATTTCTTAATTCCATACTCTTGGAAACCTGTACGTAAACCGCACTTATTTCAATATAAAAACATTTTAATAAAATTTAATTTAACTCATCGCATTCTTGCGACAAAACACCCACTACTATCTGCCTATCTTAAGTGTGTGCAAATTGCTGGCGGCTTTGGGCTGAGGCCGACGCGTAAGCCGCCCGGCTAAACCGCCACACGGAACCTTCCTGCTTTCGTGTTTTCCTTCTTCGCGTATTTTCCGCCAGTGAAATCAACGTTTAGGTTTTTTTTCCTTTTCCTTTTATTGGGGATATATATTATTCCTTAATTCCTTTAGTATTGCAAATGATATCTACCAGGATTTTTTACTGGGATTTTTATCCATGAACTTTAGGATTTTTATGTTTTTTTTTACTGCTTTCAAAAGTGCAGTCACTTGATAGTTTCACGATATTCCGTAGATCTCGTGTTTACTTGCCTGTAGTCTCTGTAAGGAATCACGATCTTTATTACCGGAAGTTCTTAAACCTAATACTCAGATTTTTTAAAGCCAGAGGCATTAGTGATTAAACAATTTATTTATTGTTAAAACCTGTCAACCAAAATCTGTCCTATCTCTTTTGAGTTTGCCAAAAGTGAGAATCCTAAAGTAGCTGGAGTCAAACCTGTAGGAGTTTCTCGGATTTCTCCGTGTGGGAAGAGTTGTCATTATTATGTTGGATTGTCAGTAGTGGAATGTCTTGATGTCTCTTCTGGAACGTTTCATCCAGCGTCTTGGACTCCTGTGCAGGACCTCTACATCATCGCCATACACACAACCCTCACAGTTTTGAATCTCCCTGGGTTTCCTGAGTGCCATGCTAAATGCTATTCTCACATAAGCAGTAACTTTACTTGCTCCCGTTAATGTGCTAATGTGCTAATGTGCCGACTTGCTTCTGCTCACATGAGCCGGAATTAACTTTCTCACTCACACCTCACCTTAATTTGAGTCATTAGTTCTACCTGAACCAAGTCACTGACCCTCGCTCAATTATCTCCAATTGCCTAATTCAAGTTCCCAAATACAACTCACTCACCCTGCTTACTCCATCGCGTGACGGCCTTCGTCAACGCCAGCCTGGTCCTCCGGCACGGATTGCCCACCTAGACAAGCTCTCCGAGATCAAGATCCAAGCCCGTTTTCCTGGTTTCCTCTTCCAATAAACTCCACCTAAATAAGCTGAGTTCCAATCCGTTTTTCATTATCCCTCTCATAAATTTCCCAGATCACTTTCGAGAATTGTTCGAGTTTTTGGCCGTCAAGAATTAATATTTACATTCAAACTACCCAACGGTCCCGAAAACCCGACAAACCCTTAGTGCTTCAATTTTGGTTGACGGAATTCTAGGCATGATCGCAGCTATATCAAATTCTACGTCCGTGCTACTGCGCCTAAGAAAGACAGTGAGAATACAAACATATATTGCAAGTTTTAAGTCGATAACTGTACTCTTTTGTTTATATGAACTTTTGTAACTAATTTTATAGCTTCTTCCTTTCGCTTTTAGCACCTTTTGTAACTCGAAGTGTCAAAGAACCCTGTCTAATTATTTTTGTTTGCATCGCTACAATAACATGCTTCTTTGGCGTGCAGCATAGCTAAGAAATAGGACGCCTTCCATCTAATTAGCTGGCAAAATACCGGCACTGTGAGGTAACTCTGCTGTTAATTCAATGACTATCACGAGAATGAATCTTTTAATTATTTCTACGATGAAATATATCAGTTGCGGAATTAGGTTAGATTAGATTATAAGTTAGTTTAAGCCTCCCTAACCGCTATAAAAAAAAGCGTATCGAAGAGAGGAAAGAAGGAAGGCACCATTTAGTATGGAGATAAGAGAATGATGAATCTATGCAGAAGGGGCATAGAAACAGTAAAGTTGAGAAAGAATTTCATGAAATAAGATAAAAGTTGAAGAAGAAAGTCAGAGGTACCGAAAAACAGGTCAGAAGTGAACCGAAAAAGGTGGTCCTTAACATAACAAAGAACCTTTCATTTCAACAAAAAGAAGGCCTACCTAACTTTCAGCTCGGGCCCTCACATTTTACCCCTGGGAGCGCTAATTCCCATAGATACAATAGTTCTATCCCCCTGAGGGGAGCTGTGGAATTTAACAATACAACATACATACCTGTCAATATTCTGTTGAAGCTTATAACCACTAGCGCAATCAGAATAGGACAGTGACTTTCGTCAACTGGCTGTTGCTGAGACCGATCGAGTTTTTATTAGCAAAATGCAACTCAGAATCATTTGTCAAAACGAAGTGGACAAGAGATATTAGGCTTCGTATCTTGACGCCGTCTTTCGTGAGCGATACCTGATGACATTCAAATATGTGACACTAACCACAGCAGCAATGCAGTTTTGTGAACACTAAATTCTGACCCGTCTCATTACATTTCGTTCAGGTGGTAACCAGTAGGGTGCTTGCATATTGGCTTTCAACTTTCTATTTTTCTTTGATTAGGCGGTCGCTTCCTTCACGGAGCTCTGATTACCCTAGATTTGCCCATATTTTTCATTACCCTTAACATTACCCTAGGGTACCCCTGATTACCCTAAACTGGGGTAATTACCCTGCTCGTGGAAACACTGCTGTGGGGATGGCTCAGACGAAATTGATTGTCTTCAATTTGAGCTCCCTCTCGAATACAACAGCCAGAATTTTCCACCATCAGAAAGCGATGGAACGTTTACGCCAACAATTTTTATCCACTTAATTAAAGTGAAAAAATTGGACTTGACCTCGTTCTCGCTTTCCATTGCTTTTAAAGCCTACATTTGGTGGTCAGATCGGCGAATCAAGATGCACTTCCTCACAGCTACTCCACAGGAAGTTGACATAATTCCATACTTGTGGCTGCCTGACTTCGTTCTAGAAGACGAGTTTGGTAGCATGGTGCACGTCGTTGAGTACGAGAAGAAGCTCAGTGTCGAAGAGAAAGGGCACCCGCAGAAGAATATACCTTCACACCATTCTGAAGGTACGACAATTTGGTCTGTAGGATTCAAGTAATGCCAATGGTGAGTACTCTGTATTGTACTTGTCAGGTGAACCTGCGTCTTATTACACTCATTATCAACTAAGTTACGTTCCGCAATCTAATACCGTAAATCAATTAACTCGTCAACT
Organism: Morinoia aosen; assembly: GCA_030386875.1. Lineage (NCBI taxonomy): Eukaryota > Metazoa > Arthropoda > Malacostraca > Amphipoda > Talitridae > Morinoia > Morinoia aosen. The sequence goes on from CM059561.1 coordinate 11,323,464, forward strand.
TATTAACGAAAAAATTAGATTTTTGAAGTTAAATTCTTTCTCAAACTAGATCAACTTGATTCAAATAAGAAAGTGAATCTTACTGAATTTGTTCGCAGACTGTGAATGTTCTGAGTTTTTAAATGATTTGAATCGATCTGATGGCCCAAAGGGTTAAGCCTTTTTCTAAAGAACACAATTCATTTCTACGTGATAATGAAATTTATCAGCTCTAGCTATATTTCTAATCAATGGTCATCTCAATTAAATATCGACCGAACTTTGCAGAGACATTCGAATATAAAAATCAATTTAAGAGAGACTGAATTTCCAATTCCAGTTTGCCTCTCACTGAACTGCCCCACTATTCCAGGTAGCCTCCCACTCAGTAGCTTCACAATTGCAAGTAGCCTTCAGCTGAAGATGCTCACAATTTCTCATATCTGGCACTGAAATGCCTTTCAATTTCAGGTAACCTCCTACTGAAATACTTCCCAATTCCAGGAGACGCCCAACTGAAATGTCTTACAATTCCAGGTAGCCTCCATTGAACAGCATCGCAATTTTAATAGCCTTTTTCAATGGAAGCTCAAAATTTCTGATGGGTTCACACTGAAATACTTTACAATTCTGTGGAAGCTCACACTTAATTATTCACAATTTCAGACGATTTCCACGAGGGGTCTAACATCACCCTCCTTCTCCTCACGAAGCTCGGGGCCACCTTTACCTGCAGCTTCGACCTCAAGTTTTATCCATTTGACGTGCAAAGTTGCGCCGTTATCCTTAAGATGACGAACGTACCTCAGATATTAATGAGAGAGGTTGGTTAATAGTAAATAAGCAGTAAATAGCCTACGCAGAGAGGGCAATCAGTAGCTCTACGAAAGAGATATATATACTTCAAACCATACATAACTAAGATACTTAAGTGTTGAAAAGGTTATCTCTAAGAAGGTGATCTTTCTAAAACTTTCCCTTTCAATGTGTTGACGTCATCTATTTCATTCCTTCTGAAAGTTGAATAATTTCCCTACGAGAATATGTTTTCAGCTTACCTGTTTAAAGGAATACGCTGAGCTGGAGATTCATTTTTTGCGCAAAATTTTAGTATGAAAATATTGCAATATAATTACTTTTTATTTCTATCCGCATAGTATGCAGGCAGTAGTGCATTAACCGTGATGTGCACATTACCGTACATAAAGCATAGGGTCTTAAGTCAAACTCACTTGAAGTATGAAAAACGAAACTTCCTTTTTACTATTTTGACTACATTGAAATGATAAAAAAATTAAAAAAACGTCGACTACATTCATATCTGGAAAGTAATATGTATTTTCAAATGGGAAAATAGTCTTGTGAATGCTCGCGTTTAATACACACGTCAAAAACGGATAAAATTAATAAAAATTGAGAACGCCTTGCGGAAATCATTAGTGTGCCTAACGAATTCACAAAACGAAGTACACACGCTCGTGCACTCTTAAGTAATTTAACATCAACTGCAATAATCCCAACACGACACCAATTACCAGTGAAGACTTTGTAAGCCTTTCGTGCACTTCAATTTGACCTAATTTTGAGGTAGAAACTATGCCACTTTAGAATTTAAAACTCAAGATTTTTGATAACCCATATAGCTTTATGCACAGGTTGCGTCAACTGCCGCAAACAACGGGGGACTAATCTGAAAAATCTGAATTCATGCCTTAATTCATGCCTTGCCGCCATAGCCATGTGGTATAGGTTCTGCCGCCGTGCGGCAAGGACCCGGGATCGAATCTCGGCGCAGGCAGTGGCGATTTTCTCTGTTGGGTATAGGAGAAAAATTCCAAGCACAATACCCCACTCCACCCAGGTGTCTGAAATGGGTAACGGTCTCGACCGGGGGAAAGCGTCATGGCGTCCTGGCGTTAGTTATAAGGCATTTGAAAATCCAATGTACAAGGTGATGTGTATCAGGCTTGATTGGAAATAAAGCATCCGTAGATGCCTTCATTATTATTATTAATATTACTGATTGAAAGTTGTCCTCTGTCATCACAGCCAACTGCCTTGCTGCTCTGCGGTGCTGAATAATAGTATCTCTTTAGTGCACCGCGCATTGATCTGTTAAGGTCCAAATGTCTTCCGAAAATAACGGAAGACTGAAAGAACCAAAGACTTGATGTATGCTAAGCGAATGGAAAAATTGCCTTTTAGATGTTTTATACTAAAGTAATTCAGTTTTTATTCAATTAGTTAGTTTAGGTCCCTCTAAATGAAAAAAAGCTATTCAGTGGGAGGAAGGAGGAAGGCACCGTTAAATATGAGCTTAAGAGGAACGTCTACCCAGAATCAGAAAAATGGCTGTCACGTTTGTTGAATGGGAACTAGATCTATAAAATTTGGCATACGTATGTATTTTTGATATGGTTATAAGTGCGTATCCCAGACTTACTCTAATTTTCGAATTAATTACTGAGGTAATGGGGAAAAATGGGTGAAAAATAAGATATTTACAGAAGCTACCTTCTCCGAAAGTTATTATCTTAGAGCAATTATATGGGTCTCATTGAATGCGTAAAATGTTGCTGCATAGCTGGACGTGGGGTCGTTATGAAATTCGCAATGGATTTTTATAAAATTTGAAATTAATCTTTTTACCAATCATGAATCTTTTCGTAGGTTTTTCAATGTAACCAAAAATTAACTGTGAATTTCAAAGCGAACCCACGTCCAGCTATGCAGCAACTTTTTGCGCATTCAATGGAGATCACCCCAGTTGGACAACTTTTTTCGTCCGATTCGTTTGAAAATTGGCCAGTATATGTACTTTTTGAGAGTAAACACTTTTTACTCGTGTCACTTTTTCGATTTAGGCCTTAGTTTTTTTACGAAAAATTAGTTTTTTTGGTAAATTTTTACGTATATTTCAAAACGTATCTCCTCATTCAGTTTTGATGCTAGAACATAACCAAAGAGAGTTTTAGAATCCTTGAAGCATTTCCAACAAGAAAATGAAGCGATATTTTACCATTTTGAAAAAAAATTGTGATGAGCGGTTTTTATGATTACATCACGAAGAAATCATTTTTGGGTTTAGAGCTATATAAATTTTTTTTGTTCTCAAATTTGAAAATTTCGCTTCATTTTATTGTTAGAAATGTTTCAAGGATTCCAAAACTATGTTTGGTTTTGTTCTAGCATCAAAACTCAATGGGAAGATACGGTTTGAATGTTGAAAGTTATTTTTTTGGGTGTAAGCCGTAACAAAATTTTTTGTTGAAATGTAATATAATGGACAATGTATGTAATTGAATGCAGTTTTAATTTTTATTTCGATAATTTCCGTACATAACTTTATATTCACACTGTGAATTGTGATTTCAAACCCCCCCCCCAAGAAAAATTTTTTTTTTTTTTTCAAAAATATGAAATTTTTTGTTTTCAGTCTGATTCTTATGAAATTTGACTATGATATGTTACTTTTGAAAAGAAACACAATTTCATCCATTCATTTTTTGATTTAGGCCTTAGTTTTTGAAAAAAATTGATATATTGGTTTTTAGGGATTGATATTTCGCTGGTATTGATATTTCAAGACGTATCTCCTGATTCAGTTTTGATGCTAGAACAAAAGCAAAAACAGTTTTGGAATCCTTGAAACATTTCTAATAATAAAATGAAGCGAAATTTTCCATTTCCCGTTTTGTTGTCTTTTTATATGGGGTCGAAAATTAAAGATTTTGGTCCCCTTACCCCCTTGGGGGGGAGGGATTTATTGTCCGTAGCGCCATAAAATTTTAGGACCGAATAGTCCATCACCTAAGGGCCCCTTTCCAACAAAAACATGAAAAATGACCATCGGAGCGAAAGGGGCCTGGCAGGGGCCTGGGATAATAACTTTCGGAGATAATAACTTTCGGAAGAGGTAGATTTTAAACTTTTTACCTTCAACTGTTCAAGAAGCTCATTTTTCTACAGTTTTCCATTTTTTTCCTTCGCAAGCAATATTACTTGGAAAAATTGACGCGGTTGACGTTCTGAAAGCTATCTGAACATTTGAATATCTTTTCTTGCAAGTTTCTTGTTGTTCCTTGAAAGAACTAGTACCACAGGTATCACGGATACGTATGGAACTGGTATCACTGATACGGATTACAGCTCCAGGAGCGCACACTGCGGCGTCCTCCTCGACGCACTACACTCCTTCCCACCTTTGTTTCCCACTCTCACGGAGTAAAGAACGTTGTGTAGCTTTGCTAGATTGTAAACTAAGGAGTTCTGTGTTGAATAGACCAACAAAACAAAATCCAGATATTTCTGGTTCGTGTGTAATGCTGTTACTGTCTGGCGCAAGCAGCTGCAATCGAATACACCCCCCCTTCCAACGCTTCCCCCTCCGACGAAGCCCAGAATGTTCTGAACCACTAGCTTGTGAAATAAGGACTTCTCTATTGAATAGAGCAATAAAACCACAAAAAAAATTCAGGGGCGTGGCACATGCACTTGCTGGTCGGCGCTGGCTGCTGATTGGATCCCTCCCCCTTCCCAACCCCATTTCCCCACTTACAGTGCTTGTATTACTCTGCAAATTTGACAGCTTTTGAAGTAAGCACATCTCTATCGAATAAAGCAATAAAAAAATTCTGGATTCGGTTCAGACGTTCAACTTGAGGAATGCGGAATCTATGCACAAGAAGCATACAAACGGTGTATTGAGAAAGAAGTTTATGAAACCAAATTGAAAATGAAATAAAAAATAGGAGATGTTGAAGAACAAGACAGCAGTGAACTGAACCTATTCTTTTTCAACAAAACGAAGGCTCGCCAAACATTTAGCTCAAGACCCAACATATTCCTACTGGATGCGCTAATTCTGATAGGTAGAATTGCTGTATCCCTGACAATAATAGTTAATTTCTAAATAAAAATAACCTACTGTCTAAAGCATTAGAAGAAAAACGGTAATCTTACTCGAAATTAGAAGCGAACTAAAATTGACGGACCCGAACCCTGCTAAAGAGGACTAATGTTCTGACCTTCATGTTGGGTGAGCAGGATAAGGAGGCCGTGCTGTTCGATGGGCAGCGGCATCTGCTTGAGTACAGCCTCGTCACGCTGAACCTGTCGATGCACAATCACCAGGTCGACATGCCTCACCTCAAGGTGAGCTGTGCAGAAAGGTTAGAATTCATTAAAGACTCGGGCTAACAATTTTTTCAGTTTTTTATTTCCAAAAATGTCTTAGCTAATGGAGTCTCAAAGCTTCGAGCGTTTACGAGACTCGACTTCATCAAGTTTTGCGGCCAGATCCTTATTTCGATGGAGCTGAAGAACTTTTGGATTCATCATTTCTGCACAAAATATCTTCAGAGATTGAGTATGAGAAGTTTCACTTTCTAACACAGTTGCATGAACGTTGAAAGCTGGAGAACTAAATTTTTAGGAAGAAGCTTTCTGGAAAGCTCTCTTCGTCGTTAGGAAATTTTTATGTTTCTCATCGGGATTCGTTTTTCAGTCGTTCATGAATCACTGGCATTTTAGTTTTTTTTGAGCTTAGCCCCGAAATTCTCCACCCAATTTTTCTTCATGGGCTTAAGTCGCTGAAATTATTCCAAGAATCTTAATTTCAAGAAGGAGTATAAGTGGAGTTCAATTGATTGCCGCATTACGCGTGTGTGAACGGAAAAGGTAATCAACTTGGAAGTAATACAGTCAATTTTGGAGTTATACAGGGTGATCGGCACTTCGTTGAGCATACTTTAACTAAGGTTGGGACTGTTGATAAAATATGTTTATCCCCAACAACCGTGAGGTTGAAAATGTTTTGTTACAGAGTTATGTTTTCAAATTTTCTCTTGGCCACCATGTTCTCCCGATATTAGGCTCCTACATTAATGTTTCTAAAAATATTTGAAGAATTTGGCGTAAAAAACACAGGTTCACTCAAAAAAACCTCACCGGGAGAATCGTTGAAGCCAGCCTTTGCAATGATTCGAGAAACTTCTTGAGTCTTCGATCGTATCCGGCAATCATCGATGCAGGCGTTTGAAAGCCTGTATCGCAACAGGTGAGCGTCATGTCGAACTTTCTTTAACCTAACTTAACTTGAAAATCTGTTTCCTGTGGTCATAATAACTAAAGCTGTTTCTTTAGGTCATTTGAAAATGCTTTCTTGGCTTCTGCATTTGATTTATCTGTCGCCCTCAAGGTACGAATTTTCCCCCAGTGTTTTAAATCTAAAGTCCTTGAAACTTTTTACAAAAGCATTTACAACAACTAGGTTGAGTAAAATTTTTATATTTGAACGGTCACAACCTTACGTTCAAGTTTGCTCAAAAAAGTTCTAGTCACACGGTATATCATTTTATGCGAACCTCAATTTAAACGGAACAAAATAATACTGTTTTTCAGCCATTGCGGTAGAAACACTTGGAAATAACTATGGTTAATTTTTATCAGCCAAACCTACGGTTCGCACGTGTAACGCTCGGGATGAAATTTTATTTTGAAAAGCATTCGTCCATTCTGGATACTAAGCAAACGCTATGGTTTAATACTGATGAGTAAATTTGACACGGACTCGAGGAGTGTGATAGGGGGAGAAGGGTGGAACCACTGACTATACATACAGGAGTTGAAGCCTGGTCTCATTGGCTAGATGCGTGCAATAGTAATTTCACGTAGAGTGAAAAACTATTTATTTTTTAGACTTGTGCCTAATGCAGCATGACTTCTAAAATATGTCAGTCAATTCTACGTAATTGATAATTTAAATTTCCTTTACCTTCCAGTTACTATTAGAGTTCAAGAACCAGTACACGTACTACATAGGGAACGTATTCGTGCCCAGCTTACTGGTTGTGCTCGTTTGTTACTACGTTTTCTACTTCGACCTCAAAGATTTCCAGGTGAGTCTAAGGGCCTCCTAGACCTCAAAAAACTGAAGAGAATCCAAACTTTGGTTGTTGAGGTTTTTGGCAACGAAAATCGACTGTATAAGTTGCTCAACAGTATGATAAATGCTGATGGTAGATAAAATTATTTTTTTATTATTTTACTGGAAATTTGAATTCTGACAATAACAAAACTCTCAATGATCTATTGAACGATAGCACATTGAAGAGACGGTAACGGCAGGAATGTGAAGAATTAGAGATTTTCAGTTTTTAAATTCATCTTATAGAGAATTTTCTTCCACGTCCAACAATATAATTGGCTCTCAAGTACGTGCATTGGTTCGTCTCTTAGACGGGGTAGAAGACGCGCACTAGCGTGACCTTGGCGCGCGACAATGGATGGGTGATCTCCCCTTCCCTCCGTATTACGAGTCAGTTTTGGGCTACCCTCTACGAAAATAGCAAGAGAGTTCATTCATGGTCGGGCTTGAAATGCGTCTAACATTCTAACACTCAGGGATAAATTATGATGATGTAACTGAGTGTTTATTTCGAGTCCGGCTGCTCTGAGACATCAGCTAATTAGCTTGTTGTGTAAACATCTAATTGCCTTGCCGTAGTTTTGAAGGTACAGTAATAGCTATCAATCGAAAAAACTTAAAAAGAGCTACAAAACAATATAGTTGATATTAAAAAATTAGTTTGGAAATAAAATAAATATATAAAAATAACAGCTCTTCTGAAACTTGCATTTATTGTTTTTTATATAGATCCTTTCCCACAATTTTGAAAGTACAGAAATGGCAATTGTATTAATTGATTGGGCTTAAAAAAGCTATAAAACCATGGAGTTTGTACTTTAAAAAAGGCTTAGTTCGGATATTAGGGGAAAAATCCGAATTTTTCAATAGAAAAACGGCTGTCCTGAACACTTGCAATTTTTTTTAAATGATTCTTTTTCCATAATTTTTGAAGTACAAGAATGGGAAATATATCATTTGATAAGGTTTAACAAATTCTATCGATAAATGTGTCTTGATTTTTGAAATATTTATTATTTTGAAAATTATACACGAAAAGAAGAAGAAAAGAAAGCAAGTCAATTTTCTTTCAAAAATTACTTACATTCAAAAAATTGAATTACCGAAAATCCACTCGACCTTATCGTTAGAGAACTGCATAAGCTATCTAAAAACGAATTGCCGGTTCTGTAACTTTAAAACTGTAAGCCTTGAAAACTTTCCCTTAATTCCAATTTTGACGGTTTTTTCAAAAAAAATTCCGATGCAGATATGAAAAAACATCTCAATCATAAAGTAATCGTTGAATCATTTCACACTTGCATTGAAAATTTCAGAAAAATCCATCGTGATATGATTGACTTTTTTGAACCGTTACCGTCTCCTCAAGGGAGCCTTGCATGAATATTTGGGATATCAGACCGTACGATATATTGGACTACGTACATTTCCTTTGTTTAATTACAACTCAATACGTACAATTATTTTGTTTAATTACAACTCAATGAAACAAAATGACGGGCGAACCTCAGAGACTTATCGTATCATTGCTTTATCAATGAATTCTAAAGCCGTGGAGTGCGGGTGAAAGCATATTTTAAAACATCCTAGGTTCTGAATTTCACATGATACGACAACACTATGTTATAGAAAAGTATTTCCAGGTGCGCCTCAATATCCTGTCAATTACACAAATACATATGTTCCTCGAATATTTTTTTTTGCAGTTTTCTACACTGATTTCAAAATTTTCCCACGCAAAAATAATGAAGCTCATTTTGAACTCTACGATGTTTCAAATTTTATCAATAAGTATAAAAATCTTCAACCCTGACGAAGAAATATGTTCTTGGTCATCTGCTGTAACATGAGTCAGCTACCTTTTGAAGTCGGTAACCCTTGTCTCAAATTGTGGTTCTTTATTACTCGCCTGACTAATAGAACGTGATTAATGAAATACCATAACATTATGTAAGTCATCTTTTGTCTCTTTGCATTTTAGATGTTATCAAATGTATTTTGTGCCACTGAATTAAAAAATCACATTGAGTTTGATGTAAAATCGATATTTTTTATTTATTCGTATTTCAATATTTTTGGATACAAAATTTTTTTACTGTAGTGTGCTGAGTCAGTCTATTTGTATTTAGTTAGATTAATTATACACCACTTAGTATTTTTTCCTTTATTAAAAAGTATAAAGGAATACAGAATTAGAACAATACAAACAATACAACTCTGCACTGTAAATGCTTTGAAAAAACTTCTCTTAGGATTAAAAGTGCTTTGACGACTAAAATTTTCTCGAGCGCATAGTCTCATCTTTTCTGATTAAAAACTATATTCAGCATAGCACATAGTCTCCTATCAGAGCAGTATTCCATCATCGTTGAAAACTTGATATCCTTTGCTTAGTTGCAATGTCGTGATGAAATCTCTCACCCTGCTCTTCACTGACATCAGCCAAATTTTGGGGAAGGAATCTAGATGATAATGCAAAAACTGGACCTCCATGGACATACGACAAAAAAGCTTCCTGAAGATCTCGACAAGCTTTGCTACCAGATGTTTGTAACTAGGGTCTTTGTGATTGCCTAGATATCCTCGAACTACAAGAAATGCACACCAAGCTTCTTTTTCAATTTTTGTCATCGCTCTTTCCGGTTTCTCAGATTCCAACGTGGTTTTGACTGGGATCTAATAAATGTACCACCCTTAATCTTAGCCTCAGATAGTTTTGAAAACATGAAACATTTTTCTTGAAAAGCCTCTTCTCCTCCACAACCCAGGGCCTTCACCAACTGTTTAATTAAAACTAGTTTAGTGTGAAGTTGGGGATAATAAAACTTTTGGGAATCTACTAGAGGCTGTCTGTGAACATTTGACATTCTCGGTTGCAGTTAAACTCGAGGCGGCCAATGAACTTTCTTGTAATGATCAACATCAGCTCTGCTGTCCCATAAACAATAGAAACATGAATACTCTGTGTATTCCTCTCGCAAACCAAGGAAAAAGGCGAGCATCTTGAAATCCCCAAGAGTGCAAGAGACAGAGATGGATATTTTTTTCAGTGTGGATCAATACTGCTTTGAGATATCGTTTTGAGCTCACAATGAATAGTCTCCATTCTGAAGGATCATGCTTGAGTCCTTGAGCCGTAAACAAACCAATTCCACCCTTGCAATAACACAGATCATCACTAATGTCATAGTAAATTTCAAATTCCTAAACACAGTTGTCCTGCAGTCTTCCCGTAGTAGATTCTATTCCTTCAGCCTTTTGCTTTATCGACAAAGATGATATATTTGCCTTGGCCTTTCATTTTGAAAGAATGGCTACAAGAAGAATGGTAAGAAGTTATATGAGAAATTTTTCCATAACTTGAATTTCTCATCGGCTCTAAATTAATTTTGTCTTTAATTATATTCCAAAATATTTGAACCCTACTTTTCCTTAAGAAATTGGTCATAACTTTCAGTAGTAGTGTGGTGCATGGTGCAGTTAATGTTGCAAGTGCGCTCTCATTGTGACGTCATTTTGCTCGGAGGTTGGGCGGACGGTGGATGCGCAGGCTGGTGCTCTTCGAGCCACGTCGACACTGCTGGTTACCGGCTATTCCTCGCGCTATGAGGGTTGAAGTATCTTGACCTTGGTGCCCGTTCTTGCTCTTCTTTCTTATCAAATCCTATGTTAATTTTGTGTGAATGGCCTATTTTCGTTTCGTTTTATTTTCGTTGGCTCTCTTGCCGCAGTTGAAATTCTTGCTTGTCTTCATCATTGGCATTTAATTACTAAACGACACCCTTGTGTCTAACATTACCTGCGGCTTGCCGCGCATTGAAGCTTTTCTAAGCCTTGATTGAATGGGTTCACCTTTAATAATTGATCTAAACTCTAATTAAGTTTGGATTGTCCTATTCGAATTGAATTGATCTTATTAAAAGTCCAATGACCTTATCCTATTTTCCCTGAAATTCTTTTGGGCCTTAAAGGAAACTTTTTCCACTGAAGCCACAATTAAGTTCAGGTGTGGGCAAGCTTCTCTGCGTTTGCTCTGACTTAATTTAGTTACAATATCCTCTCGTCGGTCGTATGTTGAGATTGTTTAGTTTGTTATTGTTTTCAGTAAGCGGTGGCCGTTCCATCGTATCATTCTCTTCCCAATGGTCTCCATTCTGCCTTGCTGCCACTGGTGTTTTCTTTAGTTTGGCTGCCGCTCTGCCTTAGGTACGTAAGGCTTGGTGGTGCCCCTCTACAGTTCAAATTTTATTCTTAACTTGATATTTTTTGAGCATAATTAACAATCTGATTTTCACATCAATGACCCCATTCGGTTTTACTAAGTTATCGCTAATTGTTTTTTCTTTGGAATTCTTCCTTCAGCGGGAACACCCTCTGTCTTCTCTGGGTCGGGATACTTTCTCACCATCTTCGACAGTGTTGAGTTCGCTTCGGCCACCCCGTCTTTAATCGTGAATTGCGCCTACTTGAGGCACTGTGGAACGCCCCATGCGTCTTACTCTACTCCAAATTTAACCTTCCTTGTCTGCCCCGCTTTTGACTCGAGCTGAGGCATTCTTAACGTAAATTTTAAATTGAGTTTATGTCCTGAAATAAAATATTGAAAGCCCTAAATAATTTGGGGCTAGTTGGCGGAATAGCCGTTTTGATGCTTTCTTTTACCCTGTTGGGAATATAATAAACTGAATGCAGAGTGAAAATCTGCGTGAAATAAATTTCTGTTCCTTTATCCCCTTCCTTCCGCGTGTCAGATATCCTTTAGCGCCCATCTAAGTGAAAATTCTGACAGTTAAGCTCCTCACTTAGGAAGACCTAAGTCCCTGATTAAATCATCTAACTCACACTGATTTGGAAAGTGAGGCCCCAAAGTCGTTCTTGGTACGATAGCTTCTTCCATTTCTTGAGATCTGCTACTTGACCCTTCAGATGAAATACCAATTGCATTATTTATCTAGAAAGAAAGAAATAACTACGTATAGCAATTTTAACAAAGACTTTAATAACATTAATATCCATACAACTTTAATATTCAAGTTTATTAAAAGCAAGACTTTAGGAGAGAGTGATGAGAATTCTTACATAAGGGTTGTGATAATGGTAAGCAGTCATCATGTGGGACAGGTGCTCTAGATGATGGTATGTCTGGACACTGAAGAGCTTGTCACCCTTTCACTTTTCTGTACTTTATCACATCAGTCATGCAAAACTAATCAGTCATCGTGATAGTTCTTCGGCTCTCTCCATACTCTAGAAATAGCAAAAGGCATTGCTCTTCCTATCTCTCTTAGCCATTCTTCTAGAGTAGATCTGCAACTTCCACGTATAACATGAGTGGGCTATGGCTTGTCTTGATCACCGATGAGCATTCCAAAATAGAGTCAGTGCGCTATCAACAATTTAGCACCATTCACGATCTTATGCATAACTCGTTTTTTCCAATTTAATACCCACACGCATTGCAAAATGCATCTGGGGTATTTTTACATCCTTCAGTAGCCATCTCATAAAGTAAAGAACTCAGAAGTCCATCTAAAACGGAAAATGAGATACGTATTTGGTAGCGGAACACATAACAATTCCATAGATACATGACAACATTGAAGTGTGTTGTATTTCTGTATAACAATCGATGATAGAGAGAAATTAATTTCATTTTTGGAATCAGCACAGGGAAAACTGGATAATAAACAGTATAAAAATTACAATAAAACAAAGTTTACATAAAAATTGTTGCATTGTGAAAATCGGTGAGCCAATAGTTAGATATACATTAATCAGCGATTTCAATTATTTTGTTGCGTGCGATATGTTTCCAACGGTTTCATGTTCAATTACTTGTGTAATATTCTCCCGTGAAATGTGTACTGCCATAAGTTGCGCTTTTCTATCACTTTTTCCAGTAGAAATATTTACATTTGCAGCAGTAGCAAAAGCATGACCATTAAACAGGCATAGACTACCTCTCCATATATTTTCCTTCAAAATTAGAGCTTGAATTTGCAAAACAAAGCGCACCATCCATGGAAGCTGAATAGCTACTTTGTCATACGGTCTCTCATTTACCTAGAGTCAACAACACAACTACACCTTTTTCGCTACAAATTAGTCCAAGTCAAGTTCAAATTAATCCAAATCAAGTTCAAATTAATCCAAGTCAAGTTCAAATTACTCCAACCCTAAGTTGAGTTAAGAATTGACATGATCACTCGTTAATTTTAGCTTTTTGTGTTAAATATGTATTTATTGGATGTCATGAGCGAGACAATCGTTTTAACTTTCAGCGAAGAATACATAAAATTTCCGCCATGTTGCAATCTAAAAACAAGCTGTCGTAAAATGTGCTAAGTATCCAGCATCAGGAGGCTGAGTGTGATTCAGATCGTCGAGCGGCGTAAAAGATAAAAGTCAATTATAAAAACTGCGTATTATGCTACTCATTAAAGTTGTTTTAAAATTCTACAATAACGGCAGTATGCATCTATTTAATAATTTATTTTTAAATGGTAGTTTGATATTACCCATAGCAGTATCAAGGATTTATTTACTCTCATGTAAAGATTTATATGCGGGAAATCCTGCTTTATTAAAATATAAAAGTATATATTCATGCAACTACATAAGATTACCATTGGACGATATGTAGATTTAAAATTTGAAATAAATATACAAATGTGAGTCATTGAGTACATATGTACGATACCGTTTGAATACAATTTATATGAGTACACTACTACACAGATACATTCCTGCATTAGCAATAAAAATGTAGCCATTCCTTCAAAATAAAAGGCCAAGGCAAATATATCATCTTTGTCGGTAAAGCAAATTGTAACATGTTCTTACGAAAATCGTTTGAACAAGCGAAAAAAGGACTTTGTTGCTATATTTATTTAAATTAAATCTACATATCGTCCATTGGTAATCTTACGTAGTTGCATGTATATATGATATTATAAATGTAATAAAGTGGAATTTCACGCACGTAAATCTCTATATGAGTGTAAATAAATCCTCGATACTACTATGGTTAATCTAAAATTACTACTTGAAAATAAATATTTGAATGGATGCATCCTGCCATTATTTTAGAATTTTAAAACAACTTTAATGAGAAGTATAATACGAAGTTTTTATAATTGACTTGTGTCTTTTACGCCGCTTAAAAACTGAATCACACTCAGCCACATGATGCTGGATAATAGCACATTTTACGACAGCTTGTCTTTAGATTGCAACATTAGCGGAAGTTCTATGTATTCTTTGCTGAACGGAAAAACGATTGTCTCGCTCATCACATCCAATGGATACATATATAACACAAAAAGTGTAAAAAACACTCAAATTAACTAGGGATTATGTCAATTCTTAATTCAACTTAGGGTTAGATTAATATGATCTTGACTTGGATTAATTTGAAATGAAAAGGTGTAGTGAAACGGAGTGTAGAGCAAACATGGGACATCGTTGGCCAATCTGCTTCCACTGAATGTCGGCTTTAATCAAACGGAATATCAACTAACAGTAGTGAAAGTAATGTCAGTTATTCGATAAAGCTTTAACCAATAGACGTAAAAAAAGGTTCTAAAGTTAGGGAGATGTCACCTTTGGGTTCCTGCCCAGGCCACCAGGCCAAGATTGCTAGAGTGTTTTTTTTTTTTGTCGCCACATTTAACAAGTGTACCTTGTCAAAATAAAATTTTGCCATAAAGACTATTCTGCATGTGGTAACTTGCTATGTATCTGGCAGCCACGACTATGGTGATGGGTCCCGAGTGGTCGTTTTAGGGTTAAATATTACTTGAATATAAACCAAATTCGAGAATTTCGGTTGTATTAATAAATCACTTTGGCAATCCAGATCCAGATATTAGTTAAGCCCATGGAGTAACCTTTAAAAATAATTAAAATATCGGCCAGTCATGCGACGGACAGTACGTACGCGTTCATGGGAGCTACGGGAGTTAACGTGCTGTCTCTTGAACTCTCTTCCTATGATGCAGCAAACACGGCTTGAAACAAACATGACAAAAAAAGGTAAACATGGCTTGACACACACACGCTTCAACTAAAGTTTTCAATTCTGTTTTAGGTAGTTCAGAATTTGGTAGTGTTCTCGAAAGCTTTGCTTCATGCTGAGCTGAATTAGGATAACTGAAATCGAAGATGCTCATCAAAGGAGCTTTGGTGTAATGGATCTGAAAATTTGAAAAGAAGAAAATTCTTGACTCATTTCCGTACCATCGAGTGGTAATATCTCCCACATCTAATTCTTAGTAATAGCCTACGAGTATCTCTAACGAGCATGCCTGAATAAGAATGCCCAGCTAGCATGCTTTAATATATGTATCAGAATGAACTTTCTTCAAGTATGTATGGTTTCATAGTGATTAAGAAATAGGGCTACATTGTGTATGTATTCAAGAGTGACCTCACGCTTTGCACGTCTCCAGGATCGCATCATGGTGTCGCTGACGTCGCTGCTAGTGTTGGTGTCCCTGTTCTCTCAGACGACGGAGGCCATCCCAAAGACGTCGTACATTAAACTCATCGATGTCTGGTTCATGACTTTCATCGCCTTTGATTTCTGCGTAATTTCTGTGGTCGTTTTCATCGAGTACAATCGCATCAAAGAAGCCAATACCAACAAGGTCCATCCTCAACACATCATCAGCTCTGCTGAACAGCCTGTTGGGCAGAAAGTTGTGCAGATGGTGGGCAAGAATCCTACGGAGCTGGATACTCAAGGCCTACTCCCTCAGGGTTGGTTGGCTAGGCTGAATGAGGAAAGGAAAGACGAGGTGCTACAAGGAATGAAACCGAAATGCAGTTGCTCGTACCTGGTTTCTATCAATGAAGTTTCCAAGTGGATGTTTCCTGTCATTTACATCATTTTCATTGTAATTTTCACCAATTTTGCAGTTCAAAATCTTTCTAATTGATCATTTGGGAAATTTTATGCTTTAAAAAATGAGCGATGTTAAGCCCTGTGTGTCTCGCTAACGGTTGGAAACTCTATTGTTAAATATTGACTTACATTCAAATATTTCTTTACAAAAGTGAGTGGTCGGTATTGATTCAAAGAACCAAGACTGAATAATATGTCCGGGGAAAAAGCATGATGATCATGTACAATGTTTCACCAGAATTTTTAGAGAGGTTCATTTTTTCAGATCCACGTGATAAACAGAGCTTTTACTGATTCATCTCTCGACTTTACTCAGAAATTTGATTCAAGATGCAATATTGTAGTCAAAGTCCTTCATCTCACAGGGCACAACAGGGACAGGTAAAAAAATTCCCATCTGATCTTTGGTGTTAAACTTTGGAAGATCCAGGGTTCACTAATGAGCACTGCAAGGCTAAAAACACTTCCACACTACTCAACACACAAGGAATTAAAGAAATATATGATATGATTCGATATGATTCAACTAGTCCCGAATAACAAAAATAAAAACCCCACAAGTCCAGTGCCGATACCTGATCTCTGAATTTACATCTGAAAACAATATGTGTCCATGAATATAAATATCAGTCATACCAACATCAACATGTGCAAGGTCGTCTGTTGATGTTGGAATGAGCGATGCGAATAATCGTCACTGATATCAACATGTCGTTTAGTAAATTTTAGTGTATGGTTACGAGCTTATGTGTATTGTGTGTGATGTTTTTGTTATTATCGGTAATTTTGATAGTGGATATTTTTAAGAATCAATTAATTCCCATATCCTGTACTTGGGAAAACGTTTCCTGCGAAGGGACATAATAGTGCCGACCAACGGTTAGAGTTAGACGCTAACTCTATTTTTAGAAATACTTAATTAAAGATAAAAGAAAGTATGATCCCCTTAATATTTACTATTTTCAAAATTGCTCACCACAATTGACAACAAATTTGAATTGAATATTGAACCCAGCATAACCCATCGAAGCTAACGTGCTCTATCCATTTATAGATTAAAGAAACTCTAGTCCATTTCAGACGTCAACTCAGAGAATTTGTACCGCCACCGGTCATATGAGGTTCTTATGTTTATTATTCTGGGCTAGTTCAAACGAGGGTGTTTGTAAAGTGTGGAATTGATTTTAGCTCTACATTGCCCATAAGAAAACTCTGGGCTTTATGAAATTCAGCAATTAAGATCAATATTATTGGAATTTTTTGGCTGTTCCTGTTGTACTTTGAGAGACGAGTGACCCATACTGCAATATTGGATTTTAATTAAATTGCATGAAGAAAGTTGGCACTCTAAAAAGTGAAAGTTATGTTATCACATGGACTTGAAGAAAATCTCTCGTTTTAAAAAAATCTGAAACGTTTTCTTAATGGAATCATCTTTTTGGCAGTCGTGGGATTGCTATCTAAAGTTTCTCTACCTTAGAATAGTTTTACTACACTTTATGAGGACGAGATTCTCTAATTTGGCCTTATTTCCAAATGAAGTAGTTTTTGGGCATTTTTGCAGAAAAAATGCCAACAGGACGGCACTACCTTATCTACCCAGAGACTATTTTCTGCGTCGTTTTGGAAATTCTAGCATCTAAAAAAGCATAAATGAATTTGAGAGATATGATTTTGAATCTACTTGTTCCAGAAGCTCACCTAACTCTACGCCTCATCACGTTAACTAAAATTATCCTGTAAGTTGTCGCAAGACTATTGTACATTAGAATACCACAAGCTATCGTTATGCACTAGCACCAAGTAGCCGCACAAGGTGCGTTCAGGTAAGCAAAAACTCACCTTCTTTGGGTTGATTCCAGCATGTAATGCACCGTCCATGTCATTATTAATTTCTCATTGAATGGTAAAATATTTCTGGCAGGAAGAAAAATGAGCTAAAATATGAAAGATATTGGCTCAAAATCTGAATTCTGAATTTATGTCCCGTCGGCTCTAACATTAACCTATGTTAAGGCAAGCCTCCTTGAGAAGAATGGCTCTCCTCCTTACAGAAATGTGAAAAATATTTCAAGAGTTTGGTGGAATATAGAACACAATATCGATACTCAAGTACCCATGAATACGACCTGTAGGTGGTGATAATTAAATGGTATGCACTAAGACTTGAGTTTCAATACTTACACCTAAATACTATATTTTCCGATTGTTTTCTTGGGAAATTTCTTCGAATATCAAATAAGTTTCTCTTCTAAAACAAGTTTATGGGACAGAATATGGAACAGAACTTTAAAAATATGAGCTCATAAATTATACCCAGATTTTCATACAAAACAAGCATACTGTACGCCTCATCACGTTAACTAAAATTATCCTGTAAGTTGTCGCAAGACTATTTATTGTACACTAGAATACCACAAGCTATCGTTATGCACTTGCACCAAGTAGCCGCACAAGGTGCGTTCAGGAAAGCAAAAACAGACCTTCTTTGGGTCTGTTTGCTCACTAAATATAGATTAATACTAAACGTTTGCCAATATTTTCATGTGCCATTGGGAAGAAAAATGGTTGGCAGATTGTCCCACAGAGTTTAAATTGAAGATAAAATTAATAACTTTTTGCGGAAGCTAAAAAATTTGCAGGTTTTGTCAAATGAAATATATTCCAAGTTGTACGTGTCTGGCTCATGTCCAGGAGTATTATACGGTTTACCGAAAGTGCACAAGCCAGACGTTTCATCAAAGTTTCAGTTCCGGCCTATTTTTGCTGCTTGTAACACGCCTAGTTTCAATTTAGCTCGATTCCTGGTACCCTTGTCAAGTCCTTTAACCAAGAATGTTTACACATTGGAAAATTCTTCTCAGTTCGTTAGGGAGATTACTTCTTTTCAGAATGCAAATGGAATGACAATGGCTTCATTTGATGTGGAAAATTTGTTTACTAATATTCCATTAGCAGAAACTATAAATATAATTATAAATGCCCTTTTTGTTACATCAACAAACACTGTTTTAGGTTTAGGAAAAACTCATTTTAAAACCCTCCTTCAACTTTCCATGTTAAATTCTGTGTTTATTTTTGCAGGAAAGATGTATAAGCAAGTTAAGGGTCTCCGTATGGGTCTTCCTCTGGGGCCTACGTTTGCCAATATTTTCATGTGCCATTGGGAAGAAAAATGGTTGGCAGATTGTCCCACAGAGTTTAAGGCTGAATTCTACCGCAGATATATTGACGATACGTTATTATTGTTTAGAGATCCTAGTCATGCACCTTTGTTCAGAGATTACTGAAACTCTAAACACCCGTCAATAAATTCACAATTGAAATTGAGTCAAATAATTGTTTATCTTTTTTGGATTCTAAAATTACTAGAACCGGCCATACTTTCAGTTCATCTGTCTATCGCATAACTACATTCACTGGTTTGGGCTTAAGCTATTTTAGTTTTTGTAACTATAGATTTAAAATTAATACTATAAAAACTTTGTTAAATCGTGCATTCAATATTTGTTCTAATTACGTCGATCTTCATATGGAGTTTTCTTTTTTACAAACAGTGGGTACCATACGTCTATTGTCAATATTCATATTAAAAAACTTTTGGCTAAAAAATACTCCGTCACAAATGCCGTGATAGAACCATTGCAACGTCTTTATTGCGTATTCCCGTTATTTGGAGACTATACTGATAAAATGTCGCGAGATTTGGAAATTCTTTTTAAACATCATTTTCCTGCTGTGAAACTGTGTATTTTGTCAGTTAATTCACTTAAAGTTGGGTCGTTCTTTCGCTTTAGGACGTGATTCCTAAACGGCAGCGGGCATCCATTGTGTATAAGTTTAGTTGTGTACAGTGTACATCTGGCTATGTCGGCATGACGACTTTGCCATTCTACAGTAGGATTGCCCAACACCGTGGAGTCAGCTACCGTAGCGGAAGACTTCTGACCGAACCGCCTCATTCATCTATCCGCCTTTACAGCGAGAAGTGTTGTGACCGAATAGCAGAGGAAAATTTTTCAATCTTACGCACAGCATCGAATGACTTAGATCTACGTATTTTACAACCTCTTCTTATTTCAAAAGAAAAAAACAGATCTTAATAGCGCCAATAGTTCATACCCATTGCAAATTCAGTTGTAGATTTTATTGTACCCTTGTATTTTGGATAGAAGACTGATTTTCTTTACTTTTTACTTGCAGACTGTTAACTGAAGATGGAGCTGGTCTCAGAAACGTTTTATAGAACTGACTTAGTTTTGAATATATAGTTAGTGTAGAATCTTAATTAAATATAAATATGATTTCTATATGTGATCCATTCTTCGTTTTTAAATTCCTAATGATCATTCGCCTTAATAAAAGCAACCTCTCTGACAAGCAATAATGTGCTGTTTTAATTCCACTTCTGCACCTCTGCTAAAAATAATTGAAGTAAAGGTTAATACCCTATAAATTGGACGGCCAATAATCCATCAATTCAAATCCGATAATCTTGACAATATACACCACTACCATTCGAAATATTTGAGGAGCATAATTCAATTCTTTTACAACGAACAGCAAAAATTATTCAAATGTTTCACCAAGAATCAGGATTCTCACGACAATAGTTTATACTCAAAGGACAAAGAAATACAGCACAAATCAAATAACACAAAAGATAAGGGCTTATGATGATTTGGCCTATAATATCGCGCTTCTCGAAATGCACGTTCTAAATGATCATTCATTTTGCCCTATTTCCCAAATCAAGTTTTGATTGATATCTTCATGAGCGTGCCGAATCGCAGTAACACTCATAGATTGCAAGATTTGCCTAGGACTTTCCCACATTACTAGGCATCTATTTCCAAGATTTAAGATGCGGACATCTTCGAAAGACCCTCATTTTGTGAATTAGAATAGTTCTGCTTAAGGTTTTCGCATAGATTTTAATATAAATTAAGATATTTTTCAGTGTTCTTGTCGTTTAATGTTTCAACACGTATTTTATACGCCCTTACAAAAATCCCAATACATTGAACTTAGTGAAAACACCATTCATCCAATAATAACTTTTCAAACTCACCCGAGTCAAATTTCTTCAAATCGTTCGGAATTACTGTGGGTGAACTTCCTGACGTTATGAATCCGTGAAGAATCAATCTGAAATATAAATTCATGAGAAAAAAACATTTATTTCTAATAAAGATGATACAAAAGTCCCATCATTGGTTCCTAAAATTTCTTACATAAATGATCCTTAGCCGACACACACACACTGGGTATCGTATTACCCGTGCCACTAGTCGAAGCAAATGATTGAGGGCAATGGCTAATGTCGACTAATCTTGGTTTCATAATCTATGTAACTACAATTAGAAAAGAAGACATAATTTCAGAGACTATGCATTGTCAGAAAAAATTCTTGTTAGTGCATACTTACATTGATATACGAGGTCAGGGATTGCGGTGTAAGGAATTATTTTTAAAAATCAAACGGATAGAATGAAATAATACTGCGTCGAAGTATACGTGGTTGGCAGTCAAAACTATATTTTCACTCCTCTGTATCGACTAGGATGGCAATCAAGGAGGCCGGAGAAAATATCTTGGATCACTCCCCGAATATAAGATATTTCTATGCTAACTCTTTCATGACGCTATAAAGTGGCACAAAAAAGTCTACCTGAGTAAGAAACATGAAAAGGATTGTTCTACAACTGCAACCGAGACATGCACTACACCATTGGAGTAAAAAGTGAAATTAACGACCAAGATAAATCTGTCATAATATGTACACGAGCGTAAGAAATGAAAAATAAATTGCACAACACAATGCTAACAAGTACATTTTAGGACGAGAAAAGGAGTAGAAAACATTAATGTCCTATGAGCTAAACACATTAGATAAAATTTAATTATTTTTTTAAATGTCTTGATACAGATGTCAGTAGTAAGGGAAAGGAGCATGACGGCATAAATTAGGCCTTTTAGAGCATTTCAGTAATTAAAGAACGACCTTGAAAAGCCTCAGAGTCCATGTTTTCAGAAACTTACTTGAATTGTAAAAAACAAATTATTTTTTGCGTATTTATTTCAATAAATACTTAAAATGGTATGTGTCGGGCCGCGCAAGTGTTTTCGACTCTATTCTGTTATAGTTACCCATAACCTTAAGTAATTTCTTTGTGTGTTCAGTTCCCGGTACTGGCCCTAGGTCTGTTTCTCTTCGCTGATGATGCGTCTCTGCATTTACTTTAGTTGGCCCTTAAGTATCATTTGTATTGTATTTCAATATTCCCATGTGATTGTGATTACCCAGCTGAATAGGACTAATATTTAAAATGTAATTTTGCGTGTTGTACCATGTTATGCAGTAGCTCATGTCTGTACGCACTCTTTTTGCAAGAGAAAATAAACCACTCTCTTTTTTAAAATGAATCTGTGTATTTAAGAGGCACTGCAAAGAGATTCTGCAACTAATAATTTACATCTTGAGGAAACAAGTGTTTTTCCTTCCTCCTTTTTTGATACAAGCTTTAGTTTAATACGACACCTTGCCTAAATAGGGGCTTAAGAAAACCACCTCGGGAGGACAAACTATGCCTCATAATTTGTCATAAAGGAAGGCGCTGTCGCCGTTCGGCGAATCAGGGAATTTTCTGAGGAGCCCTAACGGACTGATTACGGCGCAGACAGCTGCTCATCTTCCTAACGGTACCAACTTAATTCGGCACAAACAGAATTCACCTCTGTTGCCCTAGCGGACTAATTACTGCGCAGATGGTACCCACACAAATCTCACCCTAACGGTACCGCCGTAGTTCGGCACGTACAGAAGTTACGTATGTTGCCCTAGCGGACAAATTATCGCCAACACGAACCTCACACAAACCTCAGGATGGGCAGCTGCGCAGAAAAGCTAGCGCCCACAGAAGACAGCCCCTTTTCCACGAACCCTCACGTCGACCGCACGACGGTATCGACAGTGTGTTACGATAAAAAAAATTATCTCCAATAAAATTTCAAAACAAATATATATAATTTCAATAAAACGTTTAAAATATGTAATAAAATATTTACAATACTTGAATCTCTGTGTGCGTACAGGCTGATGTTTCAAATTCTAAGTATTTAAGAAGTCTTTAAAATACGTTTTCGGAATGTAACATTGGTTCATATTCAACGCGATAGTCACTTTCACACATCCTGACAGCGTCCGCTTGCACACCGACATGCAACCGGTTTCCACTGAACCGTAATTATTCCGTAACACTTCCTGCGTGGAAGCGCATTCACTCTCATGCATGCGGCACGTTACACATACATGCGACCGGTTACAACTGAACTGTAAAAGATTGCCTGTTCTGAGGCAATGATTGTTAGTTTTTACTGCTGACACCCCTTGTAAGAGTCCTTGATAACTTTCACCTCAAGCAGTGTATGTACCCAAATATATAGAGCAGCCTGCGACCATACGATCACTCAGATCCGAGGCTTCATCCAAGTAAGTAAGAATTTGTTACCTATCTACAGTTGTTCTCTTTGATTCTAATATATATGCTCTGATACATGCGTATTAATATGCTTTTTTATTGTGTTATGTGATAGCACTTCTTAAGACAGTTATAAACTAACCTAATAATACCCGTTTTGTGTTTATTTAAATAATTTATTTATATATTTGTTGAGAGTCCACTTCTCACATCTCTATCACGCTCATAAGGATGCTTAATGACCGTATCTGTGATACGAGTTTCACCAGAGCACAAGTGCAATAATATTGTATTTTAACCGAAGGTAATATTAGATTGGATACATAATTTGTTATTCATATCTGCAAGATTTACTGAAGAAAAATGTTAAATCCCGTCATTTTTTGAAAGGCCGTGCACACTAGTATAGTTATAATGCTCAATCATAATAATTTTATATATCGCTCAATTATTGTTGTTCATTATTCTTATAAGCAGTTTCTATACTTAAAACTGTACTTCAAGACAAATTTATTCCTCTTTACAGTGACGCTTCCAAAACGTAAAAGGCAAGAAGAAAACCAAGACTAATTCAGGATGGGAAAGCGAATAAAAGTACAACCAAAACCAACGAATGAGGAGCATATACCTTCTGGTGCTCGGGGGAGGGAAAATACCATTACACAAACAGAGGCAAGAGAAGAAATCCAAAATGACACTTTTTCCAGCGGTGCAGCAAATTCTGAACGTCGATCGTTATCTAGATCTTCACCTATATCTAGGATGGAGACTACAATGAATGTCAACGAACTCGTAGGAATAATGAAAGAGTGCCAAAAGAGAGTTGAAGTTTTAAAAATACAGCCTATTTATATAAACGATAATAATTATGAAGAATTAGATTGTCTCATTCGAATGATTTACTCTCAAATCGAAGTAAATGATGCAAAAAGAAAGTAATAAATAAATATCCATGGAATGATATCAAACTCTCAGTTGATATTTTAAAAATAAATTAATATCCTGAAAAGAAGACGCTTGCTAATAACTATTTGTCAGAAGTAAATGAACAAATAGCCGCGCAAACTATTACTAGAGATAAAATTCACGGAATAAATCGTGATTTGAATAACTTTGAAACAAACTCAGGTAGCTTTCCCTTGCAAGTAGTCTATGTGAAGGGAAAATTTTACAGTCATACTTAAAAAATTGAAATTAGAAAATATAGAGATAGAATTTAAAATGCAAAAGAGTAGCATATATATCTATATTTCATTTTACAATTTTGTAACTAGGTATCCAATATTAATACGTTTGAATAGATCATATAGCAATATATTGAAAATGAACATTTGATTTTATCTTTAATTTAAACGTATAAAAAGATTAAAGATATATGCAGTAAAAAATTGAAGATTTACAGCTCAATTTCACATTATATAATTTGATTGTTATAAATTGATGTCAAATTTTTGGAAAAATTTTCTAGTACCTTTTTTTCCAGGAACTCCAGGAAAAACTTTACAAATTTGAAATAAAATTTTGTACTAGAGCTTAGAATGAATTCAGAAATTGACGTTGAAATCTATTAAAAATGAAACCATCACTTTCCCCAAATTAGTTTGAGTTATATGGTAATAAAAATGGTAGATGATAAATCATCAGATATATACATTGTGTAACAGTGAAAATAAACGACAACATATCAATTCGAAAAAACACACAAAGAAAGTATTGATTTCATGTAACCTTGAAAAAAAATAAAATACATTCAGATAAAAATCTTATAAAATTAATAGACCATTCAATGTATTCTGTAACGTCTGTAATGTATCTGTTAAGAACTTTGACAAACATGAGAAGACACTGGCACGTATAAAAACACTAATAATATGTTAATATCTAATGAATTCTTCACTCTACGTAAAAATAAGTTGAAAAAATATTGTGACATATGTAAAAAACACCTGACAAATATCGACAGTCTCAGAAAATCATTGAAACAACTCAGGAATGTGTATGTATGTAAATTTAGGAAAGTTAGTAGAGCAAAAAATGGAATGAGCTCACAGTATGATTACAGAGATATTTAAACTGAGGATCATGAGGTATTTCTCAGAAACATTACGCATGAAATTGAAACAGGAATAAAAAACAAAGATTCGACTACCTTAAGTTACAACTTAATTTAAAAGTGCAATTTTATAAATATATTGCCGCGCTTTTTTCAATTCAGGAAAGTTTATTGCAGCATCAAAAGGATACATAGAAATTGCAAATTTACACAAACAGGTTGCTAGTAAAATCGATGCATTATTATTCATAAGAAATTCAACTTGTTGGATAATTGAAACATTATTAGAGTTCAGTTTGAAAATCGTTGAATACAAACCGATTAAGGGGTCAAGCTATATTGAATTGCCTAAGAAGTTTCGATATCCCAATTATAAATAAATAAATATTCAAAACACTGACGACGAAGCTTTAAATGGTTTATCGCGAAATATTTCTGTCCAGATGAACAAAACGGTCAACGAATTTCTGAAAGATTAAAAGCTGAAGCAGAAAAACCTGATTTTTCTGATGTCAGGTTCTCCGTAGAACTAAAAAATATAACCAAATTCGAGAACAATAATTATATATCAATAAACGTTTATAGTTTTATTTATAATAATGAAATGTTTCCTCTTAGAATATCAACATCAAAGTATAAAGAAGTGGTATCATTACTATTGAATAGAGATAAAAACAAGACTCATTATGTTCTCATGAAATCATTAAGTCCTTTTTATAAAACAAGTAATCATTACACAAAACAAATATGTCCGTAATTTTTATCAGTTTTTAAAAGATCAGATTTCCAGATAAACATGAGGGCGATTACTTAGTTCGCACTCCAACAAAGTATGTACTTGAAGGAGGTAAATTAAAATTTAAACACTACTAAAAACAATTAGGCACCCTTTTGTAATTTATGCTGGTTTCGAATCAACGTTGACAAAAATAGACGCGTGTCAACCAAATCCAAATTCAAGTTACACCGTGAACATTCAGAAGCATAATCCTAATTCATTCTGTTGCTATACAAAATCTGAAGCAGATGAATACTCTCGTTCAGAAATATATAATGGTAAAGATGCTGCCCAAAAGTGTGGTATAATATTTAGAAAAGAGACCAAAAGAATTTATAGTCTGTTGAAAATAAATAAGAAAATGTATTTACCGTCCAATAAATTCAAGAAGTATAAAGAAGCCACAAGACTTTATGTTCGTGGCGAAGAATTTACAAATGATAATTATAAAGTCTGAGACAACAATCAATTGACTGGCCATTACAGAGGTCCAGCTCAGTTAAATGCAATTTAAAAATTAGGAATATAAATTTTATACTGGTGTTTTTAAATAATCTGTCTAATTACGATGCTCATTTGTTCGTGAAAAACTTGGGAAATATATCCGGAAAGTTGAATATTATTCCACAAACAAATGAAGAATATATTAGTTGTACACAAACAATAAAAGTTGATTCTTATGTCTGTAAACATACAGGAAAAATTAAAGATATCACCAGAGACTTACGGTTCTTAGACAGCTACAGGTTTTTACCTTAGTCTCTAGATAAACTTTCGAAGAATTTATCTGAGCACAAAGAATTGTCGAAGTTCTTTCTCAATAAAGAGCAATTAGAATTGATCATTAAAAAAGGGATTTATCCGTATGAATATGTAAATATTTATGAAAAAATGAACTGTAATAGTTTACCAACTAGAAGTGAGTTCTACGTACATTAGATTAAACAATAAATATATTTCAGAGTATGAATATCAGCAAGCACTCGAAGTATGGAGAGCTTTCAACTGTACAACATTCAAAGATTACCATAATTTATACCAAAAAGTCGATACATTATTATTAGCAGAAGTATTTGAACAATTGAGACTAACATGTATGAAAACTTTTTCTCTAGATCCAGCACATTATTTTACAGCTCCAGGATTGTCTTTCGATGCTCTACTGCAACATAAAAAAATAGAATTGGACTTGTTTGAAGATCCTGATTTGGTCCTATTCATCGAAAAAGGAATAAGGGGTGGTATTTCTAAAATATCAACACCATATGCATAAGCAAACAATCCATATATTCCAAAAACATTCGATAACGGGAACTCAAATAGTTTTATCACATATATAAATGCAAATATTCCTTACGGCTGGGCTATATGCCTAGCATTACGAACTGGAAACTTTAAATGGAAAGATCCAAAGTCGAAACTTAAAACAGGTAAAGGTTATATATTAGAAGTTGATTTAAGTTATCCGAAAGACTAACATGCTCTGCATTATGATTTGCCATTTGCTCCAGAAAAAATAAAAGTAAACGATGTAAATGAATTAGTTCCATATCTTGGAAAACGAGAAAAAAATGTTGTACATCTTAAATCTCTGACACAATATCTAGATCTAGGATTGAAGTTAGAGAAAATTCACAGAATATTAGAGTTTGATGGAAGTCCATGAATGAAATCATATATTGATATCAATACAAAATTGCGTCAGCAAGCTAAATCTGAGTTTGAAAAAAAAACTTCTACAAACTGAGGAACAATTCAGTATTTGGCAAAACAATGGAAAATCTTAGAAATAGGGTAAATGTGTGTTTAGTAAAGTCATAGAAAAAATTAATTAAAATAGCAAATAACCCAAACTTTTACAGTTTTAAAATATTCTCAGAAAATTTGATAGCATGTCATATGCAAAAAAAAAGACTGAAATTTGATAAATCAATTTACATAGGGCTATCTGTTTTAGATATGAGTAAAACATTAATGTATGATTTCCATTACAATCATAATAAAAAGAAATATGGCAATAAGGCAAAGTTGTTGTTTGCAGATACAGATTTATTATGTTATGATATCGAAACAAAAAAATTGTACAAAGATATGAAAAAAATAAAGACTTGTATCATACATCAAACTATTCTAAAGAACACTTCCTATATTCAACTAAAAATATGAAAGTATGAGTGAATGGAAACGTTGGATGTCTTGGATGCGTTTACTTGGAGAGAACGAAGACTGGCGAGATTACAGGAGTTTAGACGCGATCGATTAAGCGCTATGCCTCTGAGGCGCATGGGGTAAGGGGGCATATGCGCGCACACACATACCTCCCCCACCGTTGAAAGAAAGTTAGGTACCCAATCATAAATAAACTAAAATTCAAAGTAAAAAAATTTTCAAATTCTTAAATCAACCACTAATAATCAAAACAGAATCAATCGATTACCTTTGACTCCGCACCTCCAGCGGGTAATTACTCAAAGTTATTTACTTGAAAACACATTAACATAATTCAATTTAAAAAACTAAACTGATACTACTCGCCTGGGTTCAGCAACAAACCACAATACCAGAAAAAGAAATGCAAATAATAAAACGCATTAACGCAAGCAAGAAGAAGGAAGGCAGCGAAGCTGGTCAACAAATAATGCCCTCTTCTTCAACACTTATAAAATTAAAATACGAGTTGCAAAAATACGAGTTGCTACAATACTCGATAAATGCTTCGAACTGATAAATCAGTTCGAATCAGTTCTGCCTGGTAAGGAAATATGAATAAACGGCAGATAACAAAATTATAGAAAATCTGAATATCAGCATGCATTACTCAAAGTTATTTACTTGAAAACACATTAACATAATTCAATTTAAAAAACTAAACTGATACAACTCGCCTGGGTTCAGCAACAAACCACAATACCAGAAAAAGATATGCAAATAATAAAACGCATTAACGCAAGCAAGAAGAAGGAAGGCAGCGAAGCTGGTCAACAAATAATGCCCTCTTCTTCAACACTTTTAAAATTTAAATACGAGTTGCTAAAATACGAGTTGCTACAATACTCGATAAATGCTTCGAACTTTATACTTTCGAACAACGAAAATGAATGCTTTTCAAAACAATCCTATGTATTTTAAAACAAGAGTTTCTTGATAACAATTCCTTCTAATATTTTGCATTTAAAGTGTTTCTTGCCACGAAAGAAGTAATTGAAGTAACAGACAATTTAAACAGTCGGTAATCACATCAATAATATAGTAACCGTGAAGCACAGTAGACAATGCAACCGAGAAACATCACCAATTAACGTCAACACCAATGACTTAATATGTGTAGATAAACAATTTGACCACCGGTACGCGCAAAATCGCAATTATTATTACTAGAAACTAAGTTTACCGTGCTCGGTTAACATATGAGTATAATACTGGTTAAATAGGATGAGTAAACATGATTGTAGTTTGAGTTCTCCGGCAATGCAATTACGGAAATATTTAGAGTGGTCGAACACTTTTACCACGTAGGTAACAATTGATGACTACGGAGAAGTAATTTTTAGTGAATTGAATTTAAGGTATAAATTAGAAATTACCATTAGAATTAGTTCAGAAGAATTAACGAAGGAAAAAGGGATAATAGTTTCGTAGAGTTCAATGGATGATACTAGAGAATATTATGGTTGAATAAAGAACAAATCAGAACGAACCTTTTAAAACCTTGGTAAAAACAATCGATGGGATAAATGATGAAGTGCCGTAGAACTCGTTTACAAAACTTAATTATATTGGTAACATGGTTATATAAAACATCGAGTGTGCAATTATATGAAATTCCGGGTATATACCCTACAAAACAAGAAGAAATTGAACTAAAACTAAATTAAATTTGGCCGTAATCTAATCATAGTCTGAACGTAGCTTAGACACGTCTATGACAAATCTAAATTTAACAAGTTGATACTACACTTTTGTAGCTAACATGCCTACTTCTGCCCACCAACTTCTTCTGTAGGTGGGCATCGTGTGTCTAGACCGCCCCGGTCGTCTAGAACGCCTGGGCCGTGTCAACCCTGCGCGCACATTAACTAGAACGTGGCCACCGTTAGTTACAGCTACACCTCCCCCGTTCCCGCGGAGAGGTTGTTCAACTTCCCGAACGGCTGTAAAACGTTCCGACGGAGAATAAAATCCTCCGCACGTACGCGCTCGGCCAACAACTCTAGCTGCTTGTGTGTATAATAGGCCACGATGAATAACCCTATAACGACGACCGTTAAAATCATTAACAGAACGTCGCTGATGCGGTCCGGAATATAATCCATCTGTGCATTGGCCGCAACCCAGTCCTGTGTCAAAGCCCCTCGGTGCTCCACAAGAGAGTATCGACACTTACGCTCGATATCTTATGGCCCATTTTACAAGCCTGTTCGTTGAACTCGTAACCTGTTGTTGCTGCTCACGCACTCACGCGGACCTGCAATTGAGACAATACAAAGAACTGATTGGCACGGCTAGGTAGAAATTTACAGTATAACAAGTACCTAATGCTATAACTAAATGAAAACACAAGCAATAATGTTTGGTAAAAATGAACTGTAGCTTGGTAGTGAGCAGTTATTTTGAACAACGAAAATGAATTCTTTTCAAAACAATCCTATGTATTTTAAAACAAGAGTTTCTTGATAACAAGACTAGATATTTAAAATAAGAGCTGCTTCTAGATTTGCATTCAGGAAATTTTCAGTCTTCTATAATGCTGATTCAAATGGAGGGGATTTTCAATTTTGCTTCCGATAATACATTTAGATTAATTTTTAATTTTGCGAAGGTGTCGTGAGCGCACGTCAAATCAACGTAAACGCAGTGTCAGCGATTGCATTTCGCAAGTACGGAATTCGCTCACCATTTCAATTGTCAATTCAGCAGCAACATTTCGAGTGAACGTAAGCGTGACTGGCATGAGCCAACAAAAAAGCAAAGCAAAAAATACAAGTTACGCAGATCGTGAGAACATCCGTTAAAGCACGTAATTTGTTTGTTAACCTTGAAGTTTAAAGTACAAAAACTTAAAGCTTAACGTAGGGTAATAGACACAGAAAGACATTCTATCTGCTTCTAGCAAATGAAAGCACTATAGCTATAAGCACAAGCGTAGAAGAGATTATTATGAGGCAAAGCAAGCAACATAATGAAGATACTTAATACGTAATTAACACATTACATTGAGTAATTCAATCATACTTCTTAGCAAAATCGTAACCTGCCAAAGTCGTAAGCGTGAAAGTCGCAAATGCAGTAAAAGAAAAACGTTTTCATTTCGTTTTACGTAGAGGTAATACGTGATTTATGTTGCTTTTGTAAATTTTGTCCCCTATCTTAATTTCAACCCAATGTCCATTGACTTTGGGAATAATTCCTGGACCTAGCCAAGAAAAATCTAACTTACTCGTTTTGAAATTGTTCTTCAACATCACTCTGTCATCAATAATGAACTTTTACCTTTACATCTCAAATTATGATACATTGTGCGTTCAGGTGTATTATTTATAATTAGTTTCCTATCGTTCTCAACAAATCGAACCGCTTCTTTTGCACGAAAATTTACTAAATCTATTTCTTCATCGTAGCTATATGAAATGTTGAAATTTTCCCCCGGAAATAGGGGCACGTATCTCTGCCGAAGAAAACCTAACTGGGAGTATCTCTCAGGGTAGAATTTAAAGAAATTATTATTAATATTGTTCTCTACCATTTCTAAACACTGATCCCACTCCGTGTGTGCTAGGGAATTTATGTACAATTTCAGTAGGTTAGTAATTTTGTTATTATTGCGTTCAACAATAGCATCCGAATGAGGACTCCAGGTTAGGACTTCTTTTCTTCGCTATCGCGTGCATTTTGGCAAATTGTTTAACTGCTACTGACTTAAATTCGAGAGCTTGGTCACTGATTAATGTATTCGGATAAACAAATGTTGCAAAACAATTACTTAAACGTGATATAACCTTGTCTGCTCGGTGATTAGTGGTTGCATACATCTTGCAGTAGCGAGGAAATATGTCAATCACAAGTAGTATATATTTATTCTCATTATCGGTAATCGGTAGAGGTCCTACAAAATCCATCGAAACTACTTCAAAAGGTTCTTTCGCTATAGGAGCTGTTGAAATTTTAATAGGTACGGAAGGGTGAACTTTAAGAAATTTGCAAACTTCACAGCCTTTCACAACCTCATGAACGATCGTTTTTTTCTAAACTATTGTAATATTTCAATTTAAATTTAAATAGAGTGCGCAATGCATCTGTATGATATATAGAGTGTATACTAAGTATACCCTATTCATTAAAAAAATTGGCATGACAGATGTTGGTATAGAGCTAGTTCGCGAGTCAATTCGTCGCCGTCGGTACAATATGTCATTATCAATTAAATAACTCTATAAATCAGGAATCGTAGAAGTACTTCCATGAAGTAGCGCCCAAGGAGGTTTAAGAATGGAGGCGGCATCAGCGCTCTAAAGTGAAGCCAATTTTCGGTAGCTGTAGGGTATACGGGCACATGCATGGAGGGGGCTCAGTGCGTGTCAGACACTCAGCGTGACAGGGCGCCGCTTATCCACGCTGCGGTCAAAGACGAGTTTTTCCAATATGACGCGTTCATGCATTGTGTTTAAGTGCAGTAGTAGTCGCAAAAAAGATCCAGGCACGAGTTATCACATGTAAGTATTATGTATTTTTTTATATCGTTCAGTTGTTTACTGCTAGCATACAGTTTAACGTTTACAGATGTGATCATCATAAATTTAATTTAAGGTTGGTCAGTATTGAATTGAATGTTGTCAACGATTTCAGTATTTTCGTTGCCACTTATAGGTAATATGCTAGATTTGAATGTGTTTTACGTGAATGAAATTGTGCTTGCAAATGCATCGTTTTAAGATATAGCATAAATAACGTTCAGGTAAGAAAAGCATAAACAGCATATGCGATCACAATGTCATTCATGTAAAGAAGAATATTGTCTGTAATATACAAGAATATTATCTGTAATATATGTAGTTAGTGAAGTTTGCATAATATGAGTTGATATATGCATAGACTTTTGCTCCATACATCTAGTGAGAAATATATTACACATATATCAACATATTATAGTATCGAAAATATACAGCGTCTCTCATAAAGGCTTGTCAATGCAGTGGCATGCCAAATTTAATCCAAAAAGGGAATACTTTTGGTATTGTAATAGTTTTGACTTTTTGCGGTTTCTGTTAGAAACGCGAATAAGGAAATCTTTAATTAAATAAGTGCTCTCATTTTTTCCAGGATACCGAAAGATAAGGAGAGAAGAGAGGAATGGCTAAGAGTAATCGGCTGCAGCGATGTGGAGTTGCCTAAACGAGTTTACCTTTGCTCAAGACACTTTTCTCCTAATGATTACGATGAAAATGTATCTCCTCTGAGAAAGTTGCTTCCTAACTCAATTCCTTCTATATTCCACGATGTTCCTGATGGAAGGCCTATTTGCAGAGCTAAAAGGAAAAAAAAAACGTTTCAAAGCGTTGCTACGCTTTCTTCATTCTCAGTTGCGCCTTCTTCACTCTCAGTTGACCTTTCATCATCTGCAGTCGTGCCTTCATCATCTGCAGTCGTGCCTTCATCATCTGGAGTCGTGCCTTCATCATCTGCAATCGTGCCTTCATCATCTGCAGTCGTGCCTTCATCATCTGCAGTCATGCCTTCATCATCTGCAGTCGCGCCTTCATCATCTGCAGTCGCACCTTCATCATCTGCAGTCGCACCTTCACCATCTGCAGTCGTGCCTTCATTATCTGCAGTCGTGCCTTCATCATCTGCAGTCGCGCCTTCATCAACCGTAGTGGCGTCTTCATCATCTTCAGTCATGACTTCATCATCTGCAGTCATGCCTTCATCATCTGCAGTCGCGCCTTCATCAACCGTAGTGGCGTCTTCATCAAGTTCAGTTGCGTTTTCTTCACACTTAGTGGCGCATTCATCGTGTGATGCCACGCCTTCGCATTATTCTGCATCACCGTCTGTTTCCTTTTCACCCACAAAAAAAACTCCTTCTCCAATAAATACTCCCCGTAAACGTAAGTTGAAACGAGATTTAGATAATGCTGTAGAGAAATTAACAGGTGCTCGGAAAAAAATTAAATTGCTGCAACAAAGCAAAAGAAGGTTGTTGAAAAAAAATTGCGAACTCAGTTCAATTATAACTGAATTGAGGTCGTCCAATTTGGTGAGTAGCGAGTCTGTTGACATCATTGAAACATCTGCGGGAGGAGTACGGGATCTTTTAAAAAGGAAGGTATCAAAAGCATCAGGTAATAAAATAGAATGTCAATATTCTCCTGAGCTTAGAGCATTCGCTTTAACATTGCATTTTTATTCCCCTCGAGCATATAATTTTGTCAGGAATAAATTTGATACATGTTTGCCTCATCCAAGAACCATTGAAAAATGGTATCAGACAATAGATGGTAAACCAGGATTTACAAGTGAAGCTTTTAAAGCGCTGCAAGTAAAAGCACAATCAGCTAAGGCTAAAGGTAGAGCATCGCCATGTGCGCTTATTATGGATGAGATGGCTATCAGACAACATGTCGAATGGGATGGCATAACTGCTCATGGCTATGTAGATATGGGTGCTGGTGTTAATGATGATGCTTTACCGGTAGCAAAGGAAGCTTTAGTTTTTATGGTTGTTTCTTTGAACGATAGCTGGAGGTTACCGGTTGGATATTTTTTAATAGATGGTCTTGGTGCAAACGAACGAAAAAATCTCGTGAATCAATGCATTGCAAATCTTCATAATTCTGGTATATCCGTAGAATCTCTAACATTTGACGGAGCTGCTTCCAATATAGCAATGGCAAAACAACTTGGGTGCAAGCTAGGATTAGATAATTTGTCGCCAAGTTTTCCTCATCCTATAACTAACGAGAATATTCACTTGTTTCTAGATCCTTGTCACATGTTGAAATTAATTAGAAATACTTTTGATGATAAAAAATTTATTGTTGATGGCGAAGGAAATACGATAAAATGGAGTTACATACAGAAATTACATGAACTGCAAACTTCAACAGGAATACATTTAGCTAATAAGTTAAAATCAAAGCATATAAATTACTTCAAAAAAAAGATGAGTGTAAAACTTGCAGCTCAACTTTTAAGTGATTCCGTTGCAGATGGATTGCAATTTTGTCTAAATAATAATATTAACGGTTTTAGCGGTAGTGAGGCAACTATAAAATTTATTAGAGTATTTAATCGAGTTTTTGATATATTAAATTCCAGAAATAAATTGTCTTATGGATATAAGAAACCTATCGACTCAAATAATGCCGGCAATGTATTTTCTACCCTTGATGACGACACTTTGTACATAAAATCCCTTTACTGCCCAACATCTGGCAAACTAATGTGCGAGTCTGTTAGGAAAACAGGATTTATAGGATTTTTAATTTGCATTGTTAGCATTAAAAACTTATTTTACAAAAGCTTACAACTGGGCATGAGTTTTTTACTCACGTATAAAATAAGTCAAGATCACTTGGAATTAATTTTCGGAAAAATTAGGAGCAGAGGAGGTTGCAATAACAACCCAACAGCAAAACAATTTGCTTCTTCCTATAAACGTCTATTTGTTCACAACGAAATAAAAGATGTTCTTAATGGTAACTGCACGTCTTTTGAAGATGTAACAATTTTAACAGCATCTAGCAGAAGCAACCCATCTCTATTGATCTCACCCTGCGCTGTAACAGAGTTCAACAATTCGTGTTCTAAGAATAGAATAATGACTGACGATGTTCAATGTAATGATTCATGCAAAGAGGATACATGTACCAAATATATAGAAAATTTCTCCAAATTTTTTTCTAATTCAGAGTATTTCTATCATGTTGTTTCTTATATAGGAGGATACATAGTAAGAAAATTAAAAAATGTTCTTCGTTGCGAATTATGTATAACTGCCCTTTGTCGAAATGCTGGCAATAAAGATTCCTTAAAATTCATTAAACTTAAAGAGAAGGTGCACTTGACGTATCCCTCAAATGATGTAATTGACATATGTTTAATTGCAGAAAAGAAATGTCAGCAAGATCTTGCTACGTGTATGAATCCTAATACTTACAACTTGAAAAAAATGCTTAATTCTACACTTCGTATTTGTATTGAAAAGAAACTGTTCACTTCACTTGACAACCACTGTTTTGAAGTTGAACCTCTACATAATCATGTTTATTTATTAATAAAATGTGTTGTATCTGAATATATTACTATAAGATGTCATCACTCTACTAAACTATTTAACGAAACCATACATAAACAGAAAAAAATTAGCCGTCAGATCTCAAATAAATTAACTTTATTTTCAGGTATGTAAATATAATGCCTATATTCTATAAAACTTACTCTGTACAACAAAATGAAATTACTGTATGATTGTAAAAATGTTCTTTATTAACTTAAGACACGAAGAAAAAGTTAGGTATGTAGAGCGTAAGCAATTATACATTTCTTTGCATATCTGGATGTAAGTCGCTAAGTAAATGTTTCTACGTAAGTGTTGTTTTTCTTCATCATTCAGCGAGGACGCAATTGAAATACATGCCAAAGAAAAAAACGTATAGCACAGAGTAGCGCAAGTCTGCCATTTAACAGCGCGGTCTTCAGTCGCTGATGATGAAGGTGGTGCTACTTGGTGCTACCCCTCCACTGCAACACCACCTCCACACTGGGACTCAATGCCGGGTGGGCGGGGCTTGGGTCGGCAAAAGTGGCTTCACGCGCTTGACTGGCAAAAGATAGGGATGCCGGTTCCATAAATCCAACTTCCTTGGTAGCGCCTCTCTAACTTCAGCACAAAATGGATCTTGTTTTTGCTCGATAATGAATTCATTTAAAGTAGAGGAAACTTCCTTTTCTGGTGGCATATAGGCGATTGGTTTAGGTACAGTCGTCTCATTGCGTGTCAACACTGCGTCACTATCGCCTGGCTGCATCGACGTGTCACTGGGAACGTCTGGTGTCTGCCTCTTTTTTGAGCTCGCGTCTGCGCGATGCATACCTCAGACTCAGGCTGCAGCGGTTAACAGCTATCTAGTTCTTTAATAGTGAGTTGATCATTACTTCCTTGTAGTCTACTTAAATATTCGGCTACGATGTTTGCATACCCGGTAAATATTTAACAATAGGTTCGTATGAGTGCACGTTAATGCACCATCTAGCCATCGCTGTATCTTCCGGCAATTTTTTTCTGAAATAAGGGAGCTAGTGGCTTGTGATCACTATAAATCTGGATAGGATATCCAATGATTATGTATTTGAAAGATTTAAGAGCACTAAAAATTGCAAAAAATTATTTTTTGGTAGTACTGTAACGTTTTTGACTAGCGTTCAAACTTTTATTAAAATAAGCCACAGGATGCATTATTTTATTACCGGAATCTTCGGCCTGAATCAGCACCGCTCCCAAGCCAAAATTTGAGGCGTCTGTAAAAAGGTGAAACGGTTTGGTATAGTTAGGATGTCGTAAAACGGTTCCAGAGGTCAGAGCTGATTTAATATAGTCAAAGCTTTATTGGCAGTCTTTGTCCCAGTCAAAATTAACACTTTTCCTCAATAATTCATAAAGTGGATTTGAAACCGTTGCAAACTGAGGAATGTAATTATGAAAATAATTTGCTGCATCCAGGAATGCTGCAGTTCCTTCACATGTATTGGTGCCGGATAATTTTGCAATTTGTCTGAATTTTTACAGCGTATTCCTTCAGCTGTAATAATATGTCCTAGGTATTCTATAAACTTTTTAAAAAACTGACACTTCTCGAGTTTAATAGATAAATTTTCTGTGCAAAGAGTTGTAAAGACAGTTCTAATGTCAGACAGATGTTGGTCTTTAGATTTTGAGTAGACCAATATGTCGTCTAAAAAGACGAAACACAATCGATCTAAAATAGGTGCAAGAACAAAGGACATAACGCGCTAGAAAACGCTCGGACTTGAACTAAGTCCAAAGGGGATTCTACGAAATTGGTATTTTTGGTAACCTATACTAAAGGGTGTAAATTTCAGGCATTCCTGCTCTAAATCTACTTGATGAAATGCGGACCTAAGGTCCAGTGTCAAAAAGGCACTGTTTCCCCTAAGTGTTGACAAAATATCGTCTATGCGCGGTATAGGATACGACTCCCTAATTACGATCTCATTTTAAACTCTAAAATCAATTACTGGCCGTATCTCACCACTCTTTTTCTTTACAACAATAACAGGAAAAATATAGTCCGACATGGAGTACTCAATAAATTATGCCCTGTGAGAGCATTCCGCTATTTACTTTAACCAATTCTTCCTGATATTTATGAGGGATACGATAGGGTGGTATATTTAAAACTGGTGCGTCAGATTTAAGCACAATTTTGTGTTTCATTACATTCTTAACACCTATTGTTTCGCCTTCTAACGTGATCACGTCACGGAAATTGTTCTACAAATCAATTAATGGTAATTTTACGTCAGCTTCCTCAAATGATATGTCCTCAGATGTTAACGGACGACGTACGTCCTTCTGTGCATAAACTCCTCGCTCCTTACTACGAGAAAAATCACAACTATTTCCGCGTTCGTCAACCTTCAACTCAAGTTTCTCCTTAGCCATGGCCTTAGGTTTTCCACCACGACTCGAGATGACTTCAAGTGAATCCGACTTAGCCTCAGGGCTCATCTCTACACAATTCGCTTCCTCCAGCACTTCCTCTACATTCATGAGATAGATTTTAGTTTCTACCTCTTCCTCATCTACAGCTTCTAAGTTGCACAACGTAGTGTTTTCGCTGAAATAAATAGCATCATCTGTTGGGTTGAGCATCATTATTGGTACATTACCATCCTTTTTTATCGTAACTAACGATTCTGCAATTAGTACTCCACTTTCTAGCCCTCTTTTTAACACTAGATATTCACCGGCCTTAGCCTTTTTAACGAAACCGTTTACTAACTTTATGGAATTACCAGGTATCTCTACTGCAGCACAGTGAACCACTAGTAGCCTCTTCTTATTTGCCTATGCCCTTTTTTCCTCTGGCTTCTCAGCTACACGTTCGAGCACAGCTTTTTTTCACACGTTTTATTCTCTCGCGATCACTCACTTTGCCGCGGCATTTCTTGCCCTGCATCGGAATTACTTCCGACATTAAACAGTCGCTTATCACAATATTCATTATCATTGCTTCTCTACTTGTCGTTGGCTTATTTTCAATTTCGTTGAAAGGAACTTTTATTCCTTCCCACGTGAGCGAACCATCTTTAAAATTAATCATTGCATTATTCAGAACATCTCTTCTCAAAATTAAACCGTAATTCAATTTAGCATCTTTAATAATAAAGGCGCTAGTCTTCACTACCTTGTCAGAACCAGGTATCGAGGTAGTTAAATCAACCTCACCGCTAACGTTACTCTTAGCGTTTATGCCCCTAACGCTCAAACCCCTTGGTTTCAGTTTCTCATTTAGGCACTTGATTTTACTATAACTAATGAGGCATTTTTTACTGCCATTGTCTAACAGCGCGCTTAAATACTTACCTTCATTTGTAAGGATGATGGTGGCCTTTCTAGATTTCCTAAAAGTAACAAGATCGGGGCCTTCTTTCTTAAGACGTCCCGCTCCTACAACCGTAGTTGTAAAATATGCCCCAACTGCTTTCTTTTGTGGTATCCTATCAGAAAGTTCTTCATCTTTCAACACAGCGAATTTGTTTTTGCAGTGAAACAAAGGATCAACAAAGGATCTACAATCCGTCATCTCTTTCGTATCTGGATCTTTATCGTCCACAACTTTCGAATTAACGAAAGCCTTGCGGTGACCCTCGGGCAAAATCGACTAGGTCCTAACTGCACCTTCTACATTTTCCTTAAAAAAACCTCAGTTTCCATCTCAGGATCCTCAGCATAATGCATCTCATGCCTACCCCTCCTATTGACGCCTCTATTTGCGCTATTTACGCCTCTATTTGGGCTGTACCTACGCAAGTAAGCTCGATACTGCCTGACTTCATCTTCTGGCGCTCTACAGTTTCGAATGGAGTGCTCCCCGCTGCAAGCAAAGCAGGGACCAATGGACCCTCTCGGTTTGCTCAGACCTCTTTGGGTTCGGCAGTTGGCTTCGACATGACCTGAAACGTTGCATGAACTACAGGAAGGAGACCCTCTCGCTCTTGCTGCAAAGTGCACTGGGGCTTGACTCCAGATTTCTGCTCGCGCTGTGTTACATTCAAGGGATCCTATTGCCCTATCACCAACATAACCACTGTAGTTATTAAACCTTACTCTAGGGTTTCTCAGCCAAGATCGGGTATACGATTCGCGCACCGGGAAACGGCGGTTACGGTAATTTCCGTAGAACATTTCGCTCTCCTGAAGGGATTCTTGCACGTCATCATTGTCTTCTGATTCGTTATTCACATCTGCTACAAAAGTTTCTCTGTTCGTATTTTGAGCTGCTACTATGGGTTTACTTTAGCGATGATTTCGAACAGCGGCAACTATTCATGCCAATAATTCTTCCGAAGTATTGAACGACGCATCGAATATTTTCTTTGCAAACGATTCTTCAAGCAAGGGTGCTAACACAGTGATTGCTAGACTGAGATCTATA
This sequence comes from Morinoia aosen, assembly GCA_030386875.1. Taxonomy (NCBI): domain Eukaryota; kingdom Metazoa; phylum Arthropoda; class Malacostraca; order Amphipoda; family Talitridae; genus Morinoia; species Morinoia aosen. Next base: position 11,364,266 of record CM059561.1, read on the forward strand.
CTGTCTCCAAAAAATCTTTTCAATTCTGCTTGTTGTGCGTGCGCGCTTCTTTCGCCCCTCTCCTGTGCGCCTCAGAGGCTATATAAGCGATGCGCTTGTTTTCTCTATGCTCAATCGATCAATCGTTCACGTACCTCGCCTGTACCACGCCTGCCACGGACCAATAAAGTGTACCCCCCGAGATAATCTTTTACTGCCCGCACATTAAGTGGTAGCCAGTAGAATACGAATTCACGACGCTTTGTAAATGCGTTTTAAGCCCGAGAAATTACCAAAAAGTAAAGAAGTTTGAAGGTGTTCCAATTCCGAAGATTTGCAGTGCAATAATTGAAGAAGTCTGAAGAAGTTACAAAGTCTCATCGATGACCGGCATCAGCAACGACAACCGTATTTGGCAGATACGCCCATCGGTTATTGTCCTAGGATTCAAGATTCCTTTCTCGGCGCTCTTGGAATCCCATGCGAAATTGTCAGTTTGGATTGATACGAGCTCTCTGTTCTGCACAAGAGTTCTCATGTTTGACGCTGGCGACGACCTAGAAATCGTGTTGGAAATAAGCTTCGGAGGGCCAGTCTCCACGACGAGTGATCTGTGCTAATTCAACGAACGAAAAGTGATAACTACAAACTATAACTATAAAAGTGTTAACTAAACTACAGAAGGGATAACTGCAACGTAAGCCCGGAATTTACTTCTGCGTCATCATTGGCGGTTTTACAGCGACCTCGAGCGTTTTCACATCTTACAGTTCGACGTTTTGAGTTAAGTAAAGATTTATAGGGTAAATTTAATTTGAGCTTTGCTCCAGGTGCAGTCGCAGTGGCAGTTCTTTTTCGCAGACTAATTTTTGCAGCTCATTTTTTTTGCGCACCAGTGTGCAGCTTAGCGAGAGAGCAGTTTTTGCAGCTTGTTTTTTGCACCGGCCGAGGCTGCACAGCTTTGTTTCATTGAGGGACGTTAGTAAGAGCCTTGTTGCAGTGTGAGGCAGATGTTTCACAGTTTAACGCATTAACGGATTACCATATGTACGCCGGGTGGCAAGCTTCTTTCAGTAAGTGTACCATTGTATTGTTGTCATTTGCATTGATGGTGATCTTGGACAATTTTTTTTTGGGGGTTTTTTCGCGTAAACTTTAGGGTGTGTAAAATTAGAATTTATAGGTGTGTTTTTGCCTGTTGTATATTTACGGTGATGTGTAATTTGGATTTAAATATCCTTGTTAAAGGAAAAACCACACGTCGGAATCGTCCGATTCTGAGGAATTCATTTGTTCTGCTACGATTAAAACAAGTAGCGGCAGAGTTAGTGTGCCTCGGGTTAGAGCTCAGAGTGTTAGAGCAGTGACAGATTCACAGGCCACTGCGCCAAGTACTAGTGCTACAGATAGGACGCTATTAGCACGGAAGATTGCTGATAATAACCCTAGGGCAGGTACCATCTTGTCCAATGCTGGATCCCAATATTTCGCGGGAGAAGACGTAAAGAGGATCCGGAGTTCCTTGAAATAAGAGTTGGGCAACTCACCTTGACAATCTTAGGGCATACATGTCCCTTTTGCCATACGTAACATCAGATGCCAGTAAGAAAAAACTCCTTGTTAGGTCAGCCAATAAGCAAGTAGGAGATTTTAATTCAATTGTAACAAAGTTAGTAAATTCTGACCTGCATTACACTTTCGAGGAAGTGATAAAAATTTGTGTGCAGGGGTGAAAAGTGCATTCACGCCCTGGCATGTGATTTCAATCAGTTACAGTTAGTACGCAATGATACGTTGGCAGCCCAGTTGGTCACTGCCTTCGCTAAAATACGTAAATAGTCAGAGCATCTCTTGAACTCAGCTTCAGTCGCCTGGCAGCGCCATCCGTATTATCAAGCTTGTGCGAATCAACCAGAGTTGAAACGTTTCGTTGGGGCAGTATTGTATACAGTTTAGCGATAACGGTGTTAGCGCCTTTATTAGACGAATCCTTTTCAAAAAAATCTTTGAGTGTCAGTTCAGTACGTCAGAAGAGTTGTTATCACGGTTAGTAGCTACAGTTAGGAGTCAATCCGAGACAAAGAAAATCTTAGCGGCTCAGTACCCGATGCGGTACGATAAGGAAAGCTATTTAGCAGATGTGACTGAGGGTTCTGAGGAAAACGTTGAAGTGCAGGAATCCCTTCAGGAGAGTGAAGTCTTTTACGGCAATTACGGGAATTACCGTAGGGGTCGTTTTGCGGGGCGTAGAACTCCCCGTCCTTGGCTAAGAAATCCTCGTGGTAAAGTGAGGGAATTGAGGGGCTACGTTGGAGATAGAGGAATAGGTTAACTGGAATGAAATACTTTGCGGACAGATAGCAGTCCAAATCAGGCTCCGATGACTTTTGCAGCTAGAAAGAGAGGGTCTCCTTTCTGTAATTCATGTAACATGGTAGGTCACTCTGATTGTAGACCTCAAAGAGGCCAGAGCAAGTCGAGAGGATATGCTGGAGCATGTTTCGCTTGTGGAGGTTAACATTTTGTGAGAAACTGTAAAGCATCAGAAAATGAGGTGAAAAACAGCAAAGCGTATTTACGCGGTTACAACGCAAATAGAGGCAGTAGCCAATCGCGTGGTAAGCATGAGGTGAATTTTGCAGATTCCGAGCCAGATGCTCGGGATTTTTTATCGAACGAATAGGACGTGCAGGGGCAGGTAGTAGTGAGAACGAGATCGAGCCCGAGAGTCAGATCAGCACTCTCGTAAATCCTAGAGCTGTGGTCGAAGTTCCAGATACGTCCGAGACTATTAAATTTGAATCATTCATTGATCCGAGGTTGAAATGCGGAAATAGGTATGAATTATTTCAAGATGAAGAGCTTGCGGATGAAAACCAACCGAATAAGGCAGTTGAGGCTTATTTCTCTACTAGAGTTGTGACAGGAAATTCTGAGAAAGTAGGCGCCGGTCTAATTGCTTTCCGTAAGGCTAGAAAACCTACTAAAATTTTGAGCAGAAATGATCAGTATTTGAGCGCGCTTGTAGATAGTGGCTCTGAGAAATGCCTCATTAGTTACACAAATTGAGTGCCTGAATGAGAAATTAAAGCCTAATTGTCTGAGCGTCAAAGGTATTAACGGTAAAAGTAATGTTAGTGGAGAAGTAGATTTAACTATTTCAATTCCTGGTACTAACAGAGTTCTTAAGACCAGTGCTTTAAACGTTAAGGATGCTAAATTTAATTATGACCTAATTTTGGGTAGAGATGTGCTACGTAATGCAATTATAAATTTCAAAGAAGGTTCCCTCGAGTGGGAGGGTTTAACAGTGCCTTTCAAAGAAATAGAAGTTGAAACAGCGATAAGTAGAGAAGCTGTGGTGAAGAGAATTGTATATAGTGACTGTTTAATTTTTGATGCGGTAGTTGCCGAGAAGAGCAACAGAGGCAGTCACCGCGCGTTGAAAAATAATGGCTGCAGAGAGAAAAATGTCGCGCTTGCGCCAGTGGCAAGGTCAGGGAAAAAAGAAAAGCCAGAAAAAAAAGGTCTCCTCTAGTAGTTCATTGCACTACGGTCGAGGTGCCGGGTAACTCAATGAAGTTGATATACGGGTTTGTTAAAAAGGCAGAACCCGGAGAATATTTAATTTTGAAAAGAGGTTTTGAGAACGGAGCACTTTTAGCAGAATAAATTGTTCGAGTCGAGGAAGATTGTATAGTGCCAGTAATGATTCTAAACGCGAAAGATGACGCAATTCACTTCAGTGAAAATACAATGTTGTGCAATTTGGAATTAATTGCAGCTGATGAGGTTGAAAGTGAGGTATATCTCACTAGCGTTGAGGCAGCGCTCAGAGATGCTAATAATGTTGGGAGAAGCTCTGACGCTATGTCGAATTCAATGCGAGTTGTCTCGGATAGTGGTGGAATTAAGACCATAGCCGGGAGAACACTTGATTTGGAGTCTGACGAACGAGGCGGAGATCGAGTTCTTTCTAGTAGTGAGGTGTTAGGAGTTAATGCACAAGTAGGAGGTGTGTCGAGTGCAGTAGGAAAGCAGAACGCACGTCGTCCTTTAACGAATAATGATATTTCATGTCACGAAAAGGACATGCAGTTACCTTTGGTAAATTTATTAAATCAGTTCCGTGATGTAATTACGCTAGAAGGGGAAACAATTGGGGTTACTAATGTTATGTCGCACAGGATACAGTTAAAACCGGAAGCGCCAGTGCTAAATATTACCCCATGTAGAATACCTCACAAATATCAAAAGGAAGTAGTAAAAATTACAAATGATATGCTTTCGCAGGGAATAATTGAAGGGTCGATATCTGACTTTACTTTTCCAGTAATTATTGCAAAGATAAAGAGCGGTGAGCTTCGCCCCGTGATTGATTTCATGGCTCTTAATAAGATTGTGCTGAAAGAATCTTACCCTATACCCAGAATCGACGAAATACTATCGACTTTAGGTGGTGGAACACATTTTTCAAAACGTTGGATCTGCGTTCCGCGTTTCACCAGGTTGAATTAGACCAAGAGAGTCGGAAATTAACAGCTTTTACTATAGGGTGTCTGAAATTCCAGTTCCGGCGCATCCCGTTTGGGTTGAGTTCGAGGCTAAGCGTTTTCCAGATGGTGATGACCTCTGTTCTTGCGCCCATTCTAGGACAAATGTGCTTCGTCTTCTATGACGATATTTTGGTATATTCAAAGAGAAAAAACCAGCACTTGTCTGACATTGGAAGCGTCCATAAGATGCTTCGGTCTGGGAACTTGTCAATAAAACTTGAAAAATGTCACTTTTTTAAAAAAAATTGAGTATTTGGGGCATATTATTCATGCGGATGGAATTAAGTGCTAGAGTTCGGAGAAATTGCAGAACTGTAGGGCTCCCGTAAATGTGAAGGAGTTGCAGCAGTTCTTGGGACTAGCAAATTATTTAAGAAAATTTTTACATAATTTGCGGAAATTGCTTTTAGGAAAGATGTTGTTTTTGATTGGAGCGACGAATGTGACAAGAGCTTTAAATATATTAAATCTGCTCTGACATCTAAGACGGTTTTAAAACATCTTGACTACATGAAAGATTGCCACATTTTTATACTGACGCGTCTAATTTTGGGATTGGAGCGATTGTGATGCAGGCCGAAGATTCAAGTGATAAAGTAATGCGTCCTGTTGCTAATTTTAGTAAAAGTTTAAATGCAAGCCAAAAACGCTACAGTTCCACGAATAAGGAGTTTTTTGCTCTGTATTCGGCTCTTAAATCTTTTAACTATTTAATCACTGGATATCCTATCCGTGTGTACACGGATCATCGGCCATTAGCTCCTCTTTCTGCAAAGAAACTACCGGAGGATACAGCTATGGCACGGTGGTGTATAAGTGTTTATTCATTCGACCCTATTGTGAAATATATACCTGGTAAACAGAATGTCGTAGCTGATTACTTAGGCAGACTACCTATAAACGATGATCAATTAACAATTAAAGATCTCGAGAGGTGTGAAGCTCTGCACTCAGAGTTTGAATCAGAAGCGTGCATCGCAGAGACCCGGTCTCAAACAAAAAAAGAGCTGTCTAGACAGACGGTCAATGACTCGTTGCAGAGCGACAATACCGACGCTGGTTTGACACGCAAGGAAACGCAACCGAAACTGATTGATTACATACCGACAGAGAGACAGATTTCTTGGATTATAAAAGAATTTATTGACGAGCAAAATCAAGATCCATTTTGTGTTGAGGTTAGAGACGCGCTACTTCATGGAAGTGTCAACAATACCTGACCTACAGAGTTACTTAATTTTGAACGACATATTGTACCGATGGCGACGGATTGATACACAACCAAGTACCATATTAACTTCAGTGGTGCCAACTTCCCTAATGGAAAAGGCAGTTTTAGCCATACATTCAATGTACCATACCGATGAGTTGCACACTTTATTTAAATTCAAGCTTAAATATTATAACCATTTGGAGAAAACGATTGTGAGGAAATTTGTGCGAAATTGTGAGGTTTGTAAACTGCTAAAACACGACCTTCTGCGCCCATTAAAATTTTGACGGCTCCAATAGCGAAATAACCTTTCGAGGTTGCTTCAATGGACTTTCTTGGTCCTCTCAAGACTACCGATAATGGTAATAAATATATTTCAACAATTATTTATCTTTTTTTCTATGTATTGCAAACTATACGCGACGTCTAACCGTCGAACAGACACAGTTATAGCATGTTTAGGAAATTGCTTTAGTACTTTTGGATTTCCGAAAACGTAGATCTCGGACAATGCACTTGAATTTAAGTCATTAGCAGTGAAGCAATTTGCGAACATCCACGCAATTGCGAAAAAAGAGGTCTTAGCTTTCAGTTCTCATTCGAACGCTATTGTTGAAAGGAACAATTATAAAATCTGTAATTTAATATAATTAGACGTCAATTCATTAACTCATGCAGAGTGGGATCATTGCTCGGAGGTCGTTGAAAATGCATTAAATAATGCACTAAATTCTATTTTGGGGGATACTCCGAGTTACGTAGTGTTTAATAGGGATACGTGTCCATACTTCCAAGGTGAAAGTTTTGACACCATAACCTACAGTTATGGTGAAGAGATAGATTTGGTTAATTTCCAAGCAAGAGAGGCAGCTCGTACTGCAGAAAATATTAGGAACCTGATATTGAATAATAGCACGGAACGGAAAATTTACAGAAATATTAAGCGTAGGGCTAAGAACATCGTAGTCGGGGACCGAGTCCTTTTAAGGAACCACGCAAAGAGGAATAAACTTGAGCTTTCTTGGCTAGGTGCTGGTGTAGTTTTAAAAGTCAAGTGTAATTGGGTCGAAATTAAGATTGGTTCCAAAGTACACGGAAGCAACATGAATCACGTTTTACCTTAACGGAGGGTTAAATAATAAGTGGTTACGAAAAATTTACTTTCACTCTACTTACGACTATCGTTTTGACGTCGCGACGATTCGACAGGTTACGATCTGTTACCAAGGATTTCCTTAGTCTATTACTCAGTTTAGAGTTTAGCAAAATCCTTATAGGTTAAGTTTGTTCCGCTGTGTTATTTGTTTCACCAACGCATTATCAGTGTAAGTTGCTTTACCGCATTCATTTTAATCTGTATGTATTATTTTCAGTTTTTGTACAGTTTTTTTAGCTGCGCAAGTGGTAATCAGTCAAGTTAAAAGACATGTGCATGTACCTATAGATGTGCCGCTAGAGGTGCGGCCTTGTTCGTGGTAATGAAACTCGGAGACGTTTTCTTAGGTGTTTACTTGAGGAGGTGACGAGAACGATAGCACCAGGACTAAGTTGTCTAGTGCTTATAAAGACTCCGGTACGCATGGATGGGGGTTGCGCGTACATATCTCCCCATCCCTCTTTCAAAGTGAGGTACTTATCGCAAAAAAAATTCAATTTTTAATGAGTGATTGAATGAAAAAAAATTTCATATATGAAATTAATCACTACTAACATAGCAAATTGTTTGCTCCTCAGCGGGAGATTGTTGAAAATTAAACATTTAAAAAATCACAATATTGAACAAAGTTATTTTAAATATAAGTAAACGTATATTTTATCCATAATACACCTTGTTTTATTTTAACAACAACAACAGAATAAAGAAACGCACTAACGCAAGCAGAAAGAAAGAAGGCAGCGACTGGTTAACAATAATAATGCCCTCTTCTTCAACAATATAAACTATAACGCATTAACATTAGTATATTGAAACGCATTAACGCAAGCAGGAAGAAAGGAGGCAGCGACTGGTTAACAATAATAATGCCCTCTTCTTCAACGTCGTAGGTTAGACCGAATCTGGCCACCATATGTGCCGCTAGAGGTGCGGCCATGGTCGTGGTAATGAAACTCGGAGACGTTTTCTTAAGTGTTTACTTGAGGAGGTGATGAGAACGATAGCACCAGGACTAAGTTGTCTAGTGCTTATAAAGACTCCGGTACGCATGGATGGGGGTTGCGCGTACATAGAGTTGTCTAAAGTTACTAAAGTTACTAAAGTTGTTTTACGAATTTATGCGATTCGCTATGTTTTTTTATTTGTTTTGTGCTGTGCACATGCAACTCTAGGCGTGCATTCGCTTGGACGTTGTTGCTGAATTAACAAATTAAATGGTGAGCGAATTCCCCGGCTGCTAAATGCAATCGCTGACATTGCAGCTCAGGTAATGAGACGGTCGGTCTTGACGCTACAGAGAGATTAAATATTTCTTTTTATTATTGGGTGAAATGTTTTATCGTGAGCACGAATCAATTGAATTTTTACGGTGAAGGGAAATTTCCCGCTCAGAAATCTAGATGCAGCTCTTACGTGAAATTTATTTTTGTCGACGAGCAACATTTGTTCATTTCTTATAGAGTAATTCATATTTTGCTTCGAATAAAATTTATTTTTTATTTTTAAAAATATGTGAACTTTTCACGTTTTAAAATTTGACAATTTTCAACTAAAGTTGTAGGTGATCAGGCTGCTGTTCGCCTTAAGCGAGATTTAGTACTTGTGTTTCCAATTAGTATATTATTTAGGGTTGTGAAATTGTGTTTATTCCTATTATTAGTTTTTTGGTCATGCTAATCGTCTCTGTGTTTCGTTCCTTTTGCAGGATCACGAGGATGGGCAACGCCGTGTCAACCGTAGATGTGGACACGCTTGTGTCAGCTCTGTCCAAGCACAAGAGCGAGATAAATCAGGACTGACTGCAGGCAAACGCAAGACTGGATCTGCTGCCCGATCAACTGAGCGATGTCCTCGTGATGCTCTTGATCGTCGCGCTTATGGGACTAGGTGACCTCATGTATTATGTGAAGAAGAGGTAGAAGTTCTCGCCGAACGACATAGAAGCGAGGATTTTCAGCTCCGTCGGGGCACGCTGAGACCGCCAAAATACAACAATCCCGCGGAGGTGTAGGTGTGACGAACATGACAGTCGGCGGGGATGTAGTGATATCGGTGCAACAGCCTGGTTCAAGGTGGGCTCGACGTTCGCAACGAACAGGACGCACTGGACGCGCATGTTCTCCAACTAATGTGCGGCCGGGAGTGTGATTTTTCTATCGTTTGTTAAAATTTACAGAATCTTTTGCTCTGATGGCCTTTAGTTTCATTGGCATTAAATATTAAATATCCACGAGATGATAATTTCAATTATTATTGAAATTCCATGATTGGTCCACTAAGGAAATTGTGTTTTGTTTAGTAGTAAGTCTAGTTAACCGTTACTATAATCCTATAATCTTATAATCATATGCTTTTCATCTATTATTTGGTGTTTATGCGCAACTTCACAAACGTCCAGCAACGATGTGCAGACCGGAAAAGTTGTCTGTGTAAAGAGGTTCACTGTATCACGAATTCGATTTTAAGCAAGTGATTGGCTGGGCTGGTGTCTTTTGGTTTGTAATTCGAAAATTTCTTGCGACTAATGAGTATACCCTTGCGAAATTCTTTTTTTTAGAAATTATTGGAAATTATTTTTTAATTGGTTAATCATTGGTGTTTAGTGAAAAGAATATTTGGCGTTTGTTTTAACCTTCTTTTCTCGTTATGCTGACTTTTTGGTTGTATGGTAAGTTTGGTGCTAGTGCTGACCGAAGGTAGCAGCTGGTTTTTTTTCTTGACGTTTTGTTCGTTACTTTTCGCTAATACCTATTAATCGTTTTTCTGTGCGCTTTTTGTCTAACCATGGTTGTAAGTTGGTGTAACCGGAAGAGTTAAAAACTTGAAATGTGTTTTGCTTTTCGCCATCCACTGTGCGTAATTGTGGTAATAACGTTTTCCACGTTTCGCAATATTTTGCGTTTCCAAAATTTTTGTATGCAATTTTAACTATGTTATTGAAAAATTGTTGATTTTTCGTCTTCTACAAGTCAAAATTCAATGTGGAGGAACGAAAAATTATTGCGAATACAGGTCGCTGTTGTGTTGAGGGAAATTTGCGTATTATAATTGTTTTTTTAGTTTATATCTTTATAGTTTTCCGAATTGGCGTTTTACCTTTTAGCGTTAACTAATACTGCTCTGTGGTTTCCAGTTCAATTTGGACGGTGAGATTACTAATTAGTTTCTTGGTGAGTTATAATTAATGTTTCAAACCATGTGTCTACTTGCGTTGCAAATGCTCCGCACATTATGTCGCACTAGCCCTGAAAAAAGGATGTTTCTGCCCCACTATTGAGGCTGAATTCAACAAATGCTCCGACAACTTTCTGATTTTAGCGAACGCGGTTTCCAACTGCGCTGCAAGGCTATCATTCCTAACGAAGCGTAACTGATTCAAATCGCATGCTAAAGCGTGAACAGATTTTTCGCCTTGTGCGACGGAAATGTCGTCCAAAATTTTGATGACATCCTCAAAGGAATATTGTAAATCCGAATTTACTAACTTGGTCACTATTGAATTGAAAACTCCTGCTTGTTTATTAGCCTACCTCACTAGCAGTTCTTTCTTGGCGCTATCAGAGTTTACATCCGGTAATAACGTTATATAAGCTCTCAGGTTAGCAATATGCGTCCTGAAGTTTTTATTTTCGCAAAACTCGGGATCATCCCGACGCTTACGACCCCGAAAAAGGGGAAGTTTGGCGTTTTATAGGATTGTTCCTGTTCTCAGCATGTTCGCGGCTACTTCTCTCGCAAAAAGAGTACTATTTTGGTGGTTAATGATAGTAGGGGTAGCTTGGTGGTAAGTTTATTAGTAATCAGATGTCACTGGCACAGGAGGGCGATCGAATCGAAAGAGCACCGCAAACTAAACGCGCATGGCTTTTATAGGGTGAGGTGTCAAGAATACACCACCCAGATACAGACATGTACGGCAACGCTCGTACATATCACCCCCCCGTAATGCTGGAGTGAGTAATAACCCAAAATTAAAACGGTTAAACTAAACTCAATAATTCGAAGAATTAACGAAGATCGTGGGACAATGTTACACGCAATGAAAAAGTGAAACACTTGATTTTAAAAAAGAAAAAAAATAATTAGACGATAAGTTTACGTGAAAGGTAACGCTATTAATTATTTGCAACCGTCTCGTTCTAAAACGTATTTATGCTAAATTACTTTAAATGTCCCGCAACTCATGCCATTGAAAGGCTTAAAAGTTATTAAACAATTTCACTACTTTACCAACCAAGCATTATGATATGTATCGCAAAAAAAACAAGCAATAAACAGGGTAGCTAAAGCAAGAACACACTGATATGTAACCCTGTTTGTTAAAAATTCGATATATTATGGTTAATGAATCTTAACTAAAGAACGCACCGTTGAAAAAAAATGATTAATGAAGAACCGTCTATCTTACCATAAATGATTAAAAGAATACAAGAAGCGCAGCCAAAAAAAAGTAATCATGCTAGAGATCAAAAGTAAATTCAAGTTGCAGAAAACATTTCTAAAAAAAAATAGAAACATTCGCCATTACCATTAGAACATTAATGATTTATTATTTACATCAAAGACGCCAATAAAAAAAAAACACGACAAAGAAAATGTTTTAGAAATACACAAAAAAAATATGAATTTACGCAACGCAACACGTCAAAAATACTAATCACTTCACAAACGTTTTACACCCTTTTTTAAAAAGAAAACCAAAACCGTTAATTTGTTAACATCTTGTTACCGCAATCCGAAACAGAGAGATTAGAGCAAACTTTTAACACGCATAGGATTATACGATAGGATTATAGGATAACATAGGGTTATACGGAATATAGGAAAGAACAAAAATTAAAACGCCTTAATCATTAATAGCAAAATAGCATAAGCAAAAACACAACCAAGCAAAGCAAAGCAACTGACTTACCGTGCATCAAAAAAAAATCTCAGCACGACGACAGCCACGTGGAACGATGGTAAGGATAAAAAAAATAACGACGCAACAGTCATTTTTTTCAACATGACCGAAGAAACTCAATTCGAATTAAAAAAAAACACATTCCGCAAATACCCATCAATTATAGGAAATTCCGCAATTCAAAATACATATTGAAAACATTGAAAATATTCGCAAGGAATTCGAAAACGCAACCAAAAACACTATTAATTGAACTAAAAACAGCCTTAAAATAAAAATAGTTTGAACAAATTACTAAAATGAATTTATTAAGAAATTATGAGGATTTTTATGCGTCGATACTTAAAAACATACAGCAAGCTTAAGCTTAAGATTACATCAAATAACTATCCTGAAAAAAAACACAACTCATTTCGCCTTTTTCCTGCGATACGCATTTTCTCCAATCACTGCGCGCCAATATTTCAACAACCTGGAAATTACCTAAATTCTAACCACTCTTAAATTTTTTCACTTTCCTAAATTTTGGTTATTTTTCGGTTCCAATCATTTTCAAGTGTCCTTTATGCTTGTTCACCCCTAGGTCCACCCCTAGGTAAACGTCGCAGCTGGTAATCTTCCAGCCGATCAGCTCGATCAGCCAAAGACTCCAGGCCTCGCTTCATGTAGTACACCATCGCGCCTAAAACCATAGTGGTTACGGCGAGTAACATTGTCACCACATCCGTGACGCTGTCTGGTAGGTAATCTACCCGGGAGTTGCTCTTTATCAATTCCTTGAAGAGTTCGTCACTCGCACCTTGATTCTTCGCAATGGCCGAAGAAAGTGTCTCCACATCCACTAAGCTGACCTGATTCCCCATTGCGAAGACGTCCATGCAGATCCTGCACGGAAACAGATACAAGGACGATTAGCATGACCCAAATAAAACAAAAGAAATTAACTACAAACATAAAATTTGATATCAGAACTCGGAGGCCTGATAATAATCATTAATCACCCATGATAAATCTCGAATGAAAAGTAAATCCTATTCGTACCGACCCCTAGGGTATTGACTCCTCAGTCGAGCAGCCAACAGTCTAAGAATTTAATTAAGTTATGCTGATCACAAAACATTCCGGCTGAACTAAAATAGCACTGTGAGCTACCGCCGTAGCGTCAAATCAACCCATCTCACAGAGTGAACTGCAACCTCAGCGATTGCATTAAGCAGTCGAAGAATTCGCTCAATATTAAAAATGCCAATTCAGCGACGCTTTCAGAAAATGAATAGACAATGAATTTAACGTTGTAAGCGAATTTGGATCAAGCAATTAAGTGACTTAGAGACAAGGGTTATCAACCCGCAAGGTTAAAAATGGATAGTAAAAAGACTCTGAGGTAAAACCGATAGTTACACATTCCTTTTAACTCAGGCTAAACTCAAACATTATGCCACATCAAAGTAGAACAACGCGGTACAAACAATTGTAAACATGACACAGAAAATATAATATACGGGTTACTGAGATTATTATGAAACACAGCAAAAACAGCGAAACTCCTTAACCTATGATTATCAACCTTAACGTAACTGTTTACTGTTAAACAAGGGTAACAAGGTAAATCGTAACTCGTCGTGTCGTAGCGACGTCAATCAGTGTAATGAACTCGTCATTTTAACTCACAGCTTAACCTTTCTCAGGGGTAACAAATGATTAAGATTGCTCATGTAAATTTTTGACCCAATTTTGATCTCAGCCCAATTCCTCTTTACCTTTTGAACGATAGCAGGACCCATCCAAGTAAGCTCTAGCTTATGTTTTTTCTCGTGATTCTTTAAAAGAACACGATCGCCCACATTTATGTCCTTATTACGTCGCTTGATGTTTCTGTATAAATTTCTCTCTGTCGTATTATTTATAATTAAATTCCTAATATTTTCCACCGTCCGGGCGGCTTCCCTTGCCCGGAAGTTCACCAAATCCAATTCCTCATCATAATTATAAGTTACAGAATCAAAACTCTCGGATTGGTAGTATGCACACGTATCACGATTAAACATTACCAAACTAGGCGTTTCGCCCAAAGTAGAATTCGATGTGTTGTTCAATGCATTCTCTACAACTTCCAGCAATTGATCCCACTCTGCATGAGGAAGTGTGTTCACATATAATTTCAATAGATTGGTTATTTTACGATTATTGCGCTCTACTATAGCGTTAGAGTGCGTACTGTAAGCTAATACTTCTTTTTTCGCAATGGCGTGCACTTTAGCGAATTGCTTGACAGCCAATGATTTAAATTCTAGAGCATTATCAGAGATGAGAGTTTTGGGAAATCCTAACAACGAAAAACAATTACTCAAACATGAAATTATCGTCTCCGTACGACGATTAGATATTGCATACAACCTACAAAACCTGGAAAAGAGATCGATTATGACCAATATGTGTTTATTGCCGTTATCTGTAATTTTGAGTGGCCCAAGTAGGTCCATTGATACGACTTCAAATGGTTCTTTGGCGATTGGAGCGGTCAAAATTTTAATTGGGACAGAAGGTCTGGCTTTAATTAGTTTACAAACTTCACAATCTTTTACAAATTTTCTCACAATTGTTTTTTCCAAATGATTGTAATACTTTAGCTTAAACTTGAACAAGGTGTGGGTGTCGTCTGTATGGTACATGCTGTGGATCGCTAAAATAGCTTTACCCATTAAAGAGTTAGGTACGACTGCTGTCAAAATGGTGCTAGGTCTATAGTCAATTTGTCTACGTCGATATAGAATGTCATTCAAAATCAAAAATTTTTGCAAGTCTGGAATATTCGAAATACTACCATGCAGCAAAACGTTTTTTACTTCTATACAGAAAGGGTCTTTATTCTGTTCTTCAATAAATTCTTTTATAGTCCAAGAAATTTCTTCTTCCTTCGGAACATAGTCTAGCAGCGCGGGTCGCGCGTCTTTGTCTGCTGCACCGTCAGCATTCGCTCTAGGCGGGTCAACTACCTCATGTCTAGTCATGCCTTTGTGTCGTGATCGAGTCTCCGCAATACAGGCTTCTGATTCAAATGCAGATTCCAGAGCATCACAACGGTCTAGTTCTTTAAGATTTAATTTCTCATTGTTTATAGGTAATCTGCTTAAATAATCTGCTACAACATTTTCCTTGCCGGGTAAATATTTAACAACGGGTTCAAATGAATGAACGCTAATACACCAACGCGCAATATTGGTGTCTTCAGGAAGTTTTTTTGCAAAAAGTGGCGCCAAGGGCCTATGGTCGGTGTAAACCCGGACAGGGTATCCAGTAATTAAATATTTAAAGTACTTTAAAGCCGAAAAAATTGCGAAAAACTCTTTTTTGGTAGTAGAATATCTTCGCTGGCTCGAATTAAGATTCTTACTGTAATAAGCCACAGGTCTTAGAATTTTATCGCTTGAATCATCCGTCTGCATTAGTACCGCTCCAATTCCTGAATTAGATGCGTCTGTAAAAACATGAAAGTCTTTTGTATAGTCAGGATGTCTTAGGACTGCGTCAGAAATCAGAGACGATTTAATAAAGTCAAAACTCTTTTGGCATTCGTCTGTCCACATATAGTCAACGTTTTTTCTTAAAAGATTGTACAAGGGATACGCTACCTCAGCAAAATTTGGTAAGAAATTACGGAAATAATTCGCTAAACCTAAAAACTGTTGTAATTCCTTAACATTGACCGGCGCCCGGCAGTCTTGCAATTTTTGCGAGTATTTACATTTAATACCATCGGCTGCAACGATGTGACCTAAATATTCGATTTCGTTTTTGAAAAAGTTACATTTCTCAAGCTTTATTGACAGATTACCGGATCGCAGCATCTTAAGAACGATTTCTATATCAGCCAAATGCTGACTTTTATTTTTTGAAAACACCAATATATCGTCTAGGAAGACGAAAGCTAGTTTACCCAAAATGGGTGCAAGGGCAGAGGTCATTACCCTTTGAAATACTCCCGGTGAAGTACTCAGTCCAAAAGGGACTCGACAAAAGTGAAATTTCCGATAATTAATACTGAAGGCAGTGAATTTCCTACTCTCTTGTTCTAATTCGACCTGATGAAAGGCCGAGCGGAGGTTTAAATTCGTAAACCACGCGTTACCGCCCAAGGTAGATAAAATGTCGTCAATCCTAGGTATGGGATAAGAATGTTTTATCAACACCTTGTTAAGTGCACGGAAGTCAATCACGGGACGAAGATCCCCGCCTTTCTTTTTAACTACGATAACAGGAAAATTGAAGTCTGAACTGGACTCTTCGATTATCCCCTGCGCGAGCATGTCATCTGTTATTTTCATCACCTCTTCCTGATACTTGTGGGGAATGCGATAAGGAGCTAAATTTAGTACCGGAGCATCCGGTTTCAACTGAATTTGGTGCTTCATGATATTTGTAACACCTATAGTCTCTCCTTCAAGAGTAACTACATCTCGGAACTTATTCAATAAATTAATTACGGGAACTGTATGTCTTCTTCATTACATGAAACGTCATCTTTCGTTAAAACACGTCATACCTCTTGCTCTCCACCTTTTGACACACCTACTCCTGCACCTACTTGTGCATTAACTCCCAACTCCTCGTCACAAACGAGAATTTCACGTCTACCGCGAGCGTTAGCATCCAACCCAAGTTTTCTTTTAGCTATGGCTTTCGTTCCACCACCGGCCGGGACAACCTGCATCGTATCCAACACCGCGTTAAAATTTACTTCATCATTATGAGTGTCTCTGAGTGCTGTTTCAACGCTTGTTAAATACATCTCGCTCTCAATATCATCTGCTGCAATTAATTCAATATTGCATAACATAATATTCTCACTTAAATGAACAGCCTCTTCATTTGAATTTAAAAGCATCACCGGCACCACGCCGTCGTTCTCTACACGAACAATTGCTTCCGCTATAAGAGCACCACTATCAAGGCATCTTTTTAAAATCATATACTCTCCTGGAGTTGCTTTCTTGATAAAACCGTACACTATTTTTATCGAGTTACCAGGCACTTCCACTTGAGTGCAATGAACTATTAACTGCCTCTGACTCTGTGACGCCTCAGCCACAGCGGGATTTTTTTTCTTCTCTCTGCAGTCATTTCTTTCTGACAGGTGACTGACCCTGTCGCTCTTTCTCGCGACAGCAACCTCAGACATCAGACAGTCGCTGTTTACAATTCTTTTCATTACTGCTTCTCTGGATAAAACCGGCTCCATTTTTAATTCACAAAACGGGATAGAAATATCATCCCAACGAAGAGTTTTATTTTTAAAATCAATAGTAGCATTGTTTAGAACATCGCGGCCGAGAATTAAATCATAGTTAAATTTAGCCTCCTTTACGATAAGGGCATTAGTTTTTAGTACTTTTTTAGTGCCAGGAATCGTGATAGACAATTCTACTTCACCGCTAACTTTACTTTTGCCGTTAATGCCCTTCACTATTAAACGACTAGGCTTAACTTCTTCGTTCAAATTCTTAACCTGCCTGTAACTTATCAGGCATTTTTCTGATCCGCTGTCAAGCAAGGCACTCAAATACTAATCATTACTCTTAATTATTATGGTAGGCTTGTTGCTTTCTTTAAACGCAAACAAACCAGCGCCTTTTTTATTGCAAATAACCTTTACAACACTTGTGGAGAAATAGGCCTCGACTGCTTTGCTTTGTTCTTGTCTATCTGCGAGCTCTTCGTCTTGCAATAATTTATACCGATTCTCGCATTTAAACAAGGGATCAATGAAAGATTGGGTTGTCTCGGTGGTAGCTGGACTTTCGGTCACGGCTGCAAGATTAACGAGGGTACGGCCAACCTCGGGCTCAGTCAAATTCAACTCATCCTTCCTACTACCTCTATCCGTTCCTAATTTTCTCGTAAAAAATCGCCTGACTCGGCTTCCGCCCAATGAACTTCACTCTTACCGCACGTTGGGCCACCCCTATTTACATTGCCACCGCGTAAATAAGTCTTACAATTGCGTACTTCTGTTCCTGCTGCTCGACATTTTTTTACCACGTGGGTTCCACCACATGCAAAACACCCTCTCGGAAACTGATCTCCTTGGGTCTGCACTCGAAATGTCCAACCATCGAACACGATGGACAAAATGGGAAACCTCGTTTTTTCGTTGCTTCATACTTGGGAAAATGACCTGAAGCCTGACCAGAAACATTAGAACTACTGTTGTCTGTTCTCATCATGTTACACTCCAAAGATCCATTTGCTCGGTCACCTACATAACTACCAAATTCTCTTGCCCTACCACGAGGATTTTTCAACCAAGGTCTAGGAGTGATCCTACGTACTCCTGAACGGTAGTTCCTACGGTAATTTCCTACACTCCCGTAGAACACCTCATTTTCCGGAAAAAGATCTGGCGCATCAATGCCTTCGTCAAACTCACTGGCTATATCACCTACATAGCTCTCACTTTCGTTTCTGATTGGAAATTGTGACACAAGAATCTTTTTGGTCTCCGCCTGACCTCTGACGGTTGAAATTAACCTTGCCAAAAGTTCCTCAGCTGTGCTGAATTGGTGTTCAAAAATTTTTCTAGCGAACGACTCATCTAATAACGGACCAAGAACTGTTAATGCTAGACTGTATGACATGCTGTCACCTACAAACCGTTTCAATTCTGCTTGTGTTGCACAAGCCTGATAATATGGATGCCTTTGCCAACCCAATGTGGTTGACGTCAAAATGTTTTCAGTGAGTTTGCGTATCTTTGAAAACGCTGTTACTAATTGTGCTGCTAAAGCATTGTTCCTAATCAATTGCAATTCATTTAAATCACATGCCAAGGCGTGTATGCTCTTTTCACCACGACACACGTATATGTCATCGAGAATTTTAACTACTTGATCAAATGTATAATTTAAATCTGCGTTTACTAGTTTGGTCACAACTGCGTTAAAGTCACCTACATTCTTATTTGCTGATCTCACAAGGAATTCATTTTTCGTTCATCAGTCGTCGCGTCTGGAAGCAGTGTCATGTATGCTTTCAAATTTTGTATATGAGTTGTCCAGGACTTATTCTCCAAGAACTCAGCGTCATTCTGTCGTCATCTCCCCCTTAACGTCGGCAATTCAGCATTGGTCATTATCGTTCCAACGCTAGGAATATTAATATTCGCGGCGATGTCACGCGCGAGTTGCGTCCTATCATTATTACCACTAACACCTGCACCTGCATTTGTCGTCGGGGTCGTAATTGTCGTAACAGTAGTAACTCTAGGCTTACTGATCCTACCACTTTTTGTTACTGTAGGTTCTGTGCGAACGAATTCCGGGTCGCTGTCCGAGGAATATGACATGAATCCTATCACAGAACTATTTTCAAGGAATTTTCCTATTCACAATCAAAGATATGCAAAAAATGATGTCCCACCTCGCAAACAACAATAAAAAAAAACACATCTAAAATTCAAATACACGAGCAATACAAATGAAAATACAATCACAATCAATCTCTGCCTCCTACTTGAAAAATTAACTTCGAAAAGGCT
The DNA here is from genome assembly GCA_030386875.1 of Morinoia aosen. NCBI lineage: Eukaryota > Metazoa > Arthropoda > Malacostraca > Amphipoda > Talitridae > Morinoia > Morinoia aosen. The sequence goes on from CM059561.1 coordinate 11,383,607, forward strand.
GTTATTCGAACTATAACAGAAAAAATTCTTCAATCTGCAGAGAACTTTCCGCACTCTCCAGAAAAAAATTGGCAACACTCCCGACACCGTGTGACAGTACTCCAAGGAATACAAAAAAAATTTGATAACGAGCTGAAATTTCTTTACGTTTTATCACTCGATAAACAAAATCAATTCGTTTAAATCCTTCAATTAACCCTGTTAATGACAATCCGCCAATTTCTACACTTACTTTGGTCATTGAAAGAAATCTGACTTTTATACAGCTAATCCACAGGAAGTGCAACGCAGCCGCCACTCACTACACTCAAATAGCTACTGGCAAGTGCGATTATGCCGTCTTATGCGGTTGTCGCTGAGGCAGGAAAAAAAAATCAGTTAGCAACGCTCCGGTGCGCTCGCACTGCAGAGAAAAAAAGTATCAGAAGAAGACTTAACTGGAGAAAGAAAGTCGACTGCAGGGTACGTTGCTTGCTGCTGAAGGGCTGAAGGGCAGGCTGCCGCTGATACGTGCAGAACAAAACGATGGGGGAACGATGCTGAAGGACGTAGTTGTTAATTACGATGGCTTAAAATAGTGAATTACTGTTTTTCACTATGAAAACACTGCTGCTGTTTATTTAATGTCACCGACACTTATTGTACGTAGTATTGTATGCACCTTGAAGTTATTATTTAAAACAAATTGTTTCTGACTGATCTCTTGTCGCCAGGAATGCACTTATAGTGACCTCGAACACCATTTCGATATTTTCCCCAGATTCATACACAAGGATTCTGGTGCGGAATGGAGAGCCAATATTCAAATAAACTGTGAATTGGGTATAAACCTCAACCAAGTCTTCTGCCGGTATTCCAAATCCGAACACGAATACCGAGGGACGCGGCTGCCACAGTTGGTTATGTTCTTCGTTACACATCTGAGACTTTATAATGTTCCAATGACTCTATAATTACTTGGGTAATTAATTCTCGTAATTAATTTCACACATGCACGTGAGTTCAAACCAGACTGGCCACCAATGTACGGTGGTTAATGATAGTAGGGGTAGCTTGGTGGTAAGTTTATTAGTAATCAGATGTCACTGGCACAGGAGGGCGAGCGAATCGAAAGAGCACCGCAAACTAAACGCGCATGGCTTTTATAGGGTGAGGTGTCATGAATACACCACCCAGATACAGACATGTACGGCAACGCTCGTACAATTTGTCATGATAGTATTTAAGGTATTTGGGCCAACTGCGCCGCTGGCTGCTGCTTCGGCCATAGCAGGGACCGTATTAATACTTGTTGTATCACTATCAGCACGAAATCATGGGACACTGACACGACCTCTACTCGTTCTGGTCGATGTTAACTAAATAAACTCTTCCGAGTCTGTCGACTCAGACGTACAGTATGAAACTAGAGTTTACACAATCCTAACACTAGAAACTGACACCAGTAAAAATTATAAATTTTACACACAATATAATAGGTCAATAATCACAAAATATCAAGAAATAATGAGAGAAACCATTAATAAAAAATCACTCACTTTTAAAAGCTATAGCTATCTTGCACTGCATCAGTCTATTACTAACATTTCTGCGCTCGATAAACCTAACGCATGCGGTATGCTGCTTTCTCTCCGAGCTAGAACACTTCTCGCGGCCCAAAGCAAAAACTACTCGCTCCCTGCACGCGCTGCAAAGCAACTGCACTGCTAAGATAAGATGTGCGGCTTTTTTAATTTTACTTAACATGTATGTGCTGATTTGAAGTATTTGTAGGCGCTTGCCGCTGTAGACGCACTCTCGGACGACCGTAGATGTAGACGTAGTTTTCGACGCTTACGAAGTAGCTGAAGTCGCTGTAAATTTTATCACTGTAGATCACTCGTCGTGAGTTATGGGACCGAAATGCAATTCGAGGACTACTTCTAGGTCCTCCCCCACATCAAATATTAGGACTTTCGTTCGAAGCGAGTAGAAAGTGTCTACCAACGCTGATAACTGCGCGTTGTTTTCGAGTAGGGATGAATACGGTATCTTGAAGGTGAATTTCAAAACAGACGAGTTTAATGGTCTGATTCTATTCTCGTAGTTGCTTCCAGTCATCGACACGACTTCTCAAATTGACTCTTCTTTTCATGATATTCTTCGATTCTTGATAAACTTCAAAATCTTCGGAGGCTCAACTTCTTGTGTGTTTTTCAAGCTGGCCGATATCTTCTTGATTTCTCAATTATTTCTTCTCAACAACGTGGGTCCGTCGGATTTCTGGCCACCACATAAGAGGGAATGGAAGCGATGGACGTCTTGGATGCGTTCACTTGGAGAGAACGAAGACAGGCGAGGTTTACAGGTGTTTGGACGCGATCGATTAAGCGCTAAGCCTGGGGGCCGACCACTTATAAAACCTCTGAGGCGCATGGGGTAAGGGGGCATATACGCGCACACACAAAAGTAATTGGTAAAATGAAAGACGAAACTTGTGGAATACCAATTGAAAAATTCGTCGGTCTCAGAGCAAAACTATCTGGTTACAAAACGAAAAATTCCGTAAGTAAGAATGCGAAAGGTGTAAGTAAGAACATAACAGAGAACTATATCACAATGGATGGATATAAAAGAGCTTTTAATAATGAAACAATATACAAAACGGTGTACAATATCTAAAGAATTAACCACGAAAAAATTGAAGATTGCATTAAATGGTGAGGATGACATAAGACATATAATACCAGATGGTATCAACACCCTAGCAATAAATCACTATAAAATATGTTCGATAAATAAAGTACAAAAAATGGTTGTCAACAATAAAAATGACTTCTATAGCCAAGATTTATTATCTGTTGAAAGTGAACAGTATTTGAGTGATTTAAAATCATTAACTGGGAAAGAAAAAGGTATTGTGAAAAAACTGGGAAAGGAATTGTAAATAGATTGCTTAGAAAACCTCCATTACCTGATGTGCATTTGAAATTGCCATCTAACATTCAATCTGAACAAGTCCCGAACGGTTCATTCAACAATAAACATACCTACTCGTTTTGCGCTCCAGGAACTAAAATGCAGAAGCGAATTCAAAAAGGTTATCAAGGAGTTAACTAAGTCGATCAGGCGTGTAAGAATCATGACATATTTTATTCACATCATACAAAAACAAAAGACAGAAATTGAGCAGATGATATTCGAGCGAAAAGAGCGGCTGAAATTGCAACTGATCCAAATAAGTCAGAATACGTTTGACAAAATGCTGAATTACTTAATGCAATTATGGCAGGAAAGAGCTGGACAGGAATGGGGATTTTAGAAAAAAAGGTCTAAACTCCCTCACTGAGCGGGTGACAAAATCTTGAATGACTTATATTATAATTCTAAGACCGGTTAAACTCGAATGAATCAACTTGTTAAAGAATCCGCCTTATCTTCAACTCATGTACGAAAATGGTTAGAAACTCAAAAAACTCATACTCTACGTAAACCAATAAAAAATAATTTTAAAACGAGAAGAGTGAAAGTATCAAGAATTGATGATCAAAGGCAAAATAATTTGGTTGACATGCAAAACTATATAGATCAAGGAAAAAACTACATTTTAACAGTTATTGACATTTTCAGTGTATATGCGTGGGCGATTCCAATAAATAAAAAGACAGGGGAAGAAATCAAAAACTGTTTAAAACACGAATTCCTTCTAAAGTTCATGTATCTGCGCAGTTTGGTGTACATAGGTTCGTACGTAGGCTAGTGCAACGCCCTGGTGCGGGTTTGTCGCAGTGCGCAAGCTGGCTCAGCGAAACCTAGAAGGTATATAGGGACGTGCCCGGCTCGTAAAGTCGCATTTGGTAGTGTGTACCTCTCTACCCAAGTATACCAAGAAGCTCTCCCGGACTTTCAATACCCTTCGGCACATACACTGGTGGCCATTTACGTGACGGACCCACGAAGTGAAGAAGATATATTTGTGGAGTGAAAGAGATCCAGTGACTTCGGCGAATCAAGACGGCGGAGGTAACGTCAGAAATTTCAAGGAAATTACCGTGAAGATCGTCTGGTGACGGGATTAATTGTGCCTTCTACGAGAAGAGGTCTGCGCATCTCTCCGTGACAAGTGGATCAGCTTTACAATAACGACGGAATACTATGGACAACGGGTCGACCACCGGAAGAGAAGTCCGCGAAGCATACCCTAACGTGTTTCGTTTTGTCGTGCGACGTGTTTCAGAAGAAAGGCTGCGAAATCCGTACGATCTGGAGTTCTACGTCCACCTTGGTGAGGCCTACAAGGTACGTCTGTCTTTGAGAAAGGAAGGAAATTTCTTTGACCTGTTCCTTTGCGTAAACTTCCACCGAGATCGGCAGTAGGAGTGCCGTGAAGCCAGCGAGGTTCGCTTCATCTGTGCAAGTGTGATTGGACATTCTACGAACGACGCAAGTGATTCAACATCTACGACGACGTAGTGCGTGGTGTATGTGGTACCAGGTTGCATACTGAACAGTGTTAGTATAAAGGTTTTAATGAACTGTGAGCGGTGCTGATAACGTGCAGTGAGGGACTTCGAACGCTCTCAGGCAGTACGTGCTCAGTCAAGTGCAAGCGTGCTGCTCTACCGGCTGTGCGCACAACAGCGTGTGACCTTGGCATCAGCTGCGCGTCCCCTAGACGGTGGTGGCAGTGCACGCGACAGCGAGTGACCTTGGCATCAGCTGCGGAGTCTGCTCTGCGACACTGGTTGAGCAGCCTAGCCCAGTTGAGTACAGAACATTTTCTGGTTTTGTTTTTTATGTATCCAGGACGGATGTTCTGCCGCAGTGCTCTGTGTCATTTTCAAATGTTTAAGATCGGTACAGTTTTATTCTTGTAGAGAGTTCATAACAGTTTCTTTTCCTTGTTGATCGATTTGGCTAGTGTAAATTTCCGTGTCAGTGGGAAGGTATTAGTATTTAATTTCTTACACAATTTTTGATGTGGATTTCCGACGTGTCCATATTTTTATTTTTGCGAGGAGTGATTTTGGCGGTGTAAGACTTTTTCTTGTTGAGACATACGATGTCAGACTCCGATTCCGAGGGCGAGTTTATTCGTTCTACTGCAACTACGACTGGTAGGGGGCGTGTGTCAGTGCCGAGATATAGTACTACGATACCTATTACGACAATTATGTCAGGACCGGTGCCTACCACAGTTGTGTCTCACGTCATGACAACTCAAACTGTAACGTTCAGTACGCCGAGTGTAACTACAATGACTACTAGTAGTGGTCATTCTGCTAGTGGTGGCGTAACCACGACGTTGCAAAGGGGCAGTACCATACTGTCCAGCGCCGAGCTTCCGTTATTCCGAGGCCGAAAACGCGGCGAAGATCCGGACTTTTGTGAGACAAAAACGTTTCGAACTCACGTTGCTAACCTCAAAGCGTACATGTCTTTACTTCCTGACATCAATTGAGACGAGGCTAAGAAAGAATTGCTCGTACGAAGCGCACACAAGAGTGTTGGTGACTTCAACAGTGTAGTTACTAAACTAGTACATCCTGATATTAACTATTCTTTCGACCAGGTTGTGGAGATTCTGGGAAATATTTATGTCTCGAAGGGCGAGCGATCCGTACATGCGCTACCTTATGACTTAAATCAGCTCCGGCTCTTGCGAAATGAAGGATTAGCTGCTCAATTAGTGACTGCGTTCGCTAAGATCCGGAAATTGAGCGACCATATCTTAAATAGTCCAGACGTAGGGTGCAAAGTCATCCCTTTGTCGTTGCTAGTGCGAATGCTAATGGATTAAAAAGGTTTGCAGGAGATTTGGTTGTATTTAGTCTAGCCACAGCAATTTTAGCTCCATTGTTGGAAGAAAAATTTTCAAAAAAAAATCTTTTCGCGGCCATTTTTAACGTCTGAAGAGCTGTTAGCTCGTATTGTCTTCGCTGTGCGGAATAACCCTGAGAGTAAACAAATAATTGCGCACAAGCCAAGTGCCCAGTACTCGTACCCGACTAGAGACACTTACCTCGTGAACGTGCCTGATGAATCGTTTTCCGACGTTTTCTATAACTCACAACACATCAATCGACGTTTTCAGGGACGTAGACCATTTTTGCGACCAGGTTGGAGACCTGCGAGGTTTTCGCGGGGAAGATAGCATGCCTATATTGGCGATAGAGCTCTAAGTTCCATGGAGTGTAACGAGGCGTACGTGGAGAATCCACAACAGATTAATAATGAACGAACGAAACAACAACAGCCTTTCTGCTCATTATGTAATAGCCCTGGTCACGTACAAAAGATGTGTGTGAAACAGCGAGGTCAAGGTAAACCGTGTTTCCGAGGTCGTGCTTGCTATAGGTGTGGCAAGTTGGTGCACGTTGCTCGTGAATGTCATTCACGCGGTAGAGGCCGCGGTAGAGGAGAAGCGTATCACGCTGCAGCTCTTGAGAGTGATGATTTTTTAGAATAAAATCAGACGAATTGGAGAGTGTTGATGTAGAGAGGGAGTATTCACCAATGCCCGGGGGTCAGTCCACAGCTCTCGTTACCAATGATGTGGTGGTTTTGAAGCCAGATTCTATAATTAAGTCGACCGAAGTAGTGGATCCGCCGTTCCAGTGTAAGAATAAGTTCGAATTACTAGGTGAGCAAGAACTTACTGTAGGTGAAAACTCTGAATTACCCGTAGAAGTTTGTTTGTCAGCGACGATAATGAAAGAAGGTCGTTTGAGAAAAGAAAGCGATGGTTTGTTTTCTTTAAGACGATCTAAAAAACCTACGATTCTTCTAAAGAATGATACACGATTGATGAGCGCTCTGATTGATAGTGGGAGCGATAGGTGTCTAGTCAGTTACCGGAATTTAAAAGGCCTTAACGAGCGAATTAAGCCTAGTGTTTTGAGTATCAGGGGAATCAATTCGAAAAGCCAAGTGACAGGCGAAGTTGATCTTTGTATTACCCTGCCGAATGATAAAGAAATAAATACTAGCGCTTTGATTTTGAAAGACTGTGAATTTAATTATGATGTAATCCTCGGTAGGGATGTTCTGAAAAATGCCGTGATTGATTTTAAAGAAGGATTCATTGTTCTTGACGGTGTAAAAGTGCCGTTTCATGATGTGCAGGCATTGCACGGTCAAAGTAAGAGAGAAGTATTTTTCAATACCGTGAATAATGCAGAGTGTCTGATGGCAGACGTGATTGCCCAGAGGAGGCGTAAAGAAAAATATCTGCTGAAGCAGAGGGTACCTAGAAAAAGAGGCCTAGAAAATGGCGAAAGGCAACAAAAAAGCCTAGAGATAAATGCTGCGGAACAGCGGAATAACCCAGAGAAAGAAGTGAAAAAAACTAAGAGACGAGCGATCGTTGTTCACTGTGGATCAGTAGAAATGCAGAGTAATTCCTTACGAGTAATTAATGGGTATGTCAAGAGGGTTAAACCCGGAAAGTATATAATGAATAAGAGAATTCTTGGAAATGGCATTTATGTGGCCGAATCAGTAGTGACAATAGGTTCAGAGGGTTTTGTCCCTGTCATGCTTTTAAACGTTTCGGATGACGTGGTATACCTGAGGGAAAATAGCATACTGAGTAATATTGAAGCAGTAGACGATATGGAAATAGATCAAGAAATATATATGTCTACGGTGCACGAGGGTGTGCGTGAAGCTAATTTATGTGAGGTCAACGGTATGGCGGATCTACCCAAGGTCGACAGTTGTTATGGTGGAAGCTTTAAAACCATCACTGGTAAAGACGTTGGGTTAGGGTCTGACCAAGCGGGGCATTGTTGCAACAATACTCGTGTTGACGAAGTAGGAATTAATCCACAGAAAGACGATGTAGCGGAGGGAGGTAGGAACGAACGACGTCCTCTGACGGGTGACGACGTAGTTTGTGACGACGATGACGCGAAACCCTTACTGATAAAATTATTGAATGATTTTAGAGACGTAATTACGTTAGAAGGCGAAACTATTGCCGTTACGAATGTAATGCGACATAAAATTGAATTGAAACCCAATGCTCCAGTACTTAACATTCCTCCCTATAGAATCCCGCATAGATATCGAGAGGAGTTGGTGCAAGCAAACAAACAAATGATCGCCCAGGGAATAATCGATCCGTCCATGTCCGAATTTAACTTCCCTATTATTTGCGTAAAAAAGAAGTCTGGGGAAATACGCCCAGTCATTGATTTCCATGCTTTAAGGGGGTCCTCCGGGGCCCCTTTTCTCTCCGATGGTCATTTTTCATTTTATTGTTGGAAAAGAACCCTTAGGTGGTGGACTATTCGGTCCTAAAATTTTATGGCACTACGGACAATAGATCCCCCCCAGGGGGGGGGGGGGTAAGGGGACCAAAATCTTAAATTTTCGAGCCCATTTCGACCCCATTTAAAAATAAAACAGAAGAAGAAATAAAAATTTGCGAATGTACTGTTGTTAGATGTGTTTCAAGGATTCTAAAACTGTCTTTGTTTTTGTTCTAGCCTGAAAACTCAATGTGTTCTATTCTTTTGAAATATCAATACCAGTGGACTAGAAACCAATATGTCAAATTTTTTCAAAAACTAAGACCTGAATCAAAAAAATGTATAGAAGAAATTGTGTTTCTTTTCAAAAGTTACATATAATAGTCAAATATCATAAGAATCAAACTGAAAACAAAAAAATGCATAATTTTTATGATATAAGTAAAAAATTTTTTGATTTTTTATCTTTTTTGGAAATTACAATTCACAGTGTGAATATGATGTTATGCATGGAGATAATCGAAATAAAAATGAAAACAGCATTCAATTACATAAATTTTCCATTATATCACACTAAAACAAAAAATTTAGTTTTTGGCCTATACTGTAAAGTCACTTATTCTCCAAATTCAAAAGAATAGAAGTCATTGAGTTTTTATGCTAGGAAGAAAACAAAGACAGTTTTGGAATCCTTGGAACATTTCTAACAAAGTTATATTCCCCTTTTTTCCATTTTTACATTTCATTTTTTTTATAATGGTTCAAATCCAAAAATTTCGTTTTTTTTATTCATTGGTAAATTTTCGAGTATAAAAAACATTTTAAAAATATGCAAAATCCCCGAATATATCTTTGTTAGAAATGTTTCAAGGATTCGAAAACTGTCTTTGAATTTGTTCTAGCATAAAAACTCAATGACATCTATTTTTTTGAAATATGCATAAAAATGGCCCAAAAACCTATTTTTCAAATTTTTCGGAAAAATTAAGGCCTAAATCAAAAAATTTCAAGTTCAAATATGTTTGTCTTGCAAAACTACATATACTCACCAAGTTTCAGACCAATCGGATCAAAAAAAAATTCATTCCGGAGGACCCCCTTAAGCAAAATCATTGTAAAAGACTCTTACCCTATTCCCCGAATCGAAGAAATTCTTTACACTCTTGGTGGAAATAGTGTATTTTCCAGCTTGGATCTGCGATCTGCATTCCACCAGATCGAATTGGAAGAAAGTAGTCGGAAATACACTGCGTTCAGTATTGGTTAGGTAGAAATTTCAATTTCGAAGAGTCCCCTTTGGTCTCTCTTCCTCTCCAAGTGTGTTCCAGCGAGTGATATCTTCCGTACTTGCTACTGTTATCGGGAAACTCGCGTTTGTGTTTCTCGATGACATTTAGGTGTTCTCCAAATCAATGAACCAGCATTTAAAAGATTTAAATAGTGTTTTTGAGAAACTACGTAGTGGGAGTCATTCCCTTGAACTTGAGAAATGTCAATTCTTAAAAAGTTCAATAGAGTATCTAGGTCACATAGTGTCGGCAGACGGGATTCGTTGCAAAGAATCGGAGAAGCTACAAAACTTTCCCGTTCCCCAAAATGTGAAAGAATTGCAAAGTTTTCTGGGAGTCGCAAATTACTTTCGAAGTCATATTCCTCTATTTGGGTCGCTTTCATACCCACTTTATAAATTGCTACGAAAGAACGTTGAGTTTATCTGGAAGCCAGAATGTCAGGAAGCTTTTGAGAAAATTAAATCAGTTTTGACATCAGATACCGTTATACGGCATCCTGACTTTGATAACCCTTTCCATGTATTTACAGATGCTTCTAATTTTGGTATAGGAGCAGTGCTTTTACAGCACGGAAACGATTCGAAAAAATCAATGCAACCAATAGCATATTATAGCAAGAGTTTGAATTCCACGCAAAAGCGATATAGTACGACCAAAAAAGAATTCTTCGCAATCGTGAGCGCGCTGAAAGCTTTCAAATATCTCATTCTTGGATATCCAATCTACCTGTACACGGATCATAAACCGTTGCAGCCCTTGTTCTTCAAAAAGCTTCCCGACGATTCAGCAATGGCACGCTTGTGTTTAACAGTTCATTCCTTTGATCCCATTGTAAGTGTCGAGTTTTTCTTCCGCACTCTATATTCATGTGTCTTTAATTCATCATTTTCTGTTTCCTTTCTGAATAAACTCGCTCGGCAGAACGTTACGTTAAGCCTCAATGAATGAGAGTCAATGAGTATTTTTCGCTGCCACCAGAGGCTTAGAGCCTCGAATTTAAAGATATGGATTAGTTAAGGTGCGAGAACAAAACGTGAACTATTATTTTCAGCTAGCGGCCGAGTTTCAGGCGCGTGTTTCATGTGCGATTTCACGAGAGAGAGAGAGAAGGAAATATACGAGGCCCAAGTTTTCATATTTATTTGACGGCAAGCAAGGATGACACGAGCACGCGCAGTGAAGACAACATATAACCGGTCCGGAAACAACAGGACATCTCCAATTCTCTTCCGAGGGATTTCCCGGGTCACACCACCCCAACGGTGTACGAATAGTTCATTCAAGGAAATTTGTCAAGCCAACGAAATGTCAAAACCACCGAAAAGGTCGAGCCAAGAAGCGTATGACAGACGCGTTTAAATCTTGCACCCTCACACCAAGTCAATAAATTGCCGTTGAGCATGCCACGCTTTACTGAACTCCGTCTCTAAATTCAACAAGTGAATACCCGGGCCTTTATGATCAATTCAATTTTATAAGTATAAAAAAAAACGGCTGTTCGTCTCACCCTTCAACCGAACCCTAGTACGTCCGTTCACGACCACGGCTCTCTACACAGTTTTCTCTGCTCATCCCACTCAAACCCGCCTGGGCAGCGCTCCCCCCTCCCGAAGGGGAGGGTGGTCGCCGCACGAGCGGGGTAACGAGGGGCGGGCAAGGTCCTGAGCCTCCCCCTTCCCCCGCACAACCGGGGGTATGGCTGGAGGAGAGGGGTCGGCCCCATGGTCCCCACCGCCTCCCGCTATGGCCATTAAATAGGTTCGCCGCCGGTGCTTCGGGCTCGAGTGCGTGGTGCAGCTAGCCACGGTATTCTCCCACTTTTACGACAATGTGGTTGCCTAGGCCAGAGCGTCGAATTATCAAATTTATTATGGGGAGGATTTCTCTTCTGAAAACGTCCCGTTTACATCTTTCCCAAGACCATAGCACGAAAGCCGGCATTAAATTTACGACCCGTGTCATATAAGAGGGTGTTCTTCCATCGTTTTATATTTTCCTCTCGGCAACGCTAATAGCCAGAATCCAGGATATACATCCCCCCCTATGTTAACGAAATAAAATTTTGAATATAAATTTTCTTTTCATTTATGTCCTGGCCACGATTCTATTTCCGATCCGACTCACGAACCTTGCACAACATGACATCAATTTACATACAACAACACAAAAGAAAAACGAACGGCGACCACAACTCGCTCGCACGTGCATCAGCAAATTTAATATAATATTGGCCTCCTTCGGGATTGTGGAGGCGAGCTCTTCAGCCTCCGGAATTGTCGTCGTCTGCTTCCAGTGTAATATAAGCTCTTCCGAGTTCTTCCGTCCCGAGATCTTCGGCTTCTGTTCTAGGGGGAATCCTTCCTAGACTTGTATGATGATGATGAATTCTTTCCCTCGCAGTGGCTCCTTCCACAGAAAATAGGGAAAGACTGAAGCTGAGGAGATTCGCGCGCAAGCGGTCCTGGCCTCGATCTCCCCTGCGTCCCGGGGCAACACTAGGTGCTGCAGCAAGCCGCTGAGGGTCGCTTCGTTCAGGCGTTTGTCCGGCTTCGGGACGAAGTGGACGACGAGTGCGCGCCCCTCCAGGGTCGCGGCTGCCCCGCGTCCAGTCCGTCTCGGACGAGACGCTCGCCAGACTTCCGTCGGGTAGCCACAATGCCACCTCGTAGTGGCGCGCTGCGACGTAGGTTCCGAGCTGGCGCACCACCTCGCTCGGCCTCCGTCTCCGCCCTCGATGCATGTACGTAACCGTTTCCTATGGCACACGGTCGGGCATTAATTCCTTGTTACATGGGTTAGACATCAATATAGAGCCTATTCTTTCAAATTTTCCTCTCTTCGCCTCATAATGAGAGCGCGTATTACATGAATGATATATGATTTTTATGAGTCTAAACAGTCCTAACCGGACTTGAATGGCTAAGAGTACAACTCCTGCAACACGACACCGCACATACTCCTGTACACGAAACAACCCACACTCTGACAACACACACATATTCTTCCATTCGTCTTTCACTTCGTATTGCAGGTTTTAATGATTAAATGATGAGAAATGTGATTTTCCTACATTAGTACTATTTCCGTGTCAGCTGACCGTTTTTTTTTTCTTTTTACTGAATGGCATTTGCTAACCTCTCGATCGTGAGAAGCAAGCCTGAATTTCGTATGGGTGCAATACGTAAGGCATGTATGTTTTATCTACAAGTCGCACATGACTTATCTTTTAACCTCCAAAATCTCATGGTATCGGGTAACAGCTGCGATGCCTCAAGCATTGCGCACATGCCTCTGGACAGGCCTCAAAACCCCTCTCAGTCATGCTTCCCGTAATCTCCCTTATCACGCTCGTCAGCAGACCAGATATTTATAACACTCTCCACAGTTCACGCCGGATTCCTCCTCACAGGAGTATTCCCGATCTTACCATTGATGAATGCCTCTCCATCTCTCCTACGTCGACTGCTACTTCCGTTCCGCTCCGATGGATGCCGCTGTGGTGCTGGTTTTAGCACGCGCACACGTCAGCACCTCGCTCGCTCGTCGCCTTCCTGAAAATTTTCAAAATTCACCTTAGTACATTTATCATTAAATATTTCAGCTCTAGCGTCAGTTCGATGCTGTTCACGCTCGGGTTTCTCCGCATAGGAGTCATCCTCTTTGTCTTATTTTCTCGGTCTTTATTGCCCTTGCTATTTCCTTACCGTCCTAAATCAATTCTCGTATTTAGCATCTCAAACGCATCGCTGTGCGCTTCTCTTTGTCCAGACTGATTTCTCTAATCTAAAGTCTGCTCTATCTCGGGTTACATGCGTCTCCGCAATGCAGCGTCTTTCAATTTTATGACCCATTGTGGCTCTCATTGTCCCGTGGGCTCATGCCTCGAGTCTCCACTACGTGAGTGCGCGTCCAGCTTGCCTTTCCATACTAAGCTACGTTATCATTAAAGAACCGTAATGTTAAAGATTATGCTAGGTCCGTAATGGACAACTTTTTTTAAATCTGATATCTCGATAAGAATTCTACCCAACTCTCAGGGGTTCTGTTATACGAGCCGTTATTATCGGGCTCCAATCAGCTCCAGCTCAGGTTTCTCTCTTCCAAGTGCGGCAAGGCCCATCCCGAGATAACTTTTAAGTTGACGTCTCTCTTTTTGCGCCTGCATTGTGCCTATTTCTCTTATTAAAACGTCATTTAGAAGCAAAAAAAAAAAATTTTTATTTCTCAAATTTTTTTCCCCCTCCGACGAACAAAGAAAATTCCTTCACAGGGAATTTTTCACGCTAAACAAACAACTATACGCAGGATATATCTACTTCCCAGCCAAGTTGCCGACTCTTAAGACTACACCTGATAAGCAATTTTTATTAGTAAGATTGTACTTATAAATACTACTCAAAAAAATGAAAATTTCGTCCCGTCATTGGTTGTTTTAACTACTAGTTATGAGAGGACTAAAGAGCCGTACTCACTACTGGCCGTATTATGTGAAGGAAAACATCTGCTGCGGCCGTGCTATAATGAGATTTTAATACTGTCTAATTGTATCTCTGCCTAGACGGCTAGTTTCCTTCGAAATCTCTCTTCATACCTTACTCATCTCAGACAATAGATCAGCAATCAAATTCCTTCTACGATGAGACAGTCCTTATCTCGGCAGTTGTTCGAAATTGTCAAACCTTCCAATGCTATTTTTACCTCTAAGTTTATTCCAGTCATTCTAAAATGCGCAGCCGACAATGATATAATTTTGCCCAGTACGCTGTTATAATTTGTATGTCAAATCTCTACTCGTATCCCAAGCCTCCTTTCTGCGCGTCGCACTTGCTTCCTGCGGTTAAGCTCATCTTTATGCCTCTGTCGATTTTATGACTTTCGTCCGGTGTCGCGCTCTCAAGCTCTGAGCACAGTCGTTCATGTTGGCTGATCGCATTCGTAAAAATATTCTACATAGCAGTTAACGCTCGATCGTACTACTGCTCTTATATTTGTACTTCTACCTAGTTCTTGTTACGTTATTCTGAAAGGAATTAGATTAGTGAGCTTATCTACTATTCACTTGCTAGATTATTCTGTAAAGGAACATTAAATTAGTAGGCTCATCTATTATTTACTTGCTAGTTTATTCTGTAAGGAAATTTAGATTAGTTGGCTTATCTATTATTTACTTGCTACATAGGCTTTTGCTTATGTAGTCTTCTCCTCTACCGGACCGGCCGATCTTAGAGCGTAAGGACGCCTAGCTGCCGGGGTGGGTAGGGGTGGGGGTGCTTCAGGCCTTGTTACGTAGATTTCGTCATCGCTGCTTTCCGAGTCGCTATCTTCGTGAGGTACTTCGGTGACGTGCTCGACGCTCCTCCCATTGCTTCGGGGACGCTCGTCTTGTATTACTAATGCCTCCTCTGGCTGAAATGACGCGGGCTTAAGTCTATTTCTGTGGACCGTAACTCATGCCAGCGGCCGTGGACTTGTCGTATTACGACGTTCATCGGTGTTAGAAGGGCCTGAATCCTGTACGGGCCTAACCAATTAGGTCGGAATTTTCCCATCGCCTTGTTTCTTCCTGCTGTATTCCGTAGGAATACGCAATCGCCGACTCTAAGTTCCTTATCTCTCACGCGCTGATATCTCATATTCTTGTCATGTGCATTTCGGCTTGCTGACGTCGCGTTTTCGAACGCAATTTGCAACCTGACAAAAGCGGCGTGAGAAAAATCTTCCTCCAAAGCATAGTTTAGTATCCTGGGCTGCAGAATATCAGACAGTGGCAAGGGAGCGTCGCATCCGTGAAATAAATATTATGGCGTATTGTCTACCGAGGTATGATACGAACAATTTAGAGCGAGCGTGGCAAAAGGTAGCTGCTCGTCCCATGATGTGAGATCCTTCTCTACGGTGGCTACCAGCGTTGTCTTGAGCAATTTGTTGAATGCTTCCGTCATTCCGTTACTGGCTGGATGGAAGGCCGTGGTGAAATGCAACTTGGACTTCAAAATGTGGCACATTTCTTGGAAATTTTGGGCAGTAAACTCAGTACCTCGATCCGACACGATGTGTTCCGGACAGCCATACCGGCATACATAATCCATGAACGCTCGCACTACGGTCTCGCTCTTTTTATTGCGCAGTGAGTACGTCTGCACGTATCTAGAGAAGTGGCACACGATCGTCAGAATATATCGATGTCCTGCCTGTGATTGTGTCAGCTCTCCAATGAGATCAATACCCACCCTTTCTAATGGTCGTGAGACTGGCGGTAATTCGCCTATTTTTGCTTTGAGGCCCCCGTGTGGACTTCGCTTCTGACACGTCGTGCAATTTTTCACGTGTTCTTGCACGTGTCGTGCCATATTTGGCCAAAAGAATAATTCTCTGGCACGGTGGAGGGTTTTTCTTGCTCCAAAATGTCCGGAAATTCGCGTATCGTGCGACACTATTAACGCGGGCTTTACTAGGGATTCAGGAATCACTGCACGTTTGCGAATATCTCCATTGTCCTTAACTTCTAGGTAGAATAAACAGTCTTTGTCTAGCACGAAATCCTTATACTGGCTCGGATCTGTCACCAATTCACCCTTTCCTTCCAATGCGTTGATGACCTTGGCCCAGTGCTGTGCTTTGCGCTGCTCCATACCTACCTTTTCCGCACAGAAAACTTCGTACGGGTCCAGCGCTTCCGTCACGGTCGGGCGGACGGCTGCCACTCCCCGGGAGAGCGTATCTGGAATCACATTCTCCTTGCCGGGTCTATCCGAAATTTCATATTCGAACTGCAACAGTAGCACTGCCCAGCGGGCGATACGTGGAACTGTCGCTTTATATTGAAACAAATATCGCAGTGGTTGGTGATCCGTCAGGATCTGGAATTTTCGGCCGTAGAGATATCTAGCAAAATGGCGGACGTTTTCCACAATAGCTAATGCTTCCCTCTCGGTGGTACTATACCGAGTCTCCGCCGGTGTGAATTTCCGTGAGTAGTATGCGATTGGGTGATCCATGCCGTCTTTTTCTTGCGTGAGTACTCCTCCCAGTGCGACATCGCTCGCGTCGGTGTGCAGCCTGAACTGTCGCTCGAAATCTGGGTAACCCAACACCGGCGCTTCCGCTAGAGCCAGTTTGAGCGCGTCGAATGCGGCCTGATGTTCGTCCGTCCACACAAACTTGGCACACTTCTTAGTCAAAGCCGTCAAAAGTGAGACTCGCTCTGAGAAATTTGGTATGTGTCTTCGATAGTAGCCTGCCATTCCCAAAATTCTTCGTACATCTTTCGGTTTCTTTGGTGGTAACAACTCGCGAATGGCCGTGATCTTCCTTTGGTCAACTTGAATTCCGTCCTTCGAGACAACGTGACCCAAATATTCGATGGAGGGCTTGGCAAAGATGCACTTTTCCAGTAAAATTTTCAATCCTGACTTCTGAAGGAGAGCGAGAACTTCTTCCAAATGAGCGATGTGATCCTCAAACGTCTTTGAAAATACCACTACGTCGTCTATGAAAACGTAGCTCGTTTTTCCAATCACCGGCTCTAATACTCGATTTACCAAACGCTGGAATGTGGCTGGGGCTGTAGTCAATCCAAATGGCATCCGCTTGAAGCGGTACTGAGCCGACTCAGTAGCAAATGCTGTCTTGTCGCGGTCTGCTTCCGCGACAGGAATCTGCCAGTAGCCTGATTTCAAGTCTATGGCTGAGAAGTAGCATGCGCCTCCAAGGGACTCCAAAATTTGTTCGATCCGTGGCATTGGGTATTTATCTGCGAGCGTGACTTCATTAATTCGTCGAAAATCAACGCAAAACCTATGCGTGCCGTCCTTCTTTTTGATGAGGAGCACCGGAGATGCCCACGCGCTCGCTGATGGCTCAATTACGTCCATTGCTAACATATTCTGCACTTGTTCTTCGATTGCTGCGCGTGTTGCCTGGGGCAGAGGCCATTGTTTCGTAGCAATCGGCGCCGCGTTCCTGGTGTCAATTCGATGTGGGAGCAAGTCACATCGGCCTAAATCTTGCTCATGCTGAGAAATGGCTGGCGCATACTTACCGATGAGCGCTAACAAACCCTCACGCTGCTGCGTGTGTAGATGCCCTAGGCTTGGTACTTCCGCCTCGGGTAGCTCGTCGGTTATACCATACTCACCATCGTCACTGCTCACTGTTGGTAGCACCGCCGCGACCTCAGACTTTCGCATACTTATCTTTCTTCTTTGTCTGATCAAATTGATCGACTCTCCGGCATACTTACCGTCCCTAAATGCATACGAATGACCGTTCACGATCACTCTACTACCATGTCCACTGGTCATGTCCAGCGTCACCTTACCTATGCGCTGGAGTAAATCGAGCCCTACAAGTATGTCTCCTGGATAATTTCCGACTTGAGCCACCATTACATCATGCACATAATTTTTACCTCCTATTTTAATGTTCAGCGCAATTCTGCCCCGCACATCTGTTTCTGCGCCACTTACTGCACTTAACTTTAGCTTGGCCGTCTTTATTCTTACTGTACCTGATCCTGCCGACACAATTTTTTCTGACATTTCAGGCCTTATCAGACAGCAGACTGATCCGGTGTCCATGAATGCTTCGCAGTCTTGTTCGTTGATTTTTATCTGTATGATCGGTTTGGCCTCGTGTGTGTCGACAGGCGTCCCTAGTTTTTTCTACTAGGTGGGCCTTGTGCGTATCGCCACGGTGTGTTGTTATCCACGTTGAAACTCCGATGGGCTGCGGGGCTCGAGCCTTGTGGCTCGCCTAACTGTCGGCTCTCCTGGGCTTGATTTTGTCACCGCCACTGTGCCCTACATTGTCTAGCCATATGGCCGGCTTGCCCACAATTGAAGCAGTTCATGGTTCTTCGCTGTATGTTCTGAGCAAATGTATTTTGTCTCGGAATCACCGCTGGGTTGCGACATTCTCTAGAGAGATGGCCTACTTGGTTGCACGACCAACATCTAGGTGGTGGCCGGGGTGGGGCTGCTTCTACTTCGTCTATAGCGCAGATGTGCCTGCGCTGCTTTTCATCTTCCAGCATTCGTTCGCATTTCTGTGCCATTTTGACACAATCTGCGACCTTTTTTGGTTCGTATGTTGCCATTGTCTTTTTCAATGCCGGGTCGAGACCATTGACAAACACATTCGCCAAGAGCTTGTCGCGAGATGCCGTGTCTTGCAGCTCCTTGATAACATGCGCCAAGGCAGCCGAACCGGTCTCCAGTCGCGAAGCATAATCTTCGATCGTGCCCCGGTTCATTTTGATTGCAGCCAGTTCCGCATGTGCATCTATCAGCGAAATGCTTTTGAGGAAACGATCCTCAAGGCGTTCGGTCAGCTCCGTCAATTCGCATGCTTCGAGCTCGGGGTTTGAATCCAGGAAACTCTCTGCGGTGTCATTGCAGAGATATCGGATGACATCAGCGCTTCGGTCTTCTGACCAGTTTTCTAGCGCGGCGCGCTTCTTCACCGTGTTTAGGAACTTCACCACATTGCTTTTACCGTCGAACTTTGGCAGCTTGCCCAGCACTGGCCCGCTTGCAGCTGTCGGAGCGGCTCCTGCATCCTGTTTATTGGCGGTGGAACTTCCTGTCTTGGTAGCCTTTTCTTCGTTAGTCATCTTGCCGCTTAACTCAGCGATGATCAATCAATTTTTTTTTTCTCAAATATATTATTGGACGTTGCAACTCAACACGCACTACACTGAACCTTCAACGTTTTACGATCAGTACTGGTATCCAAGCATAAACACACACAAAAAAAAATTCCTGGGTGTATCCAAGAGAGGAAAGAGGAGGGCACCACTGGAAAAATACCGAAATGCGGACTCTTATGCGTAGGGCATCAAAATCAGACGTCAGGAGGGAATCTCCTTACACCAATACGGTTAAAACGAGTCATATACCAACACAAATTTTGCGTAATTATTCACGTTGATCGTTCCCAGTACTTTGCAATGTTACTCATACATATTCCTTTCAACTGACCCCAGTTCAGCCCAAGACACACAAAATATTATATATTTCCTTTGAACGACAGAACAAATTTTTATTTGGAGCGTTGATCTCCTCCCCAAACACAGATAAAGAGCGACCAACAAAATGCGGAATCGGTACGTATTATTTCTGTCCTAGGGAACACACAAACCTTGAAATAGGTATTTCTACACACGATTTAGTTGATTTATCTACAATAACAGAGTAGATGTTCGGTTGGTTTAAGAAACCGCTCTAGTCGCTAATAAAACTTAAAGGTGTCTCCAAGAAAGAAAGGAGGAAGGCACCAGCTGAAATGCAGTCTCTCGGCAAGGTACCTAGAATAGCACGTTGGGCCTCTAATAGCAAGACAGTTTAAGTCAAGACAAGTTGTCAGACTAGTTCGATGCGGTTCATTAACCAAGACCAAGTGAAACAGTTAAGAGCCGAAATGAGACGTTTTCCCTCAATATGCACCTAATTTACGACAAGGCACGCGAATCAACAATTTCTCCCCGCGGAACGAACAACACTTACATAAATCACTATAACTCCGAGTTACTTTTCGATGTTTATCCACACTGAAAGACACAGCCGCGCAGCAAACTAATACCGAACCGAATAGAAAAGAAATTTTTCCCCACACTTCTAATTACGGTATACGTAACACACACCAAATGAAATGAAATGGTGTCTACTTACAGTTTTTGTTGATCGTGGACGCCGTTGCCCGCTTGCAGCTCTGGACCGATTGCTTCTTCTTTCTTGTGTTCTTTCTCTATTGTTTTCAGTCTCACCGCCTAGTATCTCTAACCTAAATTCTCTCTCTCTCTCTCAGATTGGGAAGCCGACACCGCTGATCCACCACTGTAAGTGTCCGGTTTTTCTTCCGCACTCTATATTTATGTGTCTTTAATTCATCATTTTCTGTTTCCTTTCTGAATAAACTCGCTCGGCAGAACGTTACGTTAAGCCTCAATGAATGAGAGTCAATGAGTATTTTTCGCTGCCACCAGAGGCTTAGAGCCTCGAATTTAAAGATATGAATTAGTTAAGGTGCGAGAACAAAACATGAACTATTATTTTCAGGTAGCGGCCGAGTTACAGGCGCGTGTTTCATGTGCGATTTCACGAGAGAGAGAGAGAGAAGGAAATATACGAGGCCCAAGTTTTCATATTTATTTGACGGCAAGCAAGGATGACACGAGCACGCGCAGTGAAGACAACATATAACCGATCCGGAAACAACAGGACATCTCCAATTCTCTTCCGAGGGATTTCCCGGGTCACACCACCCCAACGGTGTACGAATAGTTCATTCGAAGAAATTTGTCAAGCCAACGAAATGTCAAAACCACCGAAAAGGTCGAGCCAAGAAGCGTATGACAGACGCGTTTAAATCTTGCACCCTCACACCAAGTCAATAAATTGCCGTTGAGCGTGCCACGCTTTACTGAACTCCGTCTCTAAATTCAACAAGTGAATACCCGGGCCTTTATGATCAATTCAATTTTATAAGTATAAAAAAACGGCTGTTCGTCTCACCCTTCAACCGAACCCTAGTACGTCCGTTCACGACCACGGCTCTCTACACAGTTTTCTCTGCTCATCCCACTCAAACCCGCCTGGGCAGCGCTCCCCCCTCCCGAAGGGGAGGGTGGTCGCCGCACGAGTGGGGTAACGAGGGGCGGGCAAGGTCCTGAGCCTCCCCCTTCCCCCGCACAACCGGGGGTATGGCTGGAGGAGAGGGGTCGGCCCCATGGTCCCCACCGCCTCCCGCTATGGCCATTAAATAGGTTCGCCGCCGGTGCTTCGGGCTCGAGTGCGTGGTGCAGCTAGCCACGGTATTCTCCCACTTTTACGACAATGTGGTTGCCTAGGCCAGAGCGTCGAATTATCAAATTTATTATGGGGAGGATTTCTCTTCTGAGAACGTCCCGTTTACATCTTTCCCAAGACCATAGCACGAAAGCCGGCATTAAATTTACGACCCGTGTCATATAAGAGGCTGTTCTTCCATCGTTTTATATTTTCCTCTCGGCAACGCTAATAGCCAGAATCCAGGATATACACCATTGTAAAATATTTCCCCGGTAAACAAAACATCGTAGCCGATTGTCTAAGCCGATTGCCTGAGCAATTGACTGTTTCTGACCTTGATGACTGTGCGGAGTTTCAGGAGGTCGACGTGTTCCCTGTGACCACCAGACGTGGTGCACTAAACCCTAACGTAGACGCAACAGACCCTCAGACGCACCCTGACCGACTGGCGCCGGCAGCGGCTGCCTCACCGCAGCTGACAGACTACATTCCTAAACCGACAGAAGTATCTTGGGACCTTGACGAGTTTCGGACGGAGCAACAGCAAGACCCATTCTTTTCTGAAGTTAAGGACGCCTTACTAAATGGAAGTACATCCACGATTCCTGATTTGCAAAAGTATTTAACTTTAAACGACGTACTTTACAGACGGAGACAGATAGACTCTAGGAAAAGTACTATTTTAACTTCGGTTATGCCGACATCGTTAATGAACAAGGCGGTGCTCATTATACATTCTTTGTATCATACAGATGCTGTACATACGCTCTTTAAATTTAAATTACGTTATTATCATTTATTAGAGAAAACTATCATTCGTAAATTTGTGAAAATGTGTGATGTCTGTAAAATTCTTAAAGCCAACAGTACTGTACCTAATAAAATTTTAGACGCGCCAATTGCTAAAGAACCTTCCGAGGTTGTTTCCATGGATTTCCTCGGCCCTTTGCCAACTACGGGGCAGCAGAATAGATACACATTGGCAGTTATAGATTTATTTTCTCGGTATTGTAAGCCTTATGCCACATCAGACCGGTTGGCAGACACAGATGTTTCTTGTCTAGACGACTGCTTTGCGACATTCGGTTATCCGAAAACACTTCTCAGTGACCAAGCTTTAGAATTTAAATCTGCGGCAGTTAAAAAGTTTGCTCAAATTCACGCCATTGCGAAAAAAGAGGTTCTCCCGTGGAGCCCTCATAGTAACGCTTTTGTGGAGAGGAATAATAGAAAAATAACAAATTTACTCAAATTGTACATTAATTCATTGGTTCACACAGAATGGGATCAGTGTCTCAACATCACTGAGAATGCTATTAACAACGCCCTAAATACTACGTTGGGGGAAACACCCTCTTACATTATCTTTGGGCGAGATACCTGTCCGAACTTCCACGCTCAAACATTTGAAACCCTTTACAGTTACGATACCGTTGTTGACCTGGTGAAATTTCGAGCTAAGGAAGCGGCCCGTATTGTAGAAAATGTTAGATCTGTGATAATTAATAACACCAGTGACAGGACAACGTACCAGAACCTTCGCCGTAAAAATAAAAATTTTGCCCTTGGAGATCGTGTTTTGTTACGCAATCATTTGAGAAATCATAATTTGCAGCTGTCTAGGTTGGGGCCAGGAATCATTACAAAAATTAAGCGAAATTACGTAGAGTTCAAAATTGGAAATAGGACTTACAAAAGTTACATGAACCACGTATTACCTTTACGTAAGACGTCTTGAACGAGTGCACGGCTTACGATCTACTGCGTTCCAATGTTTAGCATTTTAATTTTTGTGTGTTGAAGTATTTCTGTTCTCAGTTTCTTGTTTCGATGTTTACTTTTATATATCAGCTCTTTACTTGGATTTTTCTTATATTATTGCATGTATTTTTACTTTAACTTTCAGGTGTTTGAAGTATCGTAAGATCTAAGTCCGCCATTGAGGGTGTCCCTCGTTTTTCTTTCACAATGAAGGTTTGCATCTGCTAACAGATATGCGAGATTCAATGTGCACCTTGTGCTTACGTGGCGCGGTACCTGCACGCTGTGCGAGCAGAGTGCCGGGTTGTTTATGCAGTCGCTCAGTAGCGGGCGTGTCTGTTCGGGACATGAGCCGCATCGATAAGCTGTTTGTTTCTTTCATTTGCGGTTGTCCTTTTTCAAAACTTTGAGGTTATTACTATTGATTTCCTGTTATTTCCTTTTAGGCCATGCTAATCGGACTGTCTCTGTTTCGATTCCAGGACGAACACGCTAACGTCCCTGACTTCCACAATGGGGAATCGAATGACGACTATCAGCGTGGAGGCGCTTACTAACGCTTTGGAACAACACCAAGGCAGGGTGTCGGAGGACTGGGTACGCGCGAACCCCCTGGTTGACATCCTCCCAGATAGGGTTTCGGATCTTGCTCTTATCTTTCTGTTTCCCTTTTCCTTGGCGCTAGGAGTGTCTCTCTTCTATTTTCGCCGGGAATTAAATTTGTTGTCGGAGCGACTGAGGACTGAGGACTTCATTCTCCGCCGACAGCAGCTGCGGTCGAACCCTGCCGACCAGCAGCTGCGCACAATGCCAGCGCATAACGACCCATAAAAAAGGACGTGCCGCGAGTGTGTTAGATGCGATGGTACTAGACGGTTTTGGTGTCGCCTAAAAGGCGTTACTCATTCACCAGCGATGTAAGCGGATGTTTTACTATTTACTCAGGAATTATTATTTAGTTTGTATTTCCACCTTTGTGTTTTAGTGTTTAATTTTCCCATGTTCGCGAAGATGCTCGATTCGATGCAATGTTCAGGTATATAATTATGATTTGTTTCATTTTGCTTTTCGATAACTCATTTCATGCGAATATTTTGATCATTTAAATTTTAGAGGAATTGTGTAATTATTTTCATGCGTGTTTATTATTATCTTTAACAAGTGTATTGTTTTTATTTAATTTTATGGCAAGTGTCGATGCAAATGTACGAGGTATCTGCGTGCCGTGTTTCATTTTATGTTTGAGTGAAAATTTTTTTAGTTGTTGTTCTAACGATGCGATTTTTTTTTAATTTTTGTTGCGTTATAATTTCAAATGCTTTCACCAATATTGTTTAAGTTCATTGTGTTGTTCATGGTTGATGATGATGTTAGCGAATTTTGTTTTGGATATACCTTTCAGTGTATGGCTGGAAAGTAAGTTAAATCCTGGTTGTTGGAACCGTAGAGTTTCTTCGACTTCATATTTTTCGATGTTTCTTTTGATGTAATTAGCGTTAGATTTTCATTACCCTTGCGATGATTTTGTCGATTTTAACTGGACGCGTTTGTTTCTCCTGTTGATGGCTGTTGTTTTGCCACAACGGTGATATTATTATTTTTGGCTTTCATTAGCTGGGTGCCTTTCCCTTGCGGTGTTAATTTTTTATATATCTTAATCTTTGCTTCATTTATTTTTGAGCTTGGTCCCCGCTCCTACGAAGGGGGGAAGGTATGTACCTGCGCATTTGGTGTACATAGGTTTGTACGTAGGCTAGTGCAACGCCCTGGTGCGGGTTTGTCGCAGTGCGCAAGCTCGCTCAGCAAAACCTAGAAGGTATATAGGGACGTGCCCGGCTCGCAAAGTCGCATTTGGTAGTGTGTACCTCTCTACCCAAGTATACCAAAAAGCTCTCCCGGACTTTCAATACCCTTCGGCACATACATTCAGACAGATATAGGCTTAGAATTTACCAATAAATTAACTCAATAACTATTTAAGAAACATAACATCAGTGGTTTATTTATAAAAATGAAACCAAAGTTCGAGTTGTGGAACGCTTCAGCAGGACGTTGAACTAAAATGTGGAAATATTTTACACATGTGAAAACTAAAAAATGGGTGAATACTTTACAAGATTTAATTCAAAATTACAATAGCACCTATCATAGAACAATAAAAATGACCCCTTACCAAGCATCATTGGAAAAGAACAATAACAAGGTTTATGATAACTTATTTCCTCCAACCGTACCAACTCTCACATCACCAAAACTCAACATTAAGGATAAGGTAAGAATAATCATGAAGCGAAAAGACTTTCAGAAGGGTTATTTACCAAATTTCACTAATGAGTAATTCATTGTATCTGAAATACTGTCTACTGAACCAATTACTTATAGATTAAAAGACATGGATGGTGAAGAAATAAGAGGATGTTTTTATGAACAAGAACTATCAAATTATGGTAGTGATGTTTATGCAATTGATAAAAATTTTAAGAAGAGTAAACGAAAGCTTCTGGTCAAGTGGAAAGGTTATGATGACCCTTCATGGATCTCAGCAACTGAACTTAATGTTAGTTCAGAGTAAACTTATATTAAGTTAAAGTCTTTTTGAATTTTTCCCTTTGAAAAATGGCGTTGATTGATATCAAAACTAAATCAGATTCACTGAACTTAACAAAGAGTTTGAAAAAGCAATTGACACATGATAGAATAATCGAACAAGATTTATACCATGATGTTAAAAAAGTTAACAAGCCATTGAATGAACCTTTATCTAAAATTGTTGACGAAACTTAACAAACTAGGGTGGCAATAAAAGAAATACCTCAGAAAAAACTTGAATCCATCAAAGGAAAACCTGTTGAGAAACTAGCTTTACCCTCTTCTGAATCCAACACTATAGTTGGACCTACCGCATTGAATTTCCTGCGTTTTGCATGGAAACCTGGGAATGAATATGACAAAGCTTATGGCATTCGATGGGATGGAAGTAAAGTTATGCTAGGAAATAAAAAGGTGGGTATTCTGGGTAATGACTTGAAAATTGGAGATAAAGTATACGAAGGCACAACTGGGTTATGGGAACTATTAACAAGCAAAATCCTATTGATTTCAAGAAAAAAGATAAAACAAATTATTACAATATGTTGGATTCAACTGATGCCTATTTGAGGAAAGACGGTACCATAAAAGCAAATAGGGTGTGAGATATGCTAAATTTATCAAACCCTTTTTGTCAAATAGTTCAACGAAGAAAAACTCACGCTGCAATTGTAACAATACGATCAACAAGTCCATCAAGTCTTGAATCAAGTCGTGAATCAAGCCCTGAATTAAGTCCTTTAATAAACCCAAGAGTAGGAGAACCTTCAATATCGAGTCGACACCAAAGTCCTTCAACAAGCCAGAGACCATTTTTCAATCGTTCACGAAGGTCTACTTTTAGACCAACTCCTACTCCTAGACCTTCTCGTACATCTTCTCCTATACCTCCTCGTAATCCTCCCAGAGAGGATTCAGTCGTTTCAGGATCAGGTATTATTCTAATACCATTTAACATCAATGATCTTGTAAAAAGACACCAGTTATTGTTCGTACTTACACATGAACTTTTAATGCAAGGTCTATTATATACTGCTGACGTAAAGATGTTTGATGATTTATTGTTTAAAAAATAGAATCTCAATGCATTGCAATTTACCTTAGAAAAAGTGGCATTCGTGTAAATTTTAGTCCAGCAATAGAATTGAACAAAAATAAATTTCACGAAATGGCACTGGTTGGGTTAGACATGTATCATTCTGTACTTAACATTGACGAAAATAATAATTAATTTTATTATGAATTAAATGGTGTTGAAAGGGTAATTACACTTCCAACAGGCTGTTATGAAATAGAAAGTATAAACCGATTCATTCAAAAAACATTAGCAGGCTATGTTGAAATAAGGGCAAATGCTAATACTTTTAAATGCATCATAGTTCTCCTTTCCTCTGCGTTAAAAGTATTTTTCAATGAAGAAAAATCTTTAAATGCAATGTTAGGATTTGGTGAAATTATCTTAGAAGGTGTTGGAGAACATGAAAGTATAAATATAGTAAACATAGTGTCTGTTAACGCAATACTCGTTCATTGTAGTGCAATTAACAGCTCATGCCTCAACGGCTCTTTGCATAATATTTTTATTCCTTTTTTCCAAACGTCCCACCAGGATATAAAATTGTAGAAAACTCAAATAAAACCAATTTATTTTCCGATATATCAACCTTTACGCTATGATTTGAGAATTTGGCTTACTGATTAAAATGGACATACTCTGAATACTATAGGGGAAGAAGTAACTGTTCGACTACACCTAAGATCTAGAAATTAAGATAATTTGAGAAAATTATCTTTAAAATGTGGATTCTTGGAGATAGAATGAAAACATTAAGGTCGATGAATCAATTGAAAGATTTGAAGCGCATAACTATGAACCACAAATAGGTTCTGATCTGAATCGTGAAAATAACGATATCAAGATCATTATCCAGAACCAAGATCAGTCTGTATAACCTAGTAAAAGTTTTATTTACATAGAAGGAGCTTTGAATGAAGAAGATGGAAGTGATTATAATTTTAAAGACGAAAAAATAACAATAATCAGCAATGGATTAGTGCATTTGTTTGATAGAGTTTCTCATGGAATTGGAGATGAAGAAATTGAAGGTTATAGTTACCCTGGAATTACAACAACTCTAAAAGGATTAGTTAGCTATCTGCGAAATTCAAAAGAAAACATGATACTTTTCTGGAGAGTTGATAGTAAGAAAAATGAAAAATTAAACGAAGGATTTAGCGATCGAAATGACTACTTAAGTTCAGCTAATGGAAAATTCAGCGCTGCTATCTCACTCGAACATGTGTTCGAATTTTGTGAAAATTATAAGAAGGTAATTTATGGAGTGAAACATGCTCTGACTTTGAGAAGAGGTAATAATTCTAATGCTATATTCATATCGGATGAGAATGATGCAAATCAGCAAGTAGTTGATGGTAAAATTACTATTACAAAACTAATTTGGAAAATGCCGGTTTACAAACTGTCTGATGAGTATCAAATGAAGCCATATCGTCAAATTAAGGATAAAATAACACTACCTAACCCTTATTTGAATAGACGCTAGGTTATTTGAATCGGATGAGAATGATTCAAACCAGCAAAATAAAGTAGTTGATGGTAAAATTACTATTACAAAAATAATTTGGAAAATGCCGGTTTACAAACTGTCTGATGAGTATCAAATGAAGCTATATCGTCAAATTAAGGATAAAATAACACTACCTAACCCTTATTTGAATAGACAAATATATATCCCATGAAAATTGTGCTATCGATTACAGACACTTTAAATACTTGTATCCCATCAATGTGTTTGATATCAGCAGACAAAATGAACGTATCAAAGAAAGTACAATTGATATTAAAATTAAAGCAGAATTTAAAACTAATATTCCTGATGATACACATGCATATTCACTGATTCTATCCGATAGAGTAATTCGATTACAATCTGACGGTGATAAAATGAATTTAAAATACTAGAAATTAATAAATATTCACAAAATAATGTTTAAAAAATATACTGTGTGAAGTGTAAGAAGAAAACTGATACTGATAATCCTCAATATTTAATACAAAGAACCATAAGATCCTGATCAAAGGTATGTGTATGATTTCTAAAAAGACAACGACTTCTTTTGTTGTGTGTATGTGTGAAAGACTGCGAAAAAAGGGGTTTCATATTTACAATTCCGGCTTTATTAGCAGGCGCCTTGGAGCTGTTAGCTCTTTGGCTGGAGTTGCTACTGCAATAGCTTCCGCAGTTAATAAGAAAAAAGCTGATGATAAACTTTTATCAGAAACAAAAAGCAACACTGAAGCAATGGAAAGTAAAAAAGGTTCAAGTTTAAGGTTTATTCCGAGGAAAAAAACTTGTGGAAAGGGTCTCCACTTGAAACCACCAAAAATGTAATACCTATCAAACCATTATCTAAAGATGATTTGGAATACTTCATAAATACATTGAAAATTCCGAATGTTCCAGGTATTTACATGAAAGATATTTTACCTAAGCACCCTCTAGAAACTGAATGCGGAATCCTAAATTTAGACACTTAAAAAGGATTAGGAACGCATTAGACTTGTTGATATAAGAAAGATAATATATGCTATTACTTTGACAGTTATGGTTTAATTTATACAATTGAATTTAAAGACTCAAGTGCACACGACCCGACAAAAATGACGGGATTAGATATCGGACCAACTGAGCTTTAACATAACTTCCAATGATTTGCCATGCTACTCTATGGCTTTCCCTCACTTTTTTAAGTCTCAACTGCTGATATTCTATACAACCTAATCTAATCTAACAATACACGTGGTATTCATTCCGACTATGAATCTGCTGGGTTAATGCACCGAAACTATTGCGGAGTTGGTGAAGCTTGTATCACAGATACGCTCATAACCCACTTCCGGCTGTTGGGTGTGGCACACGGACGGACGCGGCTCTTATTATAGTATAGATTTAACAGATTGATTTGATATTGTTTTCTCTACTTACAAAAACCAGAAAATGGGTGAGGTAATTTATGGACATTTATGTCTAGAAATGTTGAAAGCGTTTAAAAAACGAAAGCTTTCACACAATTCTTTTAGATCTATATAAAATAAACTACAATTAATTTTTTTTAAGAAATGTCAAGTAGAAATACTTATGCAACAAAGTTGATCTTTTTACCTTCCTGTAATGAAAATCATGAAAATGAAAATAATGAAAATAATTCCGAAGGACTTCTACAGAACGTAGAGCAAATAAAAGGCTTACTTGAAGATTGTAATATAAACAATTTAAACGATTTTAAACAATTATTTACCACTGGAGATACAGAGGTAGAATGTTTCTTAAGTCTAGTACATTGGTCAAATTTGAATATAGCTACCTGTGGGCCCGAATAAGTTCAGCGACTTCTGGGGCATCCTACCAGCACGTTATTATAAGGTGTGCAATAATGTTCAACCTAAATCACCTAAACTAGTGTCGCATTAGACTGATCAGTGAGATACTTTACTCGATATCAGATATTTCATTTTACAACATAGGTCATATGGACTATATTTTGCAGTACATTCGATAACCGATTTAACGGTAGACTGGAGATCGGCGATATTACCCATGGCAAATTACATAATTGGAAACAGTCATGTAGGAGACAAGATTTGACTTTGAGATCTTACACGACTAGTATTTCGATAGGAAGTGAGACTCAAGATTTCTTTTGAATACCTTGTAGGAATTACTATCACGGGTCTCCGCAGGTATTGAGTTCCAAGTTTTAGTTCCAACGAAGAGGATTCTGTGTTGCGAACGGGTCTTTGAATAATAAGGAAGCATGAATTTACTTCTATTTCGGGGCTATTGTCGCCATCAATTATTGTTTTGTAAATGAAATTGCAAATGGAGATTTTGTAGCGATCCGAAAGTTTAAATATTTGTAAATTTTTGAATGAATCATTTGTGTGAGCATTATATTTTAGATTCTTTACCGCTCTGATGGCTCTTTTTTGCAGAGCAAAAATTATATTGGTTTTATTTTTATCTGTTCCGTGCCATGCTTCTATTCCGTATTGCAAGTATGGTGAAATGAGCGTTCGGTACAGCATTCGTAAAGCTGTTTCAGGCAGGTAAATTTTAACTTTATTCAGGATTCCGATGGATTTTGATAATTTAGAACTAATAGGTGCGATGTGCTCCTTAAAGGTCAGATGTTTATCAATTATGATGCCCAGAAACTTGCGTGAGTTGGTTTCTTCGATTTCACCTTCGCCAATTTTTATGCGTGGGAGAGATTTTTTTTCTAGTATGAGAATGTAATATATTTTGTTTTTATCGAGGTTGATGCTTATGTTATTAGGTTTAGGCCATAATGAAACCTTATGGAGTTCATTATTTATACTCTCCGCAATCATAGCGGGATTTTGGTTCGAAAGGACCGCAGAATGAGTGCTATCATCGGCAAAAAGTATGAATTTGAAAAATGATGTAGATTTGATAATATCATTTATAAATATCAGAAATATGAGAGGCCCAAAGACAGATCCTTGTTGAACTCCATGGCTAATTGTCTGTGGGACTGATTTTGCGTCGTCAATAACAACGTATTGTTTCTGATTTGTTAGGTATGATTTGAACAAATCATGGGCAATTCCTCGAATGCCATAACAGTGTAGTTTCGAGAGTAATATGTCATGGTCCACACAATCGAATGCTTTTCGAAAGTCAAGAAACATGGAGAAAACAAGCTTTCCTTCATCTATATTAGAGTAAATGTACTGTAAATGATTTAATATAGCTTGTGTCGTTGATTGTTTAGAACGAAAACCGTGTTGTCTGTCGTAGAGAAAATATTTTTGTTCAAAATACGAATACATTTTTTTATACACAATTTTTTCAAATATTGTGCTAATAATTGGCAGTAGCGAGATAGGTCTATAATTATTGATGCAATTTTTATCACCATTTTTAAAAATAGGGGTCACTCTGGCAGTTTTGAGAGAGTCGGGGGAGATATCTTGAGAAAGTGGATGGTTGATATTATTAGAAATGCACGGTGCTATTATATCAGCTATAGCCTTAATAACTTTAGCTGAGAATGTATTTACTCCATTTGATTTATTTTTCAAGTTGTTTATTCACGTAATTACATCGGAGGGATTAGTTGGCGTGAAGAAGAAAGAGTTGTGTTCACGGAAATGGTCCAAGTATTGCAGGTGGTCTGTAGGTTCACTAACGGCACTGTCGGCGATATTTTTCCCTATATATATAAAAAAGTTGTTCACTGTTGCAATTTATTGTTTGTCGTGATATTTTACATTTTCGTGAACGATGGGCTCAATTGTTTTTGTAGCATTATGGTTCGGTCTATAGCATGTATTAAGCAGGCGCCAAGTTTTTTAATATCAGTTTTGTATTCAGTAAATTTGCTCGTAAAGTAGTTTTGTTTCGATGTTCGTATTTGATTTGACACGTGATTCTTGAATCTGTTATACGTTACTCTAGATATTCGTCCTTCGTATAGTAAGGCTAGGTAAGCTTGACTTTCCTTATATTAATCACGATATCTTCAGTAATCCAAGGCTTTTGTCTATTTTTCGGCGTAATTGTGCAGGTGATTATATAATTATTGGACAACACTGGTTGTATGCGGTCGTTATAATTTCAGTTATATTTAGTATTGCTTGATCAATGTTAACCGCATTATTGTCGAGTTCATAGACGTCCAATGATGGCATTAATTCTTCTAGAACAGTTCGCATTGTTCCCAAGTTTTATTCGTTTACACAACGATATGAAAAAGTATACGCTTGTGGGCTGTTACAGGGACAATATACATTTTTCTTGATGAGAAACACCAGAAAATGGTCAGATAAGTCAAAAATTATTATTCCTGTTAGAAAATCAGTCGGATCTGACATAAAAATATTATCGAGCAACGTAGCAGATTCAGATGTAACACGCGTAGGTTTGGTGATGTTTGGAAGGCAGGAGTTACACTGAAAAACATTTATGAAGTTTTAGATTTGCTCACAGCTTTCATATTGTAGAAGATCGTAGTTGAAATCCCCGCAAATTATTATGTCATTGTTTAGAGATTTGTTAAACTGAGATATTATGCTTTGAAGCTCGTTCAGGAAAGAGACCTTACAAGCTGTTGGGGGCCTATATACAGTCCCAAGCATAATCCGTTTACCATTTTTTGTTAGTTCTATAAATAGAGTCTCAATATGTTCACGATTCATAGTTGCACTTATAATGATTTTCGATGATATTCGTTTAGATATGTACGTACTGATGCCACCGCCACGTTTGTTATTACGGAGTGAATGATGGCTATTATAGTTCTGAATTTGAATTAGGTCTTTGGTTGAGTCATCTTGTCAACTTTCGGTGAAACTGAGAACATCAAAATAGCTGTTTAGCTCAGTGATGGTACAAGATATTTCATCTATTTTCGGATAAATGGACCTACAGTTCCAACATAATATTGAGAAATCGTTACAGGTTTTCCTCATCGATTCAATAAATTCTTTAATATTTAGGTGTTTACAATTGACAATTTCATTTAGGGTTGGATGCAGTTTATTCAAATGGTTGAGATCTGGATCAATATTATCGAATATATCAACATGGTCAGTCATTACGATTAAGAAACAGTAAGTAAAATGTGACGTAAAAATATGGAAGATGATACAGACTACAGAGTCGAGTTAAAAATAAAGACATTCCTACTTATAATAAAATTTAAGAAATAAAGAGAAACTAAACCACACATAGATTATTAGTCTAAATTGTCTAAAATCTAGTTTGATTTCATAAGGAGAGCGCACACTTAGTCCATGAGTGGGAGCATTAGGGATCATAAATTTCGAATAATGTAGTTACAAGACGGTCATACCAGTGGTATCTGCATATAACACATAAGATGTAGCAATGGACGAAATAGATTAGAATCCTAGTGACAGCAAAGTTATTCAATTAATATAAAGATCTTGAGTATCTAAATTATTTTCAGGTTTAGAGACATGTGGTAACATATAATTTAAATCTGAGTAGAAAATTCAGTATGAGACTTCTATAAAAATGAGAAAAATAAGGAAATGAGAAAAAAAAACAACTTAGTGAGCAGTTAAACAAAGTTGCAAGTTCGGCGTGGGTGCCTTGAAGAGGCAAAGGCAATTCTATCAGAAAACAAGAAGAAATCATGTGGACAGAGATCAAAATGCTATTAAATTCAGTACATAAGTCCATACATATACTAATTACGAATAATTTCTTCTGAGGACTTGCCGACATGTTGCAGTAAGTACTGGTCAAGGGCTTCAGGTGTGTTGATGGTTAGAGGTCTCGGAGTTGCTTGTCCAGGTATCTTCGGAGAGTAGACGTTGATACTGCCATCCAGAGTTTTTGCGAGTCCTATTTTGTCCGGAAATTTTCGTTTGGCCAATCTCAGAGTGTACATAATATTTGCTCGCTTAGGTATAAAGTATTCGTTTACGTAGAATTTCGGTTTAGCCACACGGCAGGCTGACAAAACTTATTGTTTCTTTTCGTATTGTCGTAGCTCAAAAGTAATGTTTCTCCTATCTACGTTTCCGGGTGCAGGGTTTTTTCCCGGCCTATTCGCTGTAGTGATGTCAGAGTTACTAAGGTTGATGTTGACTTGGTCCTTCAGGAGCTCACGCACAGTCTGTATACAATCGTCATCAGAATGTGATTGCGGTAGTTCCCCTGTGATAAAAAGAGTGCATTTTCTGTTTTCCAACTCTTTCCATTCTTCTTTCCTTTCGAATCGCTCTAGACGAGAGACTATGCTATCTATCTTCTTATTCTGCTGTTCTATTATAATAGAACAATTGCTATTAATTGCTGTTCTGATGCCTTTTGATTTGATTCTTTCTTCGTTAGTGTTTCAATCATCGTTTTCAAGTCAATGATTTCGCTTTGAAATTTCTCCATTACTGAGTTGAAATGACCAATTATATTGGAGACCATTTGCTTATTTCGTTATGACAGGTTTTGTACGTCTGGACAGTCAAGCTCCAGCGTACCCTCACTGTTGTTCTTGCTTGGCCTTGTTGCCGCTATCTTGTGAGAAAGGAGACACTCGTGAAAAAAGAAGCTAGGGTGAAGTGCTTTTATGAGGGAATATCACACTTTTTGTTCGATTTTTTTTTGTTAGATGAAATTTACTCTTAGATCCTCATGGTCTGAGTGGGCACTCTTTTTGGTTAGAAATGCATGTTCATTAACCAATTGGGCACTTTGTTTCCGAGCAAAAACAAAGTACGTCCCCACTATACCGAGACACTGTCACAGAGTCATTAATAAGATACAATTGAAGCTCTCAAAAATGAAAAAACGTAGTTGGAATCAATTATAAACGAGTATGATGCGAATATGTGACTCTGAAAACAAATTTACAACTTAAATTTTCTGATTTAGACTCAATCGGAAAATTCTTAGCGACTTTAATGTATGAATTATCTGAAAAGTTCGGTGCTCTTGAACCAAAAATCGTTTCAAATGATGAACGACTATCAAGTATAGACTCAACATTGATGAAGAAAATCGATGAAATTGATGTTAAATTTGAAAACATTGATTCAACCATAATCAACCTAGCAGACGTAAAAATTCCTGAGATTGGTGGTAAATTAGAGAGTTTAGAGTTAGGAATTAAAACCAGAATTGATTAAAAGCTGTTAATTAAAGAGTCAGCATTAACCGATGAGATTAAAGGAGTTGAAGCTAAATTTAAAATTGAGGATTCAAACATAACCAATTTGATTGATGTTAAAATTCCAGAGACTCAAGATAATTTCAAGAATCAAGAGTCAGTTATAAAAAACCAAATGGATTAAAAACGGAAGACTTTAGAAACTAAAATTAACGATCAAGTTGATTTAAAGAGCAAATTAATAAGTAATGAAGTTGAAGAAAAAGAAATTAGTATAATTAATGTTGTGAACGAAAAAGAAATGAGCTTGGAGACATCACTTAATAATCAAATTGAAGAAAAGCTGAAGAATTTAGAATCAACACTAAACAGTACTGTTGAAGAAAAAAGTCAGGCACGACTAACTGAATTAAGTGATAGAAACCTGATTGTTATAGGAAGAACAGTAGCCTTTAACACCCTCATTTATAGAAGTTGACAATAAGCTAAAAAATTAGAAACAACCATAACCTCATCCAACGAAGAAAAATTCAATGATCTTAACAAAATTATTATGGAATTACCTGCAGAGACAGTCCCATTAAGAAAAATAGAAAAAGTAGCCAAGAACTTTAGTGATGTAGAAAGTCTTTTCCAGGAGTTTTCAAGAGATATTATTTCTAATCAAAATGAAATCAGTTAGTTCAAATTAATGCTTCAGAATAAAACTGATAAAAATATATAATTAAACCAGGAAGTGGAGAGTTTGATTTAGTGAACGAGTTAAAAATTTGATATCTATGAGAGTTTGAGAAAATTTAGAGAGTTGAAAATTCTATGTATAAATAATGATAGGCGTAAATATTTTTGGACAAAAAGGAAAAAAATCACAACCTCACAACCTCAATCAAAATCAATCACAAAATCAAGGAAAAATCTTCACAATCAGGACCTCCTGGAATAAGTTTTAAATATCTTGATGAAGATCAAAATTTTGATTTAAATAATAGAAGACTTGCAAATATTTATCTTCCAATCGAAGAATTTGCCGCATAAAAAAATATGTTGACGAAGTTATGGAAAATTTGAGGCTTCATCTCAAAAAAAATATAGAGGTAAGAGGAAATCTTATCAGTAAAACTTATCAGTTCAGATGTGATTCTATCCAAGCATCTATAGATGAGAATACAACAGGTTTTCAAAAAAACTCAGTGATATAACGACATATCTCGATGAACATCTTAGAATATCTGAGGAAAAATAGGGGTTATTCGGAAGGATACTTCAGAACACACAGACGTCTTGAAAAATGAGATTAGGAGGTTGGAAGAAGAGGTAATAAAAAGTGTAAAATTAGACTACGCGAATCTCGAGAGAGTATTCAACGACATGAGTTCGTACATTGAAACGTTTAGAAATAATCTCCACCAACAGGATGGAGAAACGATTATAAATGCAAATGTATTAGTAAATTTGAAACATTTATCGCAGAAATTGGTGGATGCATAATGCTGATACTAAAAACAGATTAAAAACGTTAGAGAATATGAGACCAGAAACCGTTGAGCTGGTGAACTAAAAAACATGGTTTTTTAAAAGCAGAACTTGAAAAAATTTGTTTTAAAAATGAGACCTAACGTTCAATATGAAATTATTGATATACAAAAGATAACTAATTCTTTAGCTCTTATGTAAGTTCGGTTTGGTATTGAGAAATCCTTCCATATCTTCCCATGTGAAAAATACCAATAAATGTTGCAAAATACAATATTTACAACAATGGGAAGCTAACCTTTGTTAAACGAAGTCAATTTTCCAGTTATCAACCACTTAGACAACCATTTAAAAAGTGATCTTAGAAAAATATGTTTTATAAAATGGAAGACTGTATTACAAGTGTTCAATGAGATGTTCTTAACTCAAGATATATAAAACAGCTGTTCATTGATAATGAGCCAGATCGAGAACTTATTAATAATCTGATGTATGATATGAAAGAATTGAAGAATCAATGTTATAAATTTCGATCACGACTATTGAATTTGGGAGAACGTTTGAGACTTTAAATTCAATAAAAAATGTTATATATAGTTGGTAAGATTCTTTTATAAAAATGTTTTATAGTTGGCAAGGTTCCAGTAAGTGCAAACAAAAGAATCACTTTATTTTTCCTTCACCTTCCTCGCGGTGAGTAATAGTCGGTAGATCGAATTGTGATAAAACCTGTTTATTGTTCAGACTTTTTCTTGAAGAATACATCGATCTTAACAACCTGTTTCTTTATAGTAAATCGACAAAAGAAGCAGAATATAAACTACTCAAAAATGTTTTTTTCAAAAGTTTATAAACAGTCTGAAATAATTGAGCTTTTTAAAATCGGTAGTGGAAATACTGATATTTCTCGAGGTCTTACCTGTGAAACGCAGTGCATAGTTAATCGTTAAATATTTTGAAGATATCGCTACTATTTCTGATCCTAGTGAAGTAGATGGTAAGAAAAAAATGGTATATATATATATGATGATAAAGCAACTGAAAAGAATCAGACACCAGCTGATAATTTTGACACCCGAGGCAGGCATTATAATTACAGCTCGATTAACTTAACTCAAAATTGTTGTTTGTTTCCTCTTCAGTCGATACGGACGAATGCAAACCTATTGATTCTATTTGAATCGCCAACTAATGATTAAAGAAATATTCACATGGATATTGTCTCAGGAGACATGTCCTTTGGAGAATTTATTGAGTTTTGAAAGTGTCCCTGCAAAACTCAATAAATTCTCCTAAGGACATGTCTTCTGAGACAATATCCATGTGAATATTTCTTTAATCATTAGTTGGCGATTCAAATAGAATCAATAGGTTTGCATTCGTCCGTATCGACTGAAGAGGAAACAAATAACAATTTTGAGTTAAGTTAATCGAGCTGTAATTATAATGCCTGCCTCGGGTGTCAAAATTATCAGCTGGTGTCTGATTCTTTTCAGTTGCTTTATCATCATATACAGGGTGTTTCAAAAATACACGGCATAATTTCAGGTATGTATTTCCCACATGTAGACAATCAAAATAGTTTATTACAACATATGTCCGGAAATGCTTCATTTCCGAGTTATGGCCTTCACAACATTGAAATTCACCGGAACGTTTTTCTTTCCGCAGGTCGTTGCCGTCAAAGGACACATTAAGAGGGCACTCTGACAGATCATTCCTAGGCGAAGGTTAAATTCAGTGTTGTGTTTGGCGTTCGACTGTGTGTCATGTACACAAATCAGGAGCTGGCAGAGATGCACTTGATCTACGGTAAGGCAGACGGCAATGCTGCGCTGGCTCGTCGTTTGTACCAGGAGAGGTACCCACAGCGACAATGTCCAGATCGGAAGACATTTGTAAGTCTCCATCAGCGTCTGTGCGAGTATGAAAAATTTGACTCTCCTGGATTGGGAAGGGGACGACCAAGATCTACAACTCCAGAAGAACAGGAGGAGATTCTGGAGATTGTGAACAGAACTCCTTCTATCAGCACACGAAGGTTAGCGTTGCAAGTGAATGTTCCCCATACGACTGTCTGGAGACTGCTGAAAGAGTATCAATTGTATCCTTACCATTTGCAACGTGTACAGGCGCTGTCACCAGCAGATTACCCTGCACGAGTTAGGTACTGTCAGTGGTTCTTGCAGCAATGTGCTGCAAATCCGAACTTTCCTGCCTTAGTATTATTTACAGATGAAGCACAGTTCACACGAGATGGCATAACAAATCTCCACAATCAGCATGTATGGGCGTATGAAAACCCAAATGCAACTGTTGTATCTCATCACCAGGTGCGGTTCTCCCTCAAAATGTGGGCCGGTATCATTGGTGATCGGTTAGTTG
Source organism: Morinoia aosen (assembly GCA_030386875.1). Lineage (NCBI taxonomy): Eukaryota > Metazoa > Arthropoda > Malacostraca > Amphipoda > Talitridae > Morinoia > Morinoia aosen. Next base: position 11,422,811 of record CM059561.1, read on the forward strand.
GACCCCATGTACTTGTTAACAGACTTACGGGGCAGGCGTACACAAACTTCCTGGAAAACATCATACCTGATGTTTATGACGACACTCCACTGATCGATCGTCAGCACGCTCACTTCTTGCATGACGGCGCTCCTGCACACTTCAGTCGTACGGCTCGCCGGTACTTGGATCGAAGATTTCCTGATCGATGGATAGGTAGAGGTGGCCCAATTGCTTGGCCTCCACGCTCACCTGATCTGAACCCTCTCGATTTCTACTTGTGGGGCCATTTAAAATCATTGGTTTATTCGTCTCCGGTGCCTGATTTGGAATCCCTTCGGAATCGAATTGTGGCACGCTCTGAGGACATACGCAACATTCCTGGAGTGTGGGATCGTGTTCGCAGGTCAATGAGACATCGATGTGAGGTCTGTATTCAAGCAGGAGGTGGTCATTTTGAACATCTTCTGTAATGGCAACGACCTGCGGAAAGAAAAACGTTCCGGTGAATTTCAATGTTGTGAAGGCCATAACTCGGAAATGAAGCATTTCCGGACATATGTTGTAATGAACTATTTTGATTGTCTACATGTGGGAAATACATACCTGAAATTATGCCGTGTATTTTTGAAACACCCTGTATATATACCATTTTTTTTCTTACCATCTACCTCACTAGGATCAGAAACAAAAGCGATATCTTCAAAATATTTAACGATTAACTATGCACTGCGTTTCACAGGTAAGACCTCGAGAAATATCAGTATTTCCACTACCGATTTTAAAAAGCTCAATTATTTCAGACTGTTTATAAACTTTTGAAAAAAACATTTTTGAGTTATTTATATTCTGCTTCTTTTGTCGATTTACTATGAAGAAACAGGTTGGTAAGATCGATGTGTTCCTCAAGAAAAAGTCTGAACAATAAACAGGTTTTATCACAATTCGATCTACCGACTATTACTCACCGTGAGGAAGGTGAAGAAAAAATAAAGTGATTCTTTTGTTTGTACTTACTGGAACCTTGCCAACTATATAACATTTATATAAAAGAATCATACCAACTATATATAACATTTTTATTGAATTTAAAGTCTCAAACTCTCTCCCAAATTTAATAGTCGTGATCGAAATTGATAACATTGATTCTTCAATTCTTTCAAATCATACATCAGGTTATTAATAAGTTCTCGATCTGGCTCATTATCAATGAACAGCTGTTTTATATATCTTGAGTTAAGAACATCTCATTGAACACTTGTAATACAGTCTTGCATTTTATATAACATATTTTTCTAAGATCACTTTTTTAATGGTTGTCTAAGTGGATGATGCCTGGAAAATTGACTTCGTTTAACAAAGGTTAGCTTCCCATTGTTGTAAATATTGTCATTTTGCAGCATTTTTGGTATTTTTTACATGGAACGATATGGAAGGATTTCTCAATACCAAACCGTACTTACATAAGAGCTAAAGAATTAGTTATCTTTTGTATATCAATAATTTCATATTGAACGTAAGGTCTCATTTTTAAAACAAATTTTATCAAGTTCTGCTTTTAGAAAACCATGTTTTTTAGTTCACCAGCTCAACGGTTTCTGGTCTCATATTCTCTAACGTTTTTAATCTGGTTTTAATATCAGCATTATGCATCCACCAATTTCTGCGAAGCATTAATGTGTTCTTCTATTATTCACGTCTTTAAATGTTCTTGTTAGTCTTGTGGGATTCAAATCATTATACGCTCATGAGAATGTTGTGTCAACCGTATTGTGGTGGTCACTTTCACGTATTACTCCAATTATGTTGTACATTTCTTGGTAGCCGTTGTAGAATACTCATTTCCATGTTACAGACTCATGCAGTCTGTTTTGCGTAAAATAATATTAGCATGGAAATATCATAATTTCGTTGCGTGATACAATACATTTTCTCCGAGTCCTTAGATTGGAATACTATTCTATATGTAAAATCAAAATATAGTTCTGAATGTCAACCTCGCTGCCTTAGATGCAGGATTATTTTGATCCACCCAATTTGCTTTCAACAAATACTTATACCGCAAGTCCCTGAGCTCGTAATTCACTGCAAGTGTGCACCAAAAAGAGTATTCTCAACTGTACATTGTGACGGGAATCGTGTTTTCTTTTATAATTTTAGTTACATTTAACATGAAATTTAGATTAAGCAACACAAGGGATACATTGCCCTCAATCATCTTTTTCGACTAGTGGCATGGGTGTTACTACACCCATGTGTGAGTACCATATAAGTGTATTTTCCTTACTTTAAGATATTTTAAAAACCAATACTATCTTGTACCATCTCTATTTGAAATAAACTGTTTTTCTTTTCTTACTTTCTTGTTTGCTCGAGTGAACTACAATAGAAAACAGCATGCGCCTGACTCCTATCCTACGCAAATTTTCATTATTCGTGTTCAAAACTAATTAATAGAAATTGATGTCGGTGTACGTGTTAGCGAATTATATCTTGAAAATAAGTTTAATTTGATAATGAAACTTACCACTTGAAATCAGTATAATGTTTCTCATTCTAGTTGGAGCACTTCTTGAATATCGGGATTTTATACATGGAAGTGATGATTAATTTTGCCTTCCTTGGTGGCAGAGTTATAACGAACGTGTGGGAACTCTTTTATTTTAAACAAGACACGCATGTGGTGGCATTTTGGTGAAATTCTACGGAGTAAGTGCTATTAAAGAAATTTATTTTTCAATATACTAACAAACCACAAACGATATACTGAAGTTGCTATACATTGAACGGTAAATTTGAGCAAAGAACCTTTCACTGAGTTGCTACACGTAAAATTGGAGTGTTCATTTTGTGAGAAAAATGTGAACGGGTATCATTTCCTGGTTTAATCAATAAAAAACGGTTGTCGAGTCTTAGATGCTCTCGCTTCATCAGCTCTTCGTCGGCTGAAGGTGAATAGATCAGCTGGAGGCAAGAAAAGTTCGGTTGTTGTAGTGACAGAAACTCACAAAAAACGTAAAATAACATGTTGACCATGGTGTCCGAGAGAATATACTTAAAATATTGACCTTCTTAATTTTCAATAGTTTGAACAGAAGATAATGAGTGAGAGGGTTTGAAATTAGAGTGGAAACTTTGCAAAACTACTTTTATAGACAACTTTTTCTGGAACAAAATTTGAGAAAATAAAGAACGGGATTGGCAATGATAACAAACCTTACAAGAGGAAGGATAAAATGCAAAAATACAAGTTTGGAATTGGCTAACTTGAATGGAAAATCAGGAATAATCAAGATAAGAGAGCAAAATTTTTTTTAAATGCGTTTCGGCAGTTATATCGAAAAGTATGGTTGTCGGTACGCGATGCAGTTTTAAGTACGAAGTGCAAGATTAAACATAGCAAAGACAGGTAAAACCTGCTTAGTGCGTATATTAAATTGATGCGTCATTAATTGAATACTTTTCATTGTAGTGAAAGATTTTTTGCCATTGTTTTAATTAAGTATACAAAATTGAAGTACATAAAAGATGTCACGTTTATGATTACTAGTGAATAAATGCCATACCCGATTAAATTAAATGAATACACACTGATCTCCACCATTTACCACGTAAGTAATTTTGAAAATTCACTGCCACAAATTTCAACACTTTGTTTTCAAAAGTAGGTGCTCAAGTTTTCAATGAAAAATGTGAAACCAATCCAAATCAACCGTCAGTTGGAAATTTGTGTCCTACTTCACCTGCAGGGGCTTGCGTTTGGTGTAGCCCACGTCCCGTCAATTTACCAGAGTTACGAAACGTCAAATTCTCCTTGCAAAACCCAAAGGTATTCGGACACGATGGTATCACCTTTCAATATATCGAGTACAAGTTCATAGTCCCAGCAACATTGATTCATTTCATAAAAAATACATCAGTAACAACTAATAAGTTCCCCAATCAATAAAAACGCTCCATAAATAGACCGTTGCATAAAAATGGTGACATAAATACAGCGTCAAATTACAGGCCCATATGCCTTCTACCTGTCCTGTCCAAAATATTGGAGAAAGTGATAACAAATTGACTGTCATCTCACTTCGACGAGTCAAATTTACTTCATTCAAATCAATATGCCTTTAGGAGGAATCTCAAGACGCTGAGCTTAATATCACTGAAAAAATATGTTGTGATTTCGATCAAGGGTGTAACATTCCTGCTGCTACTTGATTTCTTTAAAGCGTTCGATAGTGTTGAATTTGATCGCCTTCTACGAAAAATATTTAACTTAGGAGTAGACAAGTAAGTTGAAAGTGACTCATCAAATCGATCTCACACAGTCCGCTTAGATAACAAATTGTCTAAATTCATTCAACCCAATTTCAATGTTCCTCATGGATCTATTCTAGGTCAGTCATTGTTTTCTATTTTTAACCACGATTTTCCTCCAATATTTTTTAACACACGAATCTCCTCGTATGCAGATGATGCTCAAATTGCAATAACAAGTTGTGAATCGAAAAAAAAACTATATTGATTGGCTTGAAATCATGCTAAGACCTAAATGGTGTCAAACTAAATGCCATCAAAACGCGAGGTATTATTTTCGAATCCTCTAAATGGACTCCTATCAGGAAAGGTATCTGGTGCACAAAGCTCAATACGTGTTCTCCTCTTCCAGCCGAGTTAATTAAGGAGAGGAGTTACGTGATCACTTCTTTCAAATTTACCTTGGCTGCGAAATTCATGCATTTTTGCAACTCTCTTTGAATGTATTGAGGTATACCTCCCAAATGCTGGGCTACAATAGTCATTGCGCTATAACGTTAAAGATTGAATGGCCAATAATCTAGATTTTTCGTCTAGCATACATTAAATACGATGAACAAATACTGAATTTCCGTAAATGTTGTTGCGAGTTTTCTCAACGAGATATTTGAAGTACATATTTCTATCGAACCAGCTCCCTAGATTTTTAACTTTTCTTGCGGCCTAATATCATTATTCCCTAATATAAGAATAAGATTTGAAATTTTTTAATGCATCTTTTTATTCGAAAATAATACCTCACGTTTTGATGGCATTTAGTTTGACACCATCTAGGTCTTAGCATGATTTCAGGCCAATCAATATAGTTTTTTTCGATTCACAACTTGTTATTGCAATTTGAGCATCATCTGCATATGAGGAGATTCGTGTGTTAGAAAATACTGGAGGAAAATCGTGGTTAAAAATAGAAAACAATGACTGACCTAGAATAGATCCATGAGGAACATTGAAATTGGGTTGAATGAATTTAGACAATTTGATTATCCAAGCGGACTGTGTGAGATCGATTTGATGAGTCACTTTCAACTTACTTGTCTACTCCTAAGTTAATTATTTTTCGTAGAAGGCGATCAAATTCAACACTATCGAACGCTTTAAAGTAATCAAGTAGCAGCAGGAATGTTACACCCTTGACCGAAATCAGAACATATTTTTTCAGTGATATTATGCACAGCGTCTTGAGGTTCCTCCTAAAGGCATATTGATTTGAATGAAGTAAATTTGACTCGTCGAAGTGAGATGACAGTCAATTTGTTATCACTTTCTCCAATATTTTGGACAGGACAGGTAGAAGGCTTATGGGCCTGTAATTTGACGCTGTATTTATGTCACCATTTTTATGCAACGGTCTATTTATGGAGTGTTTTTATTGATTGGGGAACTTATTAGTTGTTACTGATGTATTTTTTATGAAATGAATCAATGTTACTGGGACTATGAACTCGTACTCGATATATTGAAAGGTGATACCATCGTGTCCGAATGCCTTTGGGTTTTGCAAGGAGAATTTGACGTTTCGTAACTCTGGTAAATCGACGGGACGTGGGCTACACCCAACGCAAGCCCCTGCAGGTGAAGAAGGACACGAATTTCCAACTGACGGTTGATTTGGATTGGTTTCACATTCTTCATTGAGAACTTGAGCACCTACTTTTGAAAACAAAGTGTTGAAATTTGTGGCAGTGAATTTTCAAAATTACTTACGTGGTAAATGGGGAAGATCAGTGTGTATTCATTTAATTTAATCGGGTATGGCATTTATTCACTAGTAATCATAAACGTGACATCTTTAATGTACCTCAATTTTGTATACTTAATTAAAAAAATGGCAAAAAACCTTTCACTACAATGAAAAGTATTCAATTAATGACGCATCAATTTAATATACGCACTAAGCAGGTTTTACCTGTCTTTGCTATGTTTAATCTTGCACTTCGTACTTAAAACTGCATCGCGTACCGACAACCATACTTTTCGATATAACTGCCGAAACGCATTTAAAAAAAATTTTGCTCTCTTATCTTGATTATTCCTGATTTTCCATTCAAGTTAGCCAATTCCAAACTTGTATTTTTGCATTTTATCCTTCCTCTTGTAAGGTTTGTCATCATTGCCAATCCCGTTCTTTATTTTCTCAAATTTTGTTCCAGAAAAAGTTGTCTATAAAAGTAGTTTTGCAAAGTTTCCACTCTAATTTCAAACCCTCTCACTCATTATCTTCTGTTCAAACTATTGAAAATTAAGAAGGTCAATATTTTAAGTATATTCTCTCGGACACCATGGTCAACATGTTATTTTACGTTTTTTGTGAGTTTCTGTCACTACAACAACCGAACTTTTCTTGCCTCCAGCTGATCTATTCACCTTCAGCCGACGAAGAGCTGATGAAGCGAAAGCATCTAAGACTCGACAACCGTTTTTTATTGATTAAGCCAGGAAATGATAACCGTTCACATTTTTCTCACAAAATGAACACTCCAATTTTACGTGTAGCAACTCAGTGAAAGGTTCTTTGCTCAAATTTACCGTTCAATGTATAGCAGCTTCAGTATATCGTTTGTGGTTTGTTAGTATATTAAAAAATAAATTTCTTTAATAGCACTTACTCCGTAGAATGTTACCAAAATGTAACCACATGCGTGTCTCGTTTAAAATAAAAGAGTTCCCACACGTTCGTTATAGGTCTTCCACAAAGGAAGGCAAAATTAATTATCACTTCCAAATATAAGATCCCGATATTTAAGAAGTGTTTCAACTAGAATGAGACACATTATATTGATTTCCAGTGGAATATTTCATTATTAAATTAATCTTATTTCCAGGATATAATTCGCTAACACGTACACCGACATCAATTTCTATTGATTAGTTTTAAACAGGAATTATGAAACTTTGCATAGCACAAGAATCAGGCGCACGGTATTTTCTATTTTAGTTCACTCAAACAAACAAGACACCATGTTTTTTATTTTGGCTAGTGACATCAGATGTACGACACAAACTAACGCACAGTAATTATAAGTAAATATAATTGTTTACCACTCGTCAATGCCAGTATCAATATTTAGTTTACTTATGCCATTGAAATTGACATCGCTGTTACAAATTCTACTGCTACTCCAGCACAGGCGTTGAGAATATTGTTGCGTTTTACGCGCAACTTAGGCACATCGATGGTAGAAATAGCAACACTACGTTAACCCTTTAACGTCCAAGTGGACTGTGCGGTCCTCTTTCAATAATAACAATAATGTATTGTATTTCTTATTCAATTTGTTCACTAATGTGTCCTATGAACTTCCCTGCCGAGTGGCAGTTCCTTCCCCATCTTGATGACAGTATGTTACTTGATCAATAATCAAGCATAAGTAAGTTGATGCGATTGCTCAGGATGACCTAGAAATGACTGATAATTTTAATTCGTTATTGCAAGACGAACAATGAGCGTTAGATTAGATTAGATTGTATTAAATTAGATTAGACACTAGTTTAAGCCTCCCTAACCGCAACCAAGGCATTCCAAACAGCGTTAGGAGGAAGGTACCATTTAGTATGGAGTTAGGGCAATGCAGAACCGATGTACAAGATGTATAGAAGCAGTAAATCGAGAAAGAAGTTTATGACGCAAGGTATAAGTTGAAGAAGAAAGTAGAAGGTGCTGAAAAACCGGACAGAAGTGAACCGAAAAATATGGTTCCTAAGAAAACAAAATAAACCTATTCTACTTTAACACAAGGTAAACCTACCTAACCTTTAGCTCGTGACCTCATTTCCCCCTGGGAGTGCTAATTCTCATAGATGCAATAGTTGTATCCCCTTGAAGAATGAGCGTTAGGTGGTTGAAAATAATTTTTTTTCAAATAAAGTCAAATTTTACAGTTCCAAATAACTTGGTTCAAGATCAATTCAAGCAAGACCATAACACAATTCTCTTCGTATCAGTGTTTGGTGTGACACAACTGCTGTACCTGCGCATGGTTATTTTTTTAAGAAGAAGTTCATAAGTTATAGATGAAAAATACCAAATTATGATGATGAGGTCTCTTATCCTAGAACTGAAGGTTAAGAATTTGCAAAATACTTGGCTTCAGCAAAATGGAGTCTCAACTAATGCAGCGCAAGAATCAGTTATTTTCTTAGGAAGGTGCTTTTAAAATATTTTGTTTTCACAATCTCGTAACACCTATTGGCTACCTCGCTCTCCAATTTTGTTTACATGGGATTTTATTTTGCAGTGCTGCCTCAAGTAACGAGTTTATGAAATATAACCAACAAATTTACGAAAACTTGAGAACAAAAACAACTGTAAAACAAAAACAACTGAAGTCGGATACACTAATGAAAGTTATATGGAAACTACGAAGAAAAGAGCCATAAGTAGTTAAAACATCCTCGGACATCATTCAGAGGTTATTGAATACCAAACAGTGTTAATAAACAATTAAAAATAATTTCCTCTGTACAAAACAAGTTTCAACATCCTAGTGCTCCTAGTTTTTCTTTTATTAAGAAATTAGAAGAGTTAGTTACTTCTGAGGCTCTCGGTACTCATGATTAATTACTCAATCAGGCTTCTATCTGTTATGTTCAAGATATTAAAAAATGAAGTAACAAACCAGCTATCGTATCACACGAATAAGTCACATCTACTTCACTGCAATCAAAATTCTTAAAGAAGGAATAGCAGTGCTCGAAATGCTTTACGTCAACGCCGGCATTCATTTCTGGTTCACCAAAGTTCGTCAAATTCATATATATTATAAAAATGGACAAATTAAGCAAGATTTTTTCTTCAGACGAATTTATACTATCAACCAGGGTTGCCAGATGAATCAGTCAGCTTATGGCTACTTTTTAATAGAAACGATAGCCAAAATGGCCAACAAAATGTATGGACTTTTTTCATTTAAAAATCACATTTCTGATAAACTTCTTACTCACTATGACTGTATTATGACGAGAGCACCTTCTCGAAACAGTGTAGGTCTTCTGTTTCATGAATCGTGCTATATTATTAAAAATGGCCAAGTGAATTTCTTATGGCCACGGCGTTCAAAAAATGGCCAATTACATGTAAATTGGCCATGAAATAGCCAATCTGGCAACCCTGCTATCAACTAACTGTCCTCATTTGACAACACTTGGTAGAAGTGGGGTCATAATGATGATAAGTCAATCAATATTATTTAGTGTGAAAACTCTGGAAGCATGCAATACACTGCGTTGCATCACATTTTACTCGGTAGGTACGATGCTTAGCTCCACAAGGCTGGTTCTGACATCGCCTTTGTTTTCTCTCTACTGTATATAGTGAACAATTTGACCATAACAAACATTTATGATAGGATTGGGTGGATTCCTGCTGGGTGTACAGGAGTCTCCCATCATTTTTTGGTTAGCTATGCAAACATACATTGGAAAATTCTTTGTTGATAAGCTGTTCTTCTTATAAGTAAATTTTCTTATCAATGACTTTTGAAGAATCCAAGCATCCGATATTTCCATATTTAAGAAGCGAATTACCAAATGACAATACAATTTTTTTAGCTCGTATGGAATTAGAATACATTTCAATCAACCAGTCATGAAGGTCACCTCCTCAAACGTACTTCGAGTAATTAGTTACTACTTGTAGTCTTTAACAGCACCCCTCTGCTTTCTCCAGGTAGCTATCGGCTGAAATTTGATAGCAACTCAAAGGTTATTAAAGTTAGTTCCGACTGTAACACTACTGTTGTCATTCCACTTTTGAATCAGAATTTATTTACCCTTCAAATCTGAAGTCACATGATCCTTTCCCCCATTTTCTTCAAAGTAGTATCTTCCAAGAGTGAACAGCTTATCACCCAATTTTTGGTCATGGTACCTGATACTGTAATATTTTCGTGCCTCAGATGCATAAACAGCGTGAAGGAAGAGAAAATTATCAAAATACACGCAGTGCTGCCCAAGAATTTCTATAACACTCAGCACGTTGGTAACAACTCTAAAGCCACGAGGAATACTTGTCCTGTTTTCTGTTTCTTGTTTTCCACACTAGAGATCGAAATTATGGCAATAGCCAGATGGTCCACAAAACACCCAAACTTAACAGCCAAACCTGATAAGCGTCCCTCTGATGAATTGTTTCAATGAATTTCTGCCAAAATATTTCACCATCGACTCATATACAGCTGGATATTTCTAAATATTTGGTATTTAGAAATGGTCTTCTGAAGCATTGTCATGAATGGAGGCATTTCGAAGCCTCAGTTAGATTTTTTATCAGCTGCATTTATTTTCATAATTATAGAAATGGAATATTTGTTTTATTTCCAGATACTGGTTCCAGGCATTGCATTCTTGAAGAGATCTATTCCTAAATCTTCCCCAAGTGACCAGTAGTCTCGTTCCCCAGGAAGAGGATGATAACTAGAAAATATCATTATACAAATTCCCTTTCTCTGAAGGAAAATGTAGGTAGGTTCTTGTTCTGAACAGGATATTGAGTGCTCTCCATCTCTACATGGTAAAAAATTTCTGGTGTTAGGCGTTCCTCAAATATTTCCCTTGGGGTTAAGCAAATCAGTTTTGCGGTCATGTCGTCCTGAAGTCCTGTGCTTTGCTATAAGTATTCTGCTGATATATCTGCAACACACCAGTACGTAAAGCAACGCATTCAGACTTGTATTGAATATGTTACATCACATTTGCGCACATATCTGAAGGGAGTCATCATTTGAGGATAGCAATATTTAATTGTTTATTTTGAAATTAGTGCTCATTGGTTTTTTCTTTTTTTTGTTGTACATAGCTTTATTCACAGTTTGTAATAAATTTTAAAAAATAAATATTTTGCACAAACATACATTCGAGAAAAAATTGCAAAAAATAGGGAGTACTTCAGGTGAGTTAAATTTGTTCATTTTTGACGCAAAATTGGATTTAAAAATTTTGAAAACACAAAATGTTTTGGTTTCATAGTAAGTGTTGCACATCAGCCTACATTGTAATGCTACACAAGTTGCGATAATACTTCATATTTTAATATAAAATTTATTTTTTTAGACTGTCCTCATATAAGGACAGTCGGCGAAAACGGATTAAAATCGCAAAATAACAATGATGCAGGCCAAAAAAATAATTTTACGATTACTGCTTGATCTCTCCAAAGCGTTCGACAGTGTTGTGTGAAAAAAAAAATCCAAAAAATATCGAACCTCAGAATAGACACAGTGGTTTGAAAGCTACCGACAGAACTGCTCTCATGCAGTCTGCTTAAATAACAAAATGTCACCCTTCATTCCAAAAACTTTTGGTGTTTCCCTAGGTTTCAATCTCCGCTCCTATTTTCTATTTTCATTAATGATTTCCCCATCATGCCAGTAAATAAAAAAATCTCATGTCAGCTAATGATGCTCAAATTGCCGTGACAAGCTCCATAGCAGATTTGAAAGAAACCCAAGTCAACGCTGCAAACCTTCTGCAGTATCTGAAATTGGAGTACGACCAAAATAACCTTAAACTTAATCCAAAGAAAACGCTGCGCATAATTTTTGGATACAAAAACGCTATCAGAAAGTTTTCAAAATATAGGCCAACTTTTTGGAGATTATAAAATCCAGCCAGTTGACTACGGAAAAATCTTAGTGTTTGGTTTGACAAAAAACTAACTTTCAAACCAAACGTAGAAAAAATATGCAGCAAATGCACCTTAATGTTTTTTCACCGCATTAAGAACACATTTGAAGAAAAATCTAGATTATTGGTGATTCGATCTTTAGTATTATCGCATTTGGACTAATGCAATCTAGCTAGTCTGGAGAGATCCACCCGACATCTTCAAAAAGAGTTACAAAATTGTTTGAACTTTGCGGCCTAAATGGTGTGCAACGGTAATTTCAGCAAATGCGATCCTGCAACCTTTCTTTTAGCTGGACCCCAATACCAAAAGATTACTCCTTTATAAACTTTGACAAGTGATCTCATCTCTCTCTACCTCATCAGAGTAATTTTTCCATCCAATAGTTAAAAAAATAATAAACCGGAGGAATGATGTCTTAGTCACTTATCGTTCATCTAACCTGAGGCAAAAAGCTCTCTGAGTTTCTGAGGTCTTTTTTGGAATAAGCTTCCCCAGAATATAAAAACTCTCAAACTGAAAAGGAATTAAAGGCTAATGTGCCACGCCATTTCGCCTCAATCCTATAGAGAATAATGCACTATAACATTTTACTGTAAATCCAAACTAAACGATCGACAGTTTGCCGTGGATTTACTCGCTGCTGCAGTGAGGCCAGCATTTCGAACTCAATGAAGATGAAAAACCTAAAAGTACTTATTTTAATGAATTTTGTTCGTTTTTTTACCATCCCTATCGCGAAGACCTCACACTCACTCTGTGAAGCTCAATCGATTTTGAAACATATTTTGGTTCATTTGTATTATATGTGTTCAAACTTTGTATCATTTGTTACTCTTATCAAATCTACCAATCTATCACCATGTCACTTTTTTATCTCATTCACCCATGTCTGGATGTTATGTAGAGAATACCAAGAGAGTGCGAAACTAAAACGTTATTGTTATTCTTAGACTCTTGCAAAACTATTATCGTTCGATGATTTAGGGCTTGAAAAATCACTATTCAGCGGAACTGTTCCATGAAAAACTCCTAAATAGGTCCACGGAATTTCAGAATATGATGTAATCTGACAATGTTGACATTCAAGTTTCAATGTTCAACGAAAACTTTACAGCAGCTCTCAATGAATGCGCACCTTACACTACCAAAAAAATTACTCCAAAACGCGCTGCGTGGATTATTGACGAAAATAAGCCATTGATCAGAATAAAGGAATCTCACTTGCGGGGGTAAAAAAAATAGACCGAACAGTACTTTATACAAGAGATATAAAAAATATGAATATATTCTTTTTTAGAAAATCATACAAAAAACAAACTCACTTATACCAGGAACTTTTAACCGCAAACAATAACTTGAAACGAATATGGGAAATCATCAATTTAAAAATTTAGACCGCAGAAGAAATTTTGAAAATCACTTGGCAGCAGCCAAAGATTTCAACACATTCTTTTCAGAAGTAAGTGTTCAAGTTTTCAATGACGTTTATAAAACTGTCACATTTTGCAAACGCGAGATTTGTCCGCGCTCGTCCGTAAAGCCAGCGCGGCCCGCTTTTTGCTGAAGTGACTGTGCAGTAACGTTTACATAGGATAACCTTGAGTTCTGGTGTCTCACTGTTGCCGTGTGTTAGAATATTGTAGCCCATTTTTGAGATTTTCATGTGTTCTTGATCAGCGATACTTGTCTCTTGTCTTTATTCGAATGTCTGAAAGTGGTGAACAACCGGTTCTTGGAACTTTAATTTGATGATGTTGCTGGGAATTGGTAAACCACCAATGGCAAATCAAGCCACAGTTAGACCCCTGGTGCTCCTCTCAGCAAGTATGCTGCACTAGAGTACTAGAAATTCAACATTAATTTCTAGACTGTGTAAGTTGTGGCAGTCAAAAGTTTTGAAGACCTGTAATTAAAATGAGACTGTCACCGACATTGTGCTTGTGAGTGAACATTAGTTTGCTCAAGTTATTTCTTATAAGATGTGAATAACAAAGCTAGCACTATTAACTTTGTACTGATTGATTGGTGCACAGCCCAGCTGAGAATAGTCCATTTTTTATTTCTATTATCTAGTTCAGTGTTTGCTTCTTCTCCATGAGCTGGGCTGGGAAAGTTGTGCCAGTCAGTAGGTGTGGAAGCTAGAGCTGAAGTGAATTTTGATGAGGCATTGCACGTCACCCGTGCCAGTCTTTCTAAATCTAGACCTGAATGTGCTCCTGAATAAGTTTCTTGTGACTCCTAGATGCTAAAGCTGATACTAGTATCTATGTACTCATTAATCAGTGAACAATTCAGCTCAGAGTATAATATATTATCAGTACATACTATTTTTATAGCCAATAAAAGCTGTGACTGTCCTGCGGCTGAATAAACCGTCACGCTTGTCTGTGAAATAGGTTTAAATGCTAGTTTGCGGTGCCTGTTGCAATGCGAAGGGGTGCCTGATATGGCTAGTGGGAATCATATAGTTAGGCACCGACTCATGGCGAACTCTGGCTCGCAGTTGCACGGTCACTTGCACCCATTGATGAGTTGCTCAGTAGAGATTGATGGTTTGATGGCTCACCCTCAGCACCTGTAGCTTGAATTCTGCAACAGATATTTAAATGGTGATGTAATCCGCAGAGTGATATTTCTATGTTAAAGACCTAATCAGTTCCAAAATCTTTTCCCCAGGTAGAGTAAAACTAGATAGTCCCACTCGGGAGATGATAGTTGCTATAAAGAAGAACTATCTGAAAGTTCTGTAGCGCACCACTCCCGATATCTTGCAGGTGTATTATAGTAAGGTGTCATCAGGTTGTCTCCTCGCATTTTGACCCCTGAAAATTGTGCCCACAGTAGAATTTATATTCTATGAAACTCTGATGAGCGACATAATTCTTTGTTTTCAGCTCACCTTTATGTATTCAATGTAGTGTGAGCTACTTTTAATCCGTAAACTTGATTAGTGCCTCATTGAGTCACTGTTATTCTCCTGAACTAGATTTGTGTGCCCAGTGCGAGTTGCATCTAGGTTGTGGTGAGCAACCCAAGAATTCTTGTGTGAGCTACTGTTAATTTATGAACTTAATTACTGCTTCACCTAGTCATTGTCATTATCCTGAACTAGAATTTTGTACCTAGTGTCGTTACATCTAGGTTGTAGTGAGCAACCTGAATTTTTAGTCAGCCTACCTCTATGTGTTCAATGTGCTGTGAGCCGCTGCTAATTTACTAGCCTGCGTTGATCTAGTATACTTGCGTACATGTCAAACTTTCCAGCCTGCTTGATGGATCCGTGGTATTAAAATGTGTTATTTAGACTCGGGAAGAGTTAAATGTTCACTGTATCTTGCATTCTATTTATTTCTTGGACTTAAGATGTCCTTGTTGTGCTGTTTACGGTGACTACGGAGAACAATAAAGAAAGAAGCGGACATTCGCCCTTCATTCTGCCTTCGTAGAAGAACTGTTTTTGGGCTCGCAAAGAGAAGATAGAATATCCGCGCGCGTGCCATATAACAAAAAGCAACTCAAATTAACTGTCAGTTGGAAATTCGTGCCCTACTGCACTTGCAGTCCAAATACAAGGGTTGGTGCCCTGTGGAGATTACGTCTTGTCGGTCTGCCAGAGTGACGGAATATCTTATACCTACTCATTGAAAAACACAAGGGCAGTTGGGCCCAATGTATCGGCCTTCAATATATCAAAGAGTTTCCCCAGTCATTGATGCGTTTGATAATCAATACATCAATAGCAACAAATAAGTTGCCCAAATAATGGAAGCACTCCATAATTAGACTGTTGCATAAAACTGGTGACCTCAATACAGCATCAAACTGCAGGCCCATAAGTTTTTTACCCTTTCTGTCTAAATTATTGGAGACAGGCATTAAACCAACTGTCATCTCACTAGGACGAGTCAAATCTATTTCATCGAAATCAGTACGCCTATAGGGAGAACCCTAGCACTCGAGACGCTCTGCTTAATGTCACTTATAAATTAAATAGTTATTTCGATCAAAAGAATGTTACACTCTTGCTGATACCTCGATCTCTCTAAAGCATTCGACAACGTCGAACATGGTCGACTTCTTATGAAAATTTTGAACTTAGGAGTTAATACGAAATGGTTTAAAAGCTACTTATCAAATCAGTCTCATGCGGTTTTCCTAGGTACAAGTTATCCTATTCATTCAAAACAATTTTGGTGTTCCTCAAGGCCCCATTCTTGGTCAGCTTTGTTTTTTGTATTCAATAGTTAACGATATCCCTAGGATACCTTCTAAGAGTGCCCGCACACTAAAAAACTGAAAACAAGAAAACAAGCGAGAGTGAATGATGAGAGGCGAGAACTACCGAACACCTAAAGATGGCTCTAGTACGGCAGTTATCGGCTGACTGCCTCAGAGAGTAAAGTTTAACATCAACCGGCAGTGTAAACATGAGTTTGTACTTTCGAGATTCATTCCTATTTCATCCCATTGCTTTGATACATATAATCTGCCACAGTGCTTTGGATCCTCTGAGTTCCAAAGGCAGGATATAGCGCAAACTTTGGATATCAGGAATTCAGTCTATGCTGAAGTAATCGTGTCGCACACCTCTCATGTCGACATATTTTACCACACTGACCGACTCACCGAGGCTACTCGTTCAAGCCCCGTACACACCTTGCAACTTCACGTGCTTCATGCCGCATTGACGAGTTGCCGAGCGCTCTCTGACCGCTCGGCAGCAAGATGCCGCATCAGGAACAGAAAGTTCAGCTTGACCGATTGTTGTCACAGGCGCACGGACTCAGTGTGAGACAAGCAGGCATTGAGCACGGTTATGGTCTCAGTGACGCGCTCCGCGATGAGCCGAGCGCAGCTGCTTCGTACAGCACATTATCGTCTGATATGCTCCTCTCAACGCTCATCGGCAACTGACTGCGGCTGCAGCGCGCGCTCATATACAACCCCGTCTGTACAGCAACAGTTGTTCTGTGACACCACTACGGCGAAAAAACGCATTGACGTAATGCAAGGTGTGTACTGGGCTTAACTATCACCCAAATAATTTGGCTCGGAACTCCGGACCATTGCCCGAACGTAAAACCCTAGGGGTCCTGTGGCAACAGGCCAAAATGCCTTGCTCTAATGCCCGGGTTACGTACCCTGGTGCAGCTTTTGAGCGTGCATGCACCGAATGACCAAACTTTGAGTACAAGTCGATGCCCACCGGTAGATCAGTAAGATACACCGCGTAAATATCGTACGGCGCAGTACATTTCGCACTCATCTCTTATAACGGGTACTCTTTAGGACATGCTCCTTTATGCAATTGGCCCGTACGACACACTCTAATCACTTTTTTAATCGTCTTGTAGGGGCTGGGATGAAAGTTACATCGGTGAAACGCCTTTACAAACTTAATCTGCCCAGCAACTTTACATGCTCATGAAATAGTCACGCTAAAATTTTCAATGGACTGTCTGGTCCCACGGAAGGAGCCTTTCCTCTCCCCTTAACTCTCCTTTGTAACGTAGGGCACCACTATTGTGATATATTATAAGATATAAGTTACTAATTAGACAGACCTCTTGTTGGCATCACTGAGGATGACAACACCCGCAGTCCGTTCCTTACTAGACTCGGTAGCAGCAACAGGCGATGTCGGCCAAGTGTATCATGAAGTTAACAAATGGGCTAAGTACTTATTCTAACTACTCTTAATTACCTACTACTAACTCCTATTTTCACTCCTATATTTTATTCCTATTCTTCTGCTCTTGTCTCACTTGGTCATCATTTAGTTTGAGTGTTCAGAGCTAAGAAGATATCTCAGAAGTGAGGGCCCTATTGTTGCTATGTTTTGCTATGTCTATTGATGCTATGCTATGTGCCATGCTCATTGATGCCTATTGTGAAATTTATATGTTCATTCGATATGATATTTAGGTAGGCTCCTTTAATATCTCTGCTAAGCTCCGTAGAAAACATAATATTGGCGGCAAGGATTTTGGTAGAACTCCTGGGAGGAAATTAGGCAGTGACCAGTGAGGAAACTCAGAATTTATCAAGTATTTTTTTTTTCTTTGTGTGTGTTGTACTGACTAGAATTCAAAATGCCGATGGTTGGTTCGGTGGGAGAGTTCAACCCATGGGTGGAGAGCTTGGGGAGTATGAAGCTAGGTTGCAATGTTTTTTTCAGGATTAATAAAATTGAAGACAGTGAGAGAGCCCCAACGTTAATTGCACTAGTGGGTCGCATAATTTGTTAACTTATGAAAGATTTAGTTAAAAAAAATCTTAGATGCAACCTATGATGAGATCGTGAATGCGTTAAGACAGCATTTTAAGCCAACTCGCAACCAGATTTTTGAGCGAATGAGGTTCCATAAGCGGAACCAGAAACAAGGGGAAAACGTCGCTCATTTAGTGGCTGGCTTGAAGGCCCTACCACATACCTGTAATTTCAAACACACAGTACTAGAAGAAACATTACTGAATAGGTTCATACTGGGCATAGCCAGTAATGAAATCCAGAACATTTTGCTGAATAAAGCTGGCCTAACACAGCAGAAAGCCTTGGATCTGGCCACTACCTAAGAAACCACATCGAGAGAAACAGTAGTGTTGGGGTAACCTAATGCTATTCTGAATGTTGGTCAGACTAAAATTCAGCAAATTGCTATCAAGCGTCATGGCAAGACTCAGGCTCAAGCTAGCCTTAAATCAGCAAGCAGCGGCTGTGATAATCTGCACTGGCGCAGAGATTGCCCCTATAAGGACAGCGTTTGTCATGGTTGTGGCCAAAAAGGTTATCTTAAAAAAAGTTGCCTCAGGTCAAAAATTAAAAAACTTGCTAAAGAAAACAAAAGATTTTGTGCATGCTATGCATGAAAAAAGAAGGATTGAACACCACCCTAACCCTAATAAAACGGTCAATGCAACCAGTGCAGACTACCCAGTTTCTAATCAGGGTTGCTATGGAGAGGTTTTTTCAGAGGCCGAGGAAATGAAGCCACCAATTGAACCCCAAGTGTTGCTAAACATCATCCCCCTAGAGATAGAAGCAGTCACTTGCGCTGTCAGGTCTGTTCTTTCAAAAGCTCCATACTTTAGGTTTCCCACCAAGACAAGACCCAAGTGGAGACCTTCTGATTTTAAGCTTAAGACTTATGGTGGGGCTGAACTAGTTTGTGGAGAGATTAGGACTAACATCCAGCGTGCAGCTTGTGGTAGGGCTCCTCAGCAAGCAATAATTGTAGTTGTAGAAAGGGAGGGACCAGCATTACAAGGTAAAGACCTGATTGACTCCCTCTAGTTAACTATAGTAGCAGGGAGCGTGCATAAACCTGCTGCCCGACCTGAAGAGCTATTACAAAAATTTCCAAGCCTGTTTCATCCGGTCCTTGGCTGCTTTAAGAGAAGAACTTCCAAAATTGAGGTGGGCCCTTATATTTCACAAAAGTTTTGTAAAGCAAGGACGGTGCTCCACTCACTGAGGCCTGAGGTGGAGACAGAACTTGATAGACTGGTGCAAGAAAGTATCCTCACCCCTGTGCAGTACTCTAGATGGGCAGCAGCCTTTGTACCCGTGCTGAAGTCAGAACAAAGCATCGAATCCATGGGGACTATTAGCTGACTGTGAACCGTACTACTAGGTTAGATACCTACCCTATATCCAGGGTTAAAGATTTATTTAGCAAGTTAAGTGAAGGAGTTATATACTCCAAGCTAGACATGTCCCAAGCTTACGCTCAATTACCCTTGGACAAAGAATTTAAGGAGCTCACCGTGATTAACATCCACAGATGTCTGTTTGCATATAATCGACTGAGTTTGGGCATTAGTTCCTCCCCCGGAATCTTTCAGCGTGCAATGAAGGGATTATCACAGGGCCTTCTAAGAGTGTTTTGCTATTTGGATGACGTTCTAGTGAGTGTTACAAATGAGCAAGAGCACTCCTAGCCTCTCCATCAAGTTTTCTCAAAACTGAAGGAGGCAGGGCTGAAACTGAAAATTACTATAACCAAATAGATTGTCGAAGGTATCCTATCTTGGATACAAAATTGACATGGATGGGTTGCACCCCACTGCTGAGAATGTAGCAGCCATCCAGAATTCACCGGCTCCTACAAACATGACTCATTTGAGAGCTTATCTGGGGCTGCTAAACTTCTCAAGAAAATTTCTCAAATCGTCCGCAACTATGTTAGAACCCCTAAAAACGTTACTGAGGGATGAAACCCCTCGAAAGCGGGATGCAAGTCAGGAGAGGGCATTCCAGAAATCTAAACAAGCCCTCCTAGACTTCCTGACCTTAATACATTTTTACCCTGATCTAATCACAGTGGTAGTGGCTGACAGTTATGCGTATGATGTTGGAGCAGTGTTGTGTCACCTTGTTGACGGAATTGAACGCCCCACCTATTGTGCCAACCGAACTCAAACAGCAACAGAGCGTCACGACTCCCAGACTGAGAAAGAAGTCCTTAATATGGTACTTGCGCTACGAAAATTCCATTGCTACCTGTCAGAACAGGAATTTACGGTCATCACCGACCACAAGCACTTCCTAGACTATTTGATCCTGATTGAAGCATATCGCCGATGGCATCCGCGCGCATTCAAAAGTGGGCTCTACTGCTGCAAGCCTACAAGTTCACCTTGCGTCACCGGTCGGGCGTTCTGTTGGGCACAGCTAATGCTCTCAGCCGTCTACCCTTGACAACTCCCGAAAATTACACGCGCATACCAACGTAATAGACGTCCCTAGTAAATTTCCTTCAGTCACCTCCGGTCACCAGCACCCACATTCGCGACGGCACCCTAAGGAACCCAATATTTTCGAAGGTATACAAATACTGCCTGGTAGGCTGGCCCTCGACGGAAATTGGGGATCCCGATCTCGCACCGTACACTAGGAGGAGGGACGAATTGTCCACACAAAATGGTTGAGTGCTGTGGGGATTAAAAATTGTTTTACCCCAAGTCCTCAGATAAGCTATTGTGGATGAACTTCACTCTGATCAAGCAGGATCATCCAGGGTGAAGAAACTAGTTCGCAGTTATGTTTGGTGGCCAAACGTGGAAAAAGACCTAAAAGATACGACTAAGTCATGCAGCGAGTGTCTGAGCACCCGAACAACACCGATGAGAGCTGAACTCGATCCGTGGGAATGGCCGGCGAAGCCTTAGCATCGCATACACATCGACTATGGGTGCCCAATGGATAGAAAATACTATCTAGAGATCGTGGATGCACAGTCTAAGTTGGTTGAAATTTTTCCCACAACTACTACAACCTCCATAATTTGTTGAAACGATCTCGTACCTGAAACACACTTTTGAGACCTTTGGATTTCCGGTAACTACTGTTTCGGACAACGCCACGTGTTTCATATCAGCGAATTTCCAAAAATTTCTGAAGGCATGTGGTATGCGACATATTACGAGCGCACCGTACCATCCTTCAACTAATGGCCTCGCAGAGCGTATGGTACAAACGTTCAAGAAGAATATACGAAAGTCAACTGAACCCCTGTGCCTAGCACTGATCAGGTTCCTGTTCAACTATCGGCTAACACCTCACACGATAACAGGTGTTACGCCAGCCGAGCTAATGTTAGGCAAGAAAGTTTGCTCCCGTCTTGATCTACTGTGACCGTCCGAAGCAATCGCATTCATCAAAGTTGTTCAACGCCAGGACGCTCAGAAGAGACACCACCCAGGGTCTCGCTTGGCTGACAATCCGCCCGAGTCACCCGTGATGGTCCGTCAATACACGAATGTTCCCCGAAATGGGCCCATGCTACCCCCGTTGAGAAAACGGATGCGGTATGTTACAAGTGTCAACTGCAGGGGGGAGAGGTCGATCGTCGACACGAGGACCAAGTTATTACCTGCTCGAACATCATCCCCGAATCAACGGAGAGACGTATTGAAAGAGAACCGTGTTGGTTCTACAACCTGATCGAAACCCATACCCGACACCTTCAACTAATGAACCTAACTCAGAGACACCTTACAACTCGATTCCTATCCAGGAGGCAAGGATGCACGAGTCCCAAAGTGCTAGCATCTCCCGCAGATCTAACCGGGCTCGGAAACCTGTTGTGAGAATGGATCTTTAGGATTTGTAGTGTTCTCACTCAGGCTGCTTTATGATCCGGGCCGACTTTGAATAGCAATGCCTGAAGCGAGTGTCTTAAGTACAAAGGAACCCGACAGGGTAGGGAAAACACAACTGGAATAAATGCCGTATTATTGTGAAGATCGCCAACAGTAATGGCACAAAAAAGAATATTACAGTCAGGTAGTACAGCACCTAAGGACGCCTTGGAGGATCGACGGTCGTCGGGGATTCACCACGTAAGGAACGATCGAGAGCGAAGCAGCGAGGCTGTTGCTGGCCTAGTGTCACCGATTTTGGAGCATCAGAGCCGCTAGAAGGGAGCTGACTCGGGTCGAGGACGTGGAGTTAGGGCGCGGCTAGCGGTCGAGGCGGCGATGGAGGCAGTGAGGCTACTGCTTGCGGAGCGTCGAGACTTGTAGTGAACATCAATGCCGCTGCGAGTGAACTGAACTTTGCTTTCCCCGTAGCTCCTTATATAGTACTTGGTGTGGCCTCACCGCACTAAACTAGCTCTCTGATTGGGCACCTCGCGGTGGCGTTTTGAAGCTGTTTAAGGCTGAGCTTAAACTTATGTGGGTGTCTTGACATGTCGCCTGGTTGCTCGAAGCGAGCCGCTTGTAGAGGCTTGTGTGGAACCCCCGCACTAAACTTGTGCTGTGATTGGTCGGTCAGTAAGGGCGCTTTGAGGCTGTTCGACGGCGTATGGTGGCGTTTCTAAGCTTGTGTGATGGTGTTTGCGCACAGCTCGTTGAGACCACCACAGGTCGACAAGTTACGATTGGGGAAGGGGTTTCTAATTAAAGTGTAAAAAGTAAGTTACTAGTTAGACATCACTGACATCTTCTTGGGCATCACTGCGAATGGCGACACCCGCAGTCAGTTCCTTACTGGACTTGGTAGCGGCAACAGTCGATGTTGGCCAAGTGTGTCCATAAGTTAACAAATGAGGCTAAATACTTATTTTAACTCCTCCTACTACTTTCTACTAACTCCTATTTTCACTCCTATATTTCATTACTTTTTCCCGCTCTTGTCTCACTTGGTCATCATTTAATTGAGTGTTCAGAGCTAAGAAGATATCCCAGAGGTGAGTGCACTATTGTTACCATGTTTTGCTATGTCTATTGATGCTATGCTATGTGTGATGTCCATTGATGTCTATTGTGAAATTGAAATGTTCGTTGGATAGGCTATTTAAGTAGGCACCTTTAATATCTCTGCTAGGCTGGGTAGAGAACATTACAACTGTGTATGACAATGTTATTACAATGCCTTCCATACGGTCCTAACACAGGGTCCTTCACTTGTTTTTTCGCAGCCTCGCGCACCCTTGCGAGCATCTGGTCTCGCAGCTGATGCTGCTAAAATATCTCTATTTCCTCCCCCAACCTAAGGTTTACCAATTGGTGAGTACCCTAGTGGCTAAATTTCCTGCGATGCTTGCCACCTTGACCCTTCTCTCTGGTGTACATACTGTCATAACATCACAATGCACACCACTTTTACGCTCTAAGCTCATAATTCCCTTCTTCTCCTCTGGATTTGCGGCGAACTAGTGGAGTCCTTTAATAGCTCTTTTAACAATTCACCATGCCCAGGACTGATCTCAACTGTTGCACCGTTTGTGGCCCCGAGAACCCCCTGATCGCTACCGCACTCTTTTGTTAAAGGTCTCACGTCCAGTCTACTAACAAAGTACCCTTAATAATCAACCTGCTCTTGAAACAAACAACATTTTTCTAAGTTCAGATTGAGTCCGTGAACCTGCCGCTAACCGAGCACCTACTCCAACACCTGCCCATGTTCAGCAAATGTCCCACTAGCCACCCAAATATCGTCAAGGTAAGCCTGTACAGAATAACTTGGTAGCCCTTTTATTACCAAACTTATTAGCCGTGAAAGCGTAGCCGGCCCGTTGCATACCTCAAATGGTAGTTGACTAAATTGACATAGTTCTGTACCAGTAGAGAATGCAGTCGGTTCCTGAGTAGATTCAGTCAGAGGTACCTGATAATACCTCAACTTCAGATCTAGCGTTGAAAAAAGTAGTTCCCCGAAAATTTATAAATCGTATTTCCAATATGAGGTAGCGGAATGCTATCTGGCTTAGTCAAACCCTTCAGAAGTGCAAAATTAACACATAGTCTCAGTTTTCCGTTCTTTTTCCGAATTGAAACCAGCGGAGACGACCATGCTGACGTCAAAGACTCAATAATGCCTTTCTCAACAAATTTATTGCCTCTTGCTCGATTTCTTCTTTCATGAGTCCCGGGTAACGTCGACACCTTTGTTTCACAGGTGCCACCTTGCACATCTATATGATGGCGCACCGTCTCCGTACACCCAACGTCTACCTCATCTATCGCAAAAATGTCTTTATGTGCTACCATCACCGCTGCTACTATCTTTCTCTGCTCCGAAGTCAGGTATGTTCTGTCCAAGGCAAAAACGCCCGCCAATCCGTCTTTATCCTCATCCTCCTCTACCTCCTCTACTTTCTTCCGACACAAAGCCACCAAAGTACCTAGTTGTAATATTCTCCGCCAAGCTTGGCAGAAATATTAATAATCCGAAATCAAATACCAATCCAATAGGCACAGGAATTCAATCGACGTCAATAAACATAGCAAAACATAGCAACAACACACAAAGCTCAATAGTCCACTCACCTCTAAGATATCTTATTAGCTTTGAACACTCAACTAAATGATGACAAAGCAACATAAGAGCGGAAGAATAGTAACGAAATATAAGAGTAAAAATAGGAGTTAGCAGTAGTTGGTTAGGAGTAGCTAGATTAAGTATTTAGCATCAACGTAACTTGGGAACACACTTGGCCGATATTTTACTGTTGACGATACCAAGTCTGGCAGTGCAGTGATGGAAACGAAAGGTCTCTCTAGCTAATAACTTACATTTTACACTATATTACACCCCTCACTCTTTTACTAGAATAGTGGTAGCAGGGGTACATTTCGGGGAATCCGTCGTATATTGACGGACCATCACGGGTGACTCTGGAGGAATGTTAACCAAACAAGACCCTGGGGGTCCTGGCGCTGCGCAACTTTGGACGCAATAGCTTCTGACGACCAAAGTAGATCAAACCGGGAATGAAATTTCCTGTGTAACATTATCTCGGCGGGCGTAACACCTGTTGTCGAGAGAGGTGTTAGCCGATAGTTGAACAGGAACCTGTCCGTGCTAGGCTCAGGGGTTTATTTAACTTCCGTATATCCTTCTTGAACGTTTGTACCATACGCTCGCTCTGTCAGGCCATTAGTTGAAGGATGGTACGGTGCGCTCGTAATATGCCGCATACCACAGCCATCACAAATTTTTGGAAATTCACTGTTGTGAAACACTTGGCGTTGTCCAAAATAATGGTTACCGGAAATCATAGGTCGCAAAAGTGTGTTTCAGGCACGAGATCGTTTCAATTGAGATTATAGTAGTTGTGGAAAAATTTCAACCCACTTAGAGTGTGCATCCACGATCACTAGATAGTATTTTCCATCAAATGTGCCTGCATAGTCGATGTGAATCCGATGCTAAGGCTTCGCCGGCCATTCCGTCGGATAAAGTTTAGCTTTCATCGATGCTGCTCGGGTGTTTAGATACTCGCTGCATGACTTAGTCGTTTCTTCTAAGTCTTCGTCCAAGTTTAGCCACCAAACATAACTGCGAGCTAGTTTCTTGATCCTGGACGATCCTTCATGACCAGAGTGAAGCTCATTCACAATAGCTTGCCTGAGGACCTGGGATACAATAATTCTTGCTCCCCACAGCACACAGCCATTTTGTGTTGACAATTCGTCCCTCCTCCTAGTCTATACAGCGAGATCGGGGTCCCCAATTACCGTCGAAATCCAGTCAACCATTCTGTATTTGTATACTTTCGAAAGCCACTGGGTCACATAATGTGCCGTCGCAAATGTGGGTGCTGGTGACCGGAGCAAACTTAATGAAATATAAAAGGGACGTCCTTTCCGCTGGGATGGGCGTGACTTCTTCTGAAATTGTCAAGGGAAGACGGCTGAGAGCATCACCTGTGCCCAACAGTACACCCGACCAGTGACGCTAGGTTAACTTGTAGGATTGCAACGGTAAAGCCCATCTTAGAATACACCCGGATGCCGTTGGCGGGAGGCTTCTACCTGGATCAAACAGCCCTGATAAAAGTTTGTGATGAGTGATCACTCTGAACTGCTGTCCACAAAAGTAGCAATGGAATTACCGAAACGCAAATACCATAACAAAGGCTTCTCTCTCAGTCCGGGAGTAATAACGCTTGGTTACTGTTAAAGTTTGGGAGGCAAAATAGGCGGGGCGTTCAATTTTGTCAATGAGGTGACACAACACTGCTCCAACACCATACGCACTATTGTCAGCTACTACCACTATGGGTAGATTTGGATCAAGAATAGATTAAGGTCTGGGAGTCTAGGAGGGCTTGTTTAGATTTCTGGAATGCCCTCTCTTGACTTGCATCCCATTTCCAAGGAGTTTTATCCCTCAGTAACGCATTTAGGGATTCTAACATGGTTGCAGACGATTTTAGAAATTTTCTGTAGAATTTATCAGCCCGAATTAGGCTCTCAACTGAATCACATTTATAGGAGCCGGTGCATTCTGGATTGCTGCTACCTTCCCTACAGTGGGGTGCAACCTATCCATGTCGATTTGATATCCGAGATAGGATACCTATGACACCCCTGTTTGGCATTCATCCATTTTCAGTTTCAGCCCTGCCTCCTGTAGTTGTGATAAACTTGATGGAGACGCTTGGAGTGCTCATGCTCATTAGTAACACTCACTAGAATGTCATCCAAATAGCAAAACACTCCTGGAACTGGAAGACCTTACAATAGTCCTTACATTGCACGATGAAATATTCCGGGGGCAGAAGCGATGCCAAAACTCAGTGGGTTATTTGCTAACAGACCTCTTTGGGTGATGAGGGGATCAACCCAGCGATTTTTAAATTTTGATCAGATTCGTTTAAAATTTGGCCATTATATGAATTTGTTAAAAGAACATATTTCACTTATGTAACTTTTCCGATTTAGGCCTTATTTTTTTGAAAAATACAAAATATTAGTTTTTGGTCAATTTTCATGGATTTTTCAAATGAATAGAAGTCATTGAGTTTTTATACTAGAACAAAACCAAAGACAGTTTTAGAGTCCTTGAAGCATTGCAAACAAAGTTACGGTAGCAAATTATCCATTTGAAACTTTTCCTTTTTTATATGCGATATTTGATCACTAACTAACATATACACTAATTTTGGGTTTTGAGCTTGATAAAAAAATTATTTGGAATATTGGAAAGAAAGTTACCGTAACTTTGTTCGCAATGCTTCAAGGATTCTGAAACTATCTTTGGTTTTGTTCTAGCATAAAAACTCATTGACTTCTATTCTTTTGAATGGTGAAAATAAGGGTTGTTAGTATTGAGGCATAAATAAATTTATATCTGAACTGTATTATAATGGACAATTTATGTAATTGAATGCTGTTTTCATTTTTATTTCGATAATCTCTATGCATAACTTCATATTCACACTGTGAATTGTAATTTACAAGAAGAAAAACATTTTATTTTTTATAAAAATTATGAACTTTTATATTTGTAGTCTGATTCTTATGAAATTTGACTAATATATGTAATTTTAAAAAGGAACACAATAGCCTACATTCATTTTTTTGATTCAGCCCTTAGTTTTTGGAAAAATTGGACATATTGTTATTTAAGTTCATTTTTATTGATATTTCAAAAAAATAGAACTCATTCAGTTTTCATTCTAGCACAAAACCAAAGACAGTTTTAGAATCCTTGAAGCATTTTAAACAAAACTACGCTTCAAATTTTCTATTTCCGTTTTGTTTTCTTTTCATATCTGGTCGAAAATTCAGGACTTCTGGTCCCCTTACGCTTGGGGGGGATCTAGTGTCCGTAGCGCCATAAAATTTTAGGACCGAATAATCCAACACCTAAGGATCCTTTTTCAACAACAACACAAAAAAATGCTCATCGGACCCACAGGGGCCTGGCATGGGCCTGGATTGATCTCCTTAATGACGGTCAGCTCCTTTGATTCTTCATCCAGAGGCAACTTGGCATAGGCCTGAGACATGTCTAGCATGAAGTACATAACTCCTGCTAACCTGTTAAATGAATCTTCAACCCTTGGTAACGGGTAAGGACATAGCCGAGTAGCACGGTTTACCGTTAACTTATAGTACCCACAAATCCGGATCCTTTGATCAAACTTGAGCACATGAATAATAGCTACTGCCCATCTAGAGTGCTGCACAGGGGTGAAGATGCCATCTTGTACCAGTATATCTAGTACTTCCTCCATCTTAGGCCTTAGTACGTAGGGCACCGTCCTTGATTTGCAGAACTTTGGTGAAATATTAGGGTCAATCGCAATTTTGAAAGTTCTTCCCTTACCGCAGCCAAGGTCCGGTTGAAACAGGCTGGGAAATTTTTGTACTAGCTCTTCTGGTTGGGCAACAAGTGTGGGAAAAATTATCATACAATCGTTTGTTACGGAAGGATTAGAGAAACAGAAGCAAAGTCTCAAGTTAAGATTTTAATTAATTAATTTCACTTGTATCAAGAGTGATTCAACGAACGAACGCAAACATTTAATATTTAAATTTGACAAGAAATTTAAGGTTACGGTGAGCCGTCGCTATCCGGACAGTTATTCATTAAAATCCACTTAATTAATTTCACGTTAAATGTTAGGAATAGTTAAAAAGACCGTTTATACCGTGAGCGTTAAAACGTTTAGCAGGCACCGCCGGAGACTGCAGTCCTGGGCGCAGACGTGGTGAGCTCGAGACGTTGACGGGCGCAGGATGTAATAAAGTTAGTAGGCACAGTCGGCTCCAATCAAAATCGGAAGTTAGGAAGCGAGAAGACGTAGACCCAGCTCCGTTCACGGGTTGCACCTCGAGCGGTGGCTGACAGAGAGCGAGCAACACCAAGTCGCAATGAAGGGCTGGACAATTCGGTATCACCACGTTTCAACACCTCTGGCGCTCGCTCAAACCCTCAACTGCTATGAAAAGGAAAAATCCGGAAGTAAAGGCGAAACAACGATACGACAACTATTCGTGCCATTTCAAATATAATACGCAAAACCCTACCTAATCTCGTAGGTTCTGAAAGATAGATACCTTAACGTAACGCTGAGGCTAACCCGTTAGAAATTAGCTGGAACTGCAGGAACACGGCTGCGACAACGTCAGCACCAGCAGAAGCCTCCTCCGGAGTATACTAAAAGAAAACGTGCAACTTTAGACCGCTATCAAACTATGAATCTGATGATGACAATATTCCTCTATGAATCAACACCAATGACAATGACAATACGATTACTAGAACACCACAAACCTGACTTTTTAATGCATATTGACGATACGTTCAGACGGAAGGTTAATTAAGGAAATTATAGGAAATCAGTATAGGAGAGACAAGTGCTTCAAGCGGAAAAATAAAAAGGATAGTCAAAAGGCTTCGATACTTGAGAAAGTAGGTAAAGTTCGAAAATCGTTTTGATCCAGGCTTCTTTGCCCATCAAGAAGACGAACGACTTCTATAGTAATTGACGTCCCAAGGACTAGTTAATTATTAATACATTCAAGTATCAATGTTAATTTCTCAATATCAGTTTACTTGCTTGAAGCACCATAGGAACTTGACACATAGTCTATAAAATGGATGTAATGAAATAAAAGCACGGGCACACAAAATCATAAACAGAGAAACAGCAGTGTGAATGAGGGTATAGGTTCTTATCCTGAACTGGGTCCAACGGAACTAGCCGCGAGCCACATCACCGTAACATTAGTCGACACTGCAACACGCTACAAAACGCCCTTGCACCAACACAAACAGAATGATAAAATACCCCGTTCAGGTTGCTAAGCTCGGAAGTTACTTAATTCGACATAAAGTCAATAGCTAGACAAACAGTAAGTCAACTTCAGCTTTATATCAGATCAAAAAGTCTAAAATTGAAAATCATGCACCTACCACCGCACCTGCAACCCTAGAGAAACATTTGAAGAACGACCAACGAGAGCCGACCCGGCACCTACACGGAAAGGTTGAGAGAGCAACGCCACCTCAGAGACGCCCAAGCGGTAATGAGGAAATTTTTCCCACACAAGTTTATGCACGCTCCCTGCTACTATAGTTAACTCGAGGGAGTCAATAAAGTCTCTACCTAGCAATGCTGGTCCCTCCCTTTCTACAACTACTGCTGTCGATAGCTGAGGAGCTCAACCACCAGCTTCACGTTGGATGTTAGTCCTAATTTCCCCACAAACTACTAGTTCAGCTCCACCATCAGCCATAAGCTTAACATCAGAAGGTCTCAACTCAGGTCTTGTCTTGGTGGGCAACCTAAAGTGTGGAGCTTTTGAAAGAATAGACCTGGCAGCGCCAGTGTCTGCTTCCATCTCTAGGGGGATGTTGTTTAGTAGCATTTGGGCTTCAATTGGCTTCATTTTCTTGGCCACTGAAATAAACTCTCCGCAGCAACCCTGAATATAAACTGGGTAGTCTGCACTGGTTGCATTGACCGTTTTATTGGGGTTAGGGTGGTGTTCAATCCCTCTTTTTTCATGCATAGCATGCACAAAATTATTTGTGTTTTCTTTGCAGGTTTTTAAATTTTTGACTTGAAGCAACATTGTTTAAGATGACCTTTTTGGCCACAACCATAACAAACACTGTCCTTATAGGGGCAATCTCTGCGCCAGTGCAGATTACCACATCTGCTGACCGCTGATTTGCAGCTAGCTTGAGCCTGAGTCTTGCCCTGAGGCTTGATAGCAGTTTGCTGCATTTTAGTCTGACCAACATCCAGAATAGCATTAGGTTGCCTCAACACCACTGTTTCTCTCAGTGTGAGTGTGATTTCTTTGGCAGTGGCCAGATCTATGGCTTTTTGCCATGTTAGGCAAGCTTCATTTAGCAAAATGTTCTGGATTTCATTACTGGCTATGTCCAGTATGAACCTATTCAATAGTGTTTCTTCTACAACTTCGAGTTTGAAATTATAGGTATGTGATAAGGCCTTCGAGCCAGCCACAAAATCTGCGACGCTTTCCCCTTGTTTTCTGGTTCACCTTATGTAACCTAAACCGCTCAAATACGAGTATCTTGCTGCGAGTTGGCTTGAAATGCCTTCATAACGCTTCCATGATCTCAGGGGAAACCAAATCTTTTATAAATCTACCAATTTTTGGACTCACAAGTGCCATTATTGTGGGGGGGGGGGGCTCTCCCACGGTCTTCAATTTTATTAATTCTAAAGAAACACTGTAATCTAGTTTCATGTCCCCAAATTCCTTATCCATGGGATTGAACTCTCCCACCGAGCCTAGCATCGGCATTTTGAATTTAGTCAGTGCAACACACAAATAGAAATAGAAAAAAATCATTAGATAAATTTTGAGTTCCCTCACTAGTCACTGCCTAATTTCTTCCCAGAGGTTTTACCAAAATTCTTGTCGCCAACGTAATATTCTAAACAATTATACACAATTGAACAATTTATCTACCAAAGGTTAAACAGAGGTAGAATGTTTATCAAGTCTAGTACAATGTTCAAATTTGAGTATAGCTACCTATGGGCCCGAATA
The DNA here is from genome assembly GCA_030386875.1 of Morinoia aosen. Classification (NCBI taxonomy): domain Eukaryota; kingdom Metazoa; phylum Arthropoda; class Malacostraca; order Amphipoda; family Talitridae; genus Morinoia; species Morinoia aosen. Next base: position 11,454,501 of record CM059561.1, read on the forward strand.
AGTTCAGCGACTTCTAGGGTAATCTAATTCACTTGACCTAGTTTCGCATTAGACTGATCAATGAGATAATTAAATTGATATTAGATGCTTTATTTTACAATATAGTTCATATGGACTAGATTTAACAGTATATTTCATAAACGACTCAAGAGCAGACTGAAAATCGCCTATATTAACCCTGGCAAATTACATTATTAGGACCAGTCATGTAGGAGACAAGACTTAACTTGGTGATCTTACACGACTAGTATTCTGATATGAAGTGAGACTCAAGATTTCTTTTGAATGTCTTGTAAGACTTACTTTCACGGATCTCCGCCGGTATTGAGTTCCAAGTTTTAGTTCCAACGAAGAGGATACTGTGTTGCGACTGGGCCTTTGAATAACAAGGAAGCATGAATTTACCTCTATTTCGGGTTAAATGGTCGTGATGACAAGTTTGCGCAGTTAATAATTGTTTTAGGCTATTGTCGCCATCATTTGTTAATGTTTTGTAAATGAAATTACAAACGAAGATATTGCAAAGATCCGAAAGTTAAGGTACCTGTAAATTTTTAAATGAATCATTTGTGTGAGAATTATATTCTAGATTCTTCACCGCTCCGATGGCTCATTTTTGCAGAGTAAAAAGTATATTGATTTATTTTTAACAGTTCCGTGCCATGCTTCTATTCCGTATTGCAGGTATGGTGAAATGAGCGTTCAGTAAAGCATTTGTAAAGCTGTTTCAGGCAGGAAATTTTTAACTTTATTTAGGGTTCCGATGGATTTTGATAATTTAGAACTAATATGAGCGATGTGCTCTATAAAGGTCAGATGTTTATCTATTATGATGCCCAGGAACTTACATGAGCTGGTTTCTTCGATTTCACTTTCGCCAATTTCAATGCGTGGGAGAGAAATATTTTTCTTGTATGAGAAATGGTATTAACCTTACAAAGTTCATTATTTATAATCTCCGCAATCAGAGCAGGATTTTGGTTCGGATGGACCGCAGAGAGCGTGCTGTCATCGGCAAAAAGGCTGAATTTGAAAAATGATGTAGATTTAATAATATCATTGATAAAAATTAGAAATAGGAGAGGCCCTAGGACAGATCCTCGTGGAACTCAATGGCTAATTCTCTGTGGGTCCGATTTTGTATCGTCAATGACAACGTATTGCTTCCGATTTGTCAGATATGATCTGAACAAATTATGGGCAACCCCTCGAATGCCATAACAGTGTGGTTTCGAAAGTGATATGTTATGGTCCACACAATCGAGTGCTTTTCGAGAGTCAAGAACTACAGAGAAGACAGACTTTCCTTGACCTATATAAGAATAAATAATTGTAAATGATTTAATATAGCCTGTGTTGATTTTTTTAGAGCGAAAGCCGTATTGTTTTTCATAGAGAAATGATTTTCGTTCAAAATAAGAGTACATATTTTTATACACAAATTTCTCGAATACCTTGCTAATAATTGGTAGCACGGTGATAGGTCGATAATTGTTTACGCATGTTTTTTCATCTTTTTTAGAAATAAGGGTTTCTAGATCTAGCAACTTTAAGGAAGTTCGGGAAAGTGCCATGGAAGAGAGACTGGTTAATAATATTGTATGTCAGCGGAGCTACAATACCAGCAATAACTTTAAGTACTTTAGTCGAAAACGTTTGTAACCCACTCGATTTATTTTTATGTCTGTTTATGCACGTAATTACATCGGAAGAGTTGGTAGGTGTAAAGAAAAAGGAGTTGTGCTCTCGAATATGATCCCCGTATTCCAGGTGATCAGTAGGTTAACTTGGAATACCATCAGCTATAGTTTTCCCTACGTTGATGAAGAAATTGCTGAAGAGATTAGCCATTTCTTTCTTCTCATGGTATTTTACATTATCTTGAACAACATATTCAATTTTCTTTTTATCGCCGTTATTCGGTTTACAGCAAGAGTTAAGGAGGCGCCAAGTCTTTTTAACGTCAGCTTTAAATTGAGTAAACTTGAGTGTAAAGTAGTTTTTTTTTATGTCTTTACCTGGTTTATCACGTAGTTTCTGAATCGGTTATATGTTTCTCTGGATATTCGCCCTTCGCAAAGGAGGGCTAGTTACGCTTGACGTTTCTTTATATTTATCACGATGTCTCCCGTAATCCAGGGTTTTGGTTTATTTTTCGGTGTAACTGTACGAGTTACAATTGGGCAACACTGATTGCGCATATTGTATGCGGTCATTATGGTTTCAGTCAAATTTACTACTGCTTCATCAATGCTCGTTGCATAATTGTTTTGTTGAGAGATGTGCAATGTTGGCATTGATTCTTCTAGAACGGTGAGCATTTCTTCTACATTTGATTCGTTTACTTTACGATAAGAGTAAGTTTCAGCCCGTGTTTTGGTGCAAGCAATATGAACATCTTTCTTAATAAGAAAACTGGAAAATGATCTGATAAATCAGAAGTAATTATTACCGCAAGAAAATCAGTTGGGTCTGTCATAAAGATATTGTTAAGCAGCGAAGCAGATTCGGAGGTTATTCGTGTAGGCTTTGCGATGATCGGAAGGAAAGATTTAGACTGAAATGCATTTAGGAAATTAGTGATTGGTACATAGCTTTCATGTTTCAGTAGATCATGATTGAAGTCACCGCATATTATTATGTTATTGTAGAAGGACCTGTTGAACTGAGAAAAAATACGATTGAGTTCGTTCAGAAAAGATATAGGATAGGCTGTAGGAGGCCTATACACCGTTCCAAGCACAATTCGTTTACCATCTCTAGACAATTCTACGATTAGTGATTCTGTACGATCCCAATTCATTGTTGCACTTGCTATGATTCTCGAATCTATGTGCTTAGATATGTATGTACTGATGCCTCCGCCTCGCTTGTTTTTTCGTAGCGAATGGCAACTATGATAATTTTCAAATCTAATCATGTCTTTGGTCGAGTCATATAGCCAGCTTTCTGTGAAGCTAATCACGTCAAGGTTATACTTAAATTCAGTAATAGTACATTGTATCTCTTCCAATTTTTGTTAGAGTGACCTATAGTTCCAACTCAGGAGCGAAAAATCCTGGCGAGTTATTCGTATAGTTTCGTGAATTTTGATATATTAGTATACCTGCAGTTTTCAGAGTCGCTTAGGTTTGGATAGATTCTGTTCAAATTATTGAGATCTGGGTCGATTTCATCTAATATATCAGCGTGATCAGTCATTTAAAATTAGTTAACAGTAAGCAGTAAGTAATATATACCTTAAAACGAAATACAGAGTCAAGATTAAAAAGAAATTCCTGTCTAGAAACTAGCTACACACAATACTCAGTCCATGAGCGAATAATATTCAATATTGTAATATTAAATAATAATATTACACTGCAATCTAGTTTCATGCTCCCCAAATTCCTCATGCATGGGATTGAACTCTCTCACCCCTAACATCGGCATGTTGAATTTAGTCTTGTCTTGTTTTTGGGGGTTATTGGAGCTTCGAAGGCTGGTCCATGTAGATCCACGTCAGAAGGGAGGCTTTCTTCTTGCTCTGGGCAGTGTCTAGAGTACAGAATAGGGATGTTTTAACGTTTTCTTTGAATGTGGTTTGCAGTCATATGGTTCAGTAATTTCAGAGTTTATATCGCCTATAAATTTATACGTTTTACAGAAAGGGGCTATTTAAGTGAAAAAATTTATTTCAATTAACCAGTGTTATATTTATGTCTACAGCATGCCTACAACTAGCCTCACATGAGTGTCTTAAGGCCTCTTTAGACGATGCAGCACAAGCGACTCATTGATGCATCACGCATCACAAGTACTCACAAAGGAGCATGCTGCTGCAGCAAAACACCGACCCGGCAAAAATGGATCCGTGATGCCTACACCCATGCAGCACACGAGGAGCACAGAGATCTAGTGTCATGGAGCTAGGATATATGGAGGGAGCATAGCGCACTCCGATCGGGCTCAATTTGGGTGCAAAAGTTGAAAGACTCGGGCACTCTCAATGCTCGACACGTCACAATTCTGAGCCAACCACAGACGCTTGGCTGAAGTTGGCTCCACCCACCTTCCCTACAACCCCACCTCATTTTCCAAAGCAAGATTAGTACCTCACCACAAGTCAGAGGGTGAGGTGGTCGTGCAAGTCGCTCTAATTTGTTATGATCAAGGGCCTGTAATCTTTATAGTTTTATACTCTTCATGTATCGTTGCTAGTAATTTAGATATTATTAAGCGTCCTCAAGTGAGGAAACACAACTTATTATCTTTCGGGGTCTTAGAATCCCAAATTAAGGATTGACGCTGGAAAACAGCTGGAAGAGCATTCAGCGAGCGTGTGCGCACTCTAACGTAGCCAGTAGGGAACTGACGTCCGTGCTGACGTCACACTTGCGAGACGGCTATTGGTTACCACAAACATAGGAGAAATCTCAAAAGCTGGTTCTCTTCACAGACGGCTATGCTCCCTCCATATATACTCCCTCCACGAACTGATCGCCATTCGTGCTTCTCTCACTTGCTCGGCTGCAGAATGCCGTCTACAAGCCCATGCAGCACAGATAAGCAAACTCATGCAGCACTTGCGACTCTTCTGAGTATCTATGATGCATAGTCTAAAGAGGCCTTTAAGTTACGGTAAGGACCAGCCTGGGCGGCACAGCCTGGAGCTCCAGCTGCCAATGTCAGCAGATTAAAATAAAATACCCTTAATAAGGTTTATTTACATAGAACTCCTGTGGGCGATTCTCTGAGGGAGTAAAGGTGAGTTTAGGTCATGAGGGGTTAAGTGGCATTATACTTTGTACAATGTTTAGTATTATGATCCCAGAACTCAAGTGTACTGAGTACATCACCACTGTGCCTCAGTGAAGCACACTTAATGGTCCGAGAGGTATGAGATGATGGTGAATGCTGGTGTTGGCTTACCCACAGTTGTTAGGTTGTTCTACGTAGGATTAGATCATATCATGAATTAGATCTATAGAGCATGGATTTTACCACAGTCTACCAAGTATCTGGAAACTGCTTTAATTATCTGGGCTTGCACTGGACTTGGGAAGGGGCCTCCCCCCAGTCCATTTTTCAGAGAAATAGGAACGTTCAGAGAGATTAAGGTGGTATTCAGGTTGCTGCGGTGAACTGCATGATTAGGACAATGCAAGAGAAAATGATCTATACTCTCAACAGCCCCACATTCACAATTGGGACTATCTGCTCAGTTAAACCGAGCCAAATGGGATTTGACACCATCATGTCCCACTCGTAACCTTGCCAAGGCAATTTCAGCTGCGCGAGATTTATTCAAGGCCCGAAACCAGTTCTCAATACTATTCCTAATATGAGTCAAAAACCGACCTTTTCCAGATGCCCTGACTGTAGTCAGCCATGGGCGGTTCCAGTGACTATGAAGGGCTTCACGGACGAGACTCAAGGCCCGGCTACACTATGCGTTTTTTACTGCGCGAATCTCAGGCATTTTTTAACTTCTGCATGCCTGAGCGGCTACACTACAGTCTACAGTACGCGGAGCAGCGGGGTCAGTTGCATGCTGCGGCTCGGAGAGTTCGGATGTCGATGAACGTGCGCTCCGGTTAGTAGCTATCGCATGTGCGATAGGGAAGAAAAAAAGAACGACAAGTGACTCACGCTACCTGTCTATTTCCTTCATGTATAAGTAATTTGCAGTCAATCAAGACATAACTACCGAACTATGTTTCGTTCTAATTTCGGGTTAAGCTATCTAATTAACAAGAAACAGGGATGATTTACTGGAAATAAATGCTATATATTTCAAAAATATATACACGGTATTCATTTTTGATTTTGGTTTTATTCACTCAGGTACAAATGCAATGGGAAGAATTATTTAACTTGTATATTTTCTATATACAAATAAATAATACACATGACTTACCTGAGCGACTACTTGACTATGCAAATTTGATGATGACTGCCGTCTCTCTGCCCCATCGTTAAGAAATGACAACATATCATAGCAAGATTGGGTCAGTCGCTGTACATCCTCTGTACCTGCTTCGATTTTTTTTAAATGCTGAACATTTTGTTCAGCCTAAAAATACTGTGTCTTCAATGTGTGACACAATTTTATTTTTACTAGTTCAAAATGACAGAGTTACACCACAACGAAAAGTTACATGTCCTCTGTTTAGCAAGCATAAAACTAAGCTCGAAATGTCAATTGAGCCTGAAAAAAACTAAAAACAATGTCAATTGAGCCTGAAAACATTTCCTTCCGTGGTGGCCTCTTTTGGTGGAATTTTATTCTGAAATGTCTATTATCTCTTCCGAGCTTTTCAAGGAAATCACAATTTCGAAAACGATAACTCAAGTTCCAAAATCTTGGGCTTTATACTAAGTGGTAGCCAGGTTACTGGTCAAACGAATTTAAAATATTTTTTCGCATTATCAATTAGAAATATCAAAGCAAAATGATGAATTTCAACAGAGAAAGCTTCAAAGAAAATTTCCATTTGTAAAAATATGCTGATTGCGTATTCTGGATACCATAATCCAAATGAAAGGGAATTTAATCGCCACAGAAAAATAATACAGTATAATAATTTCTTGTATTTCTGAAGCTTTATCCTTGTTGCTATCAACGTTATCGATTAGAAGAGGGAGTCACACAGACGGATGGACGCGGCTACTTTTATAATAGTGGTTATATCAACTGTCAATGCCTTCTCAGCGTCTAGAGATGTTAACATAGTTTTGTAAGCAAATTCTTATAACTTTATATCTTGTATGTTGAATTTTTGACGTTTCAGAGGCATTCCTTTACTTTAAATTGGTCTCTGAGCTGGAGCACCAGCTCGCGTGCCCAATCACTCGTTGTAGAAAGCACAAGCAATAAACAGAAGTACAATAGAACACTCCATGATAAAGTACAACTGCAAAATGGGAGAGCTGTCGAGCGATGACCCTGAAATGATGTGTAGTTCACTCCTAACTACGCGCCACAGATGCTTGCTGCACAAGAAGACGCGTCAAAAACCGCTCACCGTCGAAGTTCATGCAGCACTCGTGCATCCGACATGCATGCGTCAAATTAGGGCGAGTCGCGCGTGAGTTGCAAAAAGAAACGCATAGTGTAGCCGGGCCTTTACAGTTTCCTCCTTCGATGGAGGGGTGATGGTGCGATATCGGAGCGAATGAGCTTCCTTAGCAGAGAGGTCCGCCGCTTCGCTACCTGCTATTTCTTTATAGCCAGGGATGAACTGTAATTTAAGGTCATGGGAAATGGAGAGCAAAGTTAGTTTTTCTTGAATTCTAAAAACCAGACGAATGTAATGGTTAGGTTTTCGGTCTCTAATTAGGTAAATGAATTTAAAGAATCAGAAAAATCCCTCTCTTTTCACGGTGAAATAAGTGATTCTGGACCCATGTAAGTGCCTCATTGATGGCAAAGAGTTCTGTTTCTAGGACTTGGGTCTGAGATCTCAGTTTGCAATTTAAGGATACATTTTTGGATGGGATCACAACTGCCGCTGATGACGAGGCAGACCCATCAGTATATATTAGTATAAATTAGGAAAATTTCGTATGTTGAAGGTCTTGGAAAATTTGTCGGACAGACACAGAGGACAATGATGATACAGGAGTCGACGAGAACTCAGTGAGGATACAGTTGCCAGTATGGTACCACGGTGGGAGTGGAGAAACCAGTGGGTAAGCAACATGGCGGGGGATAGGGAGATGAAGTCTTGCAATGATTGACTGGGCATAGGTAGCAAAAGAATGTAGATTCGAAGTCGCAAGATTGGTCAATAGATTAATGGTTTGCATGTTCTGGAATATGCCGACATTTATAGGCAATTGCATCATCCTACTGTAATATGCGCAGGTAATTCGTTCTCGATGGAGCTGAAGTGGTGGTATATTTGCTTCCACCTCTAGAGACGATATAGGTGTAGTTTTCCTGCAGCCTGTTGCTATTCGCAGGCTAGAATTTTGAATGAAGTTTAGTTTTTCAAGATTTGAGCGTGCTGCCACTCCATAAAAAGGGGCAGCACAATCGAGCTTGCTGCGAATCAATAGTGTGTACAGCATTAGCAGCATTTCTCTATCTGCACCCCAATGTCTGTGGGATATTGACTGCAAGATATTTATAATGGGTAAGCAAGTAATTCGTAAGTTATCAATGTGAGGTCCCCAACGAAGATGGGGGGCATCCAAGTTTACGCCGAGATATCGGAACTGTTTAACATGTTCCATTTCTTGGCCACTGACCTGTATTGGAAGAGTTATGATTTTTTTATTAGTGAAGCACATACATTTGGTTTTTTGAAGATTTAAAGTGAGGCCCCAACCACTGCTTGGTCCATTTAAAAAAGGAGTTCAACTGAGCCAGGAGTCTGGTAGTAGCAATGTTAATATCACTTTGAGTGGTAAAGAAAGATATGTAATCGGCACATTCAATTAATTGTATTTCCCTTCTTATAGAGATATCTCTTAACATTAAATTAAAAAGAAGGGGAGAAAGAATAGCCCCTTGAGGAACACCAGAACTTATTGTCCTTAGGGAGGAGTACTCTCCCTCAAAAAATACTTTGAAAGATCTGTCTGAAATGTAGGACTGCATCCAAAGTAGTAGCTTTCCCTGAACACCACTTACGCAAAGTTTATACAAGAGTCCATTATGCCATACAGTGTCGAAAGCGCTAGTTAGATCACATAAAGCTACCAGAACAATAGACTCAAAGCCAGGCGCACTGCTGTTTCCAGCCGAGCAACTTGATCAATATTTGCCAAACGGCGTCTGAAGCCACCCTGGGCATTTCGGAAGGTGTTGCTCTTTTCAAGTTCATAAGTCAGGCGCCTGTTTATCATAGATTCTAGCAATTTACCAACACAGGAAAGTAAGGAGATGGGACGGAAGGTGTTCACAGATGTCATAGACTTATTCGGCTTTGGTATAGGAATAACGAAAACGGTCTTCCAGGATTCGAGTATAGTACCTGAATGTGAGCTTAGTTTGAAAATATCCACAAGCCAAGACTTATAGCTATCAGGAAGATGCGACAAGTATGAATTATTGATTTTATCAAGGCCAGCGCTAGTATTCTTAAAGCGGCCCATAGACGATCAATTTTATTGTCAATATAATTGACAATGATAAATATTGACAAATATATTGATCGTCTGTGGGCTTGATTGACGACCGTCAATTATTTGACTCAATGTATTGACGCAATAAAATCAGTTTGAGCACACAGACGATAGATTTAAATGTCAATATAATTGTCAACGATGAATGTTGACAATGATATTGATCGTGTGTGGGCTTGATTGACGACCGTCAATTATTTGACTCAATGTATTGACGAAATCAAATCATTTTGATTTTTTATTGATGGTTCGTCAATATATTGAAACGTCCATTTTGGACACGTCAATGTATTGCGTCAATATTTCATTCTGAGCTGTGGAAGTCGTAGTGTATACACCTTGAAATACTTCGAATTATATTTTTGTGTACACGCAGATCTGTTACTTCTTGCATGTTGGAGTGCGCTGCTACAAATATGTAGTAGTTTTTATGTCTTATTATTAAAAATATCATTTGAATGTTATGGACTATTTAATTTACAATTTTTAGTCTATTTATAAGCATTATGTAGAGAACTACAAACTTGGTACTTTTCCATTGGAATCTGCTACTTTCGCATGGCTAAATCAGGTACTTTTAACAAAATACGTAGGGCAAGTTATGACAATCTGGGCTGAGGGTGCTTACACACCAAAAGACTGTAAGCGAGAAAGCAAGCGAGAGAGAAATATGTCAGCAGGATATATCACACCCAAAATAACAGACAGTTTGCTCCCAAATGTCATGGAGAGATGTCTATAACAGAAACGAGCAGTACAAGCATGTGTTTGTAACGTTGAATTTCGTTCCTACTTCATCCCATTGCTTTTAAACATGTAATCTGTCCCCGTGCTTTGGATTTTTTGAGTTCAAAATGCAAATTACAGCGTTAACTTTGGATATCAGAAGTTCAGTGTATGCTGGAGGAATTGAGCAGTACGCCACCCTTATCGACATCTCACCGCGCACTGTCAGGCAGCCAGAGGCTTCTCGCTGCAGCTCGCAAGCGCGAAACCATCTTCGAGTCGATTTCTTGCTTCAGCCAATTTTTAGTCTCTCTCGCTCGCTCTCTTACCTGCTTGCAGTATATGCACTCCCATAGGAATCCATAGTTATCAATTCAAGCTCGCTTGCTTTCTCTCATCAAATATTTTGTTGTGCAGGCATCCTGACACTCTAGATATTTAATAGCTAGCTAGATCTATGATTTTTTCGCTTAAGCATTGCTGTAAAGTTTGGAATGTAGATATTAACTAAAAAAATCTAGATAGTTTTATTAGCTTCCTTCATATTATGCTGCGGGAATTACACTTAAGCGAAGCACTCTAAATTGATATTATGAATTCGCTGTAACGTTTACTATTTCATTCTCATAATATTTGTTGATTTGCTTAACCAAAGTATTTGAATAGCGAATTTACCACGTTCAGATCGCGTTATGTTCAGATTATGAACCAGACCAAGACGGCTACTGCCATGTTTTTGCGCCACCATAGTGCAATTTTTAATTGTGATCATATAGTTGATATGCTATAGCACATTTCCAACTGCAAAACTATTGATGTTTAAATGCATCTAACAAAATGCACAAACATTATAGAAAATGTATTGTATCCTCATTTCGAAAAACTGACCCATGATAATGGCAACAATAAGTTAAGTTTATTATTGGATGAAAGTAATGATGTTTAAATCATGAAACTACTTGGGGTATCAGTTATATGTATGTATACTACAGCGATATGTCTAATAAAGTGAAATAAACTTAGGAATTGCAGAATTAGTAAAATGTGATGCAGATAGAATTGTGACAGCATTAAAACAATTGTTGATAAGTAAGTATCTGAGCATTGATAATTGCATTGCTAAAGGGACTGACAATCGCCAGTCGCCAGATATCTCAGCGTGAGCGACAGCCGTTGGCTAGGTAATATCGGTTCTCGCATGTTTGTTGATTCTCTCTACATATATATACATATATGGAGTGACCAGATGCAAAAGTTTATCAAATGATGTAGTGTCCATTCGATGATAGTTCTTGAAATTTTCTGACTCATTTGCACGTAATGCTTTGAGCAATGCGTCGGTGCCGAATATTCTGCCACGTTCCCTGAACCAGTTTTTGGCCCATGTCTTGCGTTTGCGTGGGGTTTTCTTGGAGTTGAAAGTGCCAAGGCTAGCGCTACAATGGTAATTTCTTCATCATTCACGTACGGCGTCCGCAGAGCAAATGACTGGTTTTCATCAATTACATTGATGAAAAGATTGACGTCGTTTGTGGGCACCAAAAAATCTCAGCAATATATTGAGTCAATGATATTGACAATTAAATTGATCGTCTATGGGCCGCTTAAGAGTACTGATACATGACTTGAGTTCGTTCACAGAATACGGTTCATTAATTGGTGAAGCCACATCAGTACTCAGCGAGAGGGCAAGTGGAAGAGTAATGAACGCAGGATAGGGGTTAGGAGCAGGAGCACTAAGAGTTTCCTCGTAGTGAGAGGCTAGAGCAACAGCTTTTGAAGCTGAAACTGAAATTATAGTATTATGTATAATAAATGGGCTAATTTTTTGGTATAGGGAGATTGCAGGCGACTCACCTGCTTCCAAACTTTAGCCACAGGGATGTCAGCAGTTATTGTGCTGCAAAATTTTTCCCAATAAGCTTTCTTGGCTTCTTTAACCTGATATTTTAACATCGCTTGGCAACGCTTACAATTAATCAAGGGGGACGAACGGTTTTTCTTATAAAACTTCAAAAATTAGTACGAGACACTTCAGGAGCGAAATAAGCTTGGAGGTATTCACAGCATGTTTAGAACATTCGAATGGATGTTCAGACCCCAAATTTTTTTAAATTTAAATTAAATTTAAATTTTTTTTTTAATTTTTTGGGCTGTGAGGCTTTATTTCTCCTACAGTTTTTCACTTATGAAGGGGGTCTTTTCAGCATCGTAAAGATCAAAATGAGTACTATAAAGTTACGACGTAGCTTTTTGATAAGTTGAATAGAAATTTTTTTATAGCCATTTTCAGCATCGTAAAGATTAAAATGAGTACTATAAAGTTAAGACGTAGCTTTTTGATAAGTTGAATAGAAATTTTTTTATATCCATTTGAAGAAAGAAATTGAAAAAAATGCATTCAACCATATTTTAAATTTATTTTGAAGCGATATCAAAAAAACTGGATCTTAACTTTGTAGACCAGTTCATTGTGAACAAAACAAAAAAACTAATCATATCCATGTACAATATTGGCTCAGAAATAATTTTTTTTAGAAATTTCCCTTTGAGGGGGGGGAAGAAAGGGGGGTGTGGGTAAATTTAAAAATTTTATGGGCTATGAATGTTTATTAGATTGTTGTAAACATGCTGTTAATACCTCAAAGCCTATTTCACTCCGGATGTATTTTTATTTATTTTTGAAAATTTCGAGGGAAAACCATTCGATGGCTTAAGTTTACTGGAGATGGTTGAGAGATCACAGAATTGTTTTTGCTAGTCTATGGGCATTCAAGGCATCAGCACATTTGGTTGTCCACCATGGTTTAGCATACCAAGGGGAAATGTTTTCTTTAGATAGCCGAAAAAATTTTTGACAAGCAGATTTGATGGGATTTTTAAAACAGTTGTAACTTACTTCCAGGTCATGAGACTCAGCTGTTCCAGAATGAACAGATCCCTTCTCCACACGCCCCAGGACTCAGTACTGAACCTCCATGTTGGTCGCGCCTTGTACTTGGCAGAGGTGGGAGCGGAGCTACTCAAATACTGGTAACCACAGGGTAGTGGTCACTGCCCATGTCCTGCTCAGTATGTACAGAAGCAACAGGCTGCAAAGTAACAGATATTAGTGAAAAGTCTATAGTTGAAAAGATATTTTGATAAATATTAGAGTAAGTTGAGAGATCAGGAGGTGTAAGTACTGTGAGTGATGGATCTTGAAGCAAAACACCCAACAGGTTCCTGCCAGTGGGATTTGGTGTCTTATTTGGTTCCCAAAGGGGCTGTGAGCATTAAAATATCCCACAATACAACGGGTAGGTTCAAGCTGATTAAAGAAATGCTTGAGTTCCTGAAATGAGATTGCTTGATTGGGGTTGAATACATTAAGAATGGAGAGAAGCGAATCATTCTTCAAAATTGCATTTATTCCTAGAACTTCAAGTTTGCCTAAGGGAAATGGCTATAGAGCTTGTTCAAGATATGAGACATCATTTCTTATTAACCTCCTCCAGCATGTGCAGCTCCTCTGTGCATGTGTATGGCTGAATAGCCAACAAACCTAAACTGACTTTGTTCAGAGAGCCAGGTTTCGCTTAAACACAAAATATGTGGCTTTGTGGTCGTCGATACTGCCATGCGGTAGACGTTAGGGTTCGTGGAAAAGGGGCTGCAGCTACGTTTTTCCGGGGCGCTAGCTTTTTCGCGCAGCTGCCCTTCCTGAGGTTCATGTGGGTACCGCCTACGCCGTAATTAGTACGCTAGGGCAACAGAATTAATTTCTGTTTGTGCCCAACTACGGCGGTACCGTTTGAGTGACGAGCAACTGTCTGCGCCGTAATCAGTCTGTTAGGGCTCCTCTGGAAATTCCCTGATTCGCCGAACTGCGACAGCGTCTTCCTTTACGACAAACTATGCGGAACAGTTTGTCCTCCCAAGGTGGTTCCTTAAGCCCCTGTTTATGAGAGGTGTCGTAATAGACCAAAGCCTGTATGAAAAATGAGAAAAGACACTCTTTTGACTTCATGATCTTAATTTCTTTTTCGCAGAATCTCTTTGCATTGCCTCTTACATACACAGATGCATTTCAGCAATGGCAGTGATTTTTTCTTATGCAAAAATAGTGTGTACAAACATGAGCTACTGCATAAAATGGTACAACACGCAAAATTACATTTAAAATATTAGTGCTATTCAGCTAGGTAATCAAAATAATATGGAAATAATGAAATACAATACAAATGACACTTAAGGGCTAACTAAAGTAAATGCACAGACGTGCCATCGGGGTAGGGAAACAGACTTAGGTCGGGTATAAGGAACTGGTCACTTGAATAAAATACTTAAGATTATGGGTAACTATAGGAAACTGAACTCGACACCACTTGCGCTGCCCGACAATGGTATACAAATGAATTTTAAAAGGGGAGATCCTGTTGCTGAGGCTTCTGCAGTTCCACTGGAGGATTTGAGTTTCATTTCCTAGAGGCATTTAGTGATTTAATAACAGAATTATTCTTACCAGTGTTTTGAGGTGTCTTTCCTTTGTAGTGAAGTGGTTTACCTCCAATGATGGGGGAGGGCTGCACCTCACTTGCTCCCCTAATCTTCTTTGTCAGGTTTTCACCGCTGGCAGAAGGAGTAGGAGCCAACCGCTTCCCACTCACTGTGGCACTTGGTTGAACTAGAGCTTGGGAATCAGAATTATTACAGAGGTCCAGATTCTTAGAGATAGAGAAGTCTTTAGTTGCAAGGAAAGCTGAGAGCAGCTTTGTATGCAACGATGGTTTCAAATGAAATGTCTCTTCAGTGAGCTTGGTTATAGTCTCTAGTTGGTTAGTATCTACGTTAGACGGATTAAATATAGAAGGGAGTTTTGTCAGTAGTTCTACAAGTTGGGTTACAGAGACATTTTGAAGAGTCTGCAATGCTTGCTCCTGGGACGTTTGTGTGCCAATGGTTTTCTTAGGCAGTGCACGAATTCTTTCTTTAACAAAAGTCTCTCGAGTTAAGGTAGGGGAATGGGGGGCAGAAGGCTCAGGAAAACGAAAGTCAGAAGGCTCGTACTGAACATGCAAGTTGGAAGATTGGTTTACTGAATTTTTGATTTGCATTAGAGCCTCTTTGTAGGACAGTTTATTTACCTGACGAGTTTTTTCCACTAGTTTTGCCAGCTTAACTTTAGGACAACCTCCATAATTGGTAGTGAGGTTGCCTCCACAGTTACAGCACGTAGTTGTGCCTGGAGAATTGCAGTCTTTTACGCTGTGTAGACCACTAGAGACCACGCAGCGAGGAGAGCCTTCACAGTTAGCAGCACTATGCCCAAATCTCTGGCATTTATAACACTGCCAAGGCTGACCAACAAAGGTATTTAATCTCTACTGCTAGTATCCAACACGCACATAAGAAGGTAAGAGAGAAAGCTGAAAAATTACCTTGAACATTGAGGTTTTGATTTTCTTTTTTCCCTTAAATATTCTTTGGGCAGAAAGAATTTGATATCCTTCCTAAGTCAAGGCCTCAGTGAGTTCTTCATCTGAGGTATCCTCACCAAAAGGTCCAAGGACTCCAGTACTGGAAGTCTGGTTGGCAGAAAGTCGACATTTTACCTTCCAAGAAAACAATTTTGGGAACATTCAACAAAGTAGATTGCTCAACTGAGGGTCGATATGAGCGTAATAACAAGCAGCTTTCGTCCAACATTTTTGGTTATTTTCTGAATACCTGCAGTGCCAAAAGGAGAGTTAGAAAGAGCTTTTCCCAGAGCAATGTCACTCGCAAAGAATTTGGATACTGAACGTTCATCTAGAATAGGTTCCACTATGATAACAGAAAATGAAGCTCCATAAGCCTCTGAGCTACCAGGAGTCAGAGGGCCACTAACAGCTACAGAGTTGTGTCCTGGAACTGACTCAGTCTCTCTTTCACTATTGAGGATTACCCCCCCCCCCCCCCTGTTTTTATGGTTGAATCCCTCAAAAGAAGGCTCTCTATCCTCAATTACATCACACCCAGAGGCAGCTTGGATATGCACTGGGGACAGAAAAAGAGTATGGGCACCTCGTTTAGCCAAGGCAGACTGAGTATCCTCCATCATGTCACCACTAGGTAGGGGGTACAATGAAGGAGGCTGGGGCAAGCTAGAGGAAGGAAAGGATTTCCTATCTGAATCGGTCTCAGAAAAGCTTGAAATCCCACTTTCTTTCTCCTTCCGTTTATGCTTAGGCATGATTTCCTGATAGGACTCAGAACAGAAGGAGGAGAAAAAAATAAAAGAAAGTTGACTAACTCTGATTCTGTAAGTAGAATTTCCTAAAAGTCAGCAATTACTCACCACTAGCAGACTTTACACGACCACCTCAACGTACCGACGCAATCCAACTCTTCTTGAATCTAGTCAGTGCAACACGCAAAGAGAAAGAGAAAAAAATCACTAGATAAATTCTGAGTTCCCTCACTAGTCACTGCTTAATTTCTTCCCAGTAGTTCTACCAAAATCATCGACGCCAATGTAGTATTCTCTGCCTAGCCTGGCAGAAATATTCAGGGTGCCTACTTAAATAGCCTGTCCAATGAACATATCAAATGAAAAATAGACATCAATGGACATGACACATTGCAAAGCTTCAATATACATAGCAAAACATAGCAACAATGGTACACTCACTCCCGAGACACCTTCTTATCTATGAGCACTCAACTAAACGATGACCAAGTGAAACAAGAGGCAGAAGAATAGTAATGAAATATAGGAGTGAAAATAGGAGATAGTAGTAGGTGGTTAGGAGTAGTTAGAACGAGTACTTAGCTTCATTTGTTAACTTAAGAACACATTTGGCCGACATCGACTGTTGTCGCTACCAAGTCTAGTAGGGAATTTTCTGCGGGTGTTGTCATCTGCACTGAGTTCCTTCCCTGACATCTTGTATGCTCGGCTAACTTCACATCGCTGTCAAACGGGTTCATCACTTCTTTTATAATATGCTCATCATTCACGACATTTATCGGCAGAGGAACGGGTCAAGGAACGGGTTCCATTATCTACTGACTCTAAATACCCTTCAAGTTTATCTGGTGTCCTCTTCACTCGTGCGGACAAACGCAGCATCTGCCTAGTTGCAACAGCCACTTCTGCCGGACTAAAAACGGGAAATTACACTCTACGCGAAGTCACAACCTTTAATCGAGATATCCTCGTGCGATCTTTGATACTTCCTTGCTCTAAAGTCCTATCTAATGAATTTGGCGTTCGTTTAAAACTATCAAGAAAGTCTAAGCCTAACACACAATTAAACGGCTGTACTGGTTTAGTCATTACAAAAAACTTTGAAATGAGAACTTACTTGTGCCAATCGCAACTACTAAGCCTATCTCTCCCTCTATTCAAATTTCATTTCACGAAATTCTTACCACATTCTGCATGGAGGATACGTGAAGCTGTTTTTGCACACCTGGTATTTTCCGGAGCAGTTCTTCTGGAATTAAAGGAAACTGATTCTCCTGTGTCTACCAGACTATCTAACCGCAACTGCCAAATCTGAATAACTCATGATATGCCACCGCCACGGCTCAGCGGATCATCTCTATGCTTCAGGGACTATCATGTCACTGTTCCGGTTGTGCCCCCTCCACACCGAGATCACCTTGTTTCCCGACTGTCGCCCGGGTTTATCTACACACTGAAAACCCCGATATGGGATTTTCCTACATCATACACAAGCTGCGTACCTCTCCATAAATCCCTAACAATCAATCCTTCATCAAATGTCTCTTTGTGCCGCAATAGGCCCACTCCGGGCTACGTTCTGAACTGACAACTTCCCCGTGCCCTTTTCTATTTGCTACCAGATGCGTACTGTCCCGCATAAAGTGTCCTTCCTGCTTTCAGCGAAAACAACGCAGTAGTCATGCCAATCTGTGTTTCTAGCCCATACTTTCCTTCGCATATGGCGTCGCTACATAAACTTATTCATGTATCTGACTTCCTATCTTTTACTCTGAATTTGCCATATAGAGTTTCAAACTCGCCGTTATTCTTAGCATTGCGTTGAGTGAAACTGATTCCTGATGGCCCAGAAATAATGAAGCCGACGCAGCATTTTTGGTGCCAATGAACTATGAAATTTATTCCGAACTAATGATTCCTTTCTCTCTGCTCCCTGATAAGTAATTTTTGCTATTACCCTGTAGCTAATACTATGGCACGTCAACAACTCGTCCTTATCTCTCTCTGCACGCAGGAATTCCGTATGCCTAGCAACACTCAATTTTTCCTGCTGATGAAATTTCTGAATTACCATAGAATTTATTTTCCCGCAGTCGGCTCCCGTACCATACGCGTGGGCTATTTTCTTGGCTTCTTCCCAAAAAAAACGCTAGTAATTCTTGAACCCATGCACCCTAGTTATCCTGGTATTTTGAACGCACATACATTTCAAACGTTGTCAAAAATATCGAAACCTGAACGTCACCTGGCTTGTTTGGAAACTTCACTGGCTGAGGTAATTTATCACTAAGTTGGTTCCTAATTGACTCCGTAAGATTAACCATAACCGGGGATAATTCTGCAGTTTTCTACATCTTCATAAATTGGGCGCCACGATCTACGAGTTGACTGACACCAGCACGATAACTTGTAATTAATAAAATTACTGACTGCTCATTGCACTTATTGCACACCAACTCTCCTGCCGACCCCCACGAAATGTCCTTGGTCAAAACTACTCCTAGATACCGAAGGTAGTACAAACTAGCCTGTTAACTGTCCCACCACCAGGAATCTGAAACGGATAGAATGCCGGCCGGGCAGAGATCAGCACAGCTGTTCGGCCTTAGACACTCGGGTAATTTACGGCACGGACATGTAATAACAATTATATTGATAGAAGACGTGATAAGTAACTCAAGGCGTGTCTTGCGGAAGCCGTCTTTCAACCCGCCATCGTCAACCTCCCGCCGTCTGCCACAACCACTCACCGCTGAACAAACTAAACTATAACGATGCTAAAAAGAGCGGAGGGCTCCTTTAACAACACTGCACAGGGCCTTACAAGTATATTGGGGCAGAAAGACAGCTTTACTAGCCCACTTGAGTTCGAGCGTACAGTTTCAAGGTCCTGACGCTCGTGAACAATTCCGGTCGTGCGGCCGCTAACTACGCCCTCCAAGTAGCTATGAAAATGAAGCTATGAAAATGTTTCTTGTGCGTGCCTAGAGTAAAGGGCCGTTTACACTGGTCTACATTTTGCTGCAGGCTCACGTGTAGACGCTTCGTGTGGAGCTTCACAAGAGACATGTGCGCTTAGACTGGAGCGGCTAGACATTGAGCGCGCGCCGTGACGCGCGCTTTTCAAATCCAATCAGTCTGCAGGGCTGCCACTGATGGGGGATTTCCCCTAAATCTGGGGGAAACGGTGGTCGTCTGGGGGAATGGGGGAAACTCTCGTGAAATCGACTAAATTTAGGGGAATTTAGCTAGATATTATTTTTCATTAAAATATTGTGAAACCTGAATAAGTTACGCAGACGTATGGTTATTCGAATGAAAATATCATGATGCAGAACGAAAAATACCTCCTTAGCAACAAATTAGAGGCTATTTGACGAAGTTTGAACGTGGATCGAACTTGTTAGACTTGTTAGACAACGAGATTCACATCGGAACAGTGAACAGTCTCAACTCAAAACTCAGGCTCGAGAATCGAAGAGTTCGCTCAATTAGAGGAATAAAAAGGCTCTCAGTGACCGTGTGACTGTTGCTATAGCTTCGTTTTACTGAGCGAATACTCCTCAGTCAACACTTCCTTCATTAACTTAAATTGTGCGTTAAAAGTGTGGTAATTTGTCTTATGTATTAAATTGTGAATTCTGATTATTTTTAACGTCTTTTCTTAGGCAAAGGAAGCAGAACGCAGAAGTGTTTTTGAAGATAAGCTACTTGGATGCTTTAAATTCAAGAGACGCTAAAAATGTGCGGCAGGCCTAGTCTTTTTATCTTATAACGTGGTGACTTATTAATCAGTGGTTTTATACTTTAAGACTCGCATATGCAAATTTGGAGCGTCTTGTTTGAGATATTCTTGAGATTTACCTTATTTCTCTCTAGTCTTGATATGCTATCGTTTGTGCATTCAACATTCATGATTGCTTTGTTCCAAAGTAACTATAATTATTATTATCTTTCTTTATCTGCATTGCCATAATTGATTTGCGTTACAGAAGCAAACTCTGTAACATGCTGCTACGCAATCAGCATTTTTCTAATTTGAATATTTACTTTGCGTTTTAGCAGCCGAAGTTTTAGAGCGATGACAACTAAGTTTATTTTATTGGTAAATGAGACTTATATAAATATTTTGTTATTTTACAATTTTTTTTTTTTGCTTCAGATTGCTGATACTGTTCCCCTGATGAATGACCAAACCAAATCATCTTCTATGTATAAGACGAAAGTTCTATGCACAATCAGACGGAGATGACTGGCTCAGTGTACCCGAATTAAAAACTTACTTGAAATGAAATAATAATCCCAACTGCAGTTATTGTATGTGCTGTAATATTTATTTGACAAATCATTATATATCTATGCGTCGGGCAACATTCAGTGGAACATAAGAGAAATATAAATGTTGTAGATACCAGCGCTGATATCGTACACTTTATGGTAAGAGAGCCGTCCAAGGAATCCGATGAAATTGCCGTAAGCGAAATACTCTTGCAGCGTACTTTGCCCAACTCGATATTCCATTCGGACGTGTTGATCATTTCTTATCGATGGGTAAAACAAATTTCCCTGGCCGCAGAATAGCATACAAGCTGTCAATAAAAGGGACAAAATCACATTTGGACTAAATATACAGCAAGTAACGTAAGTTTCTAGTTAACATATA
The DNA here is from genome assembly GCA_030386875.1 of Morinoia aosen. NCBI lineage: Eukaryota > Metazoa > Arthropoda > Malacostraca > Amphipoda > Talitridae > Morinoia > Morinoia aosen. Next base: position 11,475,215 of record CM059561.1, read on the forward strand.
CGATAATATGTTTTATCTAAATTTTGGGGGATTTTTGCTGGAAATGGGGGAATTTATACAGCAAATCTGGGGGAAAGAGAAAACCTTCAGTGTCAGCCCTGTCAGTCTGCCAGCAACCGCTATCAGAAATGGATCGTCGTCGACAAGCTTGTCTCAGCATTGTCGCTGCACTATGAGCCAAAAAAAGAGGGGCAGGCGTGTATGGCCTTGGCTTGAACGACAAACTAGCTTAGGCAGTTATGCTCAGATATTTAATGAATTAGCTAGTGAAGATGACAATGGTTTTTAGAGCTACACCGGCATGCCAATGTCTGTTTTTTTTTATTGTTGCTTAATAAGGTTGAACCGCAAATACAGAGGCAGAACACTGTGCTTAGAGATAGTATTTATCCTAGGGCCCGCCTGGAAGCAACACATCTTTTTAGCGTCAGGAATGGCATATAATCGCCTGCGATACTTAAATAGAATTTCTAGCCCCAGCCTTTCGTATATTATCCCAGAAACGTGCCAAGCAATCTACGACGTGCTCAAGGACGAGCTTTTGAAGGTAAGCTAAATATGTGCAGAGAACTCTTCATTATATATTTGTATATATTAATTGTATAATAATAATGAAGCGTGATTTTTAACAAATAAAATATACTGAACGAAATATTACACAATAACGCGAATAATTTTTATTCCATTTTCTTATTTACACCATAGATCAAACATAAACTGTTTAAAGCAATAGCAGTTACCGGTAATATGCAGTTTTCATTTGAGAGCTAGATGAACAATAATAGAGCATGATCCTGCAATGAAAACGAAAAGATCACTGTGCTATAGAAGAAGATATAAAGTTAGTGCTTAATCGAGGCATTACATGTCAATTTTTTTTTTGTGCGCCATAGAACAATGCATCTCGAATTAACTTTTTTACAATCATCTTCTGTTCCTCATCAAGTGCCTCAACCTCTTGAGCAATGACTAGGCCGTAATTTGAAAATACCTCAGGATTATTAAGATTGTTTAGCGCTGCGTGCATTAGTTTGTCTGTCACATCCTCACTTTGTTTCCTGTTTCAATTGCGCGGCAATGCTGGGGTGCCACCTAATGCATCGTTAGGTAGGGCGAGTTCTTGAGCAGATGCACTGGCTCTGCTAGTAGGTTTACTGATGCTGCAAGTAGATGCGCTGGTACCGCTAGTAAATGCGCTGAAGCTGCTTGTAGGTTCACTAGCATTGATGTTAGGTGATGGAATTTAGATGACAGCGAGATTAGCCTCGAGGTCTATATCAGCAAGCATCTGAAAATTCATAATTTGTTACGTACAATAAAAAATATTTTTCTTTCTGTTTTCAGCTACCTTCAACACAAGCAGAATGGAAAGCAGTGGCGGAAGGTTTCGAACGAAAGTGGAATTATCCACACTGCGTCGGCACCATTGATGGTTAGCACATTGCCTTAACAGCATCCGCACAGCGGTAGCAATTTTTTCAACTATAAAGGAACGCATAGTATAGTTTTAATGGCCGTTGTGGATTCAAATTGCGACTTCTTGTATGTGGATGTGGGGAGAAACGGCAGAGTTGCTGACGGGGACGTATGGGGAAACTGTTCTCTTTCTAGACTCTTAAGCAACCAGGAAAATATTCTGCCTTCTGCTGAGTGCATGCAGAACTCTGCATACACACTTCCATATGTATTTGTTGGAGACGACGCTTTCCCGCTAAAAACCTATCTGATGAAACCTTTTCCTTTTCGAAACCAAACCCCAGAGCAACGAATTTTCTCGTATCGCTTATCAAGAGCACGCAGAACTGCTGAAAACGGCTTTGGAATCATATGTTCGATATTTCGCGTTCTATTAACAACAATTCAGTTAGAACCATCGAAAGTTCAGAAAATTGTTTTGTGCACTGCTGCTCTGCATAATTTTCTACGCCGCACATATCCCACTGAATATTTGCAAATGACGGAGAATACAGCTGAGGGAGATCGTTCAATGATAGTACTGCAAGGAACTCAGCGCAGGGCATCACAGGAAGCGAAAGATGTCCGAGACAATTTCATGAGATATTTTTGCAATGAGGGAGCAGTGCATTGGCAAAATAGGATGTGTAACATAAATGAATAATAAATTTGATTCAATAAATAAGTTAACTCTTCTCTGATGTATCAATCATCGATCACTTAAAAATGCAAATTTCACACATTATTCATGCAAATTCACACATTATTCATGTATCTAAACAAAGCTTACAGATTGCAATGACCAATATTTGTTCATTAATTCAGACCTTAATGTACAGTTGTAAATAATTCCAGCTCAATGTTAAAAGTAAACCACACTTTCAATCGCAATTATATCGTTACAGTATTTTGCAAGCAGTAATAAGATAGTTAAAGTTGAATGATATTATAAAACCCATACTAAAACTAAGAAAACGTACTCACTTCTTGTTTACCGGTCATTGAAATAGATTAGCGTATGTGTATTTTTCTCATCGTTACAGTATTTTCGACGCATGCATGTTAATTAACATAGGTGTAAGCTACCGTGCTGGCGTTATTGTGCATGTCCAAATTTTGATTTTTTGGTGATTGAAGTGTTCCAACATAGGATGGTGAACACAAATTATCGTCAGATACTAACACTAAAGTCTACGAAAATTTTGATAGTGTGGACGAGCCTTTTAAACGTATCAATTACTGTTAAAATAATTCATATTCTAAATTTATGGTTTACAAAATAAAATTTACCTACTTTTCCATTCAATGTGGGGATCATTTGTATTTTAAATAAACAAGATCTATCTGGTGTCCTTTAACTACACTTGGCGGACGTTCATTCCTGGGATCGGTTAGTTTGGAAAAGGTCTAGTTTTGCTAAAGGAATTTCACCTTTTTGAACCTAACGTATCCTAGTAACGAACTTATCAAACTTAAATCCGAACCTAGGATATCAAAATTGGCTAAGGTCAAAAAAATGAACGTGGATTATCTCTAGGGTCCCTAAATTACTCATGGGGAAATTTTGGAAATTAAGTCTTTAAAGTACATATGATCCCAATGTGGTATTGTAATGAAGAATATAACCTATATTTGGCATATTATGCAATTGTACAATGTAAATATGAAATGAACGATTATTTCTAACTTACCATATCGGTTCGATTTGAGTCGAAAGCAGTAACGTCATCCAGTGAAGAAGTTGGATCTCTGATCTGCTCTCTCTCATTTAAAAATGACTGCTGGTTGTAACACCATAGTTTAGGAACGTAGACTTGTTCTGTTCCACAGCCAGATTTTTTTTAAACTAATATGTTTTTCCTTTCACGTGTGTATTGCGACCGTAAGCTATGCAATCTTTTCTTCATTTGAACGAGTGAAATGTTAACGTATTCGTTCATTTCCTTTAAAATACTATTGAAAGCAGCCTCTCTCTTATTGCGATCCTTATATTCGCTGCTTTTCGTCCGCCATAGGTATTCGTGGGCTCTGTATATCTCAATTAAATGCGAAGTAGCTTCTCGCGGCAGTGTTATGTAAGCCATAATCAAAGACTAAAGGCCCACACCTCACTTTATGACTGCTAACAACACACTGACCGGGAACTGAGCTGCGATGCTCACGTGCGTCGCGCCTCACGAATTCGATCAGAGCGAATAGGGAACTTCGGGCTCACACAAACAAATATTAGAAAGACTGAATTAGCTGGATTAGAATTAGTGAAGATGGATGCATTAGAACTAAGGGTGAGAAAGTGGCAAAAGCAATGCAGTGGAGTGGACGGTTAAGTAGTGTGGCCAGATACAGAGCAAACAAGTATGAATGTGTGAGAGGAATGTGGAAGTATGTTGCTGTACCTATTGTCATGTATGGTATGAGTACTCTGGCCTGGAATGGAAGTGATCTTGAAAAGCTGGATGTAATACAAAATAAGGTAGGACGTTTAGCATTGGGTGCTCCAAAATGGAGAGCTACAGAAGCCATTATAGGTGACCTAGGGTGGAGCCATTTTTCAGAAAGAATGATGAAAGTGGTGCTGAATTATAAGGTGAGAATTGAAAGAATGCAGGATAGCAGGTGGGTAAAGCAAATTTTTGAATGGAATCTGAGTGTAAGCTATTGGGAGAAAGTGTGTTGGGGACATGCAAGGAAACTTAGTATGCAAAAGATTATTCATGTTAGAATTGGGAGACCTGTGGATGACTAGGGTTTAATAAATGTTGGAGGCGTAGGGCCTGAGTGGGACTGCAAGAGGTGAAAAAAAAGAGATTGAGAGGCAAATAAAAGAGTATGGATTGAATAAGTGGAAGTTTAGCATGATGCGGAAGCCTACACTTAACTGGTATATGAAAAAAGAAGCACCTAAGCTTGAGATGTTCTATGATGGTAGTTTTGGAAGTCAACTCTTGTTTGCTGTGAGATATAAGTAATTAAGTGTGAACAGACGTACATGGAGGTAGAATGAGAATAATAACAGATTATGTCGGCAGTTTAATAGTGGAGTAGAGGAAACATTTGAGCATTTTGTGCTGGAATGTAGCAAGTATGAGCAAGAGAGAAAGTTTCATGAATGTGGTGTTTGAGCAGTATGGAAAGAATGAGTGGTATGCCAGATGTGCTGGAGATGATTGCGGTATAAGCTGTCTTGCTGGATTGGATCAGGAGTGTAATTTGAATTCATTGAAGCGGTAATTGTGTAGCGTTGTTCAGTAATCAATTTTCCACTTTTCGGTTCCTAGAAATAGGTAATTAGATCTAAATAAACAATTTTTCATCTATGCACTTTCCGTCGGAAATGAGTATTTAACAAGGTATAGCAGTGGGTTTGGTTTCGTCTTTGATGACGATTGCACTGGAAGCAAGACTTCATTGCAGTGATGTCCTACAACGGGATCGATGAATTTCTCTCCGCTTCAAACACTGGAGTTGCGGTAACTTATTTACCGCTATAACTCGTAAAGTATTTGTTTCCGACGGAAAGTGCATAGAAGAAAATTTGTTCATTTCGATCTAATTGACTATGATTAGACACCGAAAACTGGAAAATCGATTAATGACCAACGCTACACATTCACCTATTGAAGCTATGAAAATGTTTCTTGTATGTGCCTGGAGTAAGAGACAGTGACTGGAATGAGCCAGTCAGGTAGAGTGGGCAGTAATGACCCAATATGCCTAGGGATGGTGTTTTGACACACTGGTTATCCCAGTGATGCCGTCCAATGGCAGCTTGTGACAAGGATTGGTAGATTCTGAGTAGTTAAATGGACAAGTCTGGTACCAGGCACTGAACTCTTTGTGTGAAAATTGTGGAGGGAATTGTATGCTGTTACAAAGGCCCCGACACTGTCGACCCTCAATTTCAAGTTCAAGTTCAAGTCGTTGAAGAGTACGCAATCTAAGTGGATGTTTGATGAAAAGATTGACGCCCTTTGTAATGTAGCGTTTGTTACAATCAAGAGTAATGCAATCGATTTTGTGAGCTCATGAGTATCGTTGTCTTTTGTGGTTGTATTGTTTCTTACCATCATGAGTAGCCCCAAGGGGGGTAAACATAAAACAAATGGAGGGGCTTCTGCCGCCCCGTATCACAAACCCCATCCCAAAGCTCATCGCTCAGCCATTGAATTTCTGAAGCAGTCTTCTTCATCATCCGCCTGAAATGAACAACCTGAGAATACTTTTGCATCTCATGACAATGTTAATGAGGGTGTTGCAAGTGAGAGCAATTCAAATAATTCTGACCAACCTTTGTTTCAACTAAATTCATCTAACCAGAACTCACCCAAACATGAAGTGGAACCTGCTCGGCTTGCCAAGCGTCTTAGAAACCTGATGGAGCATCTAACTCATCACTTAATTCTGACCAAAAACTTGCAGGCTTTCAAACTTACCAGTTAGAGGAAAACAACCCTGCAGTGGCCTCTAACGTTAACAACTCTTTTGACCGTCTGCCTTCATATCGTCCACCATAGTCCATCCAACAGTGCTATTCATCCAGTAATTCTGATAGAACCAGCTAAAGAAAACAATCCTAGTAAATTCTTATCCAATGAATTTCAACTTTTTGTCAATATTGAGTTTAACCCATTCACGGAAATTCAAAATTCCGTTCCAAAGAATAACTAAAGGAACACATTTAAAACGTTTTACATGAGTGACATTCTGCTCACTGATGCGTTATTTTGGAGTTATTAAAGTTTTGAATTTTCGTCTTCCATACCTGTTGCGTTGCGCGCCTGAGCTGTTCGAGTACGCTTGGGTACTTTGTAATGTTTAATTTGCCGACCCCGCGGAGCCTGAACCCACTTCTAGGATGTTTTAGTTAATAACGCAATAAAGGTTATTACCCAAAAATATTACGTTTTAAAAATATTATGATATTAAATCTACAGTATTTACTCCTACGGTTTTGCTAATGTTCTAAAGTGGCCGCCATATTGACAGTGATGTCTAAAGCATATCAATTTAAGTCTTCACTATTCCAGTCCCGCTAATATTTTTGGGTGATGACCTTTATTGTGTTATAAACTAAAACATCCTAGAAGTATATTCAGGCTCAGCAGGGTTGGCAAATAATCAATTACGCCATATATTGCAAAAACAAAAACTTTTCCCCTACTCCGCGCACTTGCGGCATTGTTGGAATATGCGCTGCTTTGCGTGGGAAAACCATTTCATAAGCGCCGTTCCTATAACTTCAAAGTTAAATAACTCTAAAATAACGCATCAGCAAGCAGAACGTCATTTCTTATAAAACGTTTTTAAATATGTTCCTCTAATGGTTCTTTGGTACGGTGTTTTGAATTTCCGTAAACGGGTTAAACTTAATATTGACGCAACTTTTTAAACTCCTTTCATCCTCTCCCTTTGCTAGTGCAGGAATTTCTTCAATTGACAAGAACTTCTTAATATTCTGGTTCTTACCCTGACGAACTCTACATTTTCTAAAGTAGGTTCTTTACTAAAAGTAACTCAGCTGGGCTTGGCCCTTGGCTGATTCACTGTCTTCAGCCTGCCAATCATACCCAAACCATCAAAGTTATAAATCCATTTGGAACTTAAACTTCTGACTCAGAAATAGAAGAAGCTCTTGAAGAGGCAGGATACTCAAACCTAAAAGTATCTTGAATCCTAAAACCAAGAAATGAAGGCCCAAGAACAATGATCATAATAACTTTGGTATTCGGCGTCGGAAAGGAGAGTCTATAGTAGTCTTCCCGTCAGAACAATTTCTTTCCGCCTCAAATACTAGAGATGCGGTATGTAATTTACCGCTATAACTCTTTAAATACTCATTTGGGACGGAAACTGCATTGAAGAAAAATTGTTTATTTAAATCTAATTAACTATTTTTAGGCACCATAAGTGGAAAATCGATTACTGTCCTCTCCCTCACATTTACCAACTTTTCAAACTAATTTTCTCCCCGAGTACATCTAACTCAACTATCAAAGATTTAAAGTTGACCCCCATATTGGAGGACCATGGTAATGCTTCCAGTGCCAGAGATTTGGACATAATGCCCAACAGTGCAGAAAATCCCCTCAGTGTGTAGCATATTCTGGATTCCATCTGGTAAAAGACTGCCCTAGAAATTTTGTTCCAAAGTGCAAAAAGTATATTGGTCCCCATTCAGCAAACTATGGAGGCTGCCCTTTTGTTTAACAAGTAAAATCAGTAGGAAAAATTAGAGTTCAGCACAAACTTTCATACCAAGATGCCTTGGAAAAAGTGAAGAAAAATTTACCACTATTAGAAACTGGTAATTCTCAATCCATCCAATCCACAAACTCAATGGTAACAATCCCAAATCATCTATCAAACATGATTCAACAAACTTGCAAGTAAACACACTCCTCAGTGTCCACTCAAACTGACAATGACTCTCTCTCTCTCTCTCTCTCTTCCAATGACTTGCAGACAACCTTAGCTTATCTAGTTTCACTGTTATCCAATGTCCTCTTTCTTTGTCAACCATAGGAACCAACCTCTAATTCAGAACAACTGAATTATGTCGGGCTTAACTTTCTTGTGCTATTATCACTACGGAAAGCCCACCTAAGATGCGGTTACTTATATAATGCTCTGTAGAGAGAATCAGTCAGGCAAAGAGGCAGTCACCGCCAAGTCTGCGGTGTGTGCCCATAGCACAGCAGTGCTGGGGTTGTGTCCTGCCCGTTTACTGTATATCACCACATCACTCCAATAAATGGACATCGCAAGCTGCGTATAACTACCACCCCCCCTTAACGTGAAAGTCATGGACGCAATCTCTAGAACCGAACCTGTGAGAAACACTAGGACCTCAGGAACCGAACAATCGTGACGACCCAAAAACCCAAACCCTACAATTATATTGCAATTACAGTCATCAATACAGTGACTCCTCGTCTCTCCAAAAATATATATAAAACCCTCCACCAGCTCTGAGCTAAACCACCTCACAGAACACGTTTCACACTCAAATATCTCAACTCAACAAGCTAAAAATCCGATTCTATAAAAACATCTCTGAGACAGCATTCTCATTATCCGATAAGAACCCCAATAACTTATCCACTCAAAAAGGACTGAAAATTCTTCAATGAAATAGCCCTAGCTGGCGCAACAAGCTTTGTCTTCTTAAGCTACATCTCTACTCTTCTCATCCTTGTGGTGTGTGCCTCTGTGGAACATGGCTGTCTGCTGGATTTGAGTCCTCATTCATTAACTACTTAGCAATATATTGTCACCGTCAAAATGGTCATCAAGGAGGACGTCTGGTAATTCTAGTCCGTAATGATATCCCTCACCTCCCACTAAGCATCAATCATTATCCTAATGGTCAAGTAGAAGTTCAAGCCCTATCAATATCAATCAACCATTTAAGATATCTAGCCATTTTAAATGTCTACAATCCAAATCAAGCAGTCAGACTCCTAGAAATCAATCAGTACTATACCACTCTAAAAAAAACTTTTTTAGTTGTTGGTAACATTAATGCACAGAGTACTCTGTGGGAGCCCAGCAATACTTGTACCCCTAGCATCACTGGAAGAAACATAGAACTTTCTCTGCTTCAACATCCTACTATTGCTCTACTTACTCTTCTCTCACTTCCCACTTACTTCAACACCTATCATAACATTCACTACACACTGGATCTCTCGCATCCACAAACCTTCTCTCTGGTGCAGCAGGTTCAATCAGGCCCTGACCTATCCAGTGACCACTATAATGTAATAACAACCCTTACATTATCCCCTCGAGTTTTCAGGTATCAGACCCTGCAACGCTGGAAATTTGACTAAGGGTCATGGGATGCATGGGTAACATCTCTTCCAAATAAAGATGAGTTAAGAGACGAAGATGTAGTCACAAGCTCGTCAAATTTTACAGTCTGCATTCTAACAGCCTGCACTGCAACTTTTCCCCAAACAAAAGAAGTGGTCAACCCTCGTTTCAACAAACCTTGGTGGAATCTGTGGTGTATTGCTACGCCAGGCATGTATTCCTACGCGCCGCCAATCACAGGGCGGCGTCTGTCGGCGGGTTGCTTGTGTACACATCGTATTTTGTGTTCATGGACGCTTTGGTGTTCCTATGTATTTATTTCTGGTTCGAATGACACATGCGACTTAGTTACGTTGTAAGCTTCTCCGTTTGAGCGGCAGGAGATATTTTGTGGGATCTATTTCCTGACGTATGGAGCGTCGGTCTGAGCGCCGGCCTTCGACATTATTGCGTCTGTTGCTGGCGAGTGAGGTTGAGCGTGTTTGAGCTTCCGGTTTCGCTCTTGAAGTATCCTTGCGTGATACTTGTGTTGTGTTTTTTGCCTGTGCTGAGACACAAGCAGGTAGGACCTGCAGGCGTGTTGTGTGCCTATGTGTCCAAGTGTTGTTCAGACTCACCACTCTAGCTTGGAGCTAGTGAGTGGTTCCTTTCTGCCTTGAAGTGTGTTCGTTTCACGGCAGCGTGTGTTCACACTGGGTGTGTCCTCTGACACACGAGCTCAGGTGTGTGTCTGGTGTCAGCTGCAAGGGAGGTTAAGAGGCCGATCCGAGCTCTGGGAGCTCGGCTTTGAGACCTTGGGTCTCGGGATTTGCACATCCCACAACAAGTTATCTAGGCTTGTTTTTGTCTAGGCTTTTTTGCCTTGCCTTATGTCGGATGTGCGTCAGGCAGGGACTGCGCCATCGAGAGATGATGCAGGGTCGCCCGGGGCGGCTAGTGGTGCGTCTGGGACAACCACCACGGTTGATCTTAGGCAACTGGCCAGCATCCTGGTGCAGGCTAAGGGGCCTATTATTGACCGATTGGGGAGAGCTCTCCCCAAGTTCAGCGGCGACGGTACAGTGGATGTGTCGGAGTGGCTGGATGACCTTGAGCGCAGGTGCAAGGTCGAACAGGTTGAACCTGAGGAGGTCGTAGACTTCCTGCTCGAGGGCAATGCTGCTCGGGTGTTCCGCGCCCTTAGGGTGCCGGAGGCCTCCCAGTGGGAGGTAGTGAAGGCGACACTGCTGGCGCAGTACGGCATGTCGCGGCAGGAAGCCTACAGGGGCTTCACGGACCGTCAGCTTCAGGCTGGCGAGGCCGTGGACGTCTATGTGGACGACCTGCAGCGCCTAGGCGCTCGGCTGAGGGCAGGGCCGGAGGACTTGATCTTCCGGGTCAAGTTCCTTGAGGGCCTGCCTCAGGCCATCCGTAAGTGGGCAGTGATGCTCCCAGAGGTTTACACCTCCAGCTTCGAGGAGTTGCTGTCGAAGGTGCGTGACAGGGTGTCCGCACAGCGTGCTGCTGATGGCCTTACTTATGCGAGTAAGGCCAAGGCAGCCGCTGCTTCTTCCGGGAAGAAGCCTGGGCTTGTGTGCCCAAGGTGCACAGGACCTCACCGGGTGAGGGACTGTACCCAGACTCGCCGCAAGGCGAAGGTGGTGCCTCGTTCGAACAGCAGGAAAGAAAGCTTATGCTTTCACTGCTCGAAGCCCGGGCACTTTGCTCGGGACTGCCCAGAACCCACAGCTGCCGCTTGCGGCGCTGATCGCGGTTCGGGTTTCCGCGGGGAGGAAGTGGAAAGGGGCACCGCTTCCTCCGGCGTGGAAACCATGGAAGTTTAGGTACTTCCACTAGTCTCTCTACGAGAGGCTTGGCTGTCAGGGACAGCCAACAGCGTCCTTTGGACGTTGTCGTGACTGGCGTTCATGCGCCTGTCACGAGTAAGCAGGGCTTACCCATGGCAGCTGGTAGGCTTACTTCGAGTAGCATGCCAGTTGTCAAGGCTATTGTGAATGGCCATTCTGCCTTGTGTCTGGTCGATACCGGCAGCGAGTGCACGATGGTGTCCACGGGAGGGTGGAGGGTCTGTCGGGCCGCAAGGCCCGACATTTTGTGACGGCTGATGGCAGAACTTCCTCTAAGGGGAAGGAATGTCAGGCAGTCGTGCAGTTGCATGGGCACTCTTTAAGAGTGCCAGCAATTGCAGTTGAAGGGTTGGAAAATCTTGGCGTTGACTGCCTCTTGGGTGACGATGTAATCGATCACATGGGAAGAGTCACTGTCAAAAGAGGACCCAACTCTCGGTACCAGGTTGAGTGGGGTCAACCCACCTCTGCCAGGTGCTGTGGTAGTGCTCCCATGAAGGGAGGTCGTGAGGTTGTTCGTGGGGTTAACTCACTTACGATTAGTGATCACGACTTTGAAGCCACGTTTTCTAACGGTCATTGGACCGTTAGTTGGCGTTGGTCGGCCGGCGAGCCGACGCAGCTTCAAACTGGTGTTGGCGAGTACAGGTGTACGCGTGCGCCAGGCGTACATGAGAGGTATGCTGAGGAGATCCAGAGTTGGATCTCTAAAGGTTGGCTGGTGAAGTGGAATGGCCCGGTAAAAGGGGTCATACCACTTTTGGCGGTTGTCCACCCAACCAAAAACAAAGTGAGACCGGTAATGGATTACCGTGAACTTAACTTGTTCATTGATTCTCACACTGGTGATGAGCAAACCGCTGTGTGTGCCGAAAAGGTGCGAAAATGGAGGCAGTTTGAAGGGGAGCTTAAGGTCGTTGACCTTAAGTCTGCCTATCTTCAAATTCGTGTCTCCCGTGACCTCGTTCGCCCGCTACTAGGGTTTGAAGAATGGGGGGGAGAGAGGAGAGGAAAGTGGTATTTTATTATGTTACATCTCCCCCATGGCACTTTCTTCACGGCGTGACGTTGCTATGTCATCTCCTATGTCTCTGGATTACTCTATAATGACTTCAGGGGTCTAACCTGAACCAAAAATTAAAAAAAAAATTAATTACAGTTGTTTATGTTTCTTTGTTGTGCTTATAATGTAACCAATGGACTTTTGGTTTCAAAATGCTTCTTCTCCTACAGGTTTTGAGCTACAGTGATGACTTTGGTATCATTAGATGCGGAAACACAAGGGCTTTCCAAAAACAGGAGTGGTTCTTCACAATATATTTATTTTCAAAAGATATGACGTCATAAATCCACATTTTTTTGATGAAACATTTCTTTTTCAAATTTTTCAACTTTTTTTTCATTTTTTGAAAATTAGGGAAAACCATTTGAGTTTTTGCAATGTCCACGTCTTTCCACATCCAATGATACCAAAATCATTACTGTAGCTCAAAAACTGTCCGACAAGAAGCTTTTTGAAAACCACCCCCTTAAAGATCGTTTTCTTTGATTTCCCATTTTTTTCAGGAAAATCGCACTTTTTAATAGAAGATAATCGATTTTCATTTGCATTTCATATCAGTATACCAAATTTCATTGCTCTAGGTTCAATAATGAAGAAAAAGTTTTGTATGGGGGATGCTGTCCTTAACCTTTTCATTTCTATCACTTGCAATGAAAACCTTTGAAAGAGATCAACAGCCTTTTCCACATCCAGCAATAACCCCTCTCCACTTGCCTCTTCATCCCCTTCTTCATACTAGTGCTTTGTTAGTGCCAAATTTTGCCCATGAGTCATCTGCTAATCCTTCATCCAAAACTTATAAACAGCTTTCTAATGAACTTGTTCATGATTATTATAGTAGCTGTCTGCATGCTTTCGCTGAAGGTTCCCACGTAGAAAGCCCCTAGACCTCCATTGCAGCAGCTTTGGTGATTCCAGCAAAAAATATTTTCCTTGATTGGAAGCTCTCAACATTTATCTCCTCATTTGGTGCAGAGCTATATGCAATCTATGAGGCCTTTAAATGGGCCCAAAACAATCTTATGACTAGAGAGTCTTTCGTGGTCTTTTCAGACTCCTTATCCTCAATTCTTCTTCTCCAATCATCTTACCAAAAAAAATATACCATATTAATATTCGATATTCAACAAGCCTTGCCAATTTTGAATAAAAAATACACAGTCAATCTCCAGTTTATCCCAGCTCACCAAGGAATTGCAGGAAATGAAGCTGCAGATGCAACAGCAAAAGCTGCACGCAACCTCAATTTTTGCATACTGTTTCCGTTATTCACTGAGGACATCCAAAAAAATTTGCTTGGTCTCTTGAAGACAAAGTGGGGAAAATCATGGAGTGAATCAATCCGAAATGGCAAAGGTATGTTTCTGGCCTTATTAAGGAATTAAGGACTCAATCAAATATAAATAATAATAATAAATAATAAAAACATCGGCATCTTTGGGATGCTTATTTCCAATCAAGCCTGATACATATGATCTTAAGCATTGGTTTTTCAAATGTCTTAAAAGAATAGCCTTGGGCATCTCACCTAAGTCAGGCTATTGAAACTGCCTTAACCAGGCTCAAAATTGGACATGCATGACTTGTAGCTCATCTGTATGGATTTAGATAGCTTGATCACTCAAACTGCGAATGTGGCAGTGTTGAAACAGTTCAGCACTTTCTCCTGCAATGCCCAAATCATAACAATGCCTACCACCATCTAACCTCCTTCCTCAACTCTGTACATGTACTCTAACATTGAAAAATGTACTAGGTGGAGGTCTTTTTTCTGACTCTGTGCAGTTTCTAATACCGCAAGCTCTTGCTGGTTTCTTGAAAGGCACAAACAAAGTATCATTTCTGTAAGCAAGTACAATCACATTTCCTTAGTTGTGTATGAGTGTTGTGTAAGTATCTGTTAGTGACCATATATGCTAGCCAAAAGTACCAAGTTTTATAGGTGACCACTTTCCTCACTTTCTCAATGAATAGCCAGTTAAGGAAACCGTCTGGGTAAAAAAAGTCCGTTATTTATGAAGGGATTTCTCTGAAATTTTTTAAAGTAGGTGTGAAATGATGCAAAGATCATTTGTTATTTCGACAAAATTTTTGTATCTGCACTGGATTTTTTTTTCCAAAAATATGATAAAATAGTTTTTTTTTAAATCCTACTTGTCGTGATTCCAACCACGACATATAAAAAAACGATCATTCGAAGGAGGACGCTCCGTAAATCGAATTGTTCGAAACAGCCAGAGAAATGTCGAAAGCGCGCTGGCGGTTATCAACGTTCTTTCCATCTACCAGCTTCTCTCCATCTTCGAAGAGGACGCGAAAGAAGAAAGGGTGTCGACCGACCGACGGGGAGTTGCCAGACTTCAATTCTAGGAAGGTTTTACTATAAATAATATTTGTATTGTTCAGTAACTAACGTTTATTAGATCATCAGTACAATTGTCGAGAGTTGATATGTATCCCATTGTGAAATAATTAAATACGCTAGAGTTATTCGTAACGCTCAATTGTGAATCAATCCATCTTAAAGGTTGTAGCGACGATTATCGTACCCGCTGGGGTGTGGTTAGGAGCTAGTCGCCTTGGCAGCTCTGCGACAGGGGAGTCAGTGAGTCCGCAATAGCCTCAGAGGATAGAGCTCTGAATTGTACCTTGCCAGCCTGCCCTTTGGGGCCGGGCTTCGTTGTTTCTCACCATGTGTAATTGAAGTGAACTACGCATATGTTCTCAAGTAAAGTAATGTAATTGGCTGTCCGCGGAGCATATAGCAACATCATCTCGGAATCCACGATTAAGATGAGTTCTCATTCCATACTATTTCCCTTACAGCGTCCTCATTTCGATTTCTTACGTATAGTAGGTCTAGATGGATGCCTTCAGCATACATCAGTAATGTTACTTGTAACGTAAATTAGATGCGCAATGACTCTTTTCTTTATGTGTCATTATTTTGTATCAAGATAGGTAATAAATAACAATGTGTCCTAGTAGTATCATTTCCTGTTAATTAGAGAGAGAGAGAGAGGTTAATCATAAATTCTGTTTGTTGAAGACACGCTACCCAATTAATTGATTTACTACCAATATTCTTATCAATTAATTGAAGACATTGAAAAGTCTCAGTCTATTTTGATCTTTATTAACTAAAATAAAAGAATGGTGACCTTCAGTCACGACGAACGCCGAAAGAAATGAAAGCAACAAGAAAATGACGATGATAAATACCAGAAAAGAACTGCCTCACGATGATTGGATGGCAACGATGTGATCAAATATAGGGCATCACAACAATGGTGGAATCGGTGTAGATCAACAAGAGACGAACATAACATGTTTCTTCTACAATTTTGAAGTTACAGAACCAGTACTTCGTTTTTAGATTGCTTATATGTCTATATAACCATAAGGGCTAGGGAATTTTAATAACTTCTTTTTGTGGATTTTGGGAATTAAAAAAAATTGACCTTTCTTCATTTTTTTCATGTCGTGTAATTTAGGATTTCAATTTCAAAGTAATGGATGCATCGAATATTTGTACCCCTTATGGATACACTTTGCTAAGCCCTATCGAATGGTATATAAACCATTCTTGTAGCTCTAAAATTGTGGAAGAAGTAGCATTTGAGAAACCAATTATCAAGTTTTCAGAAAAACGCGTTTTTTCACAAAAAAAAATGTTTTTCTTTTTATCTTTTGAACTACAGGATTTTCTACAACGAACTCTGTAATATAGCGAGTAGTGTAAGTTCTAGTTAGAGAGACCATAAGTTGGCAACGCTCGAGAGGGCAACACTCGCAAGTCAGTCTGCAATTGGCCTCGGATTCAACAACAAGTAAATGTTGACCGAGTGTGTACATAATTAACTACTGCGGTTGGTATCTAACTTCTTAAGTTCTAAACTAATGTACTAATTCTATTCTACCCTATACTATACATTTCCCGTCTATCTCCGCTCTACTCTTGCTAGCCACAGTATTGAAAATGGAGTATTAAGTTAAGGTATCCAAGAGGTGAGTGAACTATTTACCTAACTTGCTGTGTCCTTGCATGGTATTGTGTTCAGTACTATAACTATTTGGTGTCTATGTGGAACCTGCGCTGTGCTCTAGTGTAGGGCTATCCACTCTATAATACTGGCGACGAGGATTATTTTTTGTAGAACTATTGGGAGAGGCTAGACTAATGAAGGAACTCAGAATTTATATTATTCAGTGACTAGAGTATTGATGCTGTAAATTTCTGATTTTTTTTCAACAAGGGGTATTATTACAGCCTCTTGAATTGGCTACTCTTGCAACTGATATTGTTGCTACTACTATTTCAGGTAGATATCTGACAATTAGCTGTAAAGCTGGGTAAAAATGCCAATGCTAGGCTCAGTGGGAGAATTCAATCCTTTAGAGGAAGAATTCCCAGAATATGAAGTCAGGCTAAACTGCTTCCTTAGTATTAATAAAGTGGAAGATTCAAATAAAGCTAAAACATTTATTGCTCTGGTGGGTCCTAAAATTGTTAGGTTGATCAAAGACCTACTATCACCTAAAAGACTTTTAGATGCTACCTATGAGGAGATCATGGAAGCGTTAAGACGGCATTTTAAGCCGACACGCAACCAGATCTTTGAAAGGTTTAGGTTCCATAAGCGGAACCAGAAACAAGGGGAGAGCATTGCTGATTTTGTGGCTAGCTTAAAGGCCCTTTCAGACACCTGTAATTTCAAACAGGAAGTTCTGGAAGAAACTCTGCTAGATAGGTAAATACTGGGTGTGGCCAGTAATGATGTTCAAAATTGTTTGCTCAATGAAAATGACCTCACATGGAAAAAAGCCGTGGATCTGGCAACTGCCAAAGAAACTCAACTGAGGGAGACGGTTGTGTTAAGGCAACCTAATTCCATACTAAATGTGGGCCAGCATAGAGTAAAGCAAACTGCTATTAAGCCTCAGGGCAAAACTCAGGCTCAAGCTAGCCCCAAATCAGCATGCAGCGGCTGTGGTAATCTGCACTGGCGTAGAGATTGCCCCTATAAAGACAGTGTTTGTCATGGTTGTGGCCAAAAAGGCCATCTTAAGAAGTGTTGCTTTAAATTGAAAAAGCAAAATTCTGCTAAAGACAACAAAAATAATTTTGTGCATGCTATGCATGAGAAAAGGGGGAGGGAACACCACCCTAACCCTAATAGAACTAACAATGCAGCCTGTGCAGACTATCCAGTTGCTAATCTAGGCTGTTATGGAGAGATTTTCTCAATAGCCGAGGAAATGAAACCCCCAATCAAAATAAAATTGTTACTAAATGGTGTGCCATTAGAGATGGAGGTAGATACAGGTGCTGCCAGGTCTATCCTTTCAATGGCCACCTACTCTAAAATACCAGCCAAGTCCAGACCCGAGCTGAGACTTTCTGATGTTAAGCTTAGGACTTATGGGGGAGCGGAGCTAGTAGTTTGCGGAGAGATTAGAGCTAACATCCAGCGTGAATCTGGTAATATGGTTCCTCAACTAGCAACTATTGTGATTGTAGACAGGGAGGGGCCAGCTTTGCTGGGTAGGGACCTGATTGATTCCCTTGGGCTAACTATAGTATCAAATAATGTCAACAAATTGACTACCTGCCCTGAAGAGTTAGCAAATAAATTCCCTGACCTTTTTCAACCAGGTCTAGGTTGCTTTAAGGGAAGGAATTTCAAAATAGAAGTGGATCCAGCTGTACCACCAAAGTTTTGTAAGGCCAGGAACGTGCCTTACACACTGAGACCTAAGGTGGAGGCAGAACTTGATAGACTGGTGCAGGAAGGTATCCTCACCCCTGTACAATACTCGAGATGGGCAGCGGCGATCGTCCCTGTGCTCAAGGCTGATCAAAGCATCCGCATCTGTGGGGACTACAAATTAACAGTCAACAGAGCCACTAGGCTTGATACCTACCCTATACCCAGAGTGGAAGATCTATTTAGCGGGTTAGCAGGAGGAGTTATATACTCCAAGCTAGATATGTCTCAGGCATACGCTCAACTACCCTTGGATGAAGACTCCAAGGAACTCACGGTAATAAACACCCACAGAGGTTTATTTGCCTACAACCGTCTCAGTTTTGGAATTGCGTCCGCACCTGGAATCTTTCAGCGTGCCATGGAAGGACTATTGCAGGGCCTCCCAGGAGTGTTCTGCTACCTGGATGACATCCTGGTGAGTGCCACTAATGAGCAAGAGCACAACAAGCGTCTCTATCAAGTCTTATCTAAACTACAGGAGGCAGGACTTAAACTGAAAATGGATAAATGCCAAATTGGAGTGCCACAGGTATCCTACCTTGGATACCAAATTGACAAGGATGGATTGCACCCCACTGCAGAGAAGGTAGCAGCAATCCAGAATGCACCAGCCCCCACTAATGTAACTCAACTGAGAGCCTACCTTGGGCTGCTAAATTTCTATAGGAAATTTCTAAAATCATCTGCAACTATGCTGGAGCCCCTAAATACCTTACTGAGAGACAAAACCTCTTGGAAATGGGATGCAAGTCAGGAGAGAGCCTTCCAGAAATCTAAACAAGCCCTCCTGGACTCTCAGACTCTAGTCCATTTTGACCCTCAGAAACCCATAGTGGTAGTGGCGGACAGTAGTGCGTATGGTGTGGGAGCGGTGCTGTGTCACCTTATTGATGGGATTGAACGCCCCGCCTATTTTGCCTCCCGAACTCTAACAGCAACAGAACGCAACTACTCTCAAACTGAGAAAGAAGCCCTAGCTATGGTGTTCGCACTTCGAAAATTTCATTGCTACCTGTGGGGACAGGATTTCACTGTGGTTACGGACCACAAACCTTTGTTAGGACTATTTGATCCGGGTAGAAGCATTCCTCCGATGGCATCCGGGCGCATACAAAGGTGGGCTTTACTACTGCAGTCCTACAAGTTCACCTTGCGTCACCGGTCCGGCGTGCTGTTGGGCACAGCTGATGCTCTCAGTCGTCTACCTTTGACAACTCCCGAGGAAGCCACACCTATTCCTGCGGAATGGACGTCCTTAGTTAATTTCCTTGAGTCAGCTCCAGTCACCAGCACCCACATCCGCGACGGCACCCTAAGGGACCCAGTACTTTCAAAGGTATACAAATACTGCCAAGTAGGCTGGCCTTCGACGGTAATTGGTGACCCTGATCTCGCTCCGTATACTAGGAGGCGAGACGAATTGTCCACACAAAATGGCTGTGTGCTCTGGGGAGCAAGAATTATTGTACCCCAAGCTCTCAGACAAGCCATTGTGGACGAACTGCACTCTGGCCATGCTGGATCATCCAGGATGAAGGAGTTAGCTCGCAGCTATGTATGGTGGCCGCTGCTGGACAAAGATCTAGAAGAAACGACTAAGTCATGCAGCGAGTGCCTGAGCACTCGAGCTGCACCAACGAAAGCTGAACTCCATCCGTGGGAATGGCCTGCGAAGCCTTGGCATCGCATACACATTGACTACGCGGGCCCAATGGATGGAAAATACTATCTAGTGATCGTGGATGCACACTCTAAGTGGGTTGAAATTTTTCCCACGTCTACTACAACCTCTAGCGAAACGATCTCGTGCCTGAAACACACTTTTGCGACATTTGGATTTCCAGTAACAATTGTTTCTGACAATGCAACGTGTTTCACATCGGCTGAATTCCAAGAATTTGTGAAGGCATGTGGTATGCGACATATTACGAGCGCACCATACCACCCTTCAACTAATGGACTGGCAGAGCGCATGGTACAAACTTTCAAGAAGAATATACGAAAGTCAACGGAACCCCTACGCCTAGCACTAGACAGGTTTCTGTTCAACTATCGGCTGACACCCCACACGACAACAGGTGTTACGCCCGCCGAACTGATGTTAGGCAGAAAAGTTCGCTCTCGTCTTGATCTGCTTTGGCCGTCAGAAGCAATCGCGTCCAAAGTTGCTCAACGCCAGGACGCTCAGAAAAGATACCACCCAGGGTCTCGCGCGGTTGATATTCCGCCGGAGTCTCCTGTGATGGTCCGTCAATACACGCCGGGTTCCCCAAAATGGACCCCTGCTACCACCATTGAGAAAACAGGCCCGGTATCCTACAAGTGCCAACTGAAGGGGGGAGAGGTCGTTCGTCGACACCAGGACCAAGTTATTACCTGCTCGAACACCATCCCTGAACCCTTGGAACAACCTACGGAGGAAACCATCGTGTTTCCACAACCTGCTCAAAATTCATACCCACCACCTCCGACCAATGAACCTGACACCGGAACACCTGATTACCCGACTCCCACCCAGGAGGCTAGGATGCACGAGCCTCCAAGTGCTAACATCTCACGCAGGTCTACCCGGGCTCGGAAGCCTGTGGTGAGAATGGACCTTTAGGATTGACTATTGAATATGGGGACTGGGGATACAGGGAGGGGTTTCTAATTAAGGAGGGAGGGGTGTAATATAGCGAGTAGTGTAAGTTCTAGTTAGAGAGACCATAAGTTGGCAACGCTCGAGAGGGCAACACTCGCAAGTCAGTCTGCAATTGGCCTCGGATTCAACAACAAGTAAATGTTGACCGAGTGTGTACATAATTAACTACTGTGGTTGGTATCTAACTTCTTAAGTTCTAAACTAATGTACTAATTCTATTCTACCCTATACTATACATTTCCCGTCTATCTCCGCTCTACTCTTGCTAGCCACAGTATTGAAAATGGAGTATTAAGTTAAGGTATCCAAGAGGTGAGTGAACTATTTACCTAACTTGCTGTGTCCTTGCATGGTATTGTGTTCAGTACTATAACTATTTGGTGTCTATGTGGAACCTGCGCTGTGCTCTAGTGTAGGGCTATCCACTCTATAATGTTTGTAGCTCTTTTCAAGCTCTTTCGATTGATATAATTTATATTGCTGCAGCTCTGTAACTCTGGGAAAAAATATACAACAAAAGACAATACGTGTAATTCTTCAAAACAACCACTTTTTTATTTTTTCATTTTTTTCGACCAAAATAAGTTTTTTTCTAGTCAACTCCTTAGTTTTATAGCTCTATTCAAGTCCTTTGGATTGGTGTGTTCGCCATAGCTGTAGCTATGATACTACAGCTGTCATCGAGCTATGAATGAAACTTGTTGGAACAGACAATATTTTTTTAATCTTAAATGCAGAAAGTTAATTTAAGTTGGCTAGTCCAAACTAGTAGGTTAGCCCCGTCACCAACCGGCCACCATACCAAATAATTAACATGAATTGGAGTAAGGAAGTTCAGATATACGAAGAACAAGAAGTTTTATTCGAGAAATCTGCAGCACATGTCGATTCCTCAAACAGAATAAACGACAAGAGGAGGCGGTTATAGGACGGCAACGAGCCCCCTACACTAGAATAGTAATAGAACTGGCACAGCAATGAAATACACAGGACGCCCCAGATCCCGCACGCCGGCACCAAAAACAAGACACCGCACATCTGCACTTCACCGTAGCTATAATCCTAATAAAAATTCAACCTAACAATGATTAATTTGACTTCGGTGCGGAAGAATACGTGCCACGTATTCCACCAGGCAGTACGAAACTTACATAATCTAGTTCTTTATTTAATAAGCAAAATATACAGTAATTTTTTACCACCCTAAATAAATTCAATTGGGAAAATAAATCAGAGCTAAGCAACGGGGTATGAATAATTAAACAAGGTTTACAAAATTGAACAAAATACTAAATTTCGAAGCAAGAGGGTTTTCGCTAACGCAGGGAAATTCCGCCATAGAATTCGCTAGAGAAAATTTAAGTAAATTTCAGAAAAAAACGTATCCCACAGCCCCCACCTCCCCATGAAATCTTCGCTTTAGAAAACAAAAGATCTTTCATATCTTAGCCTGCGAAGACCTGGAGTTGGGACAGCGACTATCCCAACAAGCTGCGGTATCATAGATACGGCAGAACAGCTAAATTCTGAAATTGTCAAAATTTTATAAAAAATATTTATTCAGCGCTAGAATGTTTCGTTTGAATAATGAAAGCACTTGAGTAGCCTATGAACGAACTATATTGCTATTGCCGCAGAGAAACACGCTCAATTGACCCCCAATAATGAGGGGGGGAGGGGTCAAGGCCACGCCACCCCCATCGCTTCCCCCCCCCCTCTGGTGGGCGCACTATTCGGAGTAGACGTAAACGGAAAGTACCAATGGAAGCGCAAGAAAATCCTCTTTAATATGCAAATATAAACAGAAAATCAACACATATCCCGATTTCTACCCAGACGGTCTCCTTAAGCTAGAGTTTCAGAGCTCTACTTGGTTGAATGGAAACAAAACTAAACATTTACCGTCTACATTCTCAGAAAAATAACCGATTACCAAATATCACTTATCATATTGTCACTTCAGAATTTATGCATTATGCTGAACTAAAACCTTCCATATATTTTTTTACCTTAATCCAAATACATATTTTTCGTCTTTTGTTCCTAATGTATACATAAAAAGAAAAAGAGAAAAGAAAGAAATTAAGGCTTAGCTTAATTGCTTCAATGCATTCTTCACGTCTCCCCTTACCTTGAAACATTCCTCTTCCTCCTTTCAAATTATCCTATCTCAGCTTTAGTAATCTCAACTATTTAGAACTGCAATGATTTGAAGCATCATTCTGGCCTCCCCAGTATCTGGTATCAGTAGTTTGCACTAACCTGAGATTAGGGTGGTGCTGCAAATCATATATATTGTGGTGATCCCAGCGGCAAGCCGCGGACCTCCACAAGACCTGAGAAAAGCTGCCTCCAGACTACAACCGCATCCGTTCCAGAGCACCTCCGGACCCGAAGCGCCTAGTCAACCAAACACGGGACCTGAGAGAAGCCGCCTCGCGACTATGAGAAATGGTGCCCGTAAGCTACAACGGCTTCCTGCCTCCAGCACCACAGGCCCACAAACTCGCGACCAATCAGGACTCACGCCCGGACTCAGGGCTTGCACTCGAGGCCTACATAAGGCGACCCCAACAAGGCTCGCACACACTCAAGCCCTCGTCCTCGTTCAAGTCACATCTCCAGCACCAGCCTCGTGTTCCTGCATCTAGCTTCCGAGATCGACTTTGTCTCTCGCGTACCTACACCAAGCTCCGGAGACCGGCCCTGCCTATCGACGCCCCAAGGTGTTGCAAGGTCTTAAACCTAGTAGCGTCTTGACGCTTCAAGGTGTTTCAAAGCCTTAAAAAAGTCACGTTGCAACGCCCCGCGCCGGCGTCGTCGGCCCAGCCGCTCTACGACATCTCTCGCCCGCTCCGGCCGGCTAGCCTCGCCGTAGCTACTTACCAGCTACAACGGTGAACCGCGTGGCGGCTGGGCCCGACCCAGCTGACTAGCCTCGTCTCGGCGCCCCGCTAGCACCAGCTGACCTGTTCGTAACAGTCGCACGACGTAGCACCAATCATCACGTCTCGCCGCTGCGTTCGTAAGTAGCGTCCTCGCGGACGTTACCCGCTATTGGTGCTTGTTTCATTCATTACGTAATTCTCGCATAGTATTGTATTTCAATCATTACGTATTAGTGCTATTCTCGCATAGGATTGTGTTTCAATCATTACGTAATTTATGTCATTTTCGAATAGGATTGTATTTCAATCATCACGTATTAGTACTATTCTCGCATAGGATTGTGTTTCAATCACTACGTCATTCCCGAATAGGATTGTGCTTCAATCATCACGTATTTGTGCTATTTTCGCATAGGATTGTGTTTCAATCATTACGTCATTCCCGAATAGGATTGTGCTTCAATCATCACGTATTTGTGCTATCGAAACAACCGGACCCCCAGTATATGCACGACCAAGGAGACTGTCTCCGGAAAAATTGGAAGCGGCGCGACAAAAATTCAAGGAAATGCTGGAACATGGCATCATCAGGCCGTCGAAGAGCGCCTGGGCATCACCCATGCACATGGTACCAAAGGCAGCCGAACCCGGGGCATGGAGAATCTGCGGAGACTACAGACGACTGAACGTAAGCACCAAACCTGACCGTTACCCAATACCACACTGTCAAGACTTCCATTACAAACTGCATAACAAAACAATCTTCTCCAAAATCGACCTCGTCAAAGCCTATCACCAAATACCCGTCAAAAACGAGGACATCCAGAAAACGGCCATCACCACACCATTTGGGCTGTACGAATACACCGTGATGTCATTCGGGCTGCGGAACGCAGCCCAAACGTTCCAACGATACATCGACGCGGTAACAAGAGACATGGACTTCGTAACGGCATACATCGACGACATACTGATAGCGTCCGCAAACGCAGAGGAGCACCAAAAACACCTCCGACAACTCTTCCAACGGCTACAAGGAGAAGGACTGCGAGTGCACCCCGCCAAGTGCATTTTC
The DNA here is from genome assembly GCA_030386875.1 of Morinoia aosen. Classification (NCBI taxonomy): domain Eukaryota; kingdom Metazoa; phylum Arthropoda; class Malacostraca; order Amphipoda; family Talitridae; genus Morinoia; species Morinoia aosen. Next base: position 11,499,773 of record CM059561.1, read on the forward strand.
GGAGTGCCCGAGCTAGACTTTCTCGGACACAGAGTGTCAGCCGGCGGAATCTCACCACTCCCTCAGAAAATAGAGGAAATATGCAGTTTTCCCCAACCAGCAACAGTAAAAAAGCTACGACAATTCCTAGGAATAGTCAACTATTACCACCGATTCCTCCCAGCCGCAGCAGAAAAGATGCAAGCTCTGACCGGATTGACAAAAGGATACTCCAAAAACTCGAAGAAAATTATCAACTGGACAACAGAACTAGACGCAGCGTTCACTAGCCTAAAACGCGAGATCTCGCAACTCACCTTGCTAGCGCACCCCGCTCCAGAAGGCAAAAGCACCTTAATCACAGACGCATCAGGAACCGCAGTCGGCGCCGTACTACAACAAAAAGTCGGGCAAGAACAGCGCCCCGTAGCATTTTTCTCCAAAAAACTAGACGACACCCAACGTAAATACAGCACCTACGACCGCGAACTAATGGCGATATTCCTCGCAGTGAAACACTTCGAGCATTTTTTGGAAGGCCGAAGCTTCGAAATCAGGACAGACCATAAACCGCTCTGTTTTGCCCTGCAAAAAGCCACGGAAGGCAACAGCCCCCGGGTAGCAAGACAGCTCTCCTACCTCTCACAGTTCGACTGCGAAATCAAGCACATCAGCGGCGACAACAACACGGTCGCAGACGCGCTATCACGTCTGGTGTCAACAATAATACCTAAAGGACCCGCGATCAACTACGACAAAAAAATGACCGAACAAAACAGAGACGCAGAATTAGAAGAACTGCTGCACCCAGCATCAAAGAACGCGCTCAAACTACGCCCCATAATCAGACAGACCGGTAAACCACCCCTCTGGTGCGACGTGTCAACAGGCCTACGGAGGCCATACATCCCGGAATGCTGCAGAAAGAACGTATTTCAGCATTTCCACGGGGCGAGTCATCCCGGCATACAAGCAACAAGGGACCTCTTGAGGCAGCGAGTAATCTGGCCCGGACTCAACAAAGACGTCGGCAAGTGGACACGCGAGTGCATTCCATGCCAGACAAGCAAAATAATAAGGCACACCAAATGCCCGCCCGGGAAGATGCCGGTACCCAAGGAACGGTTCCAGACGATACACATCGATATCGTCGGACCACTACCCGTGTCACAAAACAAACGGTACCTGCTGACGTGCATTGACTGCTTCACCAGATGGTGCACCGCTACCCCAATGGCCGATTGTACGGCAGAAACAACAGCACGGGCATTCCTAAAAGACTGGGTAGCATCATTCGGCGCTCCAACAACAATCATCACGGACCAAGGCGTCCAGTTCGAGTCTAACTTATGGAAAAACTTGCTGACGGCGCTGGGCGCTGAGAGACAGCGAACGACAGCGTACCACCCGCAGAGCAACGGACTGGTGGAGAGGATGCACAGAAGATTGAAGGAGGCGTTAAAAGCTACGGTCACTGACGCAGACTGGGCAGACGCACTACCCCTCATACTGCTTAACATCCGAGCCACGCCACACACGGACGCAAACATCTCCCCCGCCGAAATGGTATACGGACAAACATTGCGCCTCGCAGGAGAGCTACCCGAGAAAGAAAAAGGAGACCGGCCCGCCAGAGAATTTCTACAATGCCAAAAAAACGAGTAAAAAACCTGCAGCCAATACTGCCACGACAACAGGGACCCCAAAAAGCCAATGTCCCGAGCGCTCTATACAAGGCGACCAACGTCTTCGTGAAACACGGGGGGCACAGAAGACCCTTACAGAAACCCTACGCAGGTCCCTTTCCCGTGCTCCAAAGGACACCAAACTACATCACCGTAGATATACAAGGCAAAAAAGCTAACATCGCGACGAAAAGGGTCAAAGCAGCGTACCTACCCACCATCGAGGATAAACCTCAACAACAGGCTAAGGCACCGAGAGCAACAAACTACGAAGTATACGAGGGAGTTCCGTTCCCTGGAACAGGCACAGCAATCCCTGAAACAGCAAAACAGGCAGTATTCACTAAATACGGCAGAGAAAGCAGACCACCAGTGAGGTACTAAGTGTTTTAAAAGAGAAAAAAAAATAATAAAAAATAAAAAAAATAAAAAAAAACCAGGAGAGGGACACCTGTGGTGATCCCAGCGGCAAGCCGCGGACCTCCACAAGACCTGAGAAAAGCTGCCTCCAGACTACAACCGCATCCGTTCCAGAGCACCTCCGGACCCGAAGCGCCTAGTTAACCAAACACGGGACCGGAGAGAAGCCGCCTCGCGACTATGAGAAATGGTGCCGTAAGCTACAACGGCTTCCTGCCTCCAGCAACACAGGCCCACAAACTCGCGACCAATCAGGACTCACGCCCGGACTCAGGGCTTGCACTCGAGGCCTACATAAGGCGACCCCAACAAGGCTCGCACACACTCAAGCCCTCGTCCTCGTTCAAGTCACATCTCCAGCACCAGCCTCGTGTTCCTGCATCTAGCTTCCGAGATCGACTTTGTCTCTCGCGTACCTACACCAAGCTCCGGAGACCGGCCCTGCCTATCGACGCCCCAAGGTGTTGCAAGGTCTTAAACCTAGTAGCGTCTTGACGCTTCAAGGTGTTTCAAAGCCTTAAAAAAGTCACGTTGCAACGCCCCGCGCCGGCGTCGTCGGCCCAGCCGCTCTACGACATCTCTCGCCCGCTCCGGCCGGCTAGCCTCGCCGTAGCTACTTACCAGCTACAACGGTGAACCGCGTGGCGGCTGGGCCCGACCCAGCTGACTAGCCTTGTCTCGGCGCCCCGCTAGCACCAGCTGACCTGTTCGTAACAGTCGCACGACGTAGCACCAATCATCACGTCTCGCCGCTGCGTTCGTAAGTAGCGTCCTCGCGGACGTTACCCGCTATTGGTGCTTGTTTCATTCATTACGTAATTCTCGCATAGTATTGTATTTCAATCATCACGTATTAGTGCTATTCTCGCATAGGATTGTGTTTCAATCATTACGTCATTCCCGAATAGGATTGTGCTTCAATCATCACGTATTTGTGCTATTTTCGCATAGGATTGTGTTTCAATCACTACGTCATTCCCGAATAGGATTGTGCTTCAATCATCACGTATTTGTGCTATTTTCGCATAGGATTGTGTTTCAATCACTACGTCATTCCCGAATAGGATTGTGCTTCAATCATCACGTATTTGTGCTATTCTCGCATAGGATTGTGTTTCAATCATTACGTAATTTATGTCATTTTCGAATAGGATTGTATTACAATCATCACGTATTAGTACTATTCTCGCATAGGATTGTGTTTCAATCATTACGAATAGGATTGTGCTTCAATCATCACGTATTTGTGCTATTCTCGCATAGGATTGTGTTTCAATCATTACGTCATTCCCGAATAGGATTGTGCTTCAATCATCACGTATTTGTGCTATTCTCGCATAGGATTGTGTTTCAATTTATGTCATTCTCGAATAGGATTGTACTTCAATCACCACATATTTGTACTATTCTCACATAGGATTGTGTTTCAATCATTATGTACTTCTCGAATAGTATTGTATTTCAACCATCACGTATTAGTGCTGTGTTCCAATCATTACGTAATTTACGAGTAACGAACAGTGCTCATAGTAGTCACCGAGGGCCCAGTGTAATGGTCCGTGTTCCGTGTACCTAACAGTCACCAATATAATTACCGTGTTACCCCGTGTCGTCCATATCCTGCCGAATACGGTTGTACCTCAGGCACTCGCTTCGGGCTATCCTATCACGAAAAAGATAGCTCAAAGTCTGCCCGAAGCGTGTTGCAGCCTGGGGGAGAACACCACAATATTCCTCCCCCAGAGGCCCATGCTGACACAGGCATCCTTGTTAACTGCTGGGATCCGATAACGTACCTGTCTCTTGGGAAGCACCAGGCTGCACCGCCCAGGCTGGGGCTTTTTTTTCGTTTAGTAACTTTTGTATGAATGTGTTTTTTGAAATTGAAAATTTTGCCACTATTATTTCCTTATCTTGTTCCTCTCTCTCACTCTCTGTCTTCTGGTTGCCCTTCTTAAAGCCATAACTTTCATTTATACTCCCGTCCTTGTGTTGACTTCCTTACCTAAATTATTACTCTGACTTGAACTAATTATTGAAACTGCCTCTCCTATTTCTATTAGCACATACTCTGCCCATTGTCAGTAAAACTGGATATACACTAGAAATAGTATTGTTAATGCAGAAATCTTCCTCAGGTCAACATTGAGTAATTAAGATTAAGTAACAGAAAGGAAGATGGACTCCAAAGAGAAGTTAGTAACCATTTTGTAAACAACTCTCCATCTTCCTAGATCATGTAGTATATATTCCTGCAAGTGTGTGAAGGTACCTCGGGTTCTCTGAAGGGTCCGTGTGTGCCTGTGTGGGTGTGAGGAGGAGTGTGTGTATGGGGAGGTGGGTTGTGTCTCATTTGTTCCAGGTTTTACTCTTTCAGATCAATAATATTACTTATAAACTAAGACATTAAAAATGTGTGGCTCATTAGTAAGGCTCTGGTTGGCATGCTCTAGGAATTTCTTGACTAATCAGTGTTGCCTGCACTCAGAGTGGCCAAGACTTGAGGCTGCAAGAGCTTGACCTCAAAGCCTCGCAAAACTCCAAGTCAACAACAACAATATGCCAGGTGGTCGTAGTATAGCACCATATGTTTATTGTAGCATATAACCCCAGGTTATACATCGACAGAATAACAAGTAGCGAATAATATCATTATCATATTATATACAGGTATTCTTCAAAAATCAGTCACAAGTCCTACCTTATTCTATGTTATGATTCATGATATATTTCATGATTTTCCCCCAATACAGAAACAATTATTTATGCAGATGATAGATCCTTTTTGATTACACACTCAAACTTGGCTCAAGCTCTCAATATCTTGCAGAATGCTTCGAATACTCGTTCAAGTTTGTCAAAATCCACTCGCTTTCAAATATCTGCTGAAAAAATAAAAAGCATACATGTTTATCCATAAGCATACAAAACCTTTCTATCCAAAATTTCACCACACAAATATAAAATTGGTAAAGAATGACAAATCCTTGGAACTCAACCTCGACTCACAAGTGAGATGGGGTTTGCACATCAAAGATGTCATGCAAAAGTGTCAAAAAGATCTGAAGCTGTTGCATATTTTATCCAATTTGAAAAGGTTTGTACGCGCAACCCCCATCCATGCGTACCGGAGTCTTTATAAACACTAGACAACTTAGTCCTGGCGCTATCTTTCTCGTCACCTCCTCAAGTAAACACCTAAGAAAACGTCTCCGAGTTTCATTACCACGACCAAGGCCGCACCTCTAGCGGCACACAGAGTCACTCTGCGCCGCACCACCCCACTCCAAACGAGACGGCCCTATAATATCCATAAAGCAAACTGGCCACTCTACAGAGATCACACAAAAGTTGACGAGCCTAGAAACCCAGATGACTCGATTGAAGATCTCCTTTATCAAATAGAAAACAAGATCAAGACAGTGGCAAATGCAGCCATCCCGCAAACCTCAGGCAAATACTCGAAACCCCCGTCCCTTGGTGGACAGCATAATGCCAACGAGCACTACAACGGCACCGCCAAGCAGGAAGGAAACTACGCCGCTCCCCATCATTAATCAATAAAATAGCGTTCAACAGAGCACGTGCGCAATGTAAATATGTATTCTCCAACAGCAAAAAGAACTCCTGGCAAAACTATTTGACAACAATCAACGCTCGTACCTCCCCCTCTGAAATTTGGAAAAAAGTAGCGAAGATTGCTGGAAAGTTCAGCTCGACTACCCACCCATCTTTGGGCATTCAGGACAGAATGGTCTCAGACCCTTGCCAAGTGAGCGATCAATTTGCTTCCCACTACTCTCGGGATTTTAGTTTTCACCGAGCGAATCCACCTTTCCTCGCGCACAAAACCTCCTTGGAGAACCAAGCCCTCAAGTTTGCAGCAACTTCTAACCAACCGTATAACGACCTGATAACTCCTAAAGAGTTTCACTCCAACCTATCGCACTGCACAGATAGCAGTCCGGGTCAAGACGGTATCACTTATTCAATGATAAAATTGGCTGATCCAACACTACAGCAGCTAATACTCCACCTGTACAACTAAGCACACATCCCGCACTCATATCTAAACTCATGGAGAATCGCTACAATAATTCCGATTCTCAAACCATGCAAAGATCCCCACGTACCAAGCTCATACAGACCGATCTCTCTCGTTGAGTACACTGCGCAAACTGCTGGAGAAAATCCTCAACACCAGACTGGCTTGGTTTTTGGAGCGTGGAAGCCACATAAAACCCATTCAGTCTGGTTTCCGCCACAATCGCAGTACCACAGATAACCTGATCCAGCTGGAAACAGCGATTCGTGAATCTTTCAACGCTAGACAACATTTTATAGCAGTCCTCTTTGACCTGTCTAAAGCCTACGACACCGCTTGGCGATACGACATCCTCCGATCCCTACACTCCTTTGGACTGCGCGGAAATCTAGCATACTTCGTCGACAACTTCCTATGTGATCGCCGTATCAGAGTGAGAATAAGATCAGCCACCTCGACGCCATACCCTGCCCAAGGCAGCGCACTATCCTGTACCTTGTTTCTTGTAGGTGTGAATAACATAGCAGCTACCTTACCCCATCTGTTGGAACCTCAATATACGTGGACGACTTCACGATCTACTTCGCCGGAGCTTCCACGCGAGTTGTCGAGCGGCAACTTCAACTTGCGATTAACTCGCTAACCCGCTGGAGTCAACAAACAGGATTCCAATTCAATGCTGAAAAGACAGTATCCATGCATATCTGTCGCCGACACCACTGCCCCAAAACGGCCCATACTCTGACAATGAATGGTCAACCTGTGCGAGCGGTGGAGCAGTATAAGTACCTAAGACTGATTTTCGACTCCTCCCTCACCTGGAGGCCTCACATCCAAAACCTGAAGCTGCGCTGTAACTCGACCCTTAATTTACTGAAGCTACTTTCTAACAAAACATGGGGTGCGGATAGCGCTCCTGAAACTTCAGGAGCATTATCAAACTACATAATGCTCCTGAAACCAATGCTGGATTATGGCGTGGAGGTTTACTCCTCCGCAGCACCGTCCGTTTTGGACCTTCTCCACCCATCCAAAATGCTGTCATTCGTATCGCAACGGGTGCATACCGTACCTCCCCAGTGACAAGCCTCCATTTAGACTCGGGTCTCGTGCCTCTACGGCTATATGCGACCTTAAAAAGTCTCAATTACGCGGCCAGAGTTGCTGCAAGCGTCTTCAACCCTTTACATGAATTGATCACCTAAGCAAATGAACCTCCCGCTGACCGACGCGGAATCAGGAGAAAGGCCCCACACCTGAGAGCCTTCTCCCAACGTGTTTCGGACCTCCAAGATCGATATGCTCCCTATCGAGACCAGGTGCTTCTAGAACAGATTTCTCCACTTCCGCCGTGGCGGTTGCCTGCTGTTAACCTCTGTCGCGAACTTTACAAATATTCCAAGTCCACGACGGCCCCATCACATCTTCGAGCACTTTACCTCGACCATGTCCGAACCCATTAATTCCTCTGCTGTATTTATACGGATGGAGCCAAAGCACAAGAAGGAGCAGCATATGCTTATATGCAAGGTTCAACGACGTATTTACGTTGTATTCAACAGCATGCTACCTCGTATACTGCAGAACTATATGCTATAGATGATGCTTTTAACCACGCGGAAACTCTTCCTCACCTGGAGACAACTATAATTACCGAGTCGCGGAGTGGTATCCAAGCACTCCCGAGATACAACTCGCCTCACCCCATTGTTCAACGCATACAGTGTCGCCTCATTTTAAGCCGTAAACAGTTTACTTTCTGCTGGGTGTCCAGCCACGTCGGAGTGCCGGGAAACGAAGCAGACAACCGTGCAGCTCGAGAGGCTCTCCACCTGCAAATAAATCCGGTACGCCTTCCTCGAACAGACCACAAGTGGTATTACAAAAAGAGCATCCGAGAACCCTGGCAGGCTGAGTGGTCGGCACTGGCCAACAACAAGCTAAAGGCAATAAAACCAGATGTCCGTCCTCTCCCATTCTCCCAGCAGAGGGATAGACTCTGGGAAGTAGTCCTCGCTAGGCTCCGTATAGGTCATACACGCTTGAACTTGAACTTGAACTTGAACTTGACGGCCGACAGCGTCGGGGCCTTTGTAACGGCCTACAATTCTGTTGGCTTACCTTCCGCGTTGCTGGGATGCCCTCGCACCAGCAACCGCAAACAGCTTCACTGCTGATGCACCTTCCGGTTCTCCCAGAATCAGAAGCAAGGCGCTGCCGGCCTCAAGATACAAACACACGGTTGACAGCAAAACTCAGGAACGAAAACACGCCGCGTCTGCACTCTACCACGTCCAACACAATACTGCCGCCCGCCAGCTGCAGCCGTCCGGCAGCGGCGGCAAGATTCCAAAGTGAGACGGCGGCGCGCACATCGTTGCAGCGCCCTCTTGCGGTGGCAAACACTTCAACACTACAAATTCCCTCCACAATTTACACACAGAGAATTCAGTGCCTGATACCAGACTTGTCCACTAAACTACTCAGGATCTACCAATCCTTGTCACAAGCTGCCATTGGACAGCATCACTGGGATAACCAGTGTGTCAGGACACCATCCTCAGACATATTGAGTCATTACTGCCCACTCTACCTGACTGGCTCATTCCCGTCACTGTCTCTTACTCCAGGCACGCACCAGAAACACTTTCATTGCTTCAATGATGCTCAAATTACACTCCTGATCCAATCCAGCAAGAGCTCATACGGCAATCATCTTCAGCACATCTGGCATACCCCTCATTCCCTCCATACTGCTCAAACACCACATTCATAAAACTCTCTCCTGCCCATACTTACTACATTCCAGCACAAAATGCTCAATTGTTTCCTCCACTCCACTCCACTATTACACTGCCGACATAATCTGTTATTGTTCTCATTCCACCTCCATGTACGTCTGTTCACACTCAATGACTTACATCTCACAGCAAACAAGAGTTGACTTCCAAAACTACCATCATAGAACATCTCAAACTTAGGTTCTCCTTTTTTCAAATACCAGTTAAGTGTAGGCTTCCGCATCATGCTAAGCTTCCACTTATTCAATCCATACTCCTTCGTTTGGCTCTCAATCTCTTTTTTCCACCTCTTGCAGTCCCACTCCGGCCCTACACCTCCAACATTTATTAAACTCCAGTCATCCACAGGTCTCCCAATTCTAACATGAATAATCTTTTGCATACTAAGTTTCCTTGCATGCCCCCAACATACTTTCTCCCAATAGCATACAGTCAGATTCCATTCAAAAATTCGCTTTACCCACCTGCTATTCTGCATTCTTTCAATTCTCACCTTATAATTCAGCACCGCTTTCATCATTCTTTCTGAAAATAGGCTCCACCCCAGGTCACCTCTAATGATTTCTGTAGCCGTCCATTTTGGAGCACCCAATGCAAACCGTCCTACCTTACTTTGTATTACATCCAGCTTTTCAGCACTTGCTGGAGGGCCGACCGCAACCGTACTGCAAAAATTGTATTGTGCCTTTAACGGTCCGCCACATTCTTCTCGAATGTCCCGACTACATACAAGAGCGGCAAGCTCGCCTCTGTCGTGATTCTACCCACGACACATATAAAAAACAATTTTGAACGTCCGAAGGAGGACGCTCCACTATTCGAATGGATCCAGAGCAGCCAGAGGAATATCGTAAGTCAATGACGGTTATCATCTCCGCAGCTATCCACTCCATTTCATCTTCGAAGAGGACACGGAAGAAGAGTGTCAACCGACCGAAGAGGGATTCCAAGACATCGCTACTAGAAGGTTTACTCTAAATAATGTCCGTATTATTCTATACCTAACTTTTCTTAGATCATTAATACTATCATCATAAATTGATATTTCATATTGCGAAGTAATTAAAGACGATAGAGTTATTTATAACGCTCAATTATGAATCAATTCATCTTAAAGATTTTATATTATCGTATTATGCCAACCCTGCTGAGAAGGGCGCAGCCGCACAGCACCAGGCGTGGGCGAGGCAGTTAGTAAGCGGCAGCCAAAGAGAACAGACCATAAGTGTTTCTTGCCTGCGGGCAGCCCGTCGGGGCTAGCTCGTCGTTTTCCTGACTTCGTTATATCTAACCAAGTGAAAGTAAACTTCTTTAATACCCCAAATAAAGTAAATGGCTGACCGCGTAACATAAAGCGACACCACAACGGAATCCGAAACTAAGATGAGTCCCATTCGTATACTTTTCCATAAGCATCCCCGTATTGAGTTCTCTGTGCGTAGGCTTAATTTAACTAGATGAATGTCTTCCATAAATATCAGTAATATCCCTTGTAACGTAAATAACCGCGCTGTAACTCATTCTCTATAAAGGTAATACTTCTTGTAACTCAACTAGGTGCGCTATGATTCTTTCCATGTCATTAAATTTGTAATAAGATAGGTAATAAACATCATGTGTCCTCATAGTATTATTACCAGTTAATTTAGAGAGAGAGAAGTCAATAATCATTCTGTTAAGTCATAATAACATACGCTACCAAATTAAATCAAAATAACTCGCTACCAATAATCCAATTAATTGAAATTGATGACATTGAAAAGTCTCGGTCTAATCATGATTTATTAAATAAATATAGAAGAGAGTGGCCTTCAGTCACGTCGATAATCAAGATAAATAATATAAACTGAATGAAACAACGATAATTACGACAGAAAAGAGACGCCTCACGACGAGAAAAAGGGAAATATGACAAATGGCGTGACATGGTTGAGATAAAATAAAGGAAAGTATAACAAATGGCGGCAAGCGGTGATGGATTTTTGATTCCTATTTTCATAATAAGAGTTAAAATTCCCTTACCCTATTCCTCCGAAAAGCTCGAGCCTTCCAAAAATAATTTAACCTTAACAGAATTATTAATTTGACCTCTTATCTCGAATTAACCCCGTTTCCTATGTATTTAACCGTGTGCTTAAACCTAATGTCTCGGATCCATTAGCATTTATAATTTTACATGTGAACCTTACCTCAATTATTTACTATGCACATATTAATCCAATGTACGTGTGAACTTGCATCAATAGCTAATTAAAATTTTATTTATGTATCCACCAATAATAGGTGTGTATTGATCATTATCTTTGATATGTGAAGCCATTTGAACTAAGTAGAATACAATAATTCGATTATTTTATCTGAGACCATTTGATTACTTAATGCGAATTTAATATTTAAAATTTAATTCAATTTAGTGCATTATTCGTTTAAACCGTACTTCAATGATTTGTGTACAAATAACGATAATTTGCTATATAAAATTCAGCACATCGAGTCCAATTTGCTAATTTATATTGAACAAAATAACGTTCTATTCATTTTAAACTCTGAATCTCCGTATCGCAAAAATTATACTTATAAAATAAATGATAATTTGAAACTTTCCTTTCATTCGACTTATAAATGACATTCAGTAAATCATCTACTCAGAATTCAATCATATTTATACGCAAAGGAAAATTCATTTAGAAGTGAACTTCATTTAGTCAGAAAATTTTTACACGATAAAATTCACGTTCATATAATTATCGTAGATGTTATAATGCTAAATCTATGGCGACTCGTTTCATTCAGATGTTCGTGTATAAATTACGATTTTAATACTCTAACTTACACATGTAAACATCATGAATGTTGCTTGAGTGTGCGTGTTGAGATGAGGAAAAATCCGAGACCGGCTGAACGTGTGGTATTCCGAAGCCTGGGCTCGATTGTTTGGAAACAGATCCCAAACATCGCTTAGAGCTCGGCGATAGCTGCGGGCTCGCACTCCCTCTCTCTCCCCTCTCGCTCCCCCCTCTCTCAGCCTCTCGAATACTGACCTTATGAATGATTAAAATTAAATTCATTGAATTATCTTTTGAAGTTCAATCATATTTTACACTAAAAGAAATTCATCTGGAAGTAAGTTTCATTCAATTAGAATAATGTTTTCGCGCAACTAACATTTTTACTCCGACATGCAATTTCACACACTCATATATCTCGTATACGTTAGATGTGATTATGCAGAGAACGTTTTATTTTATTCATTCTGATGTTCGTGTCTAAATTTAATTCCAATGTATTGTTTTAACCATGTAATGGTAATGAACGTTTTTGCTCGAATGTATGTATGTTGAGATGTAAAGGAATGTTGGGACCCGAAAGACTGTGCTGTGTGGGTGGCGTTCGAGCTCGAGCCAGCTCAATGCTTCCGTTGTTTCAAAACACTCTACCCTTCATCTCCCCCTCTCGCCCAAGTCTTCGGACCCTCGGCTTGCTCTCTTCTTCGCTTTCGTTCGAAGGGAAAGGCCTAACTGTCGCACAAGCATACTTTACCTCGCGAGCGCGAGGCCAGACTTGGATACTCGCCGTCTTTTGATCACAACTTGGTGCAGCAGTTCTATTACAATGAATTACTCGATAATTTTGAACTTAGGATAAACTACTTAATGGTTTAAAATTTGATGTAGTATGATAAACATGTGAGGAATAATAGCGTGAGTATGAAATAATTTCATTCATTTAAAAATTTGAATTTACTTGTCAAATGGAAATTTTTCGTTAACAATCACGACCTAAAGGTATTGAGTCATGCTTTATGCACATGAAAATACTTCTCTGAAATCGGGTGATAGTACAAATATCAGCGTCATGTGATTTTAAATGATGAATTATCTCATCATCAGGATAATGGAATTTGTAACAAATTTAAAATTCGATCATTATAAAGACACACCTGATATTAATTTAATCGCAGGAATACTTTGTCATTTGACGTACTCAACATGAATGTAATACTAGAGAAATTCTGTTTTCTCTCCATACGAAATGTATTGGAGTATAGCGTCATAAGCGAACAATGGAAATAGGTTAAGCTCAATGTCCTATTGTGAGCACAGAGAATAGAACAGGTCGAGATGCGGGAATCGAATGACGAATGAGTGAGAACTTGTCTGGGAATGAATGAAATTCACAAGAACGATGAATAACAACATCGATAATTTTAGCTGATGACGGGGGCTCTGCGAGCGGTCGTGATGGACTGCTACGTCTTCACTGCCAGCACCCACACCATCGATCCAATCGCCATCACGGTGCCTGAGCCACCTCACCCGGCGGCGACAGCGACAACAGCCACGACAACAACCAGAGAAACAACAACGACGCCAACAACATCAGGGCTAAGGCGGACGAGGAGTGCAAATCAGGCGACCGCTCTGGGAGGCCTTGCTTCACGTCTGCACAACCCGCTAAACAACCCACATCACGCCGACATAGCTCCGGCACGGACACGATAACAACGCTGCAGGGCACCGCTTCGGCAACGAGAACAGCCTGAGCGCGACGCACAAAATCGAAGGAAACGTCGTAGAAAACCACCCGCTGGAACGCTGCTCAGCAACGCTTCAGCAGCGAAAACAGTCTAAGCTCGACGCACGACCTCGAGGAAAACGACGAAAGAAAACGGTCCGCCAGCTGACTGGGTCAACTGCTTTAAAAATTTTCTACGAAGGTACTTGGAACCATGGAACCTGAGTATAGACAACATCGGCAAGAAGAGGGAGGAAACTCGACTACAACGAAGCTCCGGAATATACCAGCGCGTGGACAACGAAAGAAACTACAACTACAAAGACTGATAATCTTCTTGCGACGATTCTGCATGACCTCATGGCTGTTTAAAAGAAGTCTTCAGGACTCAAAAGTCAAATCCCGTCCTAAAAAAGAGATCGTGTATGACGAAGCACGGTTTGAAGATGTTCCTCAAAACAGAGATTACGAAGATCTTTATCTTTCCTATATGGATGCAAACTGGGTGCAATCGAGGCAACCGGAGCTCTACGTGTTCCGCGTCATTTCTTAATGGGATCTTCATTCCATTGAATATCTTCTAGTGATATTCCGTGTGCTGGGGAAGCCTTCGCCTCGTCTCTGCGGAGACCATCGTTTGCCTAAAACGTACGCAGGACTTGGCTGTGTTTGGAGACTTCGTATCAGAGTTCGCAACATGAACAAATCCAGTAATCGCCGCCTTCAGATCGCCTCAGATGGACTATGTGGAGATTATAAAAAGAGAACTGATCCGTTTCGTCAGCATATGTCTGCACGTAAAATACTGTATGGAACCATCATCGATCAGGAGATCGAATCTTTGAATGACGACGGGGAGATATTGTCGTGATTCTACCCACGACACATATAAAAAAAATTTTTGATTGTTCGAAGGAGGACGCTCCACTATTCGAATGGATCCAAAGCAGCCAGAGGAATATCGTAAGTCAATGACGGTTATCATTTCCGCAGCTATCCACTTCATTTCATCTTCGAAGAGGACACGGAAGAAGAGTGTCAACCGACCGAAGAGGGATTCCAAGACATCGCTACTAGAAGGTTTACTCTAAATAATGTCCGTATTATTCTATACCTAACTTTTCTTAGATCATTAATACTATTATCATAAATTGATATTTCATATTGCGAAGTAATTAAAGACGATAGAGTTTTTTATAACGCTCAATTATGAATCAATTCATCTTAAAGATTTTATATTATCGTACTATGCCAACCCTGCTGAGAAGGGCGCAGCCGCACAGCACCAGGCGTGGGCGAGGCAGTTAGTAAGCGGCAGCCAAAGAGAACAGACCATAAGTGTTTCTTGCCTGCGGGCAGCACGTCGCGGCTAGCCCGTCGTTTTCCTGACTTCGTTATATCTAACCAAGTGAAAGTAAACTTCTTTAATTAAAGTAAATGGCTGACCGCGTAACATAAAGCGACACAAAACGGAATCCGAAACTAAGATGAGTCCCATTCGTATACTTTTCCATAAGCATACCCGTATCGAGTTCTCTGTGCGTAGGCTTAATTTAACTAAACAATTTTAAACAATTTAAACAATTTATTTACCACAGGAGATACAGAGGTAGAATGTTTCCTAAGTCTAGTACAATGGACAAGTTTGAATATAGCTACCTGTGGGCCCGAATAAGTTCAGCGACTTCTGGGGCATCCTACCATCAACATTATTCTAAGGTGTACAATAATGTTTAACCTAAATCACTTAACCTAGTTTCACATTAGACTGATCAGTGAGATAATTCAATCGATATCAGATATTTCATTTTACAATATAGGTTATGTGGACTATATTTAACAGTACATTAGATGAATGTCTTCCATAAATATCAGTAATATCTCTTGTAACGTAAATAACCGCGCTGTAACTCATTCTCTATAAATGTTGTAAGGCCAGGTCTTGTTGCTGCTTCTGCCATTGAGTTCCGTTTGAGGCAAGTGAAGCAGCGGCCTTACTTTATACTCCTCCTGCGGTTGGTATTGGTGATACGCCGTGGAGGAGTTGGAACTTTTTATTGAATAAATTTACAATGAGACATATTAAGATTACTAAACAATTGCATGACTAGAAATGAGATTTGAGGGGTAACTAGGGTAGAGCACTACAAGTACCCTCCCCCTAGAGAGCAAGGAGTTCGAACGATACAATTTAGTAAACTAAAATAATGATGCTGCAGAACGTTGGTGTTGAGCTATGAAACCGAGCATTGAGGTCGAGCGAAGAAGCCGTGGTGCCGAGCGATGAGGTACGATGCTGTAGAGCGTTGAAACCGAGCGACGAAGCCGAGCGATGAAGCTGAGCGTAGAGGCCGTGATGTCGGCGTTTTAGCGGCTCGGTTATGCATTTTTACGCTTTGTTAAACGTTCTTGCGGTGCTTGAAACACATAGCGGAAATTGCAATTTGTTGCTGCGTAGGTTGAAGTTAGAGAGCAGCGATGGGTGTTGCTGGGCTCACCAGTTGTTAGGGGCAGGCTCTGTAGAAACATCGACCCGATGGTGGAACCGCTGAAGAGCTGCCATGATCACCAGTTGTTAGGGGCAGGCATTGTGGAAGCATAGGCCCGGTGATGAACCCACTGAAGAGCTGCTGCGGTCACCGGTTGTAAGGGGCAAGCGATGTTGAAGCCTCAGCCCATCGGTAACGTAGCTGGAGGGCTGCTGCGGTCATCAGTTTTTGGAGCGGCCGGGGTCAATTTTTGAAGGGGGCCAGCAAAGTAGAGGCATCGGCCCGACTGTGGTCCCGCTGGAGTCGGCAGAATTGGGACTCCTTGATGGTCACTCTGGGGTCACCATTTGTAAGACCAGGTGTTGTTGCTGCTTCGGCCGTTGAGTTTCATTTTTTATTTGTCACTCTGGGTTCCGTTTTTGGGTCACTCTGGGGTCACCATTTGTAAGGCCAGGTCTTGTTGCTGCTTCTGCCATCGAGTTCCGTTTGAGGCAACTGAAGCAGCGGCCTTGCTTTATACTCCTCCTGCGGTTGGTATTGGTTATACGCGGTCGAGGAGTTGGAACTTTTTGTTGAATAAATTTACAATAAGACATATTGATATTACTAAACAATTGCATGACTAGAAATGAGATTTGAGGGGTAACTAGGGTAGAGCACTACAATGTAATACTTCTTGTAACTCAACTAGGTGCGCTATGATTCTTTCCATGTCATTAAATTTGTAATAAGATAGGTAATAAACATCATGTTGCCTCATAGTATTATTACCAGTTAATTTAGAGAGAGAGAAGTCAATAATCATTCTGTTAAGTCATAATAACATACGCTCCCAAATTAAATCATAATAACTCGCTACCAATAATCCAATAAATTGAAATTGATGACATTGAAAAGTCTCGGTCTAATCATGATTTATTAAATAAAAATAGAAGAGAGTGGCCTTCAGTTGCGTCGATAATCAAGAGAAATAATATCAACTGAATGAAACAACGATAATTACGACAGAAAAGAGACGCCTCACGACGAGAAAAAGGGAAATATGACAAATGGCGTGACATCGCTGAGATAAAATAAAGGAAAGTATAACACCTCGGCGAGGAGCCGAACCTCCCTGAACTACTGACCGGCCCTGCCATCTGTGGGCTACGCTCTCCTCTGAACCTTTTCTTACTTGAAATTCGCCTACTCCATGAAATTTGACTCACCAACTGAAAATGAGTACCTAACCTTGAACTTGAACTTGAACTTGAACTTGAGGGCCGACAGTGTCGTGGCCTTTGTAACGGCCTACAATTCCCTCCACAATTTTCACACAGAGTTCAGCGCCTGGTACCAGACTTGTCCACTAAACTACTCAGGATCTATGATCCTTGTCACAAGCCTCCATTGGAAGGCATCACCGGGACAACCAGTGTGTCAAAACACCATCCCCCGGCACATTGGGTCATTACAGCCCATTCTACCAGACTGGCTCATTCCAGTCACTGTCTCTTACTCCAGGCACGCACAAGAAACACTTTCATAGCCTCAGTGATACTCGCATTACACTCCTGATCCAATCCAGCAAGACAGCTCATACCGCAATCATCTTCAGCACATCTGGCATTCCACTCATTCTCTCCATACTGCTCAGACACCACATTCATAAAACTCTCACTCTCTCTTGCTCATACTTACTACATTCCAGCACAAAATGCTCAATTGTTTCCTCTACTCCACTATTACACTGCTGACATAATCTGTTATTATTCTCATTCCATCTCCATGTACGTCTGTTCACACTCAATTACTTACATCTCACAGCAAACAAGAGTTGACTTCCAAAACTACCATCATAGAACAGCTCAAACTTAGGTGCTTTCTTTTTCATATACCAGTTAAGTGTAGGCTTCCGCATCATGCTAAGCTTCCACTTATTCAATCCATGCTCTTTTGTTTGTCTCTCAATCTCTTTCTTCCACCTCTTGCAGTCCCACTCAGGCCCTACACCTCCAACATTTATTAAACTTCAGTCCTCCACAGGTCTCCCAATTCTAACATGAATAATCTTTTGCATACTGAGTTTCCTTGCATGCCCCCAACATACTTTCTCCCAATAGCTTACACTCAGATTCCATTCAAAGATTCGCCTTACCCACCTGCTATTCTGCATTCTTTCAATTCTCACCTTATAATTCAGCACAGCTTTCATCATTCTTTCTGAAAATAGGCTCCACCCTAGGTCACCTCAAATGGCTTCTATAGCTGTCCATTTTGGAGCACCCAATGCTACACGTCTTACCTTATTTTGTATCACATCCAGCTTTTCAAGATCACTTCCATTCCAAGCAAGAGCACTCATACCATACATGACACTAGGTACAGCAACATACTTCCACATTCCTCTCACACATTCGTACTTGTTTGCTCTGTATCTGGCCACACTACCTAACCATCCACTCCACTGCATTGCTTTAGCCACTTTCTCACCCTTAGTTCTAGTACATCCATCTTCACTTATCATACAACCTAGATATTTGTATTCTTTTGTTCTACCTATTCTGATTTCTCCAATATTCCACAGTCTGTCTCTATCAGTCTCATCACTATTTATAACCATGACCTTACTTTTATCTGCACCAAAGTTCATCTTGAAATCTGTACTATATCCATTCACCATGTCAAGCATCCTTTGTAGTTCATGACCACATTCACTAACCACAACCACATCATCAGCATACAACAAACAGCTCAGTCTCTCATTACCAACTTTCAGTCCTAAACCACTCCCTCTCAGTCGAACTGCTAATTCTTCTGTGTACAATCCAAACAACAGGGGGGACAGAGTACAGCCCTGTCTCCCTCCTCTAACACTCCTCACTTGCCCTGTTTCCAAATTTCCTAACCTGTAGATAGCACTTGTGTTCTCATACAGACTCTGTACAATGTTCACTATTTTTCTGCTAAAACCAACTTTTCTCAAAATTTCAAACAGCCTAACCCGATCCACTCTGTCATACGCCTTTTCAATATCCAGGAATGCTAAATATACCTTCTTGTTATCCTTCTTCATTCGCTCAATTATTTCACTCACTACAAACAGATTATCCTCCCCACGTTCTGTTCTTCTCCCAGGACTCCTAATTCCTCAACTAAGTTTTTCATTCTCTCATTCAAACTACCACAAAAGATCTTACATACGGTGTCACCCAGTGCAATTGGTCTGTAATTTTTAAGTTTTTTCATACTCTTATGTCCACCCTTATGCAACAGAACTACATTACACTTGTTCCAGTTATCCGGTACTCTTTCACTCTTCCATATCTCATCAAATAAACATTTCAACATACTGACTACACTCTCTCCTCCACATTCATAGAACTCATATGGTATCTTATCAGGGCCACATGCCTTTCCATTTTTCACTTTCTTCAAAAAACTTACAATCTCTTCACAAGTGATTTCGTCTTCCATTTGCAGTTCATGTTCATCTATCAGAAAATTTATCGGTTCATCATCTGTAACCTGCTCATTCATTCCACCAATGTCCTCCCAGTATTCTTCAAACTGCTTTCACCATTTGCATCCTATCTTGCACACTGCAACCATTGACTACTAATTCATCAACTTGAACTTCACTACCTCTATCATTACCTTGTATAAACCTATACCAATCTTTTATTCCATCTGGACTTTTCTTTCTTAGATTTTCAACTTGGTGTCTCTCTTCTTTAACCCTAGCCTCATTGATCATTCTCGTTACTTTCTTCTGCTGGTCCTTGTACTCATTCCATACACTCTGCCATTCATCCCCAGTAATTCGGCGTTTTTCATACATTTTCCTCATACAGCGTTGTTTTTTATTTAAAGTCTTCCTTCTCATTCGTTCTTCCTTTATCTCACTCGTAAACCACCTAGCATTCCCTGTACTTTTCCTGCATTTCATTCTACCAATCTTTTGCTCTGCCACATCATACAAGGTTCTTGCAATCTCCTTATTTAGGTCATTTACATTTCCACACCTGTTCCAGTTACATCTACTCAATTCATTTCTAAACTCTTCCCAGTTTGCCATTTTAATACGCCAATTTTCTCTTACTCTGCTGGCCTTCTGCATTGACTCCTTTCCACCCAAATTATATTCTAGTACAAGCATTTTATGGTCACTATCAATATCAAAATCATCTTCATCTACAAACATTTCTCTGACACATATTCTTGCTCTACTATTCACTAACATATAATCAATTGCAGTTTTACATTCCCTGCTTTGCCATGTATGCAAGCCATTTTCTATTGTTACATTCAGGTTCTCAAGTTCATTCTCATCACAGAAATCAATCAATTTTTGTCCATTTGCATTCACAGGCTCACCAAGTATACCAACATGGCCATTCATATCACCCATCACAATCAGAGGGCACCTGCAATGCTCTTGCACAATTCTTGTTAATATTTCATACTTTTTTACATTCTCTTGGTGAGCTAAAATACCATCAGTTGTCATATAACATACAACCACAATAACACATTCTCTGGCATGCATTCTTTCACACTTTATTACTAACAGATCTTCACTCTCAGGTTCATTTCCAACAGGAATTTCTTCTAATTTCCAATTTAGAGCATTTTTTACAATGAGACCAACTCCACCACCTCTTTTTTGCCAACTTACACGCCCTTTTCCAATCATATAGTACTTACTCTCCTTACATTTTAAACTGACTCTATCACGCATTTGGGTCTCTACTACACCAACACAATCCAAATCTCCATTCTCAAATTCTGCTACAAGGTCATTTAACTTTCCTGCATTCCATCCACGCACATTTATACATCCAAACCTTACAACACTATTGGACAATTCATGATATTTTTCATTTTTGCTCTGACAGCTTTCCATTCATCCAGTTCCACATTCCATTACAATATGAGTACACCCAATCCACTGGATGTATCTCCTGGAGAGTTTCATCTCACCTTCTTGAGTAAGGGGGACTCCATCTCCACGAAAACATCCACTCTGGATCAGGTTATCCATATCAAGGAAGCTGGAACCCATTTCACGCTTTCTCATACTCTCAGCTTTCATACTCATAATCCTTTCATGCACTTCCCTATTCACCTCCTTTCGCACCCTTTCATACTCCTCACCACATGCAGGCCTTCTCAGCAGGCTGGTCACAGCCACTCTTACATTCTTCTTTCGCGCCCTTTCAACACCATTCATAATTGCATTCACCGTATGCTCTCTCCCACATTCAAGCAATCCATTGCCACCTCCTTGCAGTACAACCATCCCTTCATCCATTCCATCTATCACTTCCTCAGCATGCCTACAAATCTCTTTCACTCCTTTTCCTCTCTCTTTTTTTTCTAATACGAAACCTTTATAGGACATTAATGTTTTCTTTCTTATTCACGTCCCAAAATCGTTTTCATGTTTCTGACTTAAGTAGACTGTTTTGTGCCACTATTTTTAGTACGAAATTTTATAAAATTCATGCTATAATAAAAGATATTTTCTCCGTTTCCCTCGATTGGAATTCTGGTTTATACTGACTAGTTTACGCTGATATTTGCGCACATGCTTATGTAGCATCAGCTACATAAGAGTAAAATGATAAAAATTCCCATTCGCACGTAAATAAAATAATTATTAGCATTAAAAATCTTACTCTAAATTATTATTAATTATTTTCTACTTCAAATTCGTAATCATTGAAGTTTTTGTGTAAATACATGAGAGATAAAATAATCATTCGACATTTCGAGTTTTAAGCCGCCGGAAGTGGCAACACCCAAGCGCGACGCTTGAACTCATTCACGCACTCACTCTCTTTCGTGATTCTCTAGCGTGCGTACAGCCCTCGTAAGTGAAATAAATTAAGTGTGAGAATAGAGAAAACCTGGTAAAGTATACAGTGTAAATTCTCCGTGTACATGGTGTTAAACTTAAGGATTTTTCATCGTCGTGATGTAGGGATAAACTTGAAAATAGTGTTAAAATTCTTAGACTAGCATTGTTTTATTTCGAGTGCTACCTCAACGTGACAAAGCGTATAAATTTGCGTGTCACGATTCATTTCCTGTGTCGAGTCATTAGTATATCCAACTACGTTTGTGCCTTACTACAAAGTTATACACCTTGCAGCTGTCATATTAATTCAAGATCCGTTCACGGAGTACTGGTGTTAGAGCGCGGCTAAAACGCCGGCGTCTTTGTTGGTAGTGTCTTTGTTGCCGGTGTCTTTGTTTTCCAAAACCTTGCGGAGCACAAACTGCCGTCTCGTGTCATTACTCTGTGATTTAAATCGCACTTTATGCATGTGGAATAATATTTCTTTTTACAACATACTTGCAGTAGTTTTCTTAAATGTGTTTGACGGGTAAATAATTAGGAATGCCTTTCATTAATTTCGTACGGATTATAGAGTACGAAGATTATTCATGTATATGCCTGCTAAGGTTTTAGTTTTTCTTCATATTTTATTACTCCTTAAATCTTGCGTTTGATCGCATTAATTTCAATATAAATCACTAACAACAAATTAAGTCATTTTTCTTTATCCTTGCGGTAAAAATACATACCAGCATCTGCCATCGTGAACGCGTACTACTCGCGTACAAAAACACTTCGTGAACGCGTACGATGTTATGCCGGCGGTTTATTGCAAATGGCGAAGCGTAAAAACCGCCGGGTCATTTGTCACCTTGACGTTCATTGTTCGTTTTGCGAATATTTTCTTTCTGCTGCAAGCGACACGTTTAGTGTTTTCTTTTCTCAGTGTAGATATTATTCTTTTTATAACAAATGATACTTATCAGAGTTTTTCAGTATGATGGATATCAATGAACTTTAGGATCTTCCCTTTTATTTCTCGTACAGATAAAGAGATGTTCTAGAGTACAAAAAAAAGCATTAATTCTCATTCTATGCATTTTAGCTATTTTATATCTTTCCTTTCTGCTTCATGAATCATGTGTTATTCAGTCACACGAATTTGCCATAATTCCACAAAATGGAATCACCGATATTGTTGCTCTTTAAAAAAATCACAAGTAGTTCATTCCCAAAAAATTTCCCTTAAATTTCATGCCTCTATTTAAAGTAAGAGCAGTGGTAAAAGAGTTTTGCCAGTTCTAAATTGATTCTATCCTACTTTGAGCTTGACAAAGTGAGAACAATTAAATTAGCTCGTGTCGGATCTGTAGGATTTCTCAGAGAGTCTACTTTGTGGGAGTTTATCATTTACGATGTGGGGACTGTCAGTGGTGGAATTTTTCCTTGATGTCTCCTGGGACTGCTCATCCAGCGTTTTCAACTTTTGCAGAACCTCAACGACATCGCCAAACGCCACCACACACACTCCCTGGGCCTGAGAGACTTCATTTACAATCTATTCCCTTTTGCAATTCATATGGGTTATTTTTGAAGCTAGTAAGCCTAAGACTCCACTCCCCGGCTAGCTAAACTACCTGCTACGACTACGATAACTCGCTTGTCCAGCTTGGGATTAATAGAGCTGATACCTTAAAGTGACACCACCAAACGTCACGGGTTTTTCAAAGGCGTATGCTACTAGTAGTCTAAATTGGGTTTATATAAATTCCCAAAACACAACTCATTACATCCTGCCGACACCATCGCGCGCCGGACCTAGTTGGGACGGAGAGGCTCACCTAGAGAAAATCTTCCAGTCAAGCTCACCGCCAGTCAGCCTGGCGTTCCTCCGAATAAAGACCGAGCTGAGTTCCCTCGCCTTATTACCCTTCTCTCACGGTTTAAGAATACTATCGAGTGATTGATTAGGGTTTGGAAGCGGATAACTAGCATACCCACCAAACCCTAACACTGGTGACCCCGAGTTTAAAACCCCAAAGATTAAAACCCCAGCCTTAAAACTTAAATAAAAAAAATATTCAACTCGATAAGTGTTTGAAAAATTGTGAGAGAGGATAATTTTGGCATATCATTGTAGTGATAAATTTTCCATGTCGTAGTCTTTGAGAATTTCTATGGTTTTAACCGTGTTAATGAATGTTCTCTGAGCAGCTCTAACAAAATTTTTTTTTCAGCGCTATCCTGTCCTTTTTGTCTCATATGCCACAGTAGGTAGGAAAATATTTTTCTCACCTGTTTTCGTGCCCACGCTAATTGCTGCCTACCGCATAAATTTTCGTTTCCAATTTTATATTTTCTTCTTTCCGTTTCAACTTTATTTGAATGATTGAGTAGGTAGAGTAATAACGCAAACCTTTGTCACTTTAATTCCAAGTCATAGGCGTTGATTACGCAAATTCCTTGCCGTTATAGCTTAAGTTGTGCATTCCAAAGAAAATTGCTAGCATGCCCGACACAGATAATGAAGATCGAGCGCGCACAAAACCTCTTAGTCTGCCGCCTTTCATACCAGAAGACAGCCTCACTTGGTTTAACCAAGTGGAGGCAATAGTTAGGTATAATAAAATAAGGGACGAAAACGATAAGTTTTATGCCCTTGTGCCCGCAGCTCCCACGAAATTATTAAACGACTCCAATCAATTGTTAGAAAACCCTCCGACTGTTAATCCCTACGGCATCTTAGAAGGGAAAATTATGGCGAAATTGCAGATGTCCGATGCGGACAAATTCCGAAGCCTTGTAGACGCATCAGCAATTCCACCTGTCTTCTTTCTCTCCCACTTCGTTAGTTAAGGAGTTGCGCAAACTTGCAGCGGGTGTTGCCGTAGCTGAGGGATTTCTGAAAGAAGTTTATATGAATAAACTTCCTTGCAATGTGCGTCCATTTCTATCGTTAGCAAGCCCTGACCAAACTTTAGAGATGCTTGCAGAGTCCACTGAGACAGTGATGCGCAACCTAAACGTGTCACAAGCACCGCAGGTAGCCTCTTTAAACGCATCAGCTGCGAATTTTAGCCCGGCAAATACTGCTAATAATCAATCCTCAGCCACAATAGATAAGATGCAGCAAGACATCGCTGAGCTAAAGCAAGCTTTACAGAATTGCCAGTTAGGGCATAGTGTAGCTCACATCCGGCAAGGCCCAGGGAGACTCCAAAGCTACCAAAATGCCTACGACTATCCCTATGACTACCCGCCGCCTCAAAGTTTTGATAGAGGTAGATCTTATGATAGGTCAGCTCAAGACCGCCGCTTTAGGTCGCGCTCTCGTGATGCTAGTAGTAACTTATGCTGGTATCACCAAAAGTTTGGTGACCAAGCGCGCAAATGTGCCTCACGCTTTTGCCCCCGTTATACCGGAATGACTTCGGGAAACGCCAACAGCGACGCATAGTAGCGAGTACTGCGTTAGCTAACTCCCAGACCACTCGCCTCCTTGTAGTATTCGACCCAATCACAAAGCTTCGATTCCTAATAGACACGGGATCGAGCGTGTCTATAATACCAGCTACGGCGAAAGATAAAAATAATACTCGCTCAGCAACACTGCGCGCAGCAAATGGCACGCCAATAGCTTGTTATGGGGAGAGAGCACTCGAGTGTAGTCTGGGATTGAGGAGAAAATTCACATTTACCTTCATAATAGCTGAGGTTCAAGAGCCCATAATAGGTGCCGATTTTCTAGCCAAGTTTGGCATAATTGTAGATGTGAAAAACCATAAAATTAGGGACAGATCTCAATTCCCACTTGTGGCATGGCTAAAGATAACGTTTTGCATTCCTTCGCCATCGCTTTCAAAGATGAGTGCATGTTCGAGCAGGTCCTCGCAGAATACCCTGCACTAACAAACTCTAACTTAGCTTGAAAAAAATGCAGACTAGCGCGAAACACCACATTGAAACCACTGGACCGCCAGTTTATTCCCGAGCAAAGCGACTACCGCCTGATCGTTTGGCTTTAGCCAAGAAAGAATTTGCGCGCATGCAAGAATGCGGCATCATCCGCAGTTCCAAAAGTCCTTGGGCTAGCCCTCTTTTGCTAGTACCCAAGGCTAACGGTGAATTCAGACCGTGCGGGGATTTCCGCAGGTTGAATGCCGTTACTCTACCCGATCGCTACCCTATTCCTTACCTTCAGGATTTCAGTGCAAATTTAGAGGGAGCACAAATTTTCTCAAAAATTGATCTCCAGAGCACCTTCCATCAAATTCCACTTGAGGAGAGCGCTATCCCTAAGACCGCGGTAATCACTCCGTTTGGTCTCTTTGAATTTCTAAAGATGCCATATGGTCTCCGGAACGCACCTCAAACGTTCCAACGCCACATGGCTGAAATTTTCTCAGATCTCACTTTCGCCTATGTCTATCTAGACGACATCCTAGTGGCATCCACAACCCCGGAGCTGCACAAAGACCATCTTAGGGTCGTTTTTCAAAGATTGTCCGACAATGGACTCCTGGTAAATCTTGCAAAATGTGAGCTCGGAAAGCCATCACTGATTTACTTAGGTCATGAAATCTCTAGCCTAGGTCTAAAACCTTTGCCTTCCAAAGTAGAAGTGATCAAAAACTTTCCTCTTCCACAGACCCAGAAGGAACTGAGAAGGTTCCTAGGTTCTGTTAACTTCTATCACCGCTTCATACGCAACTGTGCTCAAACCTTGGCTCCTTTGTCAGATTTGCTCGAACCTAAACGAAAAGGCAAATCTGCTGAGGTAAAATGGATGGAGGATGCGCGCAAAGCCTTCGACGATATTAAGCACAAGTTGGCTACCGCGACGGAATTGTCCTACCCTATTGCTAATGCTGATTTCAGTTTGGTAGTTGATGCCTCAAGTACTGCCGTAGGTGCCGTTTTGCAACAACAAGTAGGTACTAATATCTCTCCTCTTGCCTTCTTTTCCAAAAAGCTGTCGCCCACTGAGCGTGCTTATAGCGCGTTCGGTAGGGAACTTCTTGCTATCTATCTGTCTGTGAGACACTTTCGCTATGCTCTAGAGGCAAGGGAGTTCGTGATCTACACAGACCACAAACCTTTGACCTCAGCGATTAAGATGCCTTCTGAAAGACATTCGCCAAGAGAAGCTCGACACCTTTCCTTCATTAGTCAATTCACCACTGATATCCGATATATCAAAGGTCTCGACAATACTGTCGCTGACTGTCTATCTAGAATCAATTCTGTCCAAACCAGTGGTGAAATCACTTTCGGCAATATTGAAAACGCGCAGAAGGAGGATCCTGAACTCCAGGATCTTCTCAAACCTTCTAACACCACCTCTTTAAAATTAACTCTGGTTGACGGCGTGTACCGTGATGCCGAGCGACTTTCTCGTTTGTATCTTCCTGCGACTCTTCGCAGAGTAGCTATTCTGCACTATCATTCTCTCTCTCATCCTGGTATTATCCGTACATTGCGTTTGATTTCCGATCGTTTCGTCTGGCCAGCGATGCGTAAGGAGGTCAAGCAAATCGTGCAAAATTGCCATGCATGTCAGAGTAGCAAAATTGTGAAACATAATCGTGCAGCGTTACAGAGCTGTGCTTTTGCTGGACACAAATTCGACTCTGTACACCTAGATTTGGTGGGTCCTTTGCCTTTATCGCGTGGTCAGTCTTATTTGTTGACCATCATTGATAGGTTTTCTCGATGGGTTGAGGCCGTGCCTCTTCCTGATACCCAAACTGAGACAGTAGCGTGCGCTTTCATGAGCAACTGGATTTCCAGATTTGGGGTTCCCTTAAGTGTCACGCATGACCGGGGATCACAATTTACCTCCAAATTTTGGAGTGAGCTTAGCGCCGCCCTAGGTTGTACTAACACCAGCACTACCGCTTACCATCCGCAGTCGAATGGACTTATTGAGAGAGTCCACAGAGATTTAAAAGCTGCGCTGCGCTGCCTTAATTGCAGCCACGATTGGACTGACAGACTTCCAGTAGTACTGCTGAGTATTAGGAATTTATATCGGCAAGATCAGCAATGCACAGCAGCAGAAATGTTGTATGGGAAAACACATCGTCTCCCCGGCGACATTTTTGACCCGAAACCCTTTCCTGAATTTTCATCTGCTGACCGTTCCGCGTGTGTAACCTGTCTCAAAGATTGCATGCGTCAGATCAAGTATGTTGCTCCACGAATGCCTCAAACAAAAGACAAATTAGATCCTGCTTTGAAAGACTGCACACATGTGTACGTCCGTAATGACGCCATCAAACCTACACTCACGCGCCCTTATGATGGCCCATTCAAAATATTGAAAAAGACGCCCAAGTATTTCATCCTTGAAAGATCTGGTTCACACGACCCTGTGAGCATTGATCGATTAAAAGTCGCGTACACTTCCGATCATAGTGTAACTTCTAACTCATCATTCTCTCCACAGAATTCCCTTTCTACTGAGACTCGATCATATCTACCATCTCAGCTTCCTCAGTTGGCTGCATTGTTGCCTAGTCAACTAGAGTGTAACCCTTTCTATGTGCCTGTACATTCACACCCTATCCCTAAGCCTAGCGTAGACTCTAACTCTAGCCCTCTTACTGAAACAGCGACAAGTCTGGAGAGACCAGACGAGCCCGCTGCAGTAACCCCTGTTCCTAGAACTCTTGCCGACCTAAATTTGCAGACCCGTTTGGTGAAACTTCCCCGCTCAGTAACTTTCTCCGACTGCCAGACCCGCTATGGTCGCTTAGTTCGACCTCCTTCCCGCTACGAATGATGATAGCGGGTGGACCTTTCGGTCTGCGCCTTGAGGGGTAATGTAGCATCAGCTACATAAGAGTAAAATGATAAAAATTCCCATTCGCACGTAAATAAAATAATTATTAGCATTAAAAATCTTACTCTAAATTATTATTAATTATTTTCTACTTCAAATTCGTAATCATTGAAGTTTTTGTGTAAATACATGAGAGATAAAATAATCATTCGACATTTCGAGTTTTAAGAAGCCGGAAGTGGCAACACCCAAGCGCGACGCTTGAACTCATTCACGCACTCACTCTCTTTCGTGACTCTCTAGCGTGCGTACAGCCCTCGTAAGTGAAAGAAATTAAGTGTGAGAATAGAGAAAACCTGGTAAAGTATACAGTGTAAATTCTCCGTGTGCATGGTGTTAAACTTAAGGATTTTTCATCGTCGTGATGTAGGGATAAACTTGAAAATAGTGTTAAAATTCTTAGACTAGCATTGTTTTATTTCGAGTGCTACCTCAACGTGACAAAGCGTATAAATTTGCGTGTCACGATTCATTTCCTGTGTCGAGTCATTAGTATATCCAACTACGTTTGTGCCTTACTACAAAGTTATACACCTTGCAGCTGTCATATTAATTCAAGATCCGTTCCCGGAGTACTGGTGTTAGAGCGCGGCTAAAACGCCGGCGTCTTTGCTGGTAGTGTCTTTGTTGCCGGTGTCTTTGTTTTCCAAAACCTTGCGGAGCACAAACTGCCGTCTCGTGTCATTACTCTGTGATTTAAATCGCACTTTATGCATGTGTAATAATATTTCTTTTTACAACATACTTGCAGTAGTTTTCTTAAATGTGTTTGACGGGTAAATAATTAGGAATGCCTTTTATTAATTTCGTACGGATTATAGAGTACGAAGATTATTCATGTATATGCCTGCTAAAGTTTTAGTTTTTCTTCATATTTTATTACTCCTTAAATCTTGCGTTTGATCGCATTTATTTCAATATAAATCACTAACAACAAATTAAATCATTTTTCTATATTCTTGCGGCAAAAATACATACTAGCATCTGCCATCGTGAACGCGTACTACTCGCGTACAAAAACACTTCGTGAACGCGTACGATGTTATGCCGGCGGTTTATTGCAAATGGCGAAGCGTAAAAACCGCCGGGTCATTTGTCACCTTGACGTTCATTGTTCGTTTTGCGAATATTTTCTTTCTGCTGCAAGCGACACGTTTAGTGTTTTCTTTTCTCAGTGTAGATATTATTCTTTTTATTACAAATGATACTTATCAGAGTTTTTCAGTATGATGGATATCAATGAACTTTAGGATCTTCCCTTTTATTTCTCGTACAGATATAGAGATGTTCTAGAGTACAAAAAAAAGCATTAATTCTCATTCTATGCATTTTAGCTATTTTATATCTTTCCTCTCTGCTTCATGAATCATGTGTTATTCAGTCACACGAATTTGCCATAATTCCACAAAATGGAATCACCGATATTGTTGCTCTTTAAAAAAATCACAAGTAGTTCATTACCAAAAAATTTCCCTTAAATTTCATGCCTCTATTTAAAGTAAGAGCAGTGGTAAAAGAGTTTTGCCAGTTCTAAATTGATTCCATCCTACTTTGAGCTTGACAAAGTGAGAACAATTAAATTAGCTCGTGTCGGATCTGTAGGATTTCTCAGAGAGTCTACTTTGTGGGAGTTTATCATTTACGATGTGGGGACTGTCAGTGGTGGAATTTTTCCTTGATGTCTCCTGGGACTGCTCATCCAGCGTTTTCGACTTTTGCAGAACCTCAACGACATCGCCAAACGCCACCACACACACTCCCTGGGCCTGAGAGACTTCATTTACAATCTATTTCCTTTTGCAATTCATATGGGTTATTTTTGAAGCTAGTAAGCCTAAAGCTCATTTTACACTAGCGGTGTGGAGCGACGGTGTGGAGCGACAGTGAACTTGCAATAGCTACGCCCACGATAGGATTGTGCGTCAGTGCACACCGACTTGCTTTTACATTGCCGCTCAATACAACGCTCCTTCCCGAGAGACAGCAATCGTCACGCAGGGCTCCCCCTCCTGGGTTTGTCTATCGAGATCTTGTTTTTTTCGATCCCTCCTGGGTTGCTAGGTTTAATTTTTGATCTATTGCTAAATATTTTTTTTAATCAAGTCAGACAGTAAATTCATCGTTAACTGCAGTAAATTTAATGATGCAGTCAAGAATTATTGTTTCAACACCGTTTGCAAATGAATTTCTGATTCAAAACCACGCCTATCGGATATGGTAGAACGTGTTCAATCTGTTTTTCGATCTTAAAAACGTGTAACGAACGAGTACCTTACGAACTTGCAAACCCGGCCAAGCCAGGGATAGCCGGCGCTTCACTTGCGTTGCTTCGATTTGCTTGGCACGTTGCAGTGAGATGACACTCATTTTGATCGTAAAACTGGTCGTGCATTCCTTTAAATGAAGGCCTAAAAATTGATATTTTTATACATTCGAATTTTCAGATTATTGCCGCACTAGTATTCAAAATGTCTAGCCCTTCAAAAACGATGTCTAAAAAGAGGTATACGCAGTCTTTCAAAGATGAATGGTTAATGGAAGGAATGAAAAACCTGTCACGGTTGGAAGCTTAAACCGAAATTGGTACGAGATGTCATCAACAGAGTATGTCACCAGCGTTATGAAAAGCGCCTTGGACAACAGAAAAGTCGACTTAATATTAACATTTGCGCTGCAGAAGAGAATTAGGAGGAAATACAGGAATAAAATCAACATTACCGTCATTGATTCTACTGACGAATGTTAACTTTTACTTTTTTCTTATTAAAACTACACTTCTACGTTTATTTTTAACGAATCTGGATTTTATCATGTTCAATCTAGGTTTATCTGAACATTTTCAGTGAGAGCCCTGATCGTCAGTATTGCTCTTGCAATACTGGCAGAATACTTGGCATAACAATTTGCAGAAGTATTAACAGAATATTTTGCAGAAGTAAAAAGCTAATATTCTAAAAAACTTTAATACTACCCAATTACCTTCAAGAAAACACTGAAAATAGGAAGAAAAAATAAATACCAATTGCTACTCTGTAGGTGTACATTTTTACTTTTGCTTTAATTTGCACAATCTTCTAGTGACACCTGCCGAATGTTTTTCGTCTACTTGAAGTACTTTTCCTGAGAGCAATGCACACTGTATAATTTTAATTGCACTGTAATTAATTTTACGTTCACACACGCTGTGTGTGTTTCTCTGATTTTTTAAATAGTGAAAGCTGTTTCCTATCTTGGCCTCTCAGTGTTTGAATTTTCATTTTAACCATTGAAATATTATAATTTGAGAAGTGAGATGCTATACTTTTAAAAGCATCTTCTTTGGTCACTCTGTTTTTATTCTCCGTGAGCTTAACGTTCTGTCGCAACTCCAGCCTTGCTACTCGTTTAAGTCCCTTGCAAGTTAATCAATATCTTGCATTATCAGGGACTAGGTCATAATTAACCCTTTACTGACCTAAAAGACTAAATATCAATTAAATATGACAAGCAAGCAATAACTGGATTGCTTCCCCTTCCTGGCGACAAATGCTTATATCGAACATCCCTAATGTGTTCGTTTATTCTTGCGAGCTGAATCTGAAGCCTCAGCAGCGGATTCGGAGTGCCCTTGACGTCGAAGCTTTCGCGGGCTGACACGTCAAAAGAAGATCATCAACGGAGTCGGCAGCACGTGCCTATGTGCTTGACGACTTCCAAACCGGTCCTGCTTTCGGGCAGCCTAACGCCCGGAGAGCCGACTAGCAATGAAGAAATGTTCCCTGGACAACTATCTTCGAAGTTCAGGTGAGCAATCTTTACTTATTGTCTTTGCTTGTCATGTTCTTATTTATCTCGTTGCAGAAGAGACTATGGTAAATGCCAGATAATTACCGGCAGGCCTCAGCCGAGACGGTTCAAGAAACGGTTTGTGAATAGTACAGGAATTTCTTGAGAATTTCTTGAGCCCACCTCGCGCAACTTTACTCTTCAGTTTCCCACTCGTAACTTTAGAAATAATGTACCTATTAACTTCAAATTGCTCTCAAACGGAAGAACAAAACAATCTCTATCTAGACAGTATAAGCAACACCCTCAAGGTATTCTGAAAGTTACAAAAAATCTTCGATAAGCCTTGCAAACATGCGCGCACTAGATCACTTCAGTTTCCCACTCGTAACTTCAGAAAGAATGTACCTATTAACTTCGAACTGCTCTCAAACGAAAGAGCGAAACATTTTCTATCTAGACAGTATAAGCAACACCCTCAAGGTATTCTGAAAGTTACAAAAATTCTTCGACAAACCTTGCAAACATGCGCGCACTAAAAACACTTCAGTTTCCCACTCGTAACTTCAGAAAGAATGTACCTATTAACTTCAAATTGCTCTCAAACGAAAGAACAAAACAATCTCTATCTAGACAGTATAAGCAACACCCTCAAGGTATTCTGAGAGTTACAAAAAATCTTCGATAAACCATGCAAACATGCGCGCACTAAAAACACTTCAGTTTCCCACTCGTAACTTTAGAAAGAATGTACCTATTACCTTCAAATTGCTCTCAAACGAAAGAGCAAAACATTTTCTATCTAGATAGTATAAGCAACACCCTCAAGGTATTCTGAAAGTTACGAAAATTCTTCGATAAACCTTGCAAACATGCGCGCACTAAAAACACTTCAGTTTCCCACTCTTGACTTTAGAAAGAATGTACCTATTAACTTCAAATTGCTCTCAAACGAAAGAGCAAAACATTCTCTATCTAGATAGTATAAACAACACCCTCAAGGTATTCTGAAAAATACAAAAATTCTTCGATAAACCTTGCAAACATGCGCGCACTAAAAACACTTCAGTTTCCCACTCGTGCGCACTAAAAACACTTCAGTTTCCCACTCGTAACTTTAGAAAGAATGCACCTATTAACTTCAAATTACTCTCGAACGAAAGAGCAAAACATTTTCTACAAATGTGTAATAAACACATCCAAAAAAGTTTTCTGAAAACTACAGAAATTCTTCGATGAACCTGTACGACTCACGCGCCGTCGAAAGACTCAAGTTGACTCATTCGCGCTCGCGCGTTGTCAGAACATCAAACTTTCCTGTGTTCTCAAAAACGAAATAATAATATTCTTAACGTTACTTTCAATCAATAGACTATTTAATTTGCATTTGTTGTCAAATTCAATGCAAAATTAAGGTAACCCTTTCGCGCTCGCGCGTGGTCAGAACATCTAACTTTACTCTGTTCTGAAATATGAAATGATAATATCCTCAACGTTATATTCAATCAACAGGCCATTTCATTTGTATTTGTTTAACAATTCAATGCCAAATGTCAAGGCCGGAAACACATCGAACTAGACCGTGACGTATAAAACGATGACCATGTAAATTTTCTAAACAAAATCATAGCGGAGGAGCATAAGTTTCATTTCTGAGGATACATTCTTGAAGCGAATCAGGATATCACTATAATTTCATCATGTAATTCATCAGTTACAAAAATAAGAGAACAACTATTTCTAACCTACAGCTACCAGTTGAAAAAGAATAAATGGAATAAGCCCGTAAATACTCGTATTGACAGTGTTGTTTACAAAGTGAGCGAACAGTAAAAGTTTGTTGACCTGCAATAAAATTTAAAAAAATTATAGAACACTGAAGCATTCTGAAAGAATGTGTTGAGACGTCGAAACAAACACATTCAGAATGACATAACCTCAAAAATAATACATTAGCCTGTACAACAAACTTACCGCGGAAATTGTCCCGTGGGAAAATACATTAACGCATAAATGACCTGTTTCGCCGGAGAAAAAGTAAAAAATGACATACCCCACAAATCTGAAAAAATAATATAATATACAACGAAATAGTTTAACATAAATATCAGTAAACATACTATTAGGATTTGAACAACACCAACATAAGTGGACGAATAGGCATTTCAATGGTTGAACCTATAAATAAAAGTATAAGAAATGCAAGGTAACACACAAGCTTATTTTGAGATAATACCCATGAGCAAAAGACAAATACTCAGATTTAGCAAAAAAAATAGAAAGAAAGACTGAAAGCGTATTCTAGCTTTGAAAAAATTCGTAAGCACTGGGTGAAATCAAATATCAACTCAGGCCTACAACGGCGCGGGTCGAGTTCAAAACATATATTAGGGCCATTTATGGAAATATAGAAGCACGAAACCCAAAATTTTGTGTGTTTGGTATAAATCATCATTCATGCAAATATTCTATCATTAGTCTCAGTGTCATCCTTACCCACAGCAACATCTTTTGAAATAAAATGCTTTAATTTTTCCCTTTTCTACTCAAGCACTGGGTGAAATCAAATATCAACTAAGGCCTACAACGGCGCGGGTCGAGTTCTAAATAAACTTGAGTAGAACAGGGAAAAATTAAAGCATTTTATTTCAAAAGATGTTGCTGTGGGTAAGGATGACACTGAAACTAATGATAGAATATTTGCATGAATGATGATTTATACCAAACACACAAAATTTTGGGTTTCGTGCTTCTATATTTCCATAAATGGCCCTAATATATGTTTTGAACTCGACCCGCGCCGTTGTAGGCCTGAGTTGATATTTGATTTCACCCAGTGCTTACGAATTTTTTCAAAGCTAGAATACGCTTTCAGTCTTTCTTTCTATTTTTTTTGCTAAATCTGAGTATTTGTCTTTTGCTCATGGGCATTATCTCAAAATAAGCTTGTGTGTTACCTTGCATTTCTTATACTTTTATTTATAGGTTCAACCATTGAAATGCCTATTCGTCCACTTATGTTGGTGTTGTTCAAATCCTAATAGTATGTTTACTGATATTTATGTTAAACTATTTCGTTGTAAATTATATGATTTTTTTCAGATTTGTGGGGTATGTCTTTTTTTACTTTTTCTCCGGCGAAACAGGTCATTTATGCGTTAATGTATTTTCCCACGGGACAATTTCCGCGGTAAGTTTGTTGTACAGGCTAATGTATTATTTTTGAGCTTATGTCATTCTGAATGTGTTTGTTTCGACGTCTCAACACATTCTTTCAGAATGCTTCAGTGTTCTACATTTTTTTTTAAATTTTATTGCAGGTCAACAAACTTTTACTGTTCGCTCACTTTGTAAGCAACACTGTCAATACGAGTATTTACGGGCTTATTCCATTTATTCTTTTTCAACTGGTAGCTGTAGGTTAGAAATAGTTGTTCTTTTATTTTTGTAACTGATGAATTACATGATGAAATTACAGTGATATCCTGATTCGCTTCAAGAATGTATCCTCAGAAATGAAACTTATGCTCCTCCGCTATGATTTTGTTTAGAAAATTTACATGGTCATCGTTTTATACGTCACGGTCTAGTTGGATGTGTTTCCGGCCTTGACATTTGGCATTGAATTGTTAAACAAATGCAAATGAAATTGCCTGTTGATTGAATATAACGTTGAGGATATTACCATTTCATGTTTCAGAACAGAGTAAAGTTAGATGTTCTGACCACGCGCGAGCGCGAAAGGGTTACCTTAATTTCGCATTGAATTTGACAACAAATGCAAATGAAATAGTCTATTGATTGAAAGTAACGTTAAGAATATTATTATTTCGTTTCTGAGAACACAGGAAAGTTTGATGTTCTGACGACGCGCGAGCGCGAATGAGTCAACTTGAGTCTTTCGACGGCGCGTGAGTCGTACAGGTTCATCGAAGAATTTCTGTAGTTTTCAGAAAACTTTTTTGGATGTGTTTATTACATATTTGTAGAAAATGTTTTGCTCTTTCGTTCGAGAGTACTTTGAAGTTAATAGGTGCATTCTTTCTAAAGTTACGAGTGGGAAACTGAAGTGTTTTTAGTGCGCACGAGTGGGAAACTGAAGTGTTTTTAGTGCGCGCATGTTTGCAAGGTTTATCGAAGAATTTTTGTAATATTCATAATACCTTGAGGATGTTGCTTATACTATCTAGATAGAGAATGTTTTGCTCTTTCGTTTGAGAGCAATTTAAAGTTAATAGGTACATTTTTCCTAAAGTTACGAGTGGGAAACTGAAGTGTTTTTAGTGCGCGCATGTTTGCAAGGTTTGTCGAAGAATTTTTGTAACTTTCAGAATACCTTGAGGGTGTTGCTTATACTGTCTAGATAGAGATTGTTTTATTCTTTCGTTTGAGAGCAATCTGAAGTTAATAGGTACATTCTTTCTGAAGAGACGAGTGGGAAACTGAAGTGTTTTTAGTGCGCGCATGTTTGCAAGGCTTATCGAAGATTTTTTGTAACTTTCAGAATACCTTGAGGGTGTTGCTTATACTGTCTAGATAGAGATTGTTTTGTTCTTTCGTTTGATACCAATTTGAAGTTAATAGGTACATTCTTTCTAAAGTTACGAGTGGGAAACTGAAGTGTTTTCAGTGCGCGCATGTTTGCAAGGCTTATCGAAGATTTTTTGTAACTTTCAGAATACCTTCAGGGTGTTGCTTATACTGTCTAGATAGAAATTGTTTTGTTCTTTCGTTTGAGAGCAATTTGAAGTTAATAGGTACATTCTTTCTAAAGTTATGAGTGGGAAACTGAAGAGTAAAGTCGCGCGAGGTGGGCTCAAGAAATTCTCAAGAAATTCCTGTACTATTCACAAACCGTTTCTTGAACCGTCTCGGCTGAGGCCTGCCGGTCAGATAATTCTGGAAGTTGGCGCTTTTGCCGGTAAACGCGACAGTTCCATAAACATGGAAATTCTTTACATTTTTCGATTGGAGTTTTAATTTCTTCTTTGCTCCATAATATGTAAGCCATCACTACACATGCTCTCTATGGTCTCAAGAGCAACTGAACGCTGTCGACTGGCAGTGCACACCGCCAATATTTAGCATGCAGAATGTTGCCGCTCCTTACCGTGAGCGTGGCAATAAGGGTCATTTTGCTCTGCTGTGGGCGGAGCTTATTTGACTCGCGGTATGGAGCGACGGTGTGGAGCGCAAAGACACCGTCAGTGTAAAAGGGCCTTAAGACTCCACTCCCCGGCTAGCTAAACTACCTGCTTCGACTACGATAACTCGCTTGTCCAACTTGGGATTAATAGAGCTGATACCTTAAAGTGACACCACCAAACGTCACGGGTTTTTCAAAGGCGTATGCTACTAGTAGTTTAATTTGGGTTTATATAAATTCCCAAAACACAACTCATTACATCCTGCCGACACCATCGCGCGCCGGACCTAGTTGGGACGGAGAGGCTTGTAGTGATCGCCCTCAGCCACACTTCAGCCTAATTTCATAAAATATTAAAAACTAACATCCTAAAATTAAATTATACAAAAGTAATTATTTTTATAATTTTACAAGACCAAATAAATTCGAATAAACCCAAAATTTTACCAAAAATGCGTTTCGAAATATTTGCCGATCACGTTTCCGTCAGTCACTTCCGTTGGAAACATTCGCGCAGAACCATTTCGCAAGCTTCCGCTCAAAAGAGCATATAAGGCCGACTTTTCAGGCAGAGTGGTCACTCTCGTACAGATCCTCCTGAATAGTGCTTGGGCCCAGAGCGGGCATTTGATCTACTGGACCACACATTCATGCACTCACAAACACGTATGGAACCAAACCCTAATCTCGTAATTTAAGGAACTTACCTCCTCCGGGTTCACCCTCCTGGTTCACTCCTCCGAGTTCTTCTCCCAATTGCTCCTCCTGTTCAAATTTCACTATACTGGAAGGCCTGCATCCCTGCAGCTAAGCCGCTAAAATCTCCAGTTGAGACCATTTGGGCGAGAGTCCCCATCTCTTACCGAGTTTTCCCAACCGGTAACAAATTCCCTACTCAGCACTCAATTCACTACTCACTTAGTGTCGGAACCTCCCACACTTACACATCATCGACTTCACACTCCAGCACGCGCTTCACAAGCCTGAGCTGAACGAATCGTCGGAAGTCCCGCAACCTCCTCGGACTCTCACCAAGATCGTCTCTCGAACAAGAATCAAGCCTCCCACTTCGGCGTGCAACCTTCTCCTCAATAAATCCCCATACCGGCGAGTGAAAACTATTCTCTCAATTTCCCCCGGTGTTGGCTTGTGGTAATTTTGTTGTTGATTGTAGACGCTTGAAATATTGCGTCCGAATACCGTCACTTAACTCCTTCTGAGTCAGATGAAGTCATTAGTTAGTAAGTGTTGCCGTTCGATGGCGACTGGTGGCCCTTATTCAAAGAACACCAACCTTGCCTATTAATCAATCTTGAATCAACCCATTCTAACAGATTATCTTAAAGCTTGCAACGCAAATCATCTTTTAAACAACTTCCCCACTTGGGAGAAGTTCATATTGGTGACCAGAATTCATACCAGAGCTAGATAAATAATCAAACAATTGAATTGCCGCAGCCATCATCTGGAGGTTTTTGAGCGCATGTCGAGGCTGTTTGCAGCTGTTGCATGTTGAACCTTGGAGGAGGTAGTGTTCCTTTCCATCCTTTTCCTCTAATTCTCTGTAATCAAACATAGTTTCCCTCTCTAAACTCTTCCCTAATAATAAGTTATTGCTACTGCAGCCTATTCTAACAAATTCTTCATGTTTTTCCATTGCTACTGAAGCCACCTTTTACAAAACTCTTCATGCATTTCCATTGCTACTGAAGCAAACCATAGGAGACCTTCTAGGATTATTTTTCCATTGCTACTGAAGCTCCTTACTAATAACCTTCGCAATTTCCATTGCTACTGCAGCACCATTGCTACTGAAGCACCAAATTAAATAACGTGTACGAAACACCAACTTGTCATTCTGAGCAATTGACTTATTTTTTTCAAATATGTTCCCCAAACATAAATTTCAACGCTGCGATTGTTGCAAGGGACTGCCGGGTGTGCACCGTTGGTCTTTTGTAAGTTCCTCCGTATACCAAATACCAAGCTCTCTCCCGATCTTCCATTTTTTGTATTGCTGCCTGGTCGGTGTGTTGGTAGCCTTGGGGACGCCTGAGGAGCACGCACGTTGACTAGGGTGGTTGTGCAAACGACTCACGTCGCACAATTGCCGTTGTAACCGGCATATGTGTTTTGGGAGGGAAGGAACTGATTTTTTGTACTATGGCATACTATAAAAACCTAGACTGCGACTTCGCCTCAGGTCAACACCTGTCGAGCCAACGAATTCGTACGTCTTAGTTCGCTTTGAATTTTCTAAAGTCGTGGAAGTCGACCAATTCTAGATTCCCCGTTACACCGTTCAAAGAACGCAGTCGGAATCAGGTAATTCGGGCGCCTCCATTTTGGCAGATACTCTGGCACCGTATGCCCAGTGATGCTAACCTCACAGATTTTTTTATGGTCCCAGTTCGGGATCCGAGCTGAAACTTTCATAGTTCCACAGTTAACCTTCCACTATTTTCATCTATTTTCTTCTGTCAAAGCATCTTTTGGAATCTCTCCTTCGTATTTCTGACTTGCACTTTACAAGTAACAGCTTCACTGTTACCAGACCTTTCGGTCTCCTTTGGGGGGAGGGTAGCTGTAGTGATCGCCCTCAGCCACACTTCAGCCTAATTTCATAAAATATTAAAAACTAACATCCTAAAATTAAATTATACAAATGTAATTATTTTTATAATTTTACAAGACCAAATTAATTCGATTAAACCCAAAATTTTACCAAAAATGCGTTTCGAAATATTTGCCGATCACGTTTCCGTCAGTCACTTCCGTTGGAAACATTTGCGCAGAACCATTTCGCAAGCTTCCGCTCAAAAGAGCATATAAGGCCGACTTTTCAGGCAGAGTCGTCATTCTCGTACAGATCCTCCTGAATAGTGCTTGGGCCCAGAGCGGGCATTTGTAAGTATCAAGTGTTAGAGTTAATTGTATCATGTCTTAACTTTCCTGTGTTGTGTCTTAACTTGTTCCTTGTTAGGGAGCGCTCGTTATTGTGTCTTAGGAACATTCACTGTGTTTATCTGTGCCGGTGTAGTTAGGCACAAGATTCAAGTTCACTGCGCCATTTCGTCAGTGTTTTTCCCTGAAATAATTTAGCCGTGCAAACTTGCATATTCACTTTGGCATCAGATCCCAATTTGAATGTGTCTTTTACACGGTTTCGCACTGGTGTTTTTACCAGTCCTGTTAGCCTTATAATTCAATTAACTATTGGCAGTACAGTAGCTAGAATTTTAGTTATTTTATTTACTGTCGTGCATTGTGTAATTAAGTCGTGATTCAAACAAGTATGGAATTCTTTTCACGTTCAACACTCAACCTTTAAAGTCCAAAAATCTTAAGAAATAAAATAGGATATTGCAGCAAATCGCGTTTGTATTTTCTGTAGTACTCATTTCAAGTCAATTCACATAAATAATTGTTCCTTATAAATACCTAACTACATTTGACATGTCTTTTAGGAATAGAAGCAGTGTTCTTATGTTTCAATATTTTTCCATGAATTAATTGAGCCTTTTTTAAATCACTGTAACTTTGTTCTCAGCTTAGTTGTTGTGACTTTCGTGTCTGTTTATGTGCTGCTCCTTTTTATGTAACTTCTGCTGCAATTCTTGCTCATCTGAATAATAGAGTATAGAGACTTCACCTTTTCTCATACTTATATTTTAGTACATTAGTTATCTAATTACCTCAGTGCTTTAGCTATTATTTTGGTTGTAGTTCATTTAAACTCAGTTATGTTGCTGCTTGTAATGTCAGGATGGAGCTTGTGACCAGTTGGTCTGGAACACTGATTCTGGTGTTAAGATGATTCAGGCTGCGACTCGGGCGCTAGAGTTGCGGACTGATTCTTATCACCAGACTTCTGCCATGGTTTATCCTGTTAATGTTGCAGTTTGCGCAGTCTTGCACATGTGTATGAATGGACTCGTTTTTTGTTCAAAATAATCCAGCACGATGTCCCCTGACAGGATCTACTGGACCACACATTCATGCACTCACAAAGACGTATGGAACCAAACCCTAATCTCGTAATTTAAGGAGCTTACCTCCTCCGGGTTCACCCTCCGTGTTCACCCGCCTGGTTCACTCCTCCGAGTTCTTCTCCCAGTTGTTCCTCCTGTTCAAATTTCACTATACTGAAAGGCCTGCATCCCTGCAGCTAAGCCGCTAAAATCTCCAGTTGAGACCATTTGGGCGAGAGTCCCCATCTCTTACCGAGTTTTCCCAACCGGTAACAAATTCCCTACTCAGCACTCAATTCACTACTCACTTAGTGTCGGAACCTCCCACACTTACACATCATCGACTTCACACTCCAGCACGCGCTTCACAAGCCTGAGCTGAACGAATCGTCTGAAGTCCCGCAACCTCCTCGGACTCTCCCCAAGATCGTCTCTCGAACAAGAATCAAGCCTCGCTCTTCGGAGTGCAACCTTCCCCTCAATAAATCCCATACCGGCGAGTGAAACTATTCTCTCATTTTCCCCCGGTGTTGGCTTGTGGTAATGTTGTTGTTGATTATAGACGCTTGAAATATTGCGTCCGAATGCCGCCTAACTCCTTCTGAGTCAGAGGCCGTAATCCATTCATTTAGCTATTAAATGTGCTCTACCAGGAGCACTGGTGACCCGCCTTTGTAAAAGAACATCTCCTTGTGAAATCGATAAATTCCTCGATATTCATCCTTTAAAAATATCATTCAGTTGTTTCCCCCATTTGGGAGGAGTTCATACTTGGTGACCCCAGAGTGACGAGAAAATAGTGACGACACCTAGAGAAAATCTTCCAGTCAAGCTCACCGCCAGTCAGCCTGGCGTTCCTCCGAATAAAGACCGAGCTGAGTTCCCTCACCTTATTACCCTTCTCTCACGGTTTAAGAATACTATCGAGTGATTGATTAGGGTTTGGAAGCGGATAACTAGCATACCCACCAAACCCTAACACTTACTTGTGTAAATGTGTACGTGTCCACGCTATGCGTATGACACTCTGTAGAATGCGTATGTATTACCTCGATGCATAGAAATGCATTTGTGTATGCTTACGAGTTAGGTGTAAATATGTGCGTGGATATATGTGTGCATGTGTATGTGTAAAAATTTACATGTATACGTGCACATATGTGTGTACTAGACTGACAACTAGCATTTTACTAGAGATAATGGTCTTTTTTCTGTGCACTCTCAACTTGTAACATTACCTAACTCGTCATATCTTTAGTATTGTAAAGCATTCATGTAAAAACTATACATTTGTTGTGCGCTCATCCATTTATATTTAAATAAAATGCTTGTTAACTAATGACCGTTATGTTGAAATTGTTGAATCAGAAATACAAAACCTATAATCTTCTTGGTCCTCATGCTTATATGTGCACAGTGCACATATGTATATATATGTGTGTGTGTGTGTGTGTGTGAGTGTGTGTATGGATATACACACACATGCATACGTATGTGTACATATGTGTGTATATGGATATATATTTATATATATATATACTATATATATTTTTCTTTTTTTCATGCTTCCTTAAAATGACACTTGTGAACATTGACCGAAACAAGCGATTTCATATATTATTTCCTGGCGTCATGAATTGCGAAGTTTTATGTCATGTACATCATTCAGTACATGTAAACTGTCAAAAGTGTTTTCACCCCACAAGGAAAATGCATCCTCCATGAAATTGTGTTATCTCTTACAATTATCATTACATGTATTATCAAATGTAGATTAAGCTAGATTAGGAGCTCATTGCCCTCAATCATTTCTTTTGACTAGTGACACAAGTTTTTCAATACTCGTGTGTGTGTATCATCTAAGTGTATTAATTTTAAGATATTTTAAAAACCAATGATGGCACTTTTGTACCATCTCTATTGGAAATAAACCGTTTTCTTTCTTTCTTTTCTCTCATGCTCGTACATCCACTACGGTCAGTCATTCTCACAAACCTATCCACATTCTTCACCATGCTGTCACCACAGATTCTAAGTGTAGGTCTCACTCTCCCTTTCATACTACTCTTTCATTCAACTCTTCCACTCACATCACTCTTTCCATCCATCTTCCTTTCATTCACTTCCACTACAGGCGCCTGCACCTCATGTGGCATATCAACAGGTTGCTCCTTCACTCTCTTCCCATTTGTACTTCTTTCATCATGCTCATTCATCCTTCTACTCTCATCTGGCACATTTGCACCACCATTCACTTCATTTATTGCATTCACACTCCTTGCACCATCATCCACTTCATTTGCACTCCTTGCGCCATCATCCACTTCATTTGCACTCCTTGCACCACCACCATTTACCACTTCATTCACTGCATTTGCACCATTCTCATTCTTTCCTTCATTCAACTTCCTTTCATCCTTCAAGTCAGCCTCTAAAGCAACCATCAGAATTGTCGATCTCTCAACCTCCTCTTCCAACTTCTTTCTCTCGTCATTCAAACATTTCCAGCACGTAAACACAAGATCATTCAACTTCCTCCGACTCATCTTCTCTCAAACCTTTGCATGCATCTATATCTACCCACTCTTTCCAGGCCATGCACTAAATCTCCTCATCCATTCCACTTGCACCTCCCTT
Organism: Morinoia aosen; assembly: GCA_030386875.1. Classification (NCBI taxonomy): domain Eukaryota; kingdom Metazoa; phylum Arthropoda; class Malacostraca; order Amphipoda; family Talitridae; genus Morinoia; species Morinoia aosen. Next base: position 11,543,894 of record CM059561.1, read on the forward strand.
CCTACGACCAGTCCTATTTCTTGCCATCCTCAAACACAGACTTCTATCTCAGTACAAATTTCACAGGCAGAAGAAGTCTTCACTCACCAAATCTACTGAAAATCAAGTCATCAAACAAAAAGAAACAAAAAACGTTTCCTACTACTCACAGTCACTCTCTACAATGTCACACACTATACTCTTTATATGCAAAGAATGCTTAACTACCAGTCAAAACACCTCAGTCAAAAATTGCAAGTCACCACACCAAAGTCCAATGCTCAGTCTCAACTCCCAAGCAAAAAAAACTACTCTCACGGGCACTCCATACAAAGTCACACACTGTACTCACGTGAATATACAAACTATACCATTTTCCAGCAACTTCACTTTAATTCACCACAATATTCGTCGGAGGACCAGAAACACGTGCACACCGCTCGGAACCTGCAATCGAAACACGTGCATACCGCTCGGAACCCTGTCTCACCTCTAGAAAGAAAATCTTTTCTGCCTCATATGGGGCCCGGAGTGCGGATGTCGTGGCGTTAGAACGTGGTGGCATATAAAACGGAACTTCCTGAAAAATTTACCTATTATTGGCAAGTGTTTCAGTTTAAAACGTGGGTATAAGTCGGGAATCGATTCAAATCAAATTGGTTTGCCTTCTTTTTAGGTAAACTTCTACTGGGGCCTTAGGCCCCCAGTAACCCTAAATTAGTATTTTGTTTTGCCGGAAATTTGATAACACTGATAATTAAAAGGATACTGTCCTACAAATAACAAAAGAACAATATTTGGTAATTTTTTTTTGATAAAGGTAATAAACAAGGACTAAATTAAAATCAAGCAATAGATACTATGTGAGCGACGATAAATTTGCAAATGCCGTTCAAAGAGTTAAGCATTTTTTGATACGATTAACAAACTGGCTTCAACTGAACAGACTTGTGCCCCATGAGAAAAAAACAAAGCTCATGCTAATCACAACCAGAGACAGCCCAATCCTTCCAGACATTTTTTTCAATAATGTTAAACTAGAGTGGGTGACTGAATTTAAATATCTTGGCGTATTCCTCGATTCGAAGTTAACTTTTGGCCATCACATATCGCATGTCTGTGGTAAGTTGAGCCGTGCTCTTGGCATGTTTCATTGCCTCTCTAGGAAACTGCCACTGTGCTCCCTTAGGAGCATCTACTACAGCCTTGTCTACCCACATGTAATTTACTGTGTTGAGCTGTGGGGCGGTGGGCCACCCAGTGTTAGGTCAAAAGTCTCAATCCTGATGAATAAAATTCTGCGTGCAATTCTTAAAGTACAATATAATAACCATGTACCTGAAGTTCACACATCCAGCATGTACAAAGCATTAGAATTCCTTCAATTTGACGATATATACAGATTTTTTTATTAAAACTAGCTCGTAGGTTCCTTTTTAACGATGACATATCTTTTAATAAGTATTTGTTACCGCTTGTCCCAACGAATAATTATGAGCTAAGGAACTATAGATTCAGACTACCCTATGTACGACTTAACGTGGAAAAATGTGGAACAATTTACCAAATGGTTCAAATGTTAAATACGTTGGATTCTGAATGGCTAATGCCGATGCCTGGGTACCGCTTTAAAAATGCATTTAAGAAATCAGCGGTTGCGCAATATTAGTCTCGCTTCCTATTCTAATACTTTTAAATTTTACTTTTCTTTATGTGTTAGCGAGCGCAGTGATTCAATTAGCCATAAATCTGTGTCAGTTCCAGCAATGGTTAAGCACTTGTTCTTAAGCGTGTGAGGGTTGCTGGAACTTTTATTATCCCCTTATGTCTTATCATGTCAGTTTTATAGTGTTTTTCTCTTTTTCTTGTATTGTTGCAATTTTAATCTGGACCTTTGTTGTTAAGTTTTGCATTTTGTCCAGTACTCTAGTCATTCGTGCATTTCTTCTAGTCATTATGATAGCTTGTGACCGTGTTTATGACATTTTTATTGTTTTGTCACTGCGATTGTACTTTCAGCGGTTTCATTATTTTCGGCGATTATCCCTTGTTCTATTAGGCCCAAGAATGTGAATGAGCTTGAAGTGACCCTTGTCACCTTTTAAGAGTACCTGTATTGTATAATAAAGAAGTCCGCGTTTGCGCATTATTAGGTACGCTTCCCTTTTTAATACTTTTAATTTTTACTTTTCTCTGTGTATTCTTGACAATTCTACTCTTACATATTCCCTTGTCACTTGATATTTTCCTATTTTATTTTCCTTTTCTATGTTACCCTCTAATGTGTTTTCCTCTTGTTACTGTATCTTTTCTCTGTTAGCTCGACTCGCTGGAACTCTTATTTTGGATGTTTAATAGTGTAGTTTTAAATTTTAGCAGTTGGTTGTACGATTTTCCCCTTGTTTTTATTAGGCCCAATAAGCGAATGAGCTTGACGTGGCCCTTGTCACCTTTTTAGATTACCTGTATTGTAATTTTAAACGTGACCTTGTGACAATAAATTCTATGGAGTTTCTAATTCTATGGAGTTTATCAAGGTTAAACTCCTGAACAATATCAACAGACTTGACAAAACAATGCCTCCCAAAAGCAAAGTTCCTGATGACCCCGGGGGAAGTAAAAGCGGTGTCAAGGGAAAAGTTACTCGCACCTACACTCAACCTATCTCAGAGTCAGAAAAATCTGAATTCAATAATGCAAGGAAACTTAACAAAAATTGCTCCAAGACAACCTCTACTCCTAAGAGTAAATCACAACCAGCTCTAAGACAAGAAACCCCAAGGGCACACCCTAAAAATGGAAGCCCAAAGCAAAAGAACAAAGAATTTCATAACAATACTTCTAAAAGAACATTAGAGAGTAGCCAAGAATTTTTGGATCTGCAAAGCAAAAAAAGAGGGAAACCCATAATGTCTCTGACTCAGAAATGTCTCAGCACAATATGTCATTTCTCAGTGAGTCAGATCCCTCAGGAGTTCTTTATAGCAATGACTCTCTTTCTGAATCAACTTTGGTAATTCCAAACAATCAAGAAGAACTAAAACCAAATCGGAAATACCCTGCCGGGGGAAAATCTGCTAAAATAGACCTCAACTTGACAGAAAATGCAGATGAAATCCCAAATACAGTTAGACTTGTGCAAATAACTGCACAAGATGATAACCAAAACTTAACAAAACTAAATCCATTTAAAGTACAAGCTACAATAAACCAAATTTGAGGTGAAGTGGAAAAAGTAGAGTATAAAAGATCAGGCAATCTCATTATTAAAGCTAAAACAGAAAGCCAAGTAAGAACCTTGATAAACCTAAAAAAGTTCGGTGAAATTCCAGTCAAAACTCAAAAAGTCTGGGGGGCTTACACCTCCTATGGAAAGATTTATGCCCCAGAATTCTTGTCAGACTCATTAGAAGATTTGTTGCAGCAACTTGCCTCCTCTGGTGTAGTAGGCATTTGCAAAATGTATATGGATCCAAACCGTGCCAATTCACCCTTGTTTGTACTTACCTTCCTTGGAACTTGCCCTACAGAGCTGAAAGCAGGCTATTCAAATTACAAAGTGGACTGTTGGCTTACCGTCAAATTCTGCTTTGGTGCCTTCACCGCCAGCAGAACCGTCAAGCAGCTGCCACAGCTACTTGACCTTCCTCGTAGAACTAGAGGAACACCGGAAGCAAGGCACCCGCCTAGCTTCACAGACGCAACGCAAGAGACACACCGGGACACGACGCAGATCCGAAGAGCGAAAGCACACGCGCGACTACACTCCACCATGTCCATTCCAATACTGCCGCGACTCACGCGCCGCCAGTCAGTCGCGGCAGCCAGGAAAGGCTGCGACAGCCAGTCGGCAGCCAGCAGCCAGATCCCGCTCCTTGGGAGCAGCGGCGGCTAATTCTTCAACGCCACATCTCCCCCAGTTTCTCACGAAACTCACAGCGCCCAGTGCTTAGCACTCGTACTCGTTTAGGTACGAGGGACGCCGTCGTTCACGGCATGACCGCCTTAATTGCGCCGGCTCTCCCTGGGGCTGCTCTGCCTCTCCATCGGCAGTGGCAGGCTCCCCGCCCTCTTCCTCAAGTGAGTCTTCACTAAACTCGTTGTCTGCCGCCGGCGCCACTGGCGCCGCGTTTAATGCGTCCACCACCACCCTCTCAGGCAACGCAAGAGGAGCTGCGCCACCGCCGCCACCTCCGCCGAAGATAACTACGTCGGGCGCCGCAGCGCCATCAGCGCCCCTATGATTCTCGGGGACACGGCCCCGGTCACCCCCAATGCGCCGTCTCCTGACGTCGCGCACATGCCTGGGCATGCCGTCTACGCAGACCACGTACTTTGACACGACGCTAGTAACTCACCTGACGTCCACTGCTTCGTGCATGAAGGCAGCGGGGGCTTCACCCACACCTCATCGCCGACAGCAAAGCTGTTGCTCGCGCAGCCATCAATCACCCGAAGATTGACGTCAAACGGCACTCGCCAGCGATACCGAAAAATACCGCTCGAAGGGACTGAGCCCGCCTCAGTGTCCTTCCGAGGCGTCACATTATACCAGAATGTAGCCTCCTCAGGAGTGATACCTCCCCTGGCGGCGATCCTCTTGTTCGTCCGATGATTTCTCTCCACGATCCCGTTGCCGCTCGGGGCGTAGGTGGCACGGAATCGCAGCGAAATCCCCCACGCATCGGCGAACTGTGCCACAGTCGCTGATCGAAACGCCGTCGAATTGTCCAGGAGCAACTCGTCACACGGCCCTCGCTCAATTACGATTTCCCGCAAGTGAGCGACAATACTCGCTGCTGACTCATTCAGCAGCCGTCGCCAGATGGCGAACCGCGAGGGACCACAGTCAACCAATGACAGGTAGAGCTTAGTGCCATAGTGGGTCACATCAATTGCAACCCGGCGCCAACTCTCCTCCACAGACAGATCCCCCCGCTCCACGAGATTTTCCCCCCGCAGCGCAGGGTCGATCCGCTGGCAGGCCTCGCATCCAGCCAGCTCCCGCTTCACCTGTTCGCGCGACAGATCACTGCGGATCTGACGCGCCAAGTAGAGCGTCCGATCAATGCCCAAATGATGCGGCAAATGAGCCGCCCAGATGGCATCCTCGACACTCTCTCCAGTGGCAAGCACGGCCGCCACCTCTGCGCCGGCTTCCCAACCATCGCGGTAACTAAGCCACCTCTTAGGTACCCTGGTCAGCTGGTCGGCCTTGTTCTCGATCGTCGAGACGGAGCGAACAGACACGACCAGACCATGCTCAGCGATCGTCTCACGGATCACCCCAAGACGTCGCTTCACGAGCATCTCCGCCGCGCCCTTCGTGCGAACACGATTGCGGCCATCGACAGTGTTGTCCATCCATGTGACGACTGTCCGGGAATCACTGGCGACCGTGAAGGTCTTAAAACCCCACGCAATCGCCAAATTGATACCCCGCGCCACCGCTTCCAACTCGGCCACATTGATATGAAGGTGGTCTGACTCTTTTCGGAGCCAAGACGCATCCTCTACAATGCGGCCATCGACCTCAAGGGCCACACCAACTCCGAGGGAGCTGGCATCAGCCCACACGGTAACCGTACCATGCGAGTCGACACCCCACACGCCCCCAACAGGGTCGTCCCGACGAGCCCGCGCCAACAGCTCCGCAGCCAACGAGCTGACAGAACTGTCAACCGGGTCGTCCCAAGAGCCACTGCACCCCAGCCGTTTCAAAAAACTGCAACAAGGACGCAGCCACCCCGCCACGGGGTAATGGCCAACTAACCGACCGCACAAGGAGAACAGCCCTCTCTTCGTCAGGCCGGCATTCACCGAGCCAAACTCGGAGAGAGCAGTCCCCCGCGACATTCGAAGATGTCCGTTGGCATCTTTCCGCAGAGAAATGCCCAACAGCCGACCTCCATCCAGGCACTCAGGCTCCTTTGACACAAGTCCGTACCGTGCCAAATGCTCCCGGAGCTCCTGCGCGCTGAGAATGGACTCACACACCACTACATCATCGATATAGTGGTCCGTCCCTCGACGAACGCGATCGGTCAGCGACAGAACCTTGCCGAGAATCACCGTCATGATTCGAGGCGCACACGAGAGGCCAAAGCCTAATCGCGTCAAAGCGTAAGGCACACCCTTAAACTTCACGATCTGGTACCGCCACAGATCCTCGGAAACGTGGATCTGCAGGTACGCGGACTTAAGGTCGACGACCTTAAGCTCGCCCCGCAGCTGCCGCCACTTCCGAATCTTGTCGCCACACACAGCGACCATGTCATCGCCAGTATGACATTCGACAAAGCCGTTCAACTCACGATAATCCATGACTGGACGGACTTTGTCCTTCGTTGGTTGCACGACGGCCAGCAACGGAATGACGCCCGGGATGGGGCCATGCCATCGCCTCAACCAACCCTTTGAGATCCAACTCTGAATCTCCGCCTCATAGCGCTCCCGCACGTGAGGCGCCTGAGTACATCCGTACTCCGCGACCCGAGTCTGCAACCCCTCGGGCGGCTTCTCGGACCACCGCCAACTGACGGTCCACCGACCGTCAGCGAACCTAGCAACAAAGTCAGGGTCGACGATCTCGATCGGTGCTGGCGCACCTTTCGACCCCACCGACCCCGCCCCCGTCACCAGGCCGGCTCCCAGCTTGGCACGGGTGAGTCCATTGCTGGGCCCCCCACAGCATCCAGTTGACCGAGATCTCCCCCAGTCAACCGCATACTTCGAGTCAGGACCTCTTCTGACGGTGACGCCCCCCATGTGATCGATAACATCACTCCCGAGTAGACAGTCCACGCCAAGGTTCCCCAACTCCGGCATGACGAGCGCAGTGACACCAAAACAATGCCCCTGCAACCCGACTACCACACGACAGTGCTTCCCCACATGGGAAGTTCTGCCGTCCGCCGTTAGCAACGGCCGCCCCGGCCGGGGGCATTGGCCCACCACCACCCGCGGACAAACCACCGTCCGCTCGCTCCCGGAGTCTACCAGACACCAAGAACAATGCCCATTCAGGATGGCACGAACGACTGGCAACCGACGCCCCGTCGTAACGCCAGTCGCTCCGAGCGATTCTAGATCGCACCGACCCAGCGACACACCCGTGCCGCTCAAGGTCCCTCTCTCCGAGGGGGCGCCGTCACCTCCCTCGGAGGGAGGAGACCTCCGGTAAGCTTGGCTTACGCGGATTCCATTGAGGAGGACGCGTCGCCCCGACTGGCGTCCTCCGCAGCGAAACCCGACCCACCAACCGCAGGCCTACCTACTGCCGGGCAGTCGCAGGCAAAATGCCCGACCTCCCCACATGCAAAGCATGCAAACCTCCTTTTTGCGGGAGCCTTCATGGCCCCCCTACCAGCAGGCGCCGCCGCGCCTGGCTTCTGCGGGCAAACCCGCACGCGGTGTGCGCCACCGCAGCGGTAACAAGCACCCTTGCCACCACTGCCCTGCTTCCCCGCAGCAGCAAGGTCTGCTCCGTGCCTGGCCTCCTGGCCACGCCCGGCAGCAGCCCTCTGTGCGGCCATCCTCTCCCGCACTCTCGACACCACCTCGTCGAACTGCGCAGTATACGCGTCCCCCCGCGAAACTGCCCACGTATACAGAGTATTGGGGAGACCCTCATAGAATTTGACCCTAAAAATCAAATCCTTCTTGGTCGACCCCACCCTCCCACCCAGACGCGCCAGGTCATCCAGGTACACGTCCACCGACTCCTCGGCCCCAAGCCGACGGTCGGTGAACCGCCTATACGCTTCCTGCATAGGCAAAGCAAATTGCGAGGCCAGCACAGCCCTAACTGCCTGCCACTGTCCCGCATCACCGACAGTCATCGAGCGAAACACTCGGGCGGCGTTGCCGTCGAGCATGAACCCGATGATGTCGGTCGGAGCTACCCGCTCCAGCTGGCAGAGCCTCTCCAAGCTCTCCAGCCACTCAAGCGCGTCGACCGACCCATCGCCCGACAGCTTAGGCAACTGCCTAGACAGCCGGTCGAGGATCGGCCCACGCGCCTGAGTCAGGATGTTCGCCAGCAGGCTAGCATCCACAAGCACACCACCCGACATGCTCCCCGCCGGCGGCGCTGGCGATGCCGCATCGCCAGCTCCGGCTGCCGCAGCCTTTCCAGCTGCGTCAGCCACCTCAGCCGACGCAGCCGTTCCAGCCGCCGCCATCTTGATGCCCACAAGAAGGCTACCGCCGCCAAAAGCCTAGATAGCTTGTTGGCTTACCGTCAAATTCTGCTTTGGTGCCTTCACCGCCAGCAGAACCGTCAAGCAGCTGCCACAGCTACTTGACCTTCCTCGTAGAACTAGAGGAACACCGGAAGCAAGGCACCCGCCTAGCTTCACAGACGCAACGCAAGAGACACACCGGGACACGACGCAGATCCGAAGAGCGAAAGCACACGCGCGACTACACTCCACCATGTCCATTCCAATACTGCCGCGACTCACGCGCCGCCAGTCAGTCGCGGCAGCCAGGAAAGGCTGCGACAGCCAGTCGGCAGCCAGCAGCCAGATCCCGCTCCTTGGGAGCTGCGGCGGCTAATTCTTCAACGCCACATGGACCCTTTCTACAACAATCCCATTCGATGTACCAAATGCTGGCGATGGGGACACACTACCTCTGTCTGCCAAAACAGGAAAGTTTGTAAGAATTGTTCATCTCGAGAACATGATGAAAACAACTGCACCGCTGAAAACTTAGTGTGCACAATATGCAAGGGAAACCATACAGCTGCCTCAAAAGAGTGTCCCATTTATATTCAAAAACACAATGTTAGTAAACTCCAAGCAAGACAAAATATCTCATTTGTAGATGCAAGAAAAATAGTTCAAAACCAAACCCAAGTCCACCAGCAGCAAGACACTCTTCCAGAATTAGAATCAAGACACTCCTTCCCCCCACTTGTACTATCTAGAAACCAAACAGAATCTCAAAATTTGACCCAAAAAACATATGCAAATGCAATCAACTCAGATAGCTCACATCGCAGGCATGCTACACTAATACAGAATCTTGGCAACCCTATTCATGCTCATAAGAGGGTAGAACTGCAGAAGCAGCCTACTCAAGACAAAGCAATGGAAAATAAAGCCATAGAACACAGTCAACTTATGAACCAGAATACACCAACCCTACTGAACACAGAAGGAACTTACAACCTAATGACTGCTAATTGTGACACAACAAATGCTCCATTGAAAGAAAGGAACCCTCCTGCCTCTAAACACCACCGAAACCATAAAAGTATCTCAGAAAAGGACATTGAAATATCACTCAAGACCATAATATTTAAAATTCTTCCTACAATTGTCAAAATGCTTATCTCCAATTCAACCACTGAGCGCATTGAACTACTAACAGAACTTGGTAACATCCTGAATGCAGAAGATCTTATAACAGAAGTGCTAACTAAACTAAATGTCACCTCTTTAATAAGCCCATAATAAATCTATGAATATTGCAATGGAATATGAGAGGATACTTCTCTAAACTTCCCTTCCTGCAGCTGCTCATTAATCAATATGAACCAAAAATTATTTGCCTACAAGAAACCCACTTACAAAATCACAACCAAACTAAGCTAAATAACTATGTTTCGCCCTACAGAAAAGATAGAGATAATAGAGGAGGTGGGGTAATGATATATGTCCATAATACTATACCTTGTATACCTATCCAAATCAACACTCCTTTTGAAGTTGTAGTTTGTAGAGTATTCATTAACAAGAAACCTATCAACATTATTAATATGTATCTGCCACCAACACTTGATAATGACTTGGTAGGTCAAAACCTACTAGAGATTAGCAATTTGAACAGGGGATCCAGCATCATTGTGATGGATTCAAATGCCCACAGCTATTCCTGGGGCTCAGACTTTATAGATAGAAGAGGCAGAATTATAGAGAATTGGATTACAGACAACAATCTTATTTTATTAAACAACACAGCCCCAACGTTTTTATCACCAAATGGAAACTATACTCACATTGATTTGGCATTAGTGACAGAAGATTTGCACGCTCTCCTAACATGGGAAACGCACCCAGACGCCATGATGTCTGACCACTTCCCAGTGTACATGGACTCAAACATAGAAATATTGCAGGTTGATCGTCCAGATAGATGGCTCTTAAAATCAGCCAACTGGTCCAAGTTTAGAGAAAACATGGTCTGCCCCATTCTTAGGAACCTAACATCCAATGAAGCTTGCAGAGAGGTTACACAGTCGATTATTAGTGCAACAGAGGGCAGTGTAAAAAAGAGTAGCATGGGCCCAACTAGACAAAGAATGAACTGTTGGTGTAATGAAAAATGTGAAAAAAGTCACAGGGAATATTGTAGGGCATACAATCAATATAAAAATCACCGTGGAAACCTGCAAAAATGGATTGCATTTAAAAGGGCTCGAGCCATTTTCAGAAAAACGGTCGTTGAAGCAAAAACGGAAAGCTGGAAAAACTGTGTAGCCAGTCTAAATGATAAAAGCTCGTCAGCAGAAGTATGGAGAAAAATCAGAGCAATAAATGGAAAACAAAACCGAAGTCAAATAACATTGAAATTCCGCAGCGAGGTGGTCACATGTCCTAAAGATGTGGCTGACATTCTAGTAGAACAATACAAATCGTTTAGCTCTAGTGAGACTCAGGATCCTTTATTTTCTGAACATAAGGTTACCAGCGAACTGTCGCCTATACATTTCACTCCTGCTCCTCATCATCAATATAACCATCCAATCACCCATGCTGAGCTTGAAAGGGCACTAAAAAGCTCTAAGACCAAAACACCAGGCCCCGATACAATCCCAATAGAATTCATTAAAAATATGAATGAAAGCCAAAAAACACAGTTTTACACCTATTCAACATAGTATGGAACACAGAAATTCCCATGCCTTGGAAAGAAGCAGTAATTTGCCCAATTTTAAAACCGGGTAAAGACCCTACAGACTCAAAGTCCTACAGGCCAGTTGCCCACAGAAATACATTGTGCAAATTATTTGAAAAAATCATTAATTGGAGACTCCTCTTTTATCTGGAGGATAAAAATTTAATTGATAGAAACCAAAGTGACTTTAGAGCCAGTCACTCCACTCTAGATGGAATGTCTCGGCTAGGAAACTCAATTCGTAAAGCCCTCATGCTTCAGAACTTTTGCATTGTTATATTTATCGATATCAAGCGTGCTTTTGATACGGTGGGGCATCATGGACTGATAAAAAAACTAGAAATTATGGGTCTTCAGGGGAATCTACCAAAAACGATTGCATCCTTTATAAAAAATCGCAACATCAGGGTGAGGATAAATAATGCTTCATCTAAGATATGCACATTGAACACTGGTGTTCCTCAAGGATCAGTCATAAGCCCTACACTTTTTAATGTAATGATAAATGATATATTTCATGACTTTCCCCCAATGCTGGAAACATCTCTTTATGCAGATGATGGAGCCTTTTGGATTATACACCCAAACTTAACTCAGGCCCTCAGTATCTTACAGGAAGCTTTGGACATTCTTTTAAGTTGGTCGCAACGCTGGGGCTTTCAAATATCTGCTGAAAAAACCAAGTGCATGGTGTTTACTCATAAACATACAAAACCTTCCTTCCAACTAAAATATAACAACACAAATATAGAATATGTAAAGAAGTTCAAGTTCTTAGGACTTACCCTCGACTCACAACTGAGATGGGGTTTACACATCAAAGAAGTAACACAAAAGTGCCAAAAAGATCTAGGGCTTCTGCGCATTTTATCCAATCTGAAATGGTCAGCAGAATATAACATACTGAAAACTATTTACTATACCATTATATTGCCAAAACTAGAATATGGAAGTTTTCTTTTTGACACTGCCTGTGCAACCCACCTGTTGTCCTTGGACAGAGTCCAGTATGCTGCTGCTCGCCTGATGCTGGGTGCACTGAGGTGTACAAAAGTTAGTAACGTGGAAGCAGAAGCAAATATACTACCACTTAAACATGCAAGGAAAATCCAACTGTGTCAATATGCATTGAGAGTACTTAGTGTTCCAAACCATCCAGTCCGATCAATATGTTTGGACTACTACCCATACCAGCTGTTCCAAAACAGTAACAAGCCTCTCCCAGTTACTGGTCGAATATATAACTTCTTTCAAGAGATACGGGTTAAAATGGAAGACATTGGCCTCATCCCAAACAAATGTAAATACCAAACTATCAGCAGAAATTGTAAAGTCAATCTGGGGTGCTATAAAAAAACTTGCATATCACAAAACCATTGGAAACAGCTATACAACAAACTCCACGAAGAATACAAAGATAGAAGGGCATTGTACACAGATGGTTCAGTTCAGGGTCCTAAAGCTGGAGCAGGAATTTGGTCCCAACACGTTAGCATGCTGGCTAGAATTCCTGATAGGTCAACAATCCTCACAGCAGAGCTTACCGCTATTTACTACGCATTGAAGTTTGCAGAAACCCAAATAGAAGACTTTATTTTGTACACAGATTCATTCAGCACTATTCAGGCTATAAATCAACTGCTTCCATCTAAACACCATCTAGTTTCCAAAATTAAACATATACTTCAAAGCCTTCCTCCCAGAAAACTAGTCATTGGATGGATACCAAGCCATGTAGGAATTATGGGAAATGACAAAGCAGATCAGCTGGCAAAAACAGCTTGTCTTCTAAACCAAATAGTTCTAACCTAATACAATACACAGATCTGAGAGGATACATAAACTTGCACTGTAGAAGGCAATGGCAAAAAGAATGGGATAGGGAACAATCCCTGTACCACAAAATAAAACCCATACTAAAACCTACCGTGAACACTGAGGTCTCAAGGGGAAAGCAGGTCATTCTGACCAGGTTAAGGCTACTTACCACTGAATTAACGCATAAACACTTATTTACCAAAGCAACAAAACCTAAATGTAGCAACTGTAGGTGTGACTTGAATATTTGTCATATATTGATTGATTGCCCCGCATTTGAACTTCAGCGGAAGGCAATGAGAGACCTTGCCAGGAACCAAAGAGTGACTTTTGATGCAAGTAGTGTGCTTGGTGAGGGATTCAGTGCTGAGCTGGTCCTTGAATTCATTACCAATACTGGGATGATGAATCAAATCTAAATGCGCCACGTTCTAGTTGCACTGACATCTGGCACTCTTACCTGCAACTGGTGATGTGCCTAATTGGACCAAAGTAACCAAAGTAAGTATATGGGGCCCAAACCAACGCCAGTGCGGATGCCCGCGATTAGAAACACCGTCGCTCTTCCGTCAGACACAGCTGACACACCACGGCACTAAAACCGAGAGTTGCATTGTGATCCTTGAAAGATTCGGTTGTGTATCGTCCCTCGTCATCAGTCAAAGTGAAAAGTTTTGTGAACATGCCCCAAACTACTCGTGGTTGTGTGGCAACTTTGCCTAAAAAAAACACCAGATAAATGTGAAAAGAATAAGAAACCGTCTTGGAAGACCCCAGGCATCAAACGCAAGAGCAATTCTCCTCAAACAAGTGAGGTGCACCCTAAAAAAACTCTGAAGACCAATAGCCCACCAATTTCAGATAGTGAAACAGAATTAGGATGCCTGCACACCAAAAGATTTGAGGCGAGAAAGCGAGCAAGCTTGAATCGATATACATGTATTCCTATGGGAGTGCGTACACCGCAAGCAAGCTAGCGAGCAAGCGAGAAAGATTGAAGATTGGCTGCAGCGAGAAAGCGACTTGAAGATGGTTTCACGCTTGACAGCTGCACTGGGAAGCGTCTGGCAGTGCGTTGTGAGATGTCGACGGGGAAGGTGTGCTGCTCAATTCTTTCAGCATAGACTGAACTCCTAATACCCAAAGTTTTTACTGAGCTGTGCCTTTCCAACTCATAAAATCCAAAGCAAAGTGGCAGATTACATTTGTCAAAGCCATGGGACGAAGTAGAAATGAAACTCAACGTTACAAACACGTGTTTGTACTACTTGTTTTTGGTATAGACCTCTCTCCATGGCATTTAGGAGCAGACTAGCTGTCTTTTGGTGTGCTGTAGATTTTGCCAAACATCTTTCTCTCTCGCTTGCTTTGTCGCTTGCCGTCTTATGGTGTGCAGCTACCCTTAAGGGTGCCTGCACACCAAAAGATTTGAGGCGAGCAAGCTTGAATCGATACTCATGTATTCCTATAAGAGTGCGCACACCACAAGCAAGCTAGCGAGTGAGTGAGAAAGATTGAAGATTGGCTGAAGCGAGAAAGCGACTCGAAGGTGGTTTCACACTTGAAAGCTGCAGCGGGAAATGTCTGGCAGTGCGTGGTGAGATGCCGACAAGGAGGGTGAGCTGCTCAATTCTTCCAGCATAGACTGAACTCCTTATATCCAAAGCTTATGCTGTGCTGTGCCTTTGGAAGTCAAAAGATCCAAAGCACAGTGACAGATTACATTTGTCAAAGCCATGGGACGAAGTAGAAATGAAACTCAACGTTACAAACACATGTTTGTACTGCTTGTTTTTGGTATAAACCTCTCTCTATGGCATTTAGGAGCAGACTAGCTGTCTTAGGGTAGCTGCACACCAAAAGATTTGAGGCGAGAAAGCGAGCAAGCTTGAATCGATATACATGTATTCCTATGGGAGTGCGCACACCACAAGCAAGCTAGCAAGCGAGTGAGAAAGATTGAAGATTGGCTGCAGCGAGAAAGCGACTTGAAGATGGTTTCACGCTTGAAAGCTCCAGTGAGAAGCCTCTGGCAGTGGCAGCGCTGCGTCTGGCAGTGCGCGGCGAGATGTCGAAGGGAGAGGTGTGCTATACAATTTCTCCAGCAAAGACTAAACTCCTTATATCCAAAGTTTATGCTGTTCTGTGCCTTTGGAAGTCAAAAAATCCAAAGCACAATGACAGATAACATGTTTCAAAGCAATGGGACAAAGTATGAATGATACTCAACGTTACAAACACATGCTAGTTCCGCTTATTTTTGTTATAAACCTCTCTCCATGACATTTAGGAGCAAACTGGCTATCTTTTGGTGTGTGATAGATCTCGCCAAACATCTTTCTCTCTCGCTTGCTTTGTCTCTTGCCGTCTTTTGGTGTGCAGCTTATGGTGTGCTGTAGATCTCGCCAAACACCTTTCTCTCTCGCTTGCTTTGTCGCTTGCCTTCTTTTGGTGTGCAGCTACCCTAAGTGGAATAATCTCAGATTCATGTGCCAGTCTGAATGCCGACAGCATTCCTGCAACTCCTTCCTACCCAGCTAAAATACTAAATCCAATGCACAGCTTAACCTGGATGATAACCCAATAGAGGACGGCATTCCAACCACTCTGCCTTAGCCCCTCAGGAAACTTCCAGCCTCAGGAACTGTGCAAGAATTGACCTGAACTCTGAGGAGAATTTCAAAAACATTCCTGCATCTACAAGACAGGTAGTCATGACTAGCACAGACCCTAAAATTCAACTATCGAAAAAGAATTCTTTATGCATTGGCCATGCTGTGGACCTGCCCTGTGATGCGGTGGAAACTATAGAACATCACTGCTGATCACTACTAAAAATTTCAATCAAGTTCTAAAACTGCATAATGCCAAAAATCTAATGCTAGACAATATTACAGTTTCAATCACTGTTTCCATTGCTTGGAGTACACAGTTTACATAGGGCACAATTTTCGCTCCAGAACTGAAAGGCGAGTCCCTAGAATTTCTTGTAGAGGCCCTTAAACCAAACAAGGTAGTTGGAATTCAAAAACTCCTCTCTGATCCTCTCAAGGCACACATTCCACTGTTTGTGCTTACCTTCCTTCTTCCTATCCTTCCACCTAAAATCCGAATAGGATATGTTTACTATAATGTAGACCAATACTATCCTAGTCCTTTACCCTGTGGTCAATGCTGCCGGTACGGTCAAACCCGTGGCAGATGTAGCTGCAAGTCCCCTGTTTGCAGCCACTGCTCTCAAAGTGGACATCTTTCTGACACATGCCCATCATCTGGATCTCCACCTTCGTGTGTAAACTGCAGGGGTCCTCACTCTGCAACTCCACGTGACTGCATTGCATACATGGCAGAAAAACATGCCTGTCACCTGACTGCTGATGAGGGCCTTACCTTTGCAAAGGCCAGAGTTGAAATAAGTGTGAATCCTAATCCAAAGCAAACTGTAATAACTACTGAAAAGCTAAATCCACAACCTCTTAGATTGCAAACAAATTCTCAAATTCTTCCAGGAGGCCTTCAAATTCTTCCAACTCATGACAGAAGAAGTTGAGACCTCCGATACCCTGCAATTACAATCATCAAATGTGTGCTCCTAGTTGTCTCGAATAACCCCAGTGCAACAACAGCACTCTTCACAGGCTATTCCCAGTAACCAATCACCAACTCCCAAAGTGAATACCCAATACACATATACTCACTCACCTCATCCGAGCAACACCTCTTGTCCTAAATATTCCTCTAATCATAATAACCCATCAAATAATTTAAATAGCCATTATCAGCTAGCTTGTAATCTACCCTCAACATCATTCTCAGCTGAATTAGCTCAACTTATAGTAAAAATTCTACCTATCATAATTAAACTCTTTATGGCTAACAACTTGTCAGAAAAAATACAAAATATCACTGAACTGGGGCAAACTCTTAAAGCTGACGCAGTAGTCAGTGAATCTCTGAACAATCTAGGCCTCTCTTCTATCACAAACTCATGTTAAACTTTAGTATTATTCAATGGAATGTTAGATCATTCTTTTCATGCTAGCCCCACCTGCAGCAACTTATAAGAGAGGTCCAGCCCAGCATACTCTGTCTACAGGAAACAATGGCAAAATCCAATACAATCAGTTTGAAAGCTTTCAGCCAACCCATTGCCAGCTACAAAAGGGCATGTGGCAGTAAAGGGGGCACTGCAGTACTGGTAAAAACTCTATTCCCCATGTTATCCTACCAATAATGTGCTCCCTAGAAGCCTGTGCTAGCAGAGTCTCTCTTTCCCAATTCACAGTCTTTATCTGCTCATTGTACATTCCTCCTAACCTTCCTAATTCAGTACTGATTTCTGAACTTCCACTCCTCTGTTCACAACTTCCTCCACTTTTTATTATCTGCATGGATTCTAATGCCCATCACCCTAGCTGGGGCTCACCGTCAGAAGATAGTTGTGGCATCCTCATACATCAATGGGTCATGCACAATGACCTCTTTATACTAAATAATTCTGAGCCCACCTTCTTGTCTTCGAGGGGCTCATATAGTCATATTGACCTGACAATAATTTCCTCCAATATTGCTCCCTTATTTTCCTGGCAACCATGCTCAAACCCCTGCACTAGTGACCACTTCCCTCTAATAATAGCCACTTTCCAACCTCATGTCACCGACTCCCTACAGAGGTGGCATCTGCAGTCTGCCAACTGGTCTCAATTCCAAGCTTGCTTGAAGTTGCCCACAATATTTCTCTCTCCAACACAAGCATGTGGAGCAATAACTCACGCAATATTAAAATCAGCCAACCAACACATATCCAAAACCAAACCTAAGCCCACCAATAGAGCTCTCTGCTGGTGGAATCAAAAGTGCACTAAAACTCACAGGGAAAAAAAACAGAGCACTCTCTCACTACAAAAACCACAGAGGCAATCAGAAATTATGAATTGCATACAAAAAAGCTCAAGCAAAGTTCAAACATTCAGCTAAAGAAGCACTTAAGTCTAGCTGGGAAACATTTCTTTCCAGCCTGAACACCAAGACAAGCAACTCATCTATATGGAAAAAGTAAAAGCCATCTCTAATCACCACATGCAAAAAACCACAGTACTGAAGAAAGACAACATAATAATAGCAGACCAGCACAAAGTAGTAAATGAACTGGCTCATCACTTCTCACAACAAAGTAATTCAACCTCTAATGATCCTATATTCACTAGACGTCAAAACACAATTGCCATTAACCCTCATCAATTTCCTCACCATAACACCCCATGGTACAATCAGCCGTTTGAATCCCACGACCTCAAGCGGGCCTTGAAGTCATCTACTTCACATTCTCCTGGAGCTGACACCATCCCATTTGCATTTCTGCAGCACTTCACGGACAAACAACTGGAAACACTTAAATTTCTACAACTTCCTTTACTTAAATGGCTTCCCTCACCATTGGAGAGAATCCATTATTGTTCCTATACTCAAGCCGGCTAAACCCTCTACACATACAAAATCATATCGCCCGATAGCACTTACAAACTGTTTGTTCAAAATAATTGAAAAAATGATCAACTATAGACTACAGGCCATACTTGAACGCTGCAGCTTTTTTGATCCATCACAGAGCGGCTTCAGAAACTCACACAGCACTCTAGATGCACTCAGCAGACTCAAAAACTCCATCCAAGAGTCCTTTTTCAGTAATGGATACTGCCTAGCAGTCTTCTTAGATATAAATAAAGCATTTGACACTGTATGGCACCACGGCATACTCCTTAAACTGCAAAATATAGGTCTACATGGCAACAATGCCACCTTCATATCAAATTTCACTAAGCTTCGCACTATAAAAGTAAGGGTAAACAACGCTCAATCAAGGCCCTTTTCCATCTTAGCAGGAGTTCCCCAAGGCTCAGTCATTAGCCCAACAATTTTCACCACCTTCATAAATGACTTGCTTACTTCCCTCCCAACCAACATGCAAGACTCCCTTTATGCAGATGATGCAGCCCTCTGGATCAAACATGAAAATCTCAATGAAGCTCTGAATCTCATGCAGAACTCCCTTAAACAAACAGAAAACTGGAGCCCCAAATGGGGATTGCAAATATCTGCAAGCAAAACTTCTAGTGTTATTTTTACCAGGCACAGACCAAACAACATAGACCTGCTAACACTTAACTGCACACCCATCAATTTTGTCATCTCTGTACGCTTTTTAGGACTCATCTTTGATCAACACCTAACATGGAGCCGCCACATATCCAACTTGGTAACTCGCTGTCAATCAGATCTTTGCTTAATGACTGTTGTTGCTTCCCGTGGTTGGAGTGCTGACTTCTCAACCCTTTGCTTCCTCTATATATCGCTTATCCGATCAAAGCTAGACTATGCCTCCTTCCTTTACTCCACAGCTGCCCCATCACATTTGGTTAAACTGGACCGTATTCAATTTGCAGGTGCTCGCATAATGCTAGGTGCTCTCCGGTGCACAGCCAAACTTGAGGCTGAAGCTAGCTTGTGTCCTCTGCATATTCGCCAAAAATTATTACATGTTTCTTACTGCTCAAGAGTACTTAGCATCCTTAGACATCCAGTTCGAAATCTCCTTCTTAACTACTATCCATTTGCCCTATACAATAATTTGCCTTTTCCTCTCCCTTTTGCTGGACGAGCCTTTTTGTGAATTCAACAACCTTGGCCTGGAATTTTCAACCGTAGCAACAGTCCCCATGACAGCACGATATCTCCCACCCAGAATTCCTACCTGCTCTTCTTTATCATTGTTCCCTAAATCAGCTCTGACTGACATCCAATGGCAACAGATTCTTAAGGACCTGACTACTTGCTTATACCTGTTACGATCGCTTTTCTTTTTGGATTGAATAAATTGATTTTTATATTTTTTCAGGACAATTCCTCTATTCGAATAAATTTCTTTTCTTAATCTCTGTATAATTTCAGGATTGGCATTCAAATTAAGGCACATCTATAGCAGGCATTGAAACACTTGTTATGCATGGCCACACAATTTACTGGTTTAAGTTGATATGACCAAGATGACGAGAGATAATTGAAGTCCGCAAACACAATAATTATGATAAGGGGTTTAAATCTTTTACGCAACTTTGGAGGAAGTACAGGCGCAGATGTTGATGTATACGAAGTAGTCCCGTTTACGTTATACATTTAATTAGTCGTTCTAAATATGAAATCACAAAATGACAATTTATACATTGACAACTCTCAGTGAGTTCTATTTCAAAGATTTCAAGCAAAGGCGGCGTATACAAGACCCTGCTATGACTACTACCCGCTCGGGAATGGATGCTCCTAACTCTAAGTACAACCTTAAGTACTAGATCTTGCCGCAGCTACCTTCTATGTTCGTTGGAAGCAACCAACGGTCGAGAAACCCTTTTTTACGAATCTTTTTCTGATGCTCTCTGCTGATGCCAGGCAAGCGTCGCCTTCACAGCGTAGCTTTCTGCTGATGTTTTGTCAAGTTTGCAGATTTTTATCGGAGGTCTTGGGGTCAGGGCAGGCATCCAACCGTCCTTTACCGTGAACCGTTACCAGTCGACATAACCGTCATCTTCGATGTGCCGTTATGTAGAAAGGTACATAACATACCTACAAAAAACTCAGGTGTTCACAGATAGCTCAACTATGGGTAACAGCTCTGCTTGTGGGGTATACTCATCAAACTTCAACATAAAAGCAAAACTCCCACCTCACTCTACCATATACACAGTAGAGCTGTATGCAATCTACATTGCCTGCAGATATATATCAGAGCTGCCAGGCTCTTTTGTAATTTTTAGAGACTCTCTTGGCTGCATCTCTGCACTGAACTCTGGCAACCCTCCGAACCATTACTTGATCACCTGGATAGTAAATACTGTTTGTTCCATCTGCTCAAATAAAATTATCATAGAATGGCTCCCCAGCTATGTTGGCATTGCAGGCAATGAAGCTGCAGATAAACTTGCACGAGAATCAAATGACCTGACAATCATGGTAGAACTTCCACCCAGTAAATGTGAACTCAAAAGCAAATTCATAAAACACTATGACCAGGCCTGGCAGAGAAGCTGGTCAGCTCAGCCTCATTTCATAACTAACTTCAAACCTCATTTGGGCTCATCAATCCCCTCAAACCTCACCCGTCTCAATCAAACCATATTCACGCGCCTCCGGCTGCAGACATGTTTCCTAACTCATGGGCACTTCTTCAATAACTCCTCTCGTCCTCTTTGCTCCAACTTTCAAACTGCCATAACTCTGGAGCACATCTTCATAGTCTGCCCAGCTCATGAACCATTCCGTGTCTCGCTAAGAAGAGCATGCCACTCCGAGTCCCGGCCGTTCAGCCTAGACTCTCTACTCTCCCCATCTTTTGTGCCAAACTTGGTCATCAAATTCCTTCAAGATACTCACCTGCTGAGCAAAATCTGAAGACACAACTGGCGGAGAGTGGGCGCTAATTCCCAAGGATGGAGATGCGCCGAATCTAAACCAAGTAAACCAAGTAAGTAAACTAAAACGGGGTTGGGATGACCCTCACCCTCCGCAACTGCCCATTATAAAACCTAAATGAAACAATGCTACCAAATTACGCTCTGATTTTGTCAGAGTATCAAAAATGGCGGGAAAACCCGAAAATAATAATAATAATAATAACAATGCATTGAAAACTGTCTTCCAAACTATTATATTGCCAAGACTGGGATACGGAAGTTTCTTATTTGACACTGCCTGTGAAACCCACCTGTTGTCCTTGGACAGAGTTCAGTTTAATGCTGCCTGCTTGATCCCAAGCGCATTGAAATGAACAAAAGTTAGTAACCTAGACACAAGCAAATTAGTCACATTCAAATATACAAGAAAAATCCAATTTTATCATTCTGCATTGTGGGTGCTTAGTGTTCCAAACCATTCTGTTAGATCATTATGTTAGACTGTTATCCATACCACTTATTCCATAACAGTAATAAACCTCCTTCAATGACTAGTGTGTGTATATATATATATATATATATATTTATGTATAACCTCTTTTAGGAGATACAGGTTAAAATGGAAGACATTAGTCTAATCCAAATCAAATGTAAATATCAAACTATTAGTAAAATTTTTTGGTTTAATCTGTGGTGCTACCAGAAAAATTGTACTGTACAGGGTGGCCCAGAAGTAACTGACTCTTTTAATTTGCTAATAAAAAGAAAACTATGATTGCTAGAAAGTTGAAACTTGTTTTATTGGAAAGAATAACAATTTTATAGTTTATTAACTTTATTTTTTGAATATAATATCCTTTTAATGGCTGCCACGGTTGGTCGTTTTGACAAATTAGGATTCTTTTCCTTGTTGCTTCCATAACGCTCCTTTGTGTATCTGGTGAGAGTTGAGCTATTTCAGAAGAAATGTTGTTTTTAAGTTCTTGTAAATTTGTTGGATTTGTTCCATAAACTTGTGACTTGAGGTAGCCCCACAAGAAGAAGTTGTATGGGGTCAAATCTGGAGAACGAGGGAGCCACTGGATGTTTCCAAATCGTGAAATTGAATGATTTGGAGAGCAATCTCTCAACAATGTTAGAGTTTCTCTTGCCGTATGGTATGGGGCTCCATCCATGTATAGGATACCATATAATAAACTATAAAAATGTTATTCTTACAAATAAAACAAGTTTCAACTCTCTTTCACAGTTTTCTTTTTATTAGCATATTAAAAGGGTCAGTTACTTCTGGGCCACCCTGTATATCAGAGAACCTCTGGAAATGACTATTCAACCAATTGCAAGAATGTTACAACCGTAGAAAGGCATTGTTCACAGATAGCTCAGTTCAGAGTCCTAAGCTAGAGCAGGAGTCTGGTCCCAACAGGTTAGCATGCTACTGAGAATTACTGATAGGTCTACAATTTTCTCAACAAAACTTGCTGCTATTTACTGTGCATTGAAATTTCTAGCAAACCCAATAGGAGATTTTATCTTGTACATATACTTGGACTAACTGTGCTATTCAGGCTCTAGATAGCTTCCATCTAAGCACCATATAGTAGCCAAAATTGAACATTTGCTTCAAAACCTTTCTTCTGGTAAACATTGAATGGATCCCAAATTATGTAGGAATTCTGGTAAATAACAAAGCAGATCAGATGGCAAGAACACCTTGCTCTCTAAATACCAATAGCTCGAACCAAATTTAACGTACAGATCTTGGTAGATTTATAATATTTCACATGAAATAAAAAATGTAAAGACAATGGGATATCGAATAATCCCTGTATCACAAAGTAAAACTCATATCAGAGTAAACCGTAATTATTGAGGTCTTCAGGAAGGATCAAATGGTTCTAACTAGGCCCCTCAAGGGGATACAACTATTGTGTCTATGGGAATTAGCGCTCCCAGGGGAACCATGTGAGGGCCCGAGCTAAAGGTTAGGTAGGCTTCCTTTTTGTTGTAATAAAATAGGTTTTTGTTTTGTTATGGACTATCTTTTTTCGGTTCACTTCTGTCCTGTTTTTCAGCACCTACTACTTTCTTCTTCAACTTTTTTCTTGTTTCATGAACTTCTTTCCTAGGTTACTGTTTCTGTGCACCTTGTGCATAGATTCTGCATTCCCTCAACTCCATACTAAATGGTGCCTTCCTCTTTCCTCTCTTAGAACATCTTTGTTGTGGTTAAGGGAAGCTAAAACTTTCTCATAGAATAACAATAATGGTGCTAACCAGGTCAAGGCTGCTTACTACTCGAATATTCTATAAAACTTGTAAATCAGAGCATTAAAACCCAATGCAGGCACTGTGGGTATGATTTGAACATTAGTCATTTCTTCATCGAGTGAGTGTTTATTACATATGAATAGTTTATTAACTTCCTTGCATCTATTTGTCTCCACTAGTTAATTATGGTGACTCCTGACACTTTATGCCTGTAAGGGAAAACGTTAGGGTGCTGTGACACTACATGACATCTATTTATTAGTTCATTGGTTAGCTAACAAAGGCAAATTGTCTCGGTTTAGAGACTTATCTTGATGTAAGTTTTAAGTGATGTATTTAGCAGCCCATTTGTATTACTTCTGCTACAATTTCATGAAAAGTTTTTTACCTGTATCTTGTCACTTCAAGGTTAGTTAGGCCTTCTTTTTGAAAAAAATAAGTCATTTTTTACCATAAAAGACTTTTGTATTCAGTTTACTGCTGTCCTGGTTTCCAGCACCTCTTTCTTCTTCAACTTTTATCTTGTTTCACACCCTTCCTTCTAAATTTTTTTATGTGGAGAACATTATGTGCAGGAGTGTATCTTGTGTAAAGCTTCTGCATCTCTCAACTCCACACATGTAAGAGGGATTCTACTATTTTACCTATGGGAATTAGCACTTCCTTGGGGAAAATGTGAGGTCCCAAGCTGAGAGTTTGGTAGGCCTTCTGTTTGTTGAGTTGCAGTGTTTGTGTTATGTTAACCTGTAAATGGTCGGCACTCACTCGAGCGGCGCCATGCACGCGGTCACCAGTCAAGCACGGTGTCGCTTGCAGGCGGTCACTACTTGCGACTGATTTTCCGTGTTTACCGCACCGAGTTTCATGCACTCGTAGGGAGCACATTTTGTACAATATAGTATGCAATATAAACATATTTATTGGTAGAATTAAAAGGCAAAATATTTGTTTCAAAATTAAAGTGCTATTGCATCACTTTCTTTGAACCTGCTTGATACACTTTCGAATGATGAGACTGATTTATTGTTCGAATCACTGCTCATTCTAACATCTGATTTGACGTCACTTAGTACTTCCTCTGTCTTCCTGAAAGGCATCCTGAAGTTCATCTTCTGTTAGAAAATTTTTTTTTTTGCCATATTGAAGGGATATATGAGTGAAGAACGGAACTTGACCGGGAGAGGAAGCACATGCACAACTGCACCATGTAAAGGAAGAAGGGTAACTGACGAATGCGATGAGGATAAGCTCAACAGCAGCTTCAGATGTTTGCCTGATGCACATTCTGCCACTAGTCATCATATGATGTCAGTGAGAACGCTAATTGAACAAATTATCAACTTGACATTAAATGATGCCGGCGCTGCTTGGGTACAGGCGCACGTCTACATCATATGATGTCAATACCGTTAACAGGTTAAGGATTGTTTTTTCTTCGATTCACTGCTGTTTTGTTTTTCAGCTCCTACTATTTCCTTCTTCACGGTAAATGTTGAGGACTTGACCATAATCGATTTTCCACTTTTTGATCAACAAAGATTGTTGATCAGACCAAAATTAACAAGTTTTCTTCAATGCACTTTCCGGCGGAAATGAGTATTTTAAAAGTTATGGCGTTAAATGAGTTACCGGAACTCAAGTGTGCATCACCCTATTACAAACGTAAAGAGGTTGGGTCGTGAGGGGTAGCCACAGTTCTTTTAGTTTTATAGTTTTCACTAAAAGAACTGTTGCTACCCCTCACGACCCAACCTCTTTACGTTTGTAATAGGGGGTTTGCTCTTCGTCGGCTTGGTTGGCGCGCGGGAACGCCTGTTTACTTTCACGTCGGACCGCGCGGTGTATTTTTCCCCGCCTAAAACACTGGAGTTACGGTAACTCATTTAATGCCATAACTTTTAAAATACTTATTTCCGCCGGAAAGTGCATTGAAGAAAACTTGTTTATTTTGGTCTCATCAACAATCTTTATTGATCAAAGAGTGGAAAATCGATTATGGTCAAGTCCTCAACATTTACCTTCTTCACCTTTTATCTTGTTTCATGAACTTCTTTTTTCAACTTACTGTTCTATGTCCTTTCACAGATTCTACATTCCTTTTATCTTCATAGTAAATGGTGTTTCCTCCATCCTCTCCTTGGAATGGCATAGTTGAGATTACAGAGATTTAAACTTGCATCGAATCTTCTTTCCCTTTACTTTATTCTAAATAGTGTATTCATCTTTCCCTTATTGGAACACTTTGTTGAGGTAAGGGAGGCTGAAACTATCATATAATTTAATCTTTATGAAAATATGATTCTAAATTTAACATAAATCTCCTTTAAGTTGTTTTTTGATTTAGGTAGGCAAAAGCTTTTGCTGCTTTTTATGACTCAAATTCTTCAATGCAGCTTCAGAAAATCAGATCTAAGTGCAAAGAAGGAATGTATTTTTAAAATTTTTGTTGTTTTTATGATTTCAAAGAAGGATCGCAAATGCAGAAAAAGGGCTAAGTTATCTGTTTTTATTTAGTTCATAATTATTTTCTATTTGTAGATGGGCAGTCATGTTTGGTTGGGGAAATCGGTCTCAGTAGTGGTAAGCTGCAGGTGGATGCATGTGACTTAGGTTAAATGTTTGGAGGTTGCATTTCATATTCTGCAATGATGGTAATGAAAATTTTGTTATGCCACAGATTTGAGTCGAGTTTTCAGTTGTTCAAGGCTTAATAGGCCAAGTATAAACAAGGTTCCAAGTTGAATGTTAAACGTTTTTAATTTTTCCTGTTATCTTTCTAGATTTTATCTTGAAAAATGGAGAAAATCCTCAGCCTTTCTCTGACTGAATTGGCGCAAGCCTATAAGCAGAAATTGCTTTCTGTTTCACAGGTAAGACTGTTTTGTTGGGTACAGGTTTAATGTTCTATTTAGTGATATGAAACATCATTAAACTAATATGTCAAATTTTAAATTCCTCAAGCAATCGTGGTTGAAAATTTTCTCAGTCGACTCATTACTGATGAACTGGCCAAGTAGTAACCCTTTATCATCTCTGGCACGCTTGATTTTATTAAAATAAAATGAGATAATGTGATGATTGTTACAGTTGCTACAGCAAATTGTTAACAGGGGTGATTCAGTGTTAAATAATGAGAAAACTTATATTCATAATCGTCACAACAATTTTTTCAAATTCTAGAGTGTTAGATAATTTGTTTCTTCACTTTGTTGTTCTGAGCTGGCCAATAACAATGCTCATAGTAGATTTGGTATGTTTTTACTTTTTATTCAAATTTTTGCATATTAAATATGGGTTAAGAAAAGAAAAGTTACCTCTGTGCCTTGGCTCTTCATCTAGTTTAGTTAAAGTGGCAATCAAAAATTAAGTAGAAGGAAAAATATTTTTGAGTCTTTAATGTTTTCATGATAGACCAGAATCTCTCACTAAAGCATGAATGGAGTTTGGGCTTCTCATTTTACTTACCATTGCAATGAATCGGATGCTGTATGGTTAGACCAATTTGAACTTTGACTCCTAATTTTCCATTAAATATTTGTCAGTGTGCTGCACTTCTGTTGCTCCAACACCAAGGAACTGTGTCACTAGTGGTATGGTACCCTTGGGCTATTCCCACAGTTCTCCTTGCAATAATCATTTTTTGCTGTTGGTTTCAAATTACTAAACTATAGCAATATGCAAGCACACTTATGTTGTTACAGTTATTCTGTATATTACGGATTGCATATCACAGCAAATTAGGATCACTTTTTTACTCCATTTACTTAAGTCAGGCCACTCAGGTGAAATTTTCATTTTCTCTGTACAAAAAAGACTACCCTCCCATGAATGTAATTTCATTACCTATGATGCATGATGGCCATTTGTTTGGAAATAGAGTGAATGTAATGTGTGTATACACTGACAGTGCAAAATGAACCATTAGTAAAGTATTTGCAATTCCTTATGTGGTACTTGTGAAAATCATATAAATCCATTTTTCTGCTCACATTTTGCTGTGAGAATTTCATTGGTATTTTTCCACCTTTTTTTAATGAGTGTAATGAACCACTACCCATATACTCTAATGTATAAGTATGGATCAGCTGTCACTGATAAGCATGAATAAATTGCATTTTATCAAATTTTTGCATAAAATAACATAGAAAGAGTATTTTTTATTGAGTGTGTGCGTTGGGTACATTAGTGTTTTTGTCGTATAACAAATGCAGAACGCAAAGACTTGGTTGAATCAATTTACCATGTTGAATGAGTTTGTGGAAATGTTTGATGTTAATTCTGTATTATTCAAAAAAAAGTATTTGTTAAAAGTTATGGGAAGAAAACATCTTAATAAGAGTTACCAGTTTATGATGTACTAGCACTTAAACATAGCTGTGATGCCTTGTGTTGTTATATTTGTGTAGTAATTGCATCATAAATTACAAAAGGTTCTCAGAGTATTTCCAGATTTTGAAAAAGTAAGCTGATTGTCTTTTTTCATGTGTAATAGGCTGTCACTAACTTGCTACATGGCCAAATCTTAAAAGGAGATTTCAATCTATAGAAAGTTTTAAATATACATTGACAGAACTAATTCTACAAAGATAATGAGAATCAAGATAAGTGAAAACTATGGAATAATTTTACTCATTGCAAAGCATGGAGTGAACTGAAGTTAAAATGAGAGCTGGACACCTAGACTATAAAGTAGTTTTATAACTGTTACATTGTGTTTGTTTCCCCAGGTTATTCAGCTAGTAAAGGCCCAAATAACTGTCATGGAGAGCCTCAATGCCATCATATCTGTAACTTCAGAAGAAAGAATAAGCAAGGCCTGTGCTTCCGCACAACACAGGTAACCTAATTAGTTTTGAAGTGAGGTTTTAGATATTTTCATGGCTTCATAAAGTTATGACAAAATAAATTAAACATTGAGGTGATCAATATTTTTGATCAATAAGGGAGTTCTAGGATTTGGAAATTGATTATTTTAGGATTGCAATGTGTTATGCATCACTAATAATTAAAACTGGGTATTTTATTCTTTTATAAGTTTTAATTGTAAATTGCTTTGCCTAATATGGCAGCAGATGTTATCATTTCAGTTATTAAAATTTGTCTCCCAAGATTTATTCAGTTTGGTTGAGACATTTTCCATCTAAAAGGAGAATATCAAGTGCATAAGAATACTGCTTCTATATAAGTCGAGAAAATCCAGATCTCAAATGGCACATTTATACTGTCTAATATTCCAGATTGTCTATTAGATTCAGAATCAGCTGGTCCAACTAGTTTTTAAACCTTCCAGCATTTTATCAGAAATCAATGACTTGCACTGCTAAACAAATTTACAGGCAGGACCATGATGAAATGTTGGGCCCTCTGGATGGTGTGCCAGTGGTGGTGAAGGACAACTACTGTACCAGCTGGTGCAGGACTACCTGTGGCTCACACATGCTCTCCAACTACACACCTCCATACTCAGCTACACTCATCAGCAGGTCTGTGGGGTAACTTCATTCATCTGATAACTTGATTCTTGATCAAGCATGTCAAATTGCTTTGCTGTTCCATACTTGGCCTTTTTCTTCAGAAGTTAGGCAGTAACGCTCCACTTACTCAGCAATTCTCATTCAATGTTTCATGGTCTCAGTTTTTGTGGTTGGATGTTTTTTTTGTTGTGATCAGGTGGTGGCGGCTTGGACGGTAATGGGGAAAAAGAGGTGGTGCATTGATGTCATGTGAGCCGGCTCTCTGGTCAGGTATCATTTTCGTTTTTGGCGGCCAGGCAGGAGGTCTGACGTCATTGGGTCTTGTTCATTGTCTGGTGTTGCAGATTACTGTTTTTTTATTATCAGTGGAGAGAGCATTATCTCGTATAAGGTGAGTTAATAAAATTTTCTCAGTTGCTTCTCTATAGTTTAAGCACTCAGTCTTACTTGGGCCTGTCAGGATATTAGGAAGCATTAAGAAAACAGGCTATTTTTATTCCCATCAAGTCCAGTTCATTCATATGCCATTGTATGGTGTTGGTTTAATGCCATGAACATATACTGTTTTATTAAAGTGATGGTTAATGATTGTTAGGAATGGCAAATTTAAGGGGGTACTGCTCTTGGAGACAAATCTCGTTAAATTTACTGTAAAAGATTAGAATAAATGCTGAGATATCAATTTTCGATTTAAATTTACATTTCTTGATGATATAAGTTAGAGGCGTGAACAAACCCAAATTCCAATATTTACCAATGCTCGTCCAACAACTCATGCTCCAAACCCTAACAAAATCACAGTATTACAATAGTCAACTTGATAAATACTCTGCCACAAACTTTGTCAAGAAAGTACCAAGAAAAATGGGGCCACAAATCAGCTCGCAAATAAATTGATCATGAATAGAAATTAAATTTTTCAGACTCAAACAAATGAAACAAGTGATGGAGATCTTTAGCTAGTCACATTTTTTTTGGTTCTTTGCTGTCTTTTTTTTTCAGCACAAACTATTTTCTTCTTTGACTTTTATCTTATTTCATAAACTTCTTTCTAAACTTTTTCAATGCACCTTGTGCATATATTCCTCTTTCTTTCAAGTCCATACTAAATGGAGCCTTCTTCTTCTTCCTTGCTTTGAAATGCCTTTGTTGCTGTTAGGTAGGATTAATTAAACTAACAGTTAATCTGTTATATAATGACTTCAATGTATACTGTTAACATTTAGTAGGTCTTCTGAGGAGCTTACTCAAGAAACTTTTTTCTACGTTCTTGAAAGCAGAACAATAATGACTTAGTTAATCTTGTTTTTCACGCATATTTCAAAAAAATTCACTGTTCGGAGGAAAAGCAAGTTGGGTGTGTTCAGCTTAAAATTTTTCTTAAAATATGTAAAGATTCTGGAATCCTGGAACCATTTAGAATTAAAGCTGCATTTAAAATATTGAATTTGGTGGTAGGTATGAGAACCATAAAAGGTATAAAAAAATCGATTCTTCTTCAATTTTGATCCCCCACACGGGACACAACTAAAATAGTTATATTTTTTTTTTTCACTTCTGCCGTTTTTTTTACCACCTGCTACTTTGTTCTTCCACTTTTATTCTCTTTCATGAGCTTCTTTTTCAACTTACTATTTCTATGTACCTTGTGCATTGATTCCATGCTCCCTCGAGTCCATACTAAATCGTGCCTTCCATCTTCCTTTCTTCAAAACGCCCTTGTTGAGGATAGGTAGGCTTAAACTAACATCTAATCTTCAGATTTGGTCAATCTCAGGATTGTTGAATTTTTACATGCTTCAAGCATCATTTATATATTTCAAACTGTAACCCAATCTGGATAACACAGACAGCTTGTACTCCCTCCAAATATTAAATAGATCATTACCTGTTCATTAAACCTGCTGAAATATTTTATGTTTTTTTAATGATTCTAATTCACTGTCATAAGATTTTTTGTTTTAGAAATGTAATGATTTTTTATGAAACTGCTAATCGTTTAAAATACATGGCATTTAAATTTTAATGTGCATCTGTTTACATAACATGTCATTGATCATCTTACTATTTTCATACTGTTCATTGGTGAGTATTCTCTTTGTGTTAGGGGTCATTTTGCCGTTAAAATATTACACAGTGCTGAAATATTGGACAGAAATTATTTAAAAGAATCCAGTAACAATCTGTACTGTAGAAATATTATTTTGGCCACTTAATGAACAAATAATTTTCAGGTACCAATATTCCAGCGGTCATATTGGTCACCCTGTATTACAATGACTTGACCTAACATATCTCCATTGCAGAAAACAGCATAGGAATTAGAAATGAGCAAAATAACAGATGGATTATAAAAATGAAGCAGTATGTAATTATGAGGAATGAAAGCTTTATTTTGATAATTTTTTGAGTAAAATGTTCTTCTTGAGTAGAATGTTCTTCTCTCTTGAGCACAGACAAGAATCGGTAAGATTATGCAAATGGTTCATTACGGTGCTGGCGACAGCTGGTCCAATTTGCTAGATTTCTACTATGATGGATGTATGGAGTTGCTGTAGATTTTTAGACTTTTCACGGTAAACTCTTCCTTTTAGGTATCTCCAAAGAAAAACATCAACTCAAGGCATTCATCAATGTATAAATCCAAAGAATTTGACCAGATCTCACCTGCACCACAATGAACAACAGTATGCGTAATTGCACTGATTCTTATCTGCAACTATGGGGTGGTCCTTGTATAATATTGTAGTTCAAACATAATAAAAATAGTACTTCTCAGAATTTTGTGATAGCTATGTATTTTAAAATCCATCTAATATTGTGGGAGTTCCTGAAAATCTTTTTGGAACTCATATTTAAAAATCACCCTGCACAAATGGACGTAGTAGTTCTTGAATGGCTCTCAATGTGAAGTAAGAATAGAAAGGAAAAGGAAGTTTTTTACCCAACAAAGAAATTGCCCAATTTTTCGGTAGCCAAAGCAAAGGGAAATGCATTCTATAATACTGAATATCTTTCTTTCCTGGGAACTGACGACTGATGTTGGTGCGTGGAAATGTTATGTCTGTAGTTCTGGCATTGGAGAGTTCCATTCCCTTCATTACTTGTACCTGATTTTGGATGCTAACTTTTTCTTCTCAAGGAAGCAATAAATTGGATTTGATATCAGTTAGCTTATAAAGTTGTTCAAAAGTTGTTAGCTCACCTGTGTTGTGACCGATAGATTCTTTGAACGGTTTTCTTTGGAAACCAGATTGTGTGACAATCAGGATACCTACATATGAGATAAATTCAAGCTCCTAAAGTTTAATGCTTCAGTGCTTCTTGCTTACAAGGCGGTGCAATTTTTTTTATTGTGTTTATCTGTGAACTTTTATGCTCTTGTCTGTTAATAAAAATGCTATCTAAGCAATTATAGAAATTAATCCAAACTTACATTTGGTTGGTTTGACAGCTAATCCGTGGCTGAATCATAACTTGGCTATGTTTTGAAAACCAGCTCATCAGGCACTTGGAAGGTGAGCATGCTGTCACTCCCCTGAAATGAAAATGATTGAATTGCATCAAACCTAGTGTGATAAGTAAATATATACCGTTAGCGAGAACGTAGGCCAGCTACTTTGCACACGGGATTCCTTTCACAGCGTGCACAGCCCAGCTGCTGCGTAGATAAGCCTCATGCTTTGCAGCACCGCAGCCTAGCTGTTACGTGGTCCCCTCCACCCTTATAACCAGCATTGCCTTGCCTTTAGCCCAACCAACGGACCACTTTCCGCATAAGGCTTTGACTGTTGCACAATCACATAGATTTACTGTGCCGCAGTCTAACTGCCAATAAACACCGAGGACAAGCAACCAACACACATGCAATGAACCTCACACAAACACAACCACTTGCCAACTCATCTTACTCTCAGACCGTCAGCCCACATCTGGCACGTACGACTCCGCAATGCCATCTCGTGGGAGCAAACATCACACCTAGACTAATAGAGAGTGTTTTTCACACTACCCAGGACAAATCATGTAGAATTTTTTGCTTGGTTTATGTTTTGTGCATATATTCCTCATGATTAGTTATTTACATGCCTATGAATGTTATCTGATATTTCTGTATTTTCTACTGAACAGATTAGAGGCAGCTGGTGCCATCATCATGGGAAAGAGCAACATGGACGAATTCGGTATGGGTTCGGGTGGCACCAACTCGGTCTTTGGGCCTTCTCGCAACTTGTACCGTTCTGGCAAGCCCTATCATCTCGAGAACTCCGAGTTGAGGTGTGTGGGCCAATGGCAGGAGGTGTGCAATTTGAGACTGTTCTTTTGTTTTGAAATGACCCAAATGCTGTTGGTCGAGTTGCTAACATTCATGTCATTCTCAGTCGGCATTGTGACTGGCACTTTCAGGAGACGGTTGTACAAAAATGAGTGGTTGAAAAGTTAACGTGATAACAATTTTACTTACTCAAACTTCAAACCCCGTAAGGGGGACAATTGCTGTGTCTATGGAAATTAGCGCTCCCAGAAAGGATGTGAAGCCTGAAGTGAAAGATTTTAGTAGGATAACTTTTTAATAAAAGAAAATAAATTTTTTTATCTTTTCGCATACTATTTTTTTTGGTTCACCGCAAACGTTTTCTTCAGCACCTCTGACTTTTTTCCATAAAATTTTAATCTTACTTCATGAACTTTATTCTAAACTTACTGAGTCTATGCACAAATGGTCTTGTGTGTAGACCTCTCAGAAAAATTCAAAGATTTTTTCTATGGTAATAAGCAATCCCATGGGTAAAATGATAGTTGAAGGTTAAGTGTACCTGTTCATTGAAACAAAGTAGGTTTTTGGTTTTGTTGCAGATCATAATTTTCAATTCACTGCTGTCCTGTTTTTCAACACCTAACACTTTCCTCTTCCATTTTTATCATGTTTCATAAACTTCATTTACAGTTCACTGTTTCTACAAATGAGCAAAGGATCTTATATTGAGTACTACGTGTAATGCTCCCTGAATTTTATACTGAATGATGCCCTCCATTTTCGTCTCAGGAACACCTTTGTTTGGGTGAGGGAGGCTTATACTAACTTTTCTAATCTAATCCTTGTGCATAGATTCCTTGGTTCCCTAACTTTGTACTAAATGGTGCCTTCTTCCTTCCTTTCTTCAAATGCCTTCGTTTTTCGTTAGCTAGGCTTTAACTAATGTATTTAATCTAACCTAAGAAGACAGCAGCATTTTTGGCTGCCTCTTAACCGAGTCACTGAGCACGTGAGATGCTTGCTGTTCTCATCACACAAAATACGGGAAGCCGTGGTACTTCGATGCTCTTCTATTT
Organism: Morinoia aosen; assembly: GCA_030386875.1. NCBI lineage: Eukaryota > Metazoa > Arthropoda > Malacostraca > Amphipoda > Talitridae > Morinoia > Morinoia aosen. The sequence continues at coordinate 11,578,119 of CM059561.1, forward strand.
TGTTTTCATTTTCTGTGTTCGAATTTGTTCATGACGAGATAAAAATACACAGTGACCAAAGGTTCACCTATGTTGTTTTCTAGAATTTTCTTTTTAGCTTTGCATAGTTGGCACCTGTAGCAATTGATGCGTTGACACCTGAGAGAATTTATACTTGAATGTTGGAGATTATACCTTGATACAGTGCATTTGTCATCATAATTCAGTTTGTCTGAGCGCATGTAGCATGATCAGTCGTGTAATCACGAACTTAAAGCAACTTTAAAATAAAAATAAAAATTAGAAACCTTGTAAACCCCAACACAACTTAAAACTGAAATAACTTGGGTGGTCGAGAACTTTTAAAAAATTTATTTACTCTGAACATTGGTGGAGCTGACATTTGGGTACATTAGACTGAGCAAAGATCATATCTCCTACTTAGCGTGTCTCCAGCTGATGCATACAGTACATTCAAGCTGTTCTTCTATTCATTGGAATGAGCTGTTGATCAAAAAAGCATCAGCAATTGTTTCAATCCCATTATTTTCTTTTCAATATCACACGCCTGGGATATACACATACAATGTTAGTAGCATGTATTTACAACTGATATCCTTCAAACCGGGGGTTTCCAACCGGGGGTGCGAGAAAAGTCCCGGTAAATAATAGGATACTGATTATTTGCCGGCATTTTTATTTCACGGAGTGCATGGTTCGAATGAAATTTCTTTAGGGGTGCAAAGCAAAAAAAGGTTGGGAACGCCGGCTTTCAACCCTCAAGCATCGACTTCATTGTAGAGCTTTTTATTTATTTTTATATAGGCATTTCTACTGTTCATCTGTCATTTGCTCACGTCTGTGGGGTGGTCGTCTATACTGGCTGCACTGTGTACTTTCTCTTTAAACTTACCTTCATATGAGATGCTGTGAACGCATGTGGGAGCAAATTGAATGAAGTACCACTCCTCTGGAGCTATCGATTGTTGGCTAACTGAGTGTTGAAGTTGCTTTGCATTTTTATTCCTTGGTATTTGATATTTGTGTTACCAAATTGAGGTGTTACAGGTGTTTCATTTTGTGTTACCAAATTGAGGTGTTACAGGTGTTTCATTTTGTGTTACCAAATTGAGGTGTTACAGGTGTTTCATTTTGTGTTAGTGTTATAAAATTAATCTTCTCCTTTCATTGACAGAGCAGTTTAAAGTGGCCAATAATTGTTTTAGGTGAACTAGGTACAGGAGCATAGATGGAATTGCCCATGAACACATTTAGGTATTTAAAAGATGACTAATTAATTTTGTGTGAGCCTTTTTAGTAAATCGTTTCTGCTATTGATGAGTTCTTTAACTAAAGTTTTTAAGTTTACTGCAGAAGTTACCTGTATATTTTATTTCATGAATCAGTAGTGTCGAGTTACAGTTTGACAAAAAAAATTAATGCTAATGACTGTGCGCAATGTGATGCACCAGGTGCGGGGGCTTGCCAGGAGACGCGTGGATGGCGAGCGGCGGCAGCTCGGGTGGCAGCGCCGTGGCGGTGGCGGCCGGCATGGCATTCGGGTACGTCCCTGGGCTGTAGTGCTGCCACACTCTCCGGTGTCTGTGTGTGTGTGTGTTTGTGTGTGTGTGTGTGTGTTTGTTTGTGTGTGTGTTTGTGTGTGTGTGTTTTTGTAGGGAAATGTTGGGGGTACCTGTAACTGTCTCTCAAAGTGGTACTTTTCTGATAAAGACTATATACTGTAAGGAAGAAAAGTTAGTGTGGAGTTCTCAAGTACATTTTTCATATATTCGTGAGATGTTTCTGTCCCAGATAGCTAAACCATCTGTTCTGGCAATATGTGAACACTCGAGTACTCACTGACAGTAATACTGTTCAGTAAGAATCTATTTATAGGTTTATTTCGAAGGCATTTGTGTCACGAAACAATGCCGGTTAAGCACGTAACGTATGAGGGCTTACAACCTCCACTGATAAATATAATGTACACCTTTGTGCTCGCACGTTATCCATATATATAAGCATGGAGAATAATGGGCCTCAAGATTAAACACATTTATTTTTGAGTGAACACATGGAGCTGACACAGGGAAATTATGTTATCGCAACACTCATATTCGCACCAGAGCCCTCAGGCAAGATGTTAATGATCTGCGACATGATAGTTTTATCCGGCATAATGATATACTACATAGACAAACGGCGAAGATTCAAACACATTCTAATTAAGATGAACACGTTGATTGAATATGACACATGAAATGAGAGATTCAGGCTAGAAAATTACTGAACGCCAGCGAACGATCACATGATTTAACGCAAATCAGCCTCTCTTGGAATTGTCCACCCCGGAGATTCACGCACACACAGCTTGAAATTAGAAAGATATACATGAACATCCTAGCTAGCACAATTCATATTAAACACTGCGCGCCAAACAAAGATCTGCACTGTTCGGCGTGCCTCTTCTTCCCGTCATTCTTCACAATTCCAACTGGAGTAAATACCCTGTCGTTGGCCTGTCAAGGCTCGAACACAGCCTCCAGGCTTCGTCATTAGCGTTGAATACCAGGCTGGCTGCCTGCTTCAATGTTGCGAACGCTCAGCCGGTTGTGTCGCTACAGGCCCTCGGATGTTAGGCGTTCCCAGCCCATGTCTCCGCTATCTCAGCAGCCGCGTAGGCCAGCTCTCCCAACCCGCCTCTCCTCTGGCCGTCAGGAAGCCTACATCCTTGCCACTGCACCGGTCAAATAGCCCGGTCCCCACGCTTGCTCTGCTTAAATACCCCCGCCGCACAAAGGACGCTCATTGTAGATGGTGCGGGATGCCCGCTCAAATTGTTGGTGACGTGGCATCTCGCGATTGGGTGTTTCTAACGCGTCACCTCTGACGTGTCCCCTGCGTCACACAACTTGGTATTTCTACGCGCATTTCCCTCTGACATATTCTTCTGCGATGCCTATTTTCCGTAGTACCCCTACTCGTTGGTGATTAATTTTAATACATAGTTTTTCTCTACTACACAATCAAGTTGTCCTTGTGTAATACTATGTGTAATTTTTCGAGCTAGCTTCTTACACATCTGCTACCCCCAACGTACGCCTCCCTTCTCCTTCCAAGATCCCTCAGCCCGCACATCGTCCTTCCGATCGCCGGCTGCTGACTTTTGTTGTGTCGGTTTAGCTTACATATGCCTAATTTCAATTGTATCCTAACATTTGTGTTAAACATTTAAAATATTTTTTTTATGGAGCAGATTAATGAACGATTACTGTGAAGTGCCATCTGAAAACCTTGTTTTATCAACTTTGTTTTATAATGCAGTGAAATCTGAAGCTTTCATCTATGCTTGAGTATTCTGATGTTTTTATTTTTCTGCAATTGACTAGATTGCTGTGCTATCAAGTATCTAGTTCTTGCGGTACCAAGAAATGGTTCTCGTTGCTTTTAGTACTCCAGCCTCTACTAGTCTTAAATTCTTGGTCTTATTATTATCATCAAAACTCTGCGGACAGTGTCTTCTTATTCTTCCAATGGCCCGCGCTATTAGTAGGGTTGATTATGGTGTGTTGCCAGAGCTCTGGGATCAGACACTGGGGGGTCGGTACGGAACCCTGCTGCGCTGTGCGGCCTGGTGGGCCTGAAGCCCTCGTACGGGCTGCTGTCGAGGTTGGGGCTGGTGAGCTTGGTCAACAGCATGGATTGTCCCGGCGTGCTGGCGCGCTCCTCAGCCGACTGTGAGGCGCTCTTGACTGCACTCCTTGCTGGAGGGGCTGATCCTTTAGTGAGTTCAGTTAGGATCCGAGACAGTTGTGCTCGGGTCGAGACCAGGAGTGCAAGAGCGGGAGTGAGTTGTCATAGGGCCTCATTTGATATATTGGCTATGTGATTTTTACAATTCAGTAAATTTAGGATAGTTGGCGAGTTTGCTAAGTACGAGAATATATGAATCTGTAAATACAACCTGAAATAACTGCGCGAGGTAACGAGTTACTGAAGTCTGAAATAGCTGGAGGAGATTCGAGCAAGTTGGCCTAAGTTGAAGGGATACGATGGTGCTATGAGATCCTCATTAAACAGATCAAAGCAAGAAAAAAATTTGGGTGTGTTTTAATTGAGTTTCAGGAGAGTACAACCTTTATTATTGTTCTCACCAAGTTTGAGTAAATGCCATAGTAAGGCTGGGGTCGAGACAACTCGCCAGGTCTCCTGAATGCGAGTCTGGCATGTACATTAGCAGGAAGGGGGTAAAATATGTACAATGAAGATACTGTGTTTTGCGGCATCACGTCTTTGCCACTCGCTTTGATGCGTAGGATTTGCATGAAAAAGCGAGGCCATATTTATCTGTACTGATTTAAAAGAAAAGAGTAAACATTTTTTTGAAAGCTCACCATCTGCTTGAATGTCGCTCTGTTAATGAGAATTAAGTATTGTGCTACATGAAATATGAATATAAATATAATCTCTGCCTCGCTTTCTCTAATAATAGTTCAAGAAGTGGTGGCTACAAATGCTACTTCATTAATCCAAGACTTCGATAAGTTTTTAGTAGAAAAATTGCATGCACAGCAGTGATGAATAGTTGAACATCTTGAAATTCTTCTTTTGAAAGTACCAGGGAGGAAATTTTCACCCATGTATTGAAGATTTTATAGCGATTCTCTCATTTAAATTTATGATTATATATGACTATATATAACCATAAATATATATATATATATTATATATGAATCAGTTTTTTACTTACCATCTTTTTTCGGCTCACTGCTGTTCTGTTTTCCAGCTCCTACTTTCTTCTGCAAGTTTTATCTTGTTTCAAAACTGGTTTCCTAACTTACCGTTTCTGTGCGCTGAGATCTTATGTAGGAGTACACCTTGCATATAAATGCCCCATTTCCCATAACTTCAAGCAAATTGTGCTTCCTTCCTTGTTCTCTTTGGAACAGCATTATTGTGGCTAAGGAGGCGTAAACCTACCTATCTGACCTAAGCCAAATGGTTTTTATAAGTGCGGGGATAATGTTCGGAATATTGTGAATGTTTATCAGTTCGCGTATAAATGTTTTTGTTCATCTGGCACAAGTACATATGTGTAGAGTGTCTGAAATTTAAATGCTATCAAGTCATATCTTGTATTGTGCTGTAATTTCCTTCAAAACGTAATGGAATTTAATGTCTTTCGACAAGTTTTTTAGTATTTCCGAGTCTATTTTGGTTATCCAACTTTTTCCTGGTGAGAGAGGCTCCGTTTGCTTGGGATAGACTTTGGAAGCTGCAGTGAAACAAAATTAAAGAAATCTGTGTGGCATAACAGGACTACAAGCGCTTTAAGATTTTGTTGTAATTAAAGTACAACATGCAAATGGAATGCAAGGTCCTGAGCGTAAGGTTAGGTAAGCCTTCCTTTTGTTGAAATAGAATACGTTTTTTGTTTTGTTACGGGTCATCTTTTTTCGGTTCACTGTTGCGGGTAGGGTGGTTTAAACTAACTAATAATCTAGTCCTATGGGAAATTTTTGATTCGCTTCGTAAAAAATGAGTTTCGGCGAAAAAAAAAACAATAAAGTGGGGTACGACAAATCTTACTGCTACATACTTTGACCTATTGACATAAAAAACAAGTGTCATTTGAAAGACAAGCACTTGGGCTACAACGATGAGATAGGATTTTTTTTTAAACTCGTCGTGGTTTTGAAGATATTTAGAATGAAAAAAAAGGTTTGAAAAATTGCCATAAAACTCAATTTTTTATAACTTTGACGACCTGCCGTTTTTCACCTAACTCGAAAATTTCAAATATCTATCTTAGTGTTGTAGCCCTATAATTCGTCTTTCAAAATAACAACATTATCTAAAATAATAACATTATCTTGACTCTCTACACCAAAAATTGTAGGAGTAGCATTTGGCGTAGGGATAATTTTAGGTTTTCATGAAAGGAAAAAACAAATTGATATTTTCACAAACATTTTGTTTGTTTCTATAATTTTATTTTTGTTTTAAAAAATGTAAATGTTTTTAAGAAAAAAAAATCCTAAGTACAAAAACAGTTCCCCCTCACCTCAACCTCCCGTAGTGAGAGTTCTATTGTGTGCACGCCTGTAAAATTTATTGTGGATGTTCAGCACAAATTTGGCTTCACTTTAAAGCAAATAAAAAAATTAAATTTGGCAGAGAAAAAGGTGCACGGTGTCTTTAATCATAAGTCTTAGGGGTTGAATGGCTACGGTTTTGTGTAAAAGTAATGTGCGGTAATGTTCTTGGAGTGACGTTTTTATTTCGTCACTGAGGGCTGAAATATGTATGGCTGACGAATGTGGAATATTTTGTGGAAAATGATAACAAGTATCTTTGAAAACAAGTGATATGTTTAAGCATGACAACTTTGTACTATTTAACAATTATTAAGCGTTTTAACTATCAAATTTTGGCAGTTGTAGGAGCATTAATGCAGGAAAAAAGCATGGAATGACGAGTATTTGCAAACTTGTATTATTCGCTACGGATTTTGTAGCGATTATTGCAATTGACAGCACACATTAATCGCCTTTGTAAATTGTAGAATTTGGGTACTTAGAATTTCAATTCTTAGTTTGTAAAGCTTGTAAATCTCTTTTTCTGATGACTATCGTCATATAATGAATAACGTAAAATCAAATTTGTGTCATTCTTTTTCAGCCTAATTATAGAAAGTGGAAAAGAATTCGGAGCATTTGAAATTCATAAATAACAACGTAAATTACATAATTTTAATGGTGCCTATAAGTTTTGCTTCAAATTTTACCTAACCTTCTTTCATTAAGAAATTCAGAGCTGCTATTCAGCCCACTCATCCTGTGTGACGAATTGATGCAAGGATAGTATTTTTGGTATTTTTGTGGCAATTACCGATCCCCGAAAATTCCAACGTCAACCTGATATACATTATAAAGTTCTATTTGGAAAAAAAATGTCTGTTAAGTCCTACTCGTGTGAAACTGATGTTCAAGAAATTCTTGCTTTCTGCCTGTGGGAAGGCTGTAGGCATTTATGTCGGAGTATGGTTACCCCTCTGGAGGATACAACTATTGTATGTATTAGAATTAGCGCTCCCAGGGGAAAATGTGAGGGCCCGAGCTTTTATTTCATCAACTTCTTTCTTAACTTGTTGTTTCTATGCCCTTTCTGCATAGATTCCTCATTCTCATATCTCCATACTAAATACTGCCTTCCTCCTTCCTCTCTTTGATACGCTCTTTTTTGTAGCGGTTAGGGAAGGTTAAACTAACTTATCTTAATCTTCTTTCTTAACTTTCTGTTTTATGCCCCTTCCGCGTCGATTCAGTCATTATTCCCTTATCTCTACATTCATTGGTGCTTTCGTCCTTCCTCTCCTCGAAACGCTCATTTTTTTAGCAGTTAGGGAGGCGTGCGCTAACACATAACCTAATCTGTGGTTACTGCATTAGCTTCAATAAAAATGGCATAAATTTTATTAGCCATTTCATTTCATTTTGTTGACCTGGCAAATTTTTTGTGATGGGGACTATTGATGACAATTTCCACAAAACGACCTTTGCCGCTTAGGCAAACCGCCTCAGGATTAAGCTATTTTTGTGTGCAGGACAGACGGGCCTGAAACTTGTAATGTGAGTGCGATGCCCACCGTTCTGTGGGGATAACAGCGCGTCTGTACCTAAAGCCTTGAATGTGTGTGGTGCGCACCGTTACGTGTGCAGGACAGCACGCACGCGCCTCCGCAGCTGGAGGACCCGAGCCCCCTGACACCAGGAGGCGCGGCGGGGCTGCGTGTGGGTGTGCCTGCCGAGTACCACTGCGCTGGCCTGCACGCGCAGGTGTTGGCGGTGTGGCGGCGCGTGGCTGACCTGCTCGCAGACGCCGGTGCTCGGGTGAGCGCTCTCATCCTTCTGTCTTCGGTGCCAATATTGAACTTGAAGCAAAAGAGGAATTTGGAATTTTTAAATATTTTGTGAACAGAAGTTGAGTTTCACATGGAATACCAGATTTCAAGTGTAAATGAACTTACATAAATTGTTAGTTTGGACAATTCAAAGTTGGGATTTGTCCGTGATCGAAAGAAGGCAAAACACTTAATCCACATGTTCTCAGCCAATTCAGAGACTGTACTGCATTTTTGAGTTTGCTTTAATGCCACTCAAAATTCTAGTCGTTGATATATTTACCTGAACTTTTATATTCTTGTAGCCAGTGCACTTCTTCCATGAAATCAACTTAAACCTATCAAGCACTAAATATGTCCTGCGTACACTTTTTCCTTGTCTTTTTTCGAGATGTACCAGCTGCTAAATCTGGAAGTTGTCAGTCGAGGTTCCACGTACACTGAGTCTCTCCTTTTTATATAAATCTTAGTTAACTCGGCTCATAGCTCTCGAAGAATTGAACAATTTTTGAATTGTGGGCATGTGTTCGCAACTCGAATAGTTCATTTATGATCATCTCTGAAGACAGTGTGTTATTTTTTTTGTTATCCAAGTTAGCTTAGAGCAGGAATAAGGGTGTGAGTAAGTTGTACATCATGAGGAGCGATATTCATCGTAATAACCTCACCTGTCCACTTCCTTGGCATCAACTCTTGCTTTATTTTTGATCTCAATTGCAAGCATTGTAAATCATCTGTTGGCCTTATTTTTCTTTAATCGCTTCTTTCGAAGGAATTGTGGTCATTTTAGCCTAGTGATGAAACGGTTGATGTCTATTCATAAAATCCTGGGTTTGTATCCCAGTGGCAGTAATGTGCTGGGCTGAATTAGAGAATTACACAGTACTCGTCTTGAAAAATGAAGTTAACCAGAACTTGTCCACTCAACCAAAGTGTATACAGTGAGGGGATTTGCGCTCCATTTGGGGGTATTCGCCATTGCGTCTTGTCCTTTCTTTTAATATGCCATGTGAAAATATGATTGCAACAAACTTTATTTAACATTCGCCAAATTTTCTCATGAAACAAGGTTTTGAGCTCCATGTGAATACATCTTCAATTTTTGCTCACTGTTCAGCTTCCTTAGACCTAATTTTCTGTTAGGGATTCTTCTCCATGCGTACTTATCGAAGTCCATTAAGCCGAAGTTAGTTGAACCGAGGTATAGGCGGATTATGATATAGATATCAGTAGTCTAGCATTTCTTATACCAAAATATCATGATAACCAGTTAGCAGGGGACCAGTAAAAATTGAAACATTTTGCATTCAACAAGAAGGGTAAATGTTTTTTTTTTCAATTCTCAAATTCACATAAATATAAAACAAAAATCTTACAAATAACACTTATGCTTTAATTCGTATTTTATTCAATTAATTTTCCATTAATGATTCATCTGAAAAAGAGTGAAGAATTTCCAAAAATTTGATGTCAAAGCTCCACGGTTAATGTACGTTCCTCTGGCCGCCTCGAATCCATAAACTTTGAGTTTAAATCCTAGGGTCCACTCGGAGCAAACAACTGACTGACAATCACGGGCATAAAGTTCTGAGTCACAAATCCTCGTTAAAACTCGAGTAGTCAAAAATGACCCTCGAGCAGTAACTCTGAGACAGCGCTTGACCCTACTATCGCATCGTCCTCTCAGAGCAAGAGAGGCATTAGTTATTCAAGTGAAAAACGCACGTCCAGCAGCAAAAATGTGTGTACCAAAATATGAAGTTTTCATGCACAACCATCAGAAGAACTGTAAACATGAATGTGTTATTCAAGTAACAGTTTCGTTTGTTCATCAACATGAGTATGTCACATAATTCTGAAGTATATTGTAAACTGCTCAATTTGTGGATACATGTCTGTGTTTCCATCGTGCGATCTGGTTGGTATCGTTGACTTTTAAGAAATAATTTATTGGTATTTTCTTTCATCAGCGTTTTTTTATGTTAGCAAAAATTTGAGTATGTAATGAACTATTTAAATTATCAGTAGTTAAATAATGTGTCATAATTCATGAAGCACTAGTTCTCTGTCCAAGGTTAGAAAATCTAGAGAAGAAAACTTGGATCAGAGCTGTTTGACGAGCCGGAGGCCTGTCATGTGCGCGATTAAGACTATTTCAATTTGTTCTGGCGCCAGGTTGAGCAAGTGTCCCTCCCTCACACGCCCTATGCCCCGTCCTGCTACACCGTGCTCAACACCTGCGAGGTGGCGTCTAACTACACTCGCTACACAGGTCAGTGCTCCCTACTACCACTCACTGACCAGTGCTTCCCACTACACCTACTTCACAGGTTAGTGCCTCTTGCTGTACGTTTTATACAGCTGCCTTTCATATCTCTGCTACAAATTTATTCATGTTTACTCATTGCTGCACTTTATTCAGAGTGTCTACTAGGTAGTAAAGTAGTAAAAAGTAGTACAATTTGAAAAGTTGTAAAAAATTTAAAAGCAGTAAAATTTGCCTAAGGGTAGTAAAAAGTTGTGAAGGGGAATAATTCTCTGAAAATTGAAAGTAATGTACATATGTATAAAGAGTATGAAGACTTGAAAATATATTTCTGCCAGAATCAGAAGTTTGCTGCAGTTTATTGGAAATATTCCTGTAAAGTGCAAAGGGATCTGACAATCCCCTGGTGTCTACTAGTTTTCAGTCAGTTTATTTTACACAATTGATGAACTGCTCTCCTCATAGGTGAAAGATGTTGATACAAGGTCTATGCCAAACATTTGTTGGAGTCCACTTAGGACTCCAGGAATTTCATTATTAAGGCATTATTGCCTTAGGAATTTCGATAACTTTTTTTTGCAATAATGCTTTGGTTGCTGCATTTAGTAAAAAGTACTTTAAGTATTACCAAACTTGGAACTTTTTTGAATCTTTTATTGTGTGTATTATTGACTCAAACTGTTCATTATAGGCCCATTACTTAAATCTGGACATTTGGACAACGTTTGTTTGGCAAAAAAATACGTAGTAATTTTTTGCTGTTAAAGGTAGTAGAAGGTAGTAAAATTTGGAAATAAAATATTATTAGACACCCTGTTATTGTAGCTCAGAAGCCAGTAGGCATTAAATATTCATTCACATTTTCAGTTGAAAATTGTTATCTACCAATGTGCTTTTCAATCGAAATTTCTTGTGAGGATGTGTTGATTTTTGAGATACTCTTTTACATTTTGTCTAAATTTGTACTGTATATTTCGGATATTGTGTTCCATTCTGGGACTACCAATTCTGTTCTTGCTGGTCTTCGGTGTGAAATTTAAATTGATTGTATTAGAAAGTTCAGATTAGATTACCTAGTTAATTTTACCCTCCCTAACCGCAAAAAAAGGCGCTTAAAAGAGAAAAAGAAAGAAAACACAATTTAGTATGAACTTAGAAAACGCAGAACCTATGCGCAAAGTGCATAGATTGAGAAAGATGAAGAAGAAGAAAGTAAATTGAGAAAGAAGTTTATGAAACAAGATTAATGTTGAAGAAGAAAGTAGTAATAGCTGAAAAACAGAACAGCAGTGAACCGAAAAAAGATGGTCCTTAACAAAATGAAAAGCTTAATCTACCACGACAAAAAGAAGGCCGACCTAACCTTATGCTCGGGACCTCGCATATTCCCTTTAGGAACTTTAATTCCCATATGTGTTAGGCTGCACTAGTTCGCTTCTTTAGTTTTTTGTTAATCTGCAATAACGTTGTGTGGTTTATAATGGCGGTAACCATTATACTAACTATTGTGCGGCATTTTGTTGAATTTTTTCACTTTATTAAACTAAACTTTCTTGTGCACTAACGCCCAACACACGAACAACTTTCATTGTTGTCTCTTCTTCAAGTTTATTTAAGATCAGAGTGAGCAGAACCAGTTTCTCCGACGATACGACGTCCTTATTTGATGAAATCGAATAGCTACCTTTACCGGCGAGTCAAATTCTCGCGCTCATCAAATTCTCGCTATTCGCCATTTTTTGCTTTTTTATTTGTTGCTCTCAAATAACTTGGACTATCGTTTTATTACTTGCTTCTAGCTCAAGACCTGATTTGGACTTTTTTTTCAATTAGAAATCCAGCGTTATTATCGGTAAGACATTGAAATGTTAGCGAAACCATGATGCGGAACATAGAACTATTTAAAGGAACACATTATGGAAGAACTTACCTGATCCATGAATTTATCTCGATTTGTGTAACAAGGAATTTATTTGTTCTACCACCCGATGTATTCATTGAAGGACAGAAAAAGTGCGATGTACAATTTTCGTTTCGGTGCAAATCCATACGCATTATGCTGGTTTCACGCCCATGAGATTGGTTTACTGAGATTAGGATTAAAAAACATCTGTCGAATTCAAATTGTTGAATACAAAGAAATAACTTCGCGCGTTCCAGATAGGGAAATCATTTTAAACATCCGCTGAATTACAAGTAATCAAGTAGTGTTGTTTATTGAAAAAAAAACAAGGACACGATTTTTTTGTCTTTCTTCCACGGTTTTACTGCCTTGCACTAAAAAGGTAGAAAAATTTCAGTATCTACGAGCTGGTGCTAATGGATAAATAAGCGAGTCGTAGAATTTGCAGCTGTGTCCATCGTTCAGACTGTATAATGGTATTTCTGCGCTTAGTGATTAGGAAAAGAGTGTTATTTAAGTCCATCGATTGGCTTTGGCATTAGGTTACCACCGATATCAGAATAGGGACGGAACCACCACTCGGCACAGAACTTTGAAAAAGACATTAGGGCACGAATTCACTAAAAAATGAAATAAATGAACATTTTTAGAGTGCCATATATGACACATGAGGGAAGTTAAGGGTTGACTTCCATCGCGCTCGTATTATAAGCCATGCAGTAGGACCTAATATGTATTGTGAGTGTATAACTCTAGCTGCCACCTCCCCGTTCAGGCGTAGAGTACGGGCTGCAGGTGCAGAGCGGCCACTCGATGGAGGCGCAGTACGCCCTCACGCGCGCTGCCGGCCTCAGTCAGGTCGTGAGGGACAGGATACTCGCCGGCAACTACTTCCTTCTCAGGAGCAACAGCGACGTCTACCTTCAGCAAGCTATGAAGGTCAGGGATGTTGTTTGTGGGCCCATCTGATTTACATAGCTGGATTAACTTGGAGGGTTTTGGATATAGTTGCTGCATACCACTAGAGCTGTACTTCCTTTGAACTCAGCACGCTAAAACTTGTTTAATTGAAAAAGGAATTTCATTGTTTTTGATGGGCTTTACAATCGTTTCATGGTTGAACAGTGAGGAGCTACGTTCAAATACAAACGCACTTTTTCGTGCAATTTATCGGGCAAGAAATTTTTCTGTTTCGAACACTCTTCCTTTTTACAAGCTAAAATTTACCTGAATTATTTTGTTTGGATTGGACCTCTTGTTTAACTCATTAGCTCTGGTTGTGTGTCAGGTGCGGCGGCTCATCAAACAAGACTTCGATGCAGTGTGGCGCGACGGCGTGGATGTGCTGCTCACTCCCACCACGCTCTTTCCCGCGCCTCCGTGAGTTGCGCGCTCTCGGCGTCGTGTTGTTTCGGGCCTTCAACGACCGGAAAGTGTTCTAGGCGTGGCATTCTTACTATTTAGGGAGGGTCTCAAGGTCTACGTAGAGTGCTTCATCTGATGGTCTTTTGGCCGAGGCGTTCATTATTTATTCCAATATTCAGGTCTTTTCTAGTCCCGAATTAGGACCGGGCGTGCGTTTAACCCTGAAAGATTTAATCCTCTGCGCGTTGGGAGAACTGCGATTGTGCGCCTCCTGCACCATTGCGCATCTGCTGGTTGTTATGATTTGGTCTCTACCGTAATGATTGTCTATTTTATTTCGTAAAGTTGTAGCTCTGGTGAAATAAATAGTGTCAAAAACTCACTTGTATACTGCTTATCAAAGTTTATAATAGTTGAAATTATAAAAAATACCTCGTGAACCCGATCGTTTCCACTTGCAAGGAGGGAAAGAATAATGTTTGTGAAGGTCTAATTGACAGGAATTTCAGTTGATTAATTTTAGGATAGTTTTGTAATGAACATGCGATTGAGATAATATATCCGTGATTCACTTTTTAAAAATAGATACTAATTTGGCCTCCAACTGCGGACCAGAACGTCTAAAACTTATATTTGAAAATAAATCTCAAGTATAGAAAGATTTTACTAATACCGGTGCTAGAGTAGAAGAGGCTTAGAATTAAATAGCTTGTGTGGTGCGCAGTAAATATGTTTGTATAGTGCACTCCTTCGAAGTTTGTTCATTATGAATTTTGTTCGTTTGCTAAAGCATTGTTTCTTTTTTTACCCACTCAGGCCCGAACTGTTCATGGTGAAGAACTACAGCGAGCTCACGTATCTGCAGGACCTGTGCACGAGCCCAGCTAACTTGGCTGGGCTGCCCGCTCTATCCCTTCCTGTCGGCTACACCGTTGCTCCCTCACAACAAAACCACGACAACAGCGGCATAAATGAATTTCTTGCTGGTGAAGTAAAAGAGCGAAGGGATGCGGGTGATAATCAGTGTAACTTGTCAGGCAGTGATGTCGCTGGAGAAGAGCACCACATTGAAGGGCTGCCATTAGCCTTGCAACTCATAGCCCCGTATGCTCACGATAGACGCCTTCTTCATACTGCGAAATTTTTGGAAGAAGCTCTCGATATTCCAAAGCTTGTGTTACAAGACCCTTTATAGTTTTTCTTTATTAGGATGTACATATATTTTGTAGTAAACGATGATGTACTAAGTGTTTTTATTCGCCTGTATATAATTCAACATTTTTTAAGAGGTACTTAGGTAGATTTTGGACCTTAAATCGTAGAACAAGATAATTTGGAGCCGCTGCGGCCAAACCCGTCACCAATTACAGAATCAGAAGCTAAGTTGTCATTTCTACTTTGATAGATAGCCTATTGAGAAGTCGTACTTACCGCATAAGGTACCAAACGGAACTGTGGGTCTTTAATCCCATTGAGTTGCTTTTGTGTTATTTCGGATGTATGAATTATGACTTTTTTTCCAAAGAATGCGTGCTCTCGTTAGTATACGCGAACGCTCTCAGTGAATCAACTCTTGAAACTTATGTTAACGAGACATATTCAAATGGATAGGTTCAGGTGCAAGGTTAATGCGTACTTTAAACTCGGATGGCATAATCATTGCTAAATGAAGGAGCAAGTTACTAGATGTTCGAGGTATCGCTAACATAACTTTGAAAATTGAGTAAATGATATCGAGAAAAATATTTTCGGCGCGAACGGATTTGTAGATTGCACTGTTCGTACGGAAAAAAGGTTTTCATTACTATCTGATGCTACGAATATAAAGTGTGGTATTCCCTTCTTATATAAAAGTATAAATCATCAACACGTAAACCGAGGCAGTTGAATCAATAGGAAAAAAAATTGCATTTCAGTCGATATTCGATGGAGAATCACCCACCCTACCGTACTCCATGCGCAATCATCACCAAGAAAATAGAAATGTCATGAGCATCCCTCTTCTTTGTCGATCCTTCTACCAGAAATCGCCACATCCAGCCCATTCAAAGCCAGGAAAATGAAATTCCGAAATATTTCTGTCCCCGTTTAGACTTTTTCTTCCCTCGTGCTTGTGGTGAACGGACGATCCACGTAAACGGGGCATAAGACACCTGAGTGAAGGAGATGTTCCAAAACACTCAACTCAAACTGAGTATCCGTGAATGTTCTTTCTATCCCATGTGCATTCTGTAAGCCTCGTCAGTCCTTGTAGCGACCCACGCGCTCTGGCAAACCACGAGCAAACCCTTCTACTATCTATCTGTTTCTACTATTTTCTACTATCTGTATCTCCGTGTCACCGCCGCCGCCTTAAAAAATTGTAGAAATGTATCACCGAAATCAGTATGGCAACAAAAAAGACACGGTACAGAAAGAAAGAAAAAAAAGAAAAACAGTTTATTTCCAATAGAGATGGTACAAAAGTACCATCATTGGTTTTTAATATATCTTAAAATTAATACACTTAGATGATACACACACGAGTATTGTAAAACTCGTGTCACTAGTCGAAAAGAAATGATTGAGGGCAATGTACTCCTAATCTAACTTAATTTAGTCTTTTCATTTTTATTTTTTTTCCGTGTGTTCAGCGCACACTAGCACTGAACTTTCAAATCGGAAAAAACTCTAAATTTCTGTAATCAAAATTATTATTTTGGATCAAGGCCTAATCTTCCTATATGTGCCAATTTTGTGAATATTCTCCACTCAGATGTGATATCTGGCCACAATGTTACTCCATTTTATCCCACGTACACATGTCCGTATAATGCTGAAGAGTTGTGTTGCTTCTTGACTATAACTTGATTTTTCTTAAAAATTTCTGTGAAGAAATTAAAAAAAGCTCATTTTTATGTTTTTCGAAGTCTTCTCTTCCTTTTAGTTATCTTTTGCGAAAAATTACTTAGGATTACAGTGAGCTCAGCTGTCATTTTCTGTGTAGTAGATGGTAGGTTGCTTCTTTCTTTTATCTTATATATGTATTTTTTTTCTAATATTTTATTTTCAATAAGTATATATATATTAATATGTGTGTGTGTACGTGTGTAGGTATATATATGTATCTACATAAATAGATATACATGTTTCTATTTCATTTCTTTACGCAAGAACCATTCGGTTAATAAATTTTATTGAAATAGCGAAATGATTCAAAAATAGATCTAGCACTTCCCCAGAGGGCGTTTCTGTGAATCGGATAAATGTCACATATAATTAATGAAATAAAGTGCAATTTGAGCATATGAATTGTAGTAAAATTATCTTTCTGTCCGTATGTTGTACAAGCTATGAATTTTGATATTGAATATATGTTTGTTTACCCATTTCTACCAATATTTTTTAGATATTTGTCAATCATGAGTGGTAACCGGCTTACACTGTATCTCTATTTTATCCCATGCACCCATGTCCGCATGATGTGGTGAATATCGAGAAGATATGAAATATGTTTTTGGTGGTGATAGGGCTTTGCATATTTTTAGGGCATATTTTTCATTTCTCATTCAACTACCCTTGACAGAGATAGACTATTGGCAAGCCACGTGTGGTTTGTCTATTAGTACGCCTCGTTTATTTTGTCTATTAATATGCCTCGTATGGTCTATCTATTTTGTACACCTCTGATAGCTTGTCTATTAGTACACCTCGTATAGTTTGCCTATTATTATCATGCCTCGTATGGCTTATCTATTTGTACACCTCGGATGGTTTATCAATTAGTACTCCTAGTATAGAACTTTTGTTAGACTACTAGCACACCACAAATGGTTTGTCTATTAGTACACCTCGTATATTTTGTCAATTAATATGCCTCGTATGGTCTATCTACTTGTACACCTCTGACAGTTTGTCTATTAGTACACCTCGTATAGTTTGTCTATTATTATGCCTCGTATGGCTCATCTACTTGTACACCTCGGATGGTTTGTCAATTAGTACTCCTCGTATGGAACATTTGTTTTAGGATGCCCTATATTTAAGAAACTTTTAAAAGCCAATATGTTGGCATGTATCTCATGTGACAATTTGGAAATAAACGTTTTTTCTTTCTTTCTTTCTTTTCTTAATCTACATTTGATAATACATGTAATGATAATTATAAGAGATAACACAATTTCATGGACGATGCATTTTCATTGTGGGGTGAAAACACTTTTGACAGTTTACATGTACATGACATAAAACTTCGCAATTCTTGACGCCAGGAAATAATATATGAATCGCTTGTTTCGGCTAATGTTCAAAAGTGTCATTTTAAGGAAGCAAAAAAAAATATATATATAAATATATATCCATATACACACATACGTACATATACGTATGTATGTGTATATATATCCATACATACACCCACGCACACACACATATATGTGGGGAAATACTTCACTCGGGGAAATTTGGGAAATACTTTATTTGAGGAAAGACTTCACTTCAAAATACTTTACTTGGGGAAATACAATATCTTGTTGAGCCAGGGACAGTGGACAGGATGTTGTAACCGCAGAACTCTACAAGAACGGCGTTGTTCTCAGGTTTCCACATGAGTCTGGCTATAAATATGTCGAGCTCAAGTGGGTAGCGTTCGACGAGAGAGCTGGCGCAGGCGTACACATAAACACACAAAACACATTTAGGCAACACAACACAAGACACACACAACACAAGCACACAACACACATGCGTGCGTGAGAACGCCCGGACGAGGCAGCTTCGAAGGGGAACACATCCCGCCGGCCAATCAGCGCTCTGGATCGAATCAGGCGCATGGGTGTGGCAGAGAACGCACCAATTACATTTCGGCAACCCGAAGCAGGCAAGATTTCCACCAATCCTAAGGGAAACACGTAATCTTTGCTTGGAAGAAGCTCAAAATGTTTGGGAGGGTTCGAGAAGAGTCTGGAAAAGAAAACAAGCGAGAGTATATAAGCGGCGAACAAGTACATTAGAGGAGGGATTTTTGGGAACGCACGTGAGATACTGCGTACGACATCTGAGGGTAGACCACACCGCAGGCCGGCCGCGCCGGCTGGCCTTCTTCTACCAAACTGCAATTTGAAAGTACAAGAAACTATAAACCAGCCTCGCAGCGGTGATCGTCATGAATAAACAACGTTGGAGTCTGCAACGATAACACAAGTCGTGAGTCCTGCACGGTCGAGCGCCTGGTACTCGGAGCATCTGAGATCTTAAGCGCCGGTCTACGACTGCGATGGAGCACGTAATCAGGAGACACGGAAGTACCACCGACATCAAATTCCGCTTGTTACGCAACAACGTCGGAGTCTGCAACGATAACACGAGTCGCGAGTCCTGCACGGGCGAGCGCCTAGTACTCGGAGCATCTGAGATCTTAAGCGCCGGTCTACGACTGCGATGGAGCACGTAATCAGGAGACACGGAAGTACCACCGACATCAAATTCCGCTTGTTACGCAACAACGTCGGAGTCTGCAACGATAACACGAGTCGCGAGTCCTGCACGGGCGAGCGCCTGGTACTCGGAGCATCTGAGATCTTGAGCGCCGGTATACGACTACGATGGAGCAGCCGTGACAAGTGAGCCTAATGGCGGTTAATCTTCAAAGTGACGGAAAGAAATGTAGGGTGGTGCCGGAAAATCACCGCCGAAGAGTTAAATGTGTATTATTGAGAAGTTTGGAAAGAGTGATCCACAGTTAAATTAGAGTGCAAAGTAGTTCACGGAATGCGGCATTCAAAGCGGCGCGCAATGTATAAATATGGATTTGTGTTTCCTACTGTGGTGGTGTGCTCTTGGCAAGAAGGATGTGTTTCGGTCACAAAGCAAGAGTTAGAGGGTACGTGACCCGAAGCGTTTATTAAAATTTGAACAACTTGTGGTAAGCAAAGTTTTTTGATTTTTATATTGCATTATTCCAAATGTTTCGTGTTCATGCTAGCCCATTCACCGACTATGGTTCCTGATTTTATGCACAGTGCGGAAAGTTATTTTGCCGTAATCCTGTAATTGTTGTGCCAGCGTTCATTGTAACAAGGAGAGTAGATTTCTCGTTCTTTGTGTGGCTCATTGCGTTGCTCATGTTAACGCGTTCATCTTGTGCTCATGTTGGCCCAGTCATACTGCCACGAAGCGTGCGCAAAGCACGATTTATGGCAGTCATCGGCCTAGACAGCCAAGGTGTGGTTTCCTCATTGTGTCGTGTGGGATTGCCATGTCGTTAAATTCATGCGCATGTTGCTATAACATTTCCCTGAGCTTTAATCATTGCATTGAAATACTATGTGTGTCATATTCAAATCCACGTGTTTCCAAATAAATTCATGTATATCTTCAATCCTTTTATTCTCCATGTCTGGTATGCAGGTGTACGCAAGCATGAAGGACAATATTATAAAATGTGTACGGGGGTTGGGATTCCCTCAGCGTGTGGAAAGGGGGTCCTAAACCCACCCCCTCGTCTCTGTATCGCGACATATATATATATATATACATATACATACACATAAGCATGGGGACCAAGAAGATTATAAGTTTTGTGTTTCTGATTGAAAAATTTTAACATAACGGTCATTAGTTAACAAGCATTTTATTTAAATATAAATGGATGATCGCACAACAAATGTATAGTTTTTACATGAATGCTTTACAATCTACAAGTTTCGCTTTTCAACGAAAATTTCGTATCAGCTCTTAACGAATGCTCACCTTTCACTACGAAGAAAGTTAAGCCAAGAATTTCTAAATGGATAACAGATGAGATAAAACATTTGAGCAGAGCTAAAAGAAATTTGCAGCGTGAGTACAAACTGAATAAATCAGACAGTACGCGTCGAAAATTATATAAAGATCATGAGAAGATCCTACGAAGAAAAGTTAAGGAAGCAAAACGGGACTACTTCCACAAAGAACTCTTGGCGGCAAAACAAAACCCTAAAAGAACTTGGGAAATCATTAGAGAAGCTGCTCAGTATAAAAATTCAGACTGCAAAAGCACTTTCGACAACCCCTCAGAAAAGGCGAATGACTTTAACACTTTCTTCTCAAAAGTTGGCGAAGATGTTTTCAATGAAGTATCCAGGACAGTTTCAGACACATCTACAGAGGCAAATCTGAGCGATGTTTCATCCCCAAATAGTAGCAACAAGTGGAGACCAAAGCCAGTTGGCGTCATAGAGATACGAAAAATCTTATACTCACTAAAGAATACTAAAGCGACTGGACATGATGGCATAAGCCTCCAACATATAAAAGACAGCTTCCCTGTCACAGCACCCTTTATTCGCTTGATAATAAATACATCTATTGTCACAAACAAGTTTCCCGATCAATGGAAACTATCCATAATTAAGCCATTACATAAATCTGGTGATATCGACATAGCGTCAAACTACAGACCAATCAGTCTCCTGCCTGTTATGTCCAAAATATTAGAAAAAGTAATAACAAACCAGCTCTCGTCTTACATAGACGAGTCACATCTACTGCATCGCAATCAATATGCTTACAGGAGGAATACCAGTACTCAGGACGCCCTGTTAAACATAACAGAAAAAATTTACAATGATATTGACCAAAAAAAATTAACTCTCTTACTATTGCTTGATCTCTCCAAAGCTTTCGACAGTGTTGAGCATAAGAAACTTCTACAAAAAATTTCAAACCTCAGAATAGACACTCAGTGGTTTGAGAGCTACCTACGAAACCGCTCTCATGCAGTGTGCTTGAATAACAAAATGTCATCATTCATACCAAATAACTTTGGCGTTCCTCAAGGTTCAATCATCGGCCCACTCCTATTTTCAATTTTCATCAACGATTTCCCCACCATGCCGGCAAACACAAAAATCTCAATGTATGCTGATGACGTACAAATTGCCATGACAAGCTCAACAGCGGATTAAACAGAAACACAGGCCAACGCTGAAAACCTTCTGAGAAATCTGAAATTGTGGTATGACCATAATGGCCTCAAACTTAACGCAAGTAAAACGCAATGCATTATTTTTGGATCACAGAATGCGACTGAAAATTTACCACCATTCAAGCTAACATTTGGAGACGATACAATAAAACCAGTCGATAAGGTTGAAAATCTGGGTGTTTGGTTTGACAAAAATATGACTTTCAATTCACACGTCGAAACAATGTGCAACAAAATTAACGGAACCTTAATGTTCTTTCGGCGTATAAAGAACACACTTGACGAAAAATCTAGATGATTAGTGATTCAGTCTTTAGTTTTATCGCGTCTGGACTACTGCAGTCTTGTGTGGGGAGACTTACCTAAATGCCGTCAGGAAGAGTTGCAAAAATGTGTAAACTTCGCCGCCAAAGTGGTATGCAAAGGAAATTTCAATAAATACGATCATGTCACCCCTCTTTTAAGAAAACTCGACTGGATCCCAATACCGAACAGATTCATGATCCAGAAAGCTCGACGAGTATTCTCCTCTCTGTACCTCCCCCAAAGTAATGCAGAGGTGGTAAAATTTTTTCCATCTAATATCCCAAACGAAAGACCAAACCGGAGGAACGATGTTTTAGTCAGTTACCGTTCATCTAACGTGGGACAAAAAGCTCTCTCAGTTTCTGGAGCTTTTTTGTGGAACAAGCTTCCCCAGCATATCAAAAACTCTAAAACTGGAAAAGAATTTAGAGTAAATGTGTCACGTCATTTTGCATCTTTGTCATAGGGCCTGCAGCATCTCGGTGTGAACTTTCCGTCTATCAGAAAATTTAATTTTTCCTGAAATTTCTGTTAGAAATTTAGAAACTATTTCATTTTACGTTTGCTAAGCGATTCGTATATTCATCTTACTTATTTCTGTCGACAACAATGAGCACCATAGCCGTCAGTTCAGTGCAGCAGAACGAACGTTCTTTCCATAATTAGGAGTATTTCCTCATCTTTATTTTGTTATTTCTTTCTCTTTTCTGTATTAATATTTAACGTCCGTATGACAAATATACCATGAAATACATTTTGTGTGTACACCAATAAACAGGTTTATAGATGTGAGGGCTGTGCAAAGTTTATAATGAATTAAATTTTTGGCTAACGTTGTCTCGCTATTTCAAAATCATTCTCGAAGAAGTTTTCAATCGATTTTCGGATGAGCTGGGGGGAAAGGGGTAATTTAAGCATTGCATTTAGTCTTTTTATTTTTTTATTTTTTTCCCTGCGTTCAGCGCACACTAGCACTGAACTTTCAGATCGGAAAAAACTCTAAATTTCTGTAATTAAATTTATCACTTTGGATCAAAGCCTAATCTACCTAAACGTGCCAAATTTTGTGAATATTCACCACTCAGATGTGATATCCGGCCTCAATGTTACTCCATTTTATCCCACGTACACATGTCCGTATAATGCTGAAGAGTTGTGTTGCTTCTTGACTATAACCTGATTTTTCTTAAAAAATTTCTGTGAAGAAATTAAAAACCAGTTCATTTTTATGTTTTTCGAAGTCTTCTTTTCCTTTTAGTTATTTTTTTGCGAAAAATTTCTACGGATTACAGTGAGCTCAACTGTCATTTTCTGTGTAGTAGATGGTAGGTTGCTTTTATCTTTTATTTTATATATGTATTTTTTTCTAATATTTCATTCTCAATAAGTATACATATTAATATGTGTGTGTACGTGTGTAGGTATATATATGTATCTACATATATAGATATACATGTTTCTATTTCATTTCTTTACGCAAAAACCATCCGGTTAATAAATTTTATTGCACTAGCGAAATGATTAAAAAATAGATCTATCACTTCCCCAGAGGGCGTTTCTGTGAATCGGATTAATGTCAAATATAATTAATTAAATAAAGTGCAATTTGAGCATATGAATCGTAGTAAAATTATCTTTCTGTCCGTATGTTGTACAAGCTATGAATTTTGATATTGAGTATGTATTTGTTTACCCATTTCTACCAATATTTTGTGGATATTTGTCAATCATGAGTAGTAACCGGCTTACACTGTATCTCTATTTTATCCCATGTACCCATGTCCACATGATATTGTGGTAAATATAGAGAAGATATGAAATATGTTTTTGGTGGTGATTGGGCTTTGCATATTTTTAGGGCATATTTTTCATTTCTCATTCAACTACCCTTGACAGAGATAGACTTTTGGCACGCCACGTATGGTTTGTCTATTAGTACGCCGCGTATATTTTGTCTATTAATCTGCCTCGTATGGCCTATCTATATGTACACCTCTGATAGCTTGTCTATTAGTACACCTCGTATAGTTTGCCTGTTATTATGCCTCGTATGGCTTATCTATTTGTACACCTCGGATGGTTTGTCAATTAGTACTTCTAGTATAGAACTTTTGTTAGACTACTGGCACACCACGAATGGTTTGTCTATTAGTACGCCTCGTATATTTTGTCAATTAATATGCCTCGTATGGTCTATCTACTTGTACACCTCTAATAGTATGTCTATTAGTACACCTCGTATAGTTTGTCTATTATTATGCCTCATATGGCTTATCTACTTGTACACCTCGGATGGTTTGTCAATTAGTACTCCTCGTATGAAACATTTGTTTTAGGATGTCCTATATTAAGAAACTTTTAAAAGCCAATATGTTGGCATGTATCTCATGTGACAACTTGGAAATACACATTTTTTCTTTTTCTTTTTTTCTAATAAATAGATGACGAGTTAGGTAATGTTACAAGTTGAGAGTGCACAGAAAAAAGACCATTATCTCTAGTAAAATGCTAGTTGTCAGTCTAGTACACACATATGTGCACGTATACATGCAAATATATACACATACACATGCACACACATACCCACGCACATACACCAAACTCGTAAGCATACACAAATGCATTTCTATGCATCGAGGCAATACATACGCATTCTACAGAGTGTCATACGCATAACGTGCACACATACACATATACACAAGTAAGCATGTGCGCAAATATCAGCGTAAACTAGTCAGTATAAACCAGAATTCCAATCGAGGGAAACGGAGAAAATATCTTTTATTATGGCATGAATTTTATAAAATTTCGAACTAAAAATAGTGGCACAAAACAGTCTACCTAAGTCAGAAACATGAAAACGATTGTGGGACGTGAATAAGAAAGAAAACATTAATGTCCTATAAAAGTTTCATATTAGAAAAAATCACATTATCTTTGAAATAAGGCGCAAATTGTCGGCAATTGATAAACGAACATAGGTATCTCATTATTATAAGCATATAACTATAAGCAGAATAAGCATATTACTGCAGTATAAATGGATGATCACACAACGAATTTATTTTTTTTTACATGGATGCTTTACAATTTCAGTTGAGTTGAGTTGAGGCTGCGGTAGTGAGAGGAGGTGAGGTGTCGCTGCTCCAGCGAGGAGTTGTTTGGTGCTATTATTCAAGCACCTCAAAATGTGATGAAAAACTGATGAAAAACTGAGCATCCGTGAATGTACTTTCTACATCATTGACTCGTGAAACCGGAAAAAGTCATCAAAAAATCAGCTGTGAAAAGTGCTGAATTTCATCGTGCAAAACTGAATGGCGCTTTCTGTAAACTATGTTTTAGACTCGAAGTGCGTGCAACAGCCCCCAGAAATGGTCACTTCCGCCTCCATCCCTGGTGAACCGCAACAACCCCCTCCCTCCTCCTCCGCATCCCCTGTCACTCTCACCGACTTGAACCGGAACAAGCTTACCACGAATACTAACGTGAAGCAAAAAAGACCTGATGAAATAGCAAAGTTGAATTTTGTGAACACCAACATAAAATACAGTGATAAATTTACACAATTCTCATCTGTTATTGCGAAATTTATGTTGAGTGTCAGTGAATATGAATTGAGTGTCTGTGGGTTTCTTTTCATCGCCTGACAGTTTATTTTTCATCCCATTCTAAAAGCAATGTCACCTATGTCTCCTACTTCTCAAACCATGGAAACCAAAATCGCAGCAAAATAGAAGTTGTACTCTGGCAAGAACTCTCAATGAACTCTCAGGGATCATGCTTTGTTAACGATTTCAATAACTTCTAATCAGTGAACAAAACCTAAAATATCTTTCACGATGTATTCATATGAAACTCGCTCTGCTACTCGTAAAGCGGCTTTATCTGGAGAAATAACATCCCTCACAACGCCGCTTGAAAACTCAAAGCCAAATCAGCAGAATATATCTGAACCGTTCATGAAACGGAAACGAAAACCACCAAAAACGTCACGCGTAAAATCGCTCGTTCAAAAGCCTCAACCGCTCAAAATAACAGAAAAAAACCCGACGGTAAAGCAGTGCAACGTCAACGAAAGCACCGCAACACATCTACCATCACCAGAGCAAACCGACAGAGAGTCGACAGAAGGTCGCCCGACTGAGAGTCGAGTTTCTGAGTCACTCGCCACAGACACGAATCTCCCAAGCGCTGCTGGTAACAACGAAATTTTCACATCGGCATCGCAAGCAGTCAAAACAAGCCCTAGCAAGAGCAAGGAAGAAGCCCCTGAGCCTGGATTCTACAATCCAAGCAGTCCTCGAGAAGATACACCAGCGAAAGAATCAAGAAATATCCCACGGGGTATGATGGGTAAAAATGTAGATTTGTCACTAGCTACCGAGAATGATGCGATGAATGAGCCTAATATTTACGATTCTAATATTTCTAATATTTATAATTCTAGTGATCAGAATTACCTGAATATTACATCAAACAGCTTGCACCCGCTTCAAATTTCAATGTCCCATTTCATTCACCAGGTAAACAATAACCTGTCTCTCACTGCAGCCCACTTAATGAAAATGTCAAAACAGCGGACGCCTCCAACTCCACTTTCGATATCTTCAACCGCTTCAAATATTAGGCTCATTACAGAACAACTTTTCAAATTGAACTTGCATGTAAGCTCTTTCGATCTTACGCCAAAGATCCCGTTTTCGACAAGCCAATTTTCTGACTCGCACTGCAAAAAACCTCTGGATACTTTTCTTGTCGGAGATAAAATTCTCACGACGGTCCAAAGGACCGACATTGACCCCTCTTGTAAAATACAAACTGTAATTTCCAGTCGCATTGATGATCTCCTGAACGTAATTGACCATATGCCTCAATTCACTAACTACATCGTTTGCTTCGGAGACTTAAGCCTCTCACAACCTAACATTGCTAAAATCAAAGAATTCATATTTTCTAAGCATGCGTCAGCACGTATTTATGTCGTGAGTGCGTGTAGCGGTAAACAATTGCATCAGGCGTTGAACTTGTGCAAAAAAAACGGTATTAAATTGATTCCGCTCCGAACAAACGGTGCAACTGATCTCATAACTTGCAATGATGTTCGTAGTTGGCCCGGTACAAGAGAAGAAACACACCATTTTCTTCAACAGATTGCTCTCAGATCGAGTCTAAAACTCACTTTACAATCTAGCTCATGTCTCATAAACTCAAATGGCCTAAATGACAAAACTGAATGCTCCAACATCAGTACAAAACAGCAAAATGAATTGAAGAATTCTACTCGATCACTAACTGTTTCCAGTGAAGTCTCCAGAAACCTGATTCGTTGCTTGCCTATTGAGAATGAACGTTCCCCTCCATTGATCTCCGGCTACCGCAGAGTACCCACAAAAAACAGGTTCTCGTTATTATCTGACGCGAACTCAGAGAGCGATATACCCTCATCACAAACGAGTACAAATCATCAACAACCAACCACGTACTCGGAAGCAGTAAAATCAATACAAAGAGAAAAATTGCAGCAGAATCTCGGTCAAAATCCGATAAAATATTTACAGCCAAACCGCACACATAAACACCACCAAGAGAGTGGAAATGACAAGAGCACCTCTCATTTCTCAGTTGCTCACTCAACTAAAACTGGCCACAGCCAGCAAATTCATAGCCAGGAAAGCAAGAAATCCAAACAACTCTCGTCTGAAAATGCTGAATGTCAGCCTAAATATCACTCAAGCCCCATGTACTCACTCGTCAGTACCACCATGGGTGAATTAAAACGATCATTGAAAGTGAAGCTGCATCCTACCATAGCCGATGGGCACTGCCTCCTTCATGCAGTAACTCATCAGCTTAAAACAAAATCGCCCTCAAAATGGAGTTACAATTCCTTAAAAGCAGCAATAAAAAAAGAAAGCACTACAAATGAAAACAAATATGTCAATTTCCTTGCCGAGAAAAGCGGTGATCTACCTAGGCTCATAAGTAAATACATTGACGAAAAACATTTTGATCATGATGCTGGGGACTTAATACCACATATCATATCAAAGATCACTGGTAGGAGAATTTTGATCTTCGATGAGCAAGGCGATGGTATTTGGAGAACAGTAGTTGACCCCTCACCAGAAGTATCAACTAATAACCATCCGTTGATGCTTCATCGGAAAAACTATCACTACAGTACCCTTGTTGCACAAGACAAAAACAAGACTGATATCACATCATCTTCATGACAAAATACTGTTGTCCAGTTAAATGGCAGTCTCTCAAATACACCAGATGCTAGACTTGACACTCTGGGCAACAATGATAAAATCAATAAATCCACGAACCAGTCCCTACCAAAAAATCCCTCTGATGCCACAAATAATCGCAATAAAATAAAAAACATTACAATTAAACATATCAATGCTCGTAGCCTCTTTAGTAAGCTGGATGACATTAGAGTAATGTTGGTCACAGAAGACATTGACATTTTATGTGTTTCCGAGACATGGTTCGATTCGCGAACTCAGAGCTCCTTTTTCAATATTCCCGATTACGTGCTGTACCGCCATGACGGCGTTAAAAGTAGCAAAGGTAGTGGTTCTTGTATTTTCGTAAAAGAAATTTACCAGTCGTCTTTACTTTTAACAAACGAAGTGTGCGAGGGCATAGAGATGGTTTGGTTGAAAGTGCAAATAAATAAACATAAATCCATCATTACCGGCAGCCTTTACCGGCACCCATCAGCTTCTCTACCAACAACAGTAGAGCTCATTGAGAAAATTTTCAAAGAAATTTTAGCTACAAAAATGTCATTCTTTGCTTTCGGTGATTTTAATATTGACCTAACGGATGAAGAAAATCAGCTTAGCAGACTGTTGTACAAACTAAACCTTTCACAAATGGTTAAAGAACCGACTCGCGTTACAAGAGTATCTAAGACTCTCCTCGATCTAGCAATCACAAACAAACCTACGGCAATACTTAATACAGTAATATCACCCTCTGTCGCCGATCACCACTCTGTAGAATGTAAAATTAATATTGCAAAGGAAAAACAAAACTATCGTCTCATGATTTACCGCCTAAAAAGTCAATATTCGCCGGAACTATTTAATGAAAAACTTCTAAACAGGCTCACCAAATTTCAGAGCATGATGCAATCAGACGCTGTGGACATTCAGGTTTCTATCTTTAACGAGAACTTTACAGCAGCTCTAAATGAATGCGCTCCTTATATCACCAAAAAACTAGGCCAAAACGCACTCTGTGGATTACCAGCGAAATTAAAGACCTAAGCAGAATAAAGAAAATTTACTTGCGAGAGTATAAAGAAAACAGGTCAAACATTACTTTATACAGGAGATATAAAGAACTTGGAAAGATTCTTCGGAAGAAAATCACGCAAGCAAAACAAACTCACTTCCACCAAGAACTATTCATGGCAAAAAATAATCCAAAACGTACATGGGAAATCATTAGTGAGGTGGCTCAATATAAAAACTTAGAGCGCAAAAGTGATTTTGAAAATCCTTTGGAAAAAGCCACTGAGTTCAACACTTTCTTTTCAAAAGTAGGTGCCCAAGTCTTCGATGAAGTGAGTAAAACCAGTCCGAGGAAATGGACAGTTGAAAGTTCATGCCCTACTGCACTTTCAAAGGCTGGCGCCCTGTGGAAGCCACGCCCTATCGATTTACCAGAGTTAAAAATTATTATATACTCACTGAAAAACAAAAAAGCAGTTGGACATGACGGAATCAACCTCCAATACATAAAAGACAGTTTTCCGGTCACAGCACCATTTATTCGTTTGATTATCAACACATCAATAGCTACTAACAAGTTTCCAAAACAATGGAAAGACTTTTATAATTAGACCGTTGCATAAAACTGGTGACATAAATACAGCATCAAATTACAGGCCCATTAGCCTTTTACCTGTCCTGTCCAAAGTATTAGAAAAAGTAGTAACGAATCAACTGTCATCTCACCTGGACGAGTCAAATTTACTTCATCGAAATCAATATGCCTATAGGAAGAACACTAGCACTCAAGACGCCCTGCTTAACATCACTGAAAAAATATACAACGACATCGATCAAAAAAATGTAACACTTCTGCTGCTACTTGATCTCTCTAAAGCATTCGACAGCGTCGAACATAATCAACTCCTACGAAAAATACTGAACTTAGAAGTGGATACACAGTGGTTTAAAAGTTACCTTTCAAATCGGTCTCATGCAGTCCTCTTAGATAACAAGTTGTCCCCATTCCTTCAAAACAGCTTTGGTGTCCCTCAAGGATCAATTCTGGGCCCGCTACTGTTTTCAATTTTCATAAACGATTTCCCTCCAATGCCTTCTAACACATGAATCTCCATGTATGGAGATGACGTCCAAATTGCAATGACAAGCTCTGTAGCAGAAATACCACAGACGAAAAAAGGAGCTGAAGCTCTATTGATCAGCCTCAAGTCATGGTATGACCAAAATGGTCTCAAGCTAAACGCGAACAAAACACAATTCATTATTTTTGGGTCAAAGCATTCAATAAACAACATTCGAAATCTAGATCTAACTCTTACAGTTGGGAATGATACAATTCACCCATCAGAAAAAGTAAAAAATTTAGGTATTTGGTTCGATAGGAACATGTCCTTCAAATCCCACGTTGATAAAACCTGCAACGCAATTCACGGGACCTTACTGTTTTTCAATCGTATAAAAAATATGCTTGACGAAGAATCTAGATTGTTGGCCATTCATTCTTTGGTCTTATCACGTATCGACTACTGTAGCCTGGTCTGGGGAGGTATATCGAAAGATCTTCAGATAGACCTACAAAAATGCATGAATTTTGCAGCAAAGGTTGTATGCAACGGTAAATTCAAAAAGCATGACCACGTAACACCTCTCCTGCATAAACTTGGCTGGGCTCAGATTCGGGAAAGGTTCCAGGCGCACAAAGCCCAATACGTTTTCTCCTCTTTATATCTTCCTCATAGCAGTGCTGAAATAGTGAAATTCCACTCCCCTACCGTCACGAACCAAAGGCCGAACAGGAGACGTGATGTCTCAATCAAATACCGTTCATCTAACATCGGGCAGAAGGCTCTGTCAGTATCAGGCGCCTTACTATGGAACAGACTCCCCCAGAGCTTCAAAACCCCTCAAACACTGAGAGAATTCAAAACTAAAAAGGCTCTCTATCTTGCGTCAACACAATAAGTGTGTACTGCAGCACGTGCTGGAGGAGTGCGTACATGCAGTACGTGTGTGCGTATATGCGTATGGATATCGGTGTACGTATGTGCGTGTCTGTATGTTTAGAACGTATTCCCTTTTAAAATGCTCATGTTGATCCTGTTGTGACGCAGTGTCGTCCTTTACACTCTTCCAGTGTGCTTTCGGCCACACCATTTGAGGTTGTTTTGACTTTCTCGTTTTGCCCCAGCAATCTTGATAATGTTACGGTTGGCATTGTACATCGGTCCCTCTCATCTATTTTGAATCCGGTAAATTTTTCTGTGCCAAAGCTTGTAGTATACGAAATTTAAATTTTTCCGTTGTTGTAAAATCGTTCATTTCATCCATACCAGGTATTTTAGCTTACCAGTTGATACAAAACAATGTAAAACTGCCTATAACATCAACCTAGCAGTCAATGATGCAAATTAATTCTGGATCTACCCGTTGTACCTTCAACCTTTAATCCCTCATTTCACTAGTTCCAACGTTCGCAAGCTCAAATTTCAATATGGAAATGCAACAACTGGAGTGTTCTTAACAACGCATCACATGTGCAATGTTTTCCTGACCCCTTGAAATAAAATCCAGTGTTAAAATCAGACCAACACAACGGAGAGAATGCATTTATCTACGTACTTTTCTCCTAATTATTTGTTCCAAAACTTAACCGATAGAAATATTACGATCCTCATGTATTTGATATCAACACAATGGAAGGAATGCATTTTCTTTGTACTTTTCTTCCAACCATTTGTTTCAAAATCAATCAATATAAATATTACGATCCTCATGTATTCGATCTCAAGTCATGGTCTTAACTTTAAGATACTCGTAAGTACTTTTCGCTCATATTGAAGCTTTTTGAACATGCGACGGAATTCATTAGCAATTTTTTTTGTGTATATTGGTGTTCCAGCTGTGTAGCAAATATTACGGGCTCGTGAGCCAATAACACGCACCCTAACAAGAGTATTTTCAGCTATGTGTCACAGGGATTTTGTGTTCTTAGTGACTCACTTTCATCTTGCATTTCCAAACCCAAATTAATAACCGCAAAGAGAGAGAGCGGATGTCAAATGTGAGGGTATTTTAGTACATACTTTCTCTACTTCGATCTCGTTGAAACATTTAAAAAGGCCTCGGATCTGACGAATGTCATAACTTTGAAAATCATCATTTTAATCTTCTTATTCTGGTCTGGAATTGCTGTCGTAAGCTTTGTGTGGTAAACTCTTCTTACCTTTTTATTTTCGTGAATACACTGCGACAACACTAATTTTAAATAGTTAACTTTTGCACGGTTCCACCTATGTTGAGAATATTACATCTAGCGATGTAAAACAATACTTTTCATGTCTTTAACCCCGATGTACTCTTTGCGAAAGTACTATTTGCGCAAGTAAGAAATATCATAACCATTTTGTGTTCTGTTATAGCAAATATAATCGTTGGGACACCTTGCATTGGGATGAAAGATCGGATGTGGGCTTTCACCGGATGTAAGATATAAACAAATGTAAGCGTAACCAAATGTAGAGGCATGACCGGATGCGGGGCATCACCGAAAGAGGGAGTGAAGTATTGTCGGATGGGCGAAAGGAATTCCTGGATTTTGGAGTTGATAATTTATTAGAAAAATAATACTCTCCATGTCCATTTCCGGGCACCACAGATAAAGTACTAGTAATTGTGGAAAGCAACCTCATTCCGCTGCGTGGAACCAACAGTTGTGATGCTCTTTTTGTTCGACCGGAGTAAGCAAGATCAATATTAAAATGACTTAACGAACGTAAAATAAGATAAATTTTCAATCCCTAGCAAAAATTTCAGAAATTGAAATTCAGAAATTGAAACAGAAACTGAAACTTAGTGCCGCCCTCCAAATGCAAACGATCCTCTTATACATATTATTGTTTATTTTTTATTAACTTGTGCTTCTCCCTAAATCCTGTGTCGACAACCATCATGTGTATTACGA
This sequence comes from Morinoia aosen, assembly GCA_030386875.1. NCBI lineage: Eukaryota > Metazoa > Arthropoda > Malacostraca > Amphipoda > Talitridae > Morinoia > Morinoia aosen. The sequence continues at coordinate 11,611,000 of CM059561.1, forward strand.
TAACCATGTATGAATAGCAATTAAGGATCTAAATCATATGTTCCAACACTTAACATGAATATTACGATAACCACGTATAAATAGCAATTAAGGGTTTCTATGCTAAGGTATTTGAATGCATTTTTCGCTTTCATTTTTCAATACTTATGCATACTAATGAGAGTGTTTTTCAAATGAACGTCGCGAGGATTGTGCTCTCCTAGTTTCAAAATCAGATTAGGCAAGGAAAGGAACTCAATTTTGTTGTACTTTTCTATCAATCATTTCGTTTCAACATTTTACACGGGTATTACGATACCAATGTGTTATAATCATTTAAGGATGTTAATGTTAAGGTGTTTTAAAAACCAATGTATCGACATTTCATGTTTGTACTTTATTGGAAATAAAATGTTTTTCTTTCTTTCTTTTTTCTTCATATTAGAAAAAAATACATTATCTTTGTAATATGGTGCAGAATGTCTGCAATTGATAAACACACACACACATAGGTACCATGACGGTCTAGTTTGATGCTTGCAAAATAACGAGAGGAATGACATAAAATGCAATCTTCGACTGGTTTATCTACTCTAGTGCACACAGGTGTACGTGCAAATATACACACCCATATGCGCACATATACCTATATACGTATACACATATACAAGTAAGCATGTTTGCAAATGACAACGTATAGGCGGTCAAATCATAATACCTACGCATACTTCAAAACTGTTGTGTGATGTCTTGAATTATAAAACAATGGGCGAGGGAGATTTTTCAGCAATGGAGATACCAGGCAAATGAGATTCGTCAGTACTTATTCAGTATGTTCTGTAACTAAGAATTATTTTTGAGACACAAGATGACCAGTTATTTTGGCTTTAAATTCTCTCGGTCTTTGAGGGACTTTAATACTCAGGGGAAGTTTGTTCCACAGTAAGGCGCCTGATATGGACAGAGCCTTCTGCCCTAAGTGAGATGAACGGTAGTTGACTAAGACATTATTGTTTCTGTTCGGTTTTTGATTGGTTACAGTGGGTGGATGGAACGCACTATCTCAGCATTGCTCTGAGGAAGATATAACGAGGAGAATACGTATTGGGCCTTCTGCATGAGGAGCCTTTCTTGGATAGGAATCCAGCCGAGTTTATTGAGGAGAGGGGTTACGCGATCACTCCTTTTGAAATTACCGTTGCATACCACCTTGGCTGCAAAATTCATGCATTTTTGTAAGTCCCTTTGAAGGTATTGAGGTAAGTCTCCCCATACTAAGCTGCAGTAGTCAATGCGCGACAACACAAGGGATTGGATGGCTAATAATCAGGATTTTTCGTCTAGCACACTTTTTATACGATGAAAAAACATTAAAGTTCCGTAGACCCCTCAGGGGGATACAAATATTGTATCTATGGGAATTAGCGCTCCCAGGGGAACTATGTGAGGGCCCGAGCTAAGGGTTAGGTAGGCTTCCTTTTTGTTGTAATAAAAAAGGTTTTTGTTTTGTTACGGACCATCTTTTTTCGGTTCACTGCTGTCCTGTTTTTCAGCACCTACTACTTTCTTCTTCAACTTTTTTCTTGTTTCATGAACTTCTTTCTTAGCTTACTTTTTCTGTGCACTTTGTGCATAGATTCCGCGTTCCCTCAACTCCATACTAAATGGTGCCTTCCTCTTTCCTCTCTTGGAACATCTTTATCGTGGTTAAGGGAGGCTAAAACTTTCTTATTTAATAATACTAATAATAAAGTTCCGTAGATTTTGTGGCAAGTAGTCTCAACGTGAGATTTGAAGGACATATTTCTATCGAACCAGATACCAAGATTTTAGCTTTTTCTGATGCATTAATTTTATCATTTATAGCTGCAAGAGTAAGATCTGAAGTTTTTTTAATTGCATCTTTGGATCCAAAAATAATGCATTGTGTTTTATTAGCATTTAATTTCAGACCATTTCGGTCGTACCATGATTTCAGGCTAGTCAGTAAAGTTTCGGCTTTAATTTGCGTCTGTGGTATATCCGATACAGAACTTGTTATTGCAATTTGAACATCATCTGCATACATTGAGATCCGTGTGTTAGAAGGCATTGGAGGGAAATCATTAATGAAAATAGAAATCAGTAGCGGACCAAGAATGGATCCTTGGAGAACACCAAAATTGTTTTGAATGAATGGGGACAATTTGTTTTCTATGCGGACTGCATGAGATCGATTTGACAAGTAACTTTCAAACCATTGCGTGTCTATTCCCAAGTTCAGTATTTTACGTAGAAGTCTTTCATGTTCGACGCTATCGAACGCCTTAGAGAGATCGAGTAGCAGCAAGAGTGTTACATTCTTATGATCGATGTCACTGTATATTTTTTCAGATATATTGAGTTGAGCGTCTTGAGTGCTAGTATTTCTTCTACAGGCATGTTGATTTTGGTGGAGTAGATTTGACTCGTCCAGGTGAAATGACAGTTGATTTGTCACCACTTTCTCCAATAGTTTGGACATGACAGGCAAAAGACTGATGGGCCTGTAGTTTGATGCTGTATTTAGGTCACCACTTTTATGCAACGGTTTAATAATGGAGTGTTTCCGTTGGTTTGGAAACGTGTTGGTTGCTGTTAATGTATTAATTATCAGACGAATCCATGGTGCTGTAACAGGGAAACTGTCTTTGATATATTGAAGACTGATACCATCATGTCCAACTGCCTTTGTGTTTTTTAGTGAGTATAAGATGTTTCGTAACTCCGGTAAATCGACAGGGCGTGGTCTCCACTTGACATCAGTCCTCGAGGGTGCAGTGGGGCTTGAATTTTCAATTGTCGTTTCCTCTGGATTGGTACACACCTCACTGAAAACTTGAGCCCCTACTTTGGCAAACTCGACCTTTAAAAAAGAAAATACAGGGATAAATTTTACGCACTTTTCATGTTGATTGAAGTTAACATAAAAGGTAATTAAAATATGCGATTTAAAAGTAAATATTTGTGTTTATGGTGCTAAAATTCGACTTTCAACCACGAAATAGGTTTAAATTTCTTTACCAGTAAATAACGCTGCACTTTTGATTGACAAATTTGGTGCTGTAGTGATGTAAAGAGAGAGAGAGGGAAAAACTTCGTAAAATGAGAGAGACCTGGGAAACGGTGAAGTGCCATCCTGCACAGGTCTCAATATCAACCTCTATGAGTGCCGTACCTCATCAAGCCTGCGTCCGCGCCCCTTCCAGAACCTCTCCTCTCCGGCGCACTTCCTTGTTCCTCCAGCCACTGCTTTCTGATGCTTTGTAAGCCAAATGAAGCCTGCCTTACTTTACTGATTGCGCGGTCCCCTTATACATTAACAAAAGGAAAGAATGCACCAAGTCCATCAAATATAGCGAAGACCAAACTTCGTTCAGAAAACAGTCGGTGTTCGTGCTCGTCGTAGCCGTGTGGTTAAAGAACCCGCTTTTCCATAGAGTTGTCGAGGGTTCGAATTCCGATGCTGTGTGGCGACTTTCTCCGTTGGGTATCGGAGAAAAAATCAAAGCACAATACCCCACTCTATCCAGGTGTCGGAAGTGGGTATCGGTTTTGACCGTGGGAAACCGTCGTGGTGTTAGTTATAAGTAAGGATGTGACAATATGCAGCATAGAATAAGCTGCATAAGTGCATACTTTTTTCTCGACATGCAACATATTGTATGACGATTTCTGCTCTCGAGATTTATATGCCGCATAAAATATGCTTAAAATCACTGGCATATATGCTGGATCGAAATGCAGATTAGTACTATTGATGGAATTATGCATATGATGTGCCAGAAATTGTTCAATATAGTGTGCATATTATATGTTTAAAGGTAGTTACGGAATATGGAATGAAATTAATCTGTTACTGGATTGGTATACTTTGAATGTACTCGAACTTCGGAGGTTTGAATCGAAATTTCAATAAAACGCTGGTGGAATCTCAAGTTTATATTTTTGCTGCGGAATATTTAAAGATCGTAAACAAAATATGACACAGCGGAATTGAATTTTGACCTCTTTACTAGTTAGACAATTTGACAATATACACGTTTGGAAAAGAAAATTCAACTGAACAATTAAAGAAAAACCATTAAACATTGGAATTGCACTTTATTATTAAATGGCATTAATAAAATCAGTTTCATTCCAGACGGGTCTCACGGTGCGCTGCGAGCAAGAGCCAGAGAATAGCTTTATTTTATGACGATGTCATAATATTTATAAACGTTGTCGTATAATTTAGTCTCAGATTTTAGATTTTACGAAGACGTTATAAAAAACTAACCGCACGCTCGTCCGTTCGCTTCGAACAGGCCGCACTAATCATGACGAACCCGGGCCATAAGCGCGCCGATCATAAAGCATGGAAAAAAAAAGCTAGCTCTCATCACTGGCCGTCCTTTTAGGATTAACTATGGTACAACGAAAAAGGCCGGGACGACAGCTCAGAGGCGCTCCCCCCCTCCGTTTTACCCGCCCGAAGCCCATCCTTGGGAGACACTGTCTAGGCGGAGTCGGTTAGGACTTAGGAGATCATTGATGGATCACTCCGGGTCTGGAAGCGGGGCGAAGCGGTCAAGCGCTAGGAGCCGAATATGTCAATTTTGTGGTTCGGAACACGAGTCGGACTCAGTAATTACTCGCATTGGTTTGCCATTTTGGGAAATTGGGCCTTGTTCAGTGTCCTGGGCTTGAACTTCCTGGTTTGTTTCTTTCTTTGATTGTGGGCACTTAAAATCTTCCTGGATCGGGTTTCACTTTACCGGTCAGAGCGTGAGTTTAGTACCATATGTTGTAAGGCCGACTCCTCCGGAACTCGAAGTGATTGTTGAATCGATACGGTTGTAAAGTTTCCGTCTGCGCGTGCTCATCTCCGTTTCAGTATTTGCCTCCTACCCCAGTAAATTTCAAAATATATGTGTCGTTTCTTTCGCCTCTCACTCGCAAAAATCCCATTAGGAACACGTGCCTCGAAACTCGGGCAACGATACCTAGAGAGTTGATAAACATCATGACGCTGATGCAGGATGTAGGCGATCGATGAGTTTAACTAAATAAAGCGATAAATATTAAACTAAGTTATCATTAAATTTTCGAGGCTACGGCCTCTGGTGGCAGCGCCCCTTTTTTCCTTGTGTTTAATTAAATCAACCCTCCTTCATTAACGTAATTCCTTGTTCTCGAAAAAATCAGTGAGAAAAGCGGTGACACAGGTATTTGAGGTTTTCAAAAATGAATCTCCTTCTGTTATCTGCTAATACAGTTTTGAACCAGGAAAACACCCGTTTTACATCACAAGAAACAAGAGGAGCAATTGTATAGTAAGATATATCTGATGGAGCAAGTTCACTAATAAACTCGTCTAGCCCTTCTGCAGGCTGCCTGCATAGTATGACATTAATTGCCCTGAGTCTTCCGTAACCTTTGGTTTTGATTAGAACGCTGATCAACTTTTGGTGATAGCTTTGGTCGTAGATGTTTTTTAACGTTCCTTCCACAGAATCCATCATTTGGAAAACAGTAGAAATAAGGAGTCCCCGAGTTTCCAACTTGGCAATTGTAGAAATTACTACAGAGAACGTAGAATTTATGTAGGTCAAACATGTTTTCACCTCGATGTTCTGCGGAAGAGTCTGACACTCCTTCACGCCATGAGAATCTTCGCCATCAAATAACATGAAAGGAGCAGCTCCTCAGCATAGTGGAAGATTCTGCTGTTAGTTATTTCCTTCGGCATTGTTGTATTGAGCACGCTGTGCTACTTAGAATACACTACTTACTGTTATCGGTACAATGTAGATTTTGCTTCCTGTGTTCTAATAACAAACCATGAAACCTTACAGCTAAATTCATTCATCTGAAATATCAAAAATTCATACATCTCATTCCGTTCATTGCTTTAGTCGTGACTCGAAAATCATACACCATCGTGTCAGACAGTTCCATGTTCAAAATTGACCAAGTTGTGCACATTTATCTGTTAGCATATATGCACACGCGCATATGTTATGCTCGTGAGAAATATGCCGAGATACTGCATATATTCAATAGGCACAATGTCACATCCCTAGTTATAAGGCATTTGAAAATCCAATGTACAAGGTGCATGATATGTATCAGGCTTGATTGGAAATAAAGCATCCTTAGATGCCAATGTTTTTTTTTTGTTTGTTTGTGTTCGACCTGCTTGTTCTATCTACCTTTACACTTCTTCTCCTCCACCCCTCTCCCGCTTACCTCCTTCCCATTGGCAGTCTCCTTACATTTAACTTTGAAAGGCGGTGTTCAATGGCTATCCTTCTCATTGAAAATTCACCACTCAACTTCAACTTCTACTCAGTGAACAAAATTAAATTTTCTTCCTCTTTATCACCTCGTAATGCATCCATATAGAACTCGTTCAACTTCTTTGAAGGTTGCCCCATCTGAAAGAACAATATCCTTCTACCCTATTGATTCCGGCTTAAAATCATGGCATGATTAAAATGGTCTCAAACTAATTGCGAGCAAAATGCAATGCATTATTTTCGAATCCAAAGACGCCATCAAAAAAATTCAAAACCTTGTTCTTACTGTAGGGAATGAAGAAACTGAGCCAACAGAAGAAATTAAAAATCTAAGTATATGGTTCGATAGCAATATGTTCTTCAAATCTCATGTTGAGAAAACTTGCAACAAAATTTACGGAACTTTAATGTTTTTTCATCGAATAAAAATTATGCTGGGCGAAAAATCTAGATTATTTGTCATGTGATGTTCAATATTATCGCGCATTGACTATTGCAGCAAAGTATGAGGAGATATACCGCAATATTCTCTAAAAGAGTTACAAAAGTGCATGAATTTTGCAGCCAAGGCGGTATGTATAGGTAAATTCAAAAAGAGTGATCACGTAACACCTCTCCTAAAGAAGCCTGGCTGGACTCCTGTTCAGGAAAGGTTTCTTCACGAAGCCCAATACCGATTCTCATATTTATATCTTTCTCACAGCAATGTGGAAATTGTGCAGTAGTTACGAATTTCTATCACTAATTATCCTATGTTTCATTCCATTATTTCACAAACACTACAATTTTGTAGTATGTATATACTATGCGATTGCTTGTATGGGAAAATTTAAGTACATGTAGATATTTTGGCCACGCTATTTCAGGTTGTTTGACTTTTCGTTTTGTCCTAACTACGTTCCAAATGTTATGGTTAGCATTGTGCAACGATCCTTCTCATGTTTTTGACCTCCGGTGAAGTCTTTTGTGCCAGTATCATTAGCGTAGGAAATATAATTTTTGTGTTATGGTAAAATATTTCATTCTCTCCGAGCTGGTTATTTACCATACTAATGGAAAAGTAACAATGAAAAATTGCCTCGAATGTAGACCTCATAGTCTTTGAAGCAAAATAATTTAAATCTACCCATTTTACTTTTAACATTTCAACTTTAATTCACCCATTCACCCTAAATTAAAATATGATTGTGCTCTAACGAAAGTGATTTCAACAATCCATCACATAGATTGTGTTTTTGTTTTTGCACTTGCAATAAAATGCATTGTCATGCATGCATTGCATTGATTATAAATACATCTATAGCCGCAAACAAGTTCCCCGACCAATGGAAATTATCCATTATTAAGCCATTACATAAATCAGGTGATATCGACACAGCGTCGAACTACAGACCAATCAGTCTCCTGCCTGTTATGTCCAAAATATTAGAAAAGTAATAACAAACCAGCTCTCGTCTTACATAGACGAGTCACATCTGCATCGCAATCAATATGCTTACAGAAGGAATACCAGTACTCAGGACGCCCTGTTAAACATAACAGAAAAAAATTACAATGATATTGAGAAAAAAAAATTAACTCTTACTATTGCTTGATCTCTCTAAAGCTTTCGACAGTGTTGAGCATAAGAAACTTCTACAAAAAATTTCAAACCTCAAAATAGACACTCAGTGGTTTGAAAGCTACCTACTAAACCGCTCTCATGCAGTGTGCTTGAATAACGAAATGTCATCATTCATACCAAATAATTTTGGCGTTCCTCAAGGTTCAATCATCGGCCCGCTCCTATTTTCAATTTTCATCAATGATTTCCCCACCATGCCGGCAAACACAAAAATCTCAATGTATGCTGATGACGTACAAATTGCCATGACAAGCTCAACAGCGGATTTAAAAGAAACACAAGCCAACGCTGAAAACCTTCTGAGAAATCTGAAATTGTGGTACGACCATAATGGCCTCAAACTTAACGCAAGTAAAACGCAATGCATTATTTTTGGATCACAGAATGCGTCTAAAAATTTACCACCATTCAAGCTAACATTTGGAGACGATACAATTGAACCAGTAGAGGAGGTAAAAAATCTGGGTGTTTGGTTTGACAAAAATATGACTTTCAATTCACACGTCGAAACAATGTGCAACAAAATAAACGGAACCTTAATGTTCTTTCATCGCATTAAGAACACTGTAGGGTCTATTTCGATGCGGAGAGCATCGAAGTCAGGATTTTGCCAGGTCGTACGGCTTCGCATCTCCGCAACTCTATGACCTGATTTGGATTACAATGTCTATCAAACACGTGTAGGGGCAATTCTTTATTGTTACTACAAACAGGTCATAAACATTAGTCTGAAAAGAATACATAGAGTTACACAAGCGAATGTGCAATAAATGAATAATGAACAAACGAGAGAAATGAAATAAAAATACCTATTGCGCAGCGACACAGACGCCCCAACCGAAGTGCAACATATGCACCACCGGCGGAGGCAACCGAGCCCTACGCTAATTAACGCCAAGTGACAAGAACTGGCCAAGAGCAACGAAGTTCGAACTAATTCAAACATAAAGGGTCGCGTTGCTTTGTCGATGACAGAACTGTGGCAACAAACACACTTGACGAAAAATCTAGATTATTAGTGATTCAGTCTTTAGTTTTATCGCGCCTGGACTACTGCAGTCTTGTGTGGGGAAATTTACCTCAATATCGTCAGGAAGAGTTGCAAAAATGTCTAAACTTCGCCGCCAAAGTGGTATGCAAAGGAAATTTCAATAAATACGACCATGTCACCCCTCTTTTAAGAAAACTCGACTGGATCCCAATACCGGACAGATTCATGATCCGAAAAGCTCGACGAGTGTTCTCCTCTCTGTACCTCCCCAAAGAATGCAGAGGTGGTGAAATTTTTTCCATCTAATATCCCAAACAAAAAACCAAATCGGATGAATGATGTTTTAGTCAGTTACCGTTCATCTAACGTGGGACAAAAAGCTCTCTCAGTTTCTGGAGCTATTTTGTGGAACAAGCTTCCCCAGCATATCAAAAACTCTAAAACTGTAAAAGAATTTAGAGTAAATGTGTCACGTCATTTTGCATCTCTGTCATAGGGCCTGCAGCATTTCGGTGTGAATTTCCCATCTACCAGAAATTTCAATTTTCCTGAAATTTCCGTTAGAAAATTAGAAACTATTTCATTTTACGTTTGCTAAGCCATTCGTATATTCATCTTAACTATTTCTGTCGACAATAATGAGCACCCCAGCCGTTAGTTCAATACAGCAGAACGAACGTTTTTTCCATAATTAGAAGTATTTCCTCATCTTTATTTTGTTATTTTTTCTCTTTTCTGTATTAATATTTAACATCCGTAAGGAAAACATACTCTGAAATACATTTTGTGTGTACACCAATATACAGGTTTATAGACGTGAGGGTTGTGCAAAGTTTATAATGAATTAAATTTTGGCTAACATTGTCTCGCTATTTCAAAATCATTCTCGAAGATGTTTTCAATCGATTTCGGCTGAGCTGGGGGGAGTGGGTAATTTAAGCATTTTCATTTAGTCTTTTTATATTTTTCCGCGCGTTCAGTGCACACTAGTATAATTAGTTTCGAAGGTTTGAGCCTCTCGTCCCAAAATCTCACGAAATTAAAAAATTTGATCATGACAAAGAATCTTCTTTCTCGTATTTATGTGGTGAGTGCCTGCAGTGGGCAACAATTGTACATGGCATCGAGCCTGTGCAGAAAAATTGGTCTTAAACTGATTCAGCTGCGAGCAAATGTAAAAGCCGGTCCTGTTGATGAAGCTTACAACAATGTCCACACTTGGCCCGTTACGCGAGAAGACACGCATCATTTTCTTCAACAAATTGCTCTAAAATCACCTTTGAGACTAACTTCACATTTTATCTCCTGTGTCAGAAACTCCCATGATCTGAATGAAGAAATTGAATACTCTAATGATTATTCAAAACAGCAAAATGAGTTGAATGATTGTTCTAATTTGACCGCCTATCCACGTGAAACCTCCAGCAGCATAAACCGATGTTTGCCTTCATATAACAAACCCTCTCCTCCCCTCTCCTCCCGATGTTTGCCCTCATATAACAAGCCCTCTCCTGCATCCGCCACAAACAACTGCGGAGTGCCTACAAAAAATAGGTTTTCATTGCTATCCAATGCTGATGAAGAGGATGAAAAGCCCCTCTCAGACACGAGAATAAATCAACATCCAATCACATACTCGGAAGCAGTAAAATCAACAGGAAGAGAGAAATCGCTGCAAAATTGCAGTCGACAATCGATGGAAAATCCCCTACCCAACGGTATGCACAATCATCACCAGAAAAATATAATTGACACGAGCATTTCTCAGTTCTCTGCAAATCCCCATACGAGAAATCACCACAGAACGGGAATTCAGAGCCAGAAAAACGTAAATTCCCCGCACCTCTCAGAACCTCTTAATGATGAAAAAAGTGCGAAAAAAAACGTCTCCAGCCCCATTTGTGAAAGCATGAATTCCACAATGGATGAATTGAAACGATCATGGAACATAAAACTGATTCCCACCAAAGCCGATGGACACTGCCTCCTCCACGCAGTAGCTCATCTACTTACAAAACAACCAGCATCAAAATGGAATTACAATTCCCTAAAGGCTGCAATCAAAACAGAGAGTAAAGCAAACTACAGCACATATGCTAAGTTTTTGACAAGAACAGTGGCGACATGCAAAACTTCATAGATAATTACATTGACGAAAAACATTTTGACCAAGCTGCTGTAGACCTTATACCACTAATCATTTCAAATGTCACAGGCCAAAAACTTCTCGTCCTGGATGAACGAGATCATTGTGTTTTGAAAATATCAGTCGTTCCCATTTCAGAGTTATCAAATAATAACCCTCCACTACTGCTCCATCGTAAAAACGATCACTACAGTGCTCTTGTCACACAAGGCAAAAATCAGACCGGGGTTACCTCATCTTGACAAAGTGCCGCTGCCCAGCCAAATAGTAGACTTTCTTACATAGCAGATGCTGGGCCAAACACCCTGGGCAACTTAGACAAAATCGATAAATCCCCTGAACGATCCCATCGAGATAGTAACCTCGCTACCTTTAAAAAGAGTGCTAATATAGGTAAAATCAAAATCAAGCATGTAAATGCTCGAAGCCTGAATGGTAAATTGGATGAAATCAGAGTAATGTTGGTCCCTGAAAAAATTGACATTTTGTGTGTCTCAGAAACATGGTTTGATTCACGAACCCAAAGTTCATTTTTTAACATTCCTGATTACGTGTTGTACCGCTACGATGGCGCTAAAACCAGCCGAGGTAGTGGATCTTGTATTTTTATGAAAGAAATGTACTCAACATCTTCACTACTAGCGATTAAAGTTGGCGAAGGCATTGAAATGGTTTGGTTAGAAGTGCAAATAAATAAACACAAATCAATAATCATTGGCAGCCTTTACCGGCACCCATCGTCTCCCCTAAATCTAACGCTAGATTTCATTGAGGAAACCTTCAAAGAAATCCTTCAGGCAAAAAAATCATTCTTTGCTTTCGGAGATTTCAATGTTGACCTAACGGACAAAAACAATCAGCTAAGCAAACTATTGTATAAACTAAGCTTATCACAAATGGTCAAAGAACCGACTCGCATCACTAAAGTCTCTGCAACTCTCCTCGATCTAGCAATCACAAATAATCCCACCGCAATACTTAGTACAGTAATATCACCTTCTATTTCCGATCACCACTCTATACAGGGTGTTTCAAAAATACACGGCATAATTTCAGGTCTGTATTTCCCACATGTAGACAATCAAAATAGTTCATTACAACATATGTCCGGAAATGCTTCATTTCCGAGTTATGGCCTTCACAACATTGAAATTCACCGGAACGTTTTTCTTTCCGCAGGTCGTTGCCGTCAAAGGACACATTAAGAGGGCACTCTGACAGATCATTCCTAGGCGAAGGTTAAATTCAGTGTTGTGTTTGGCGTTCGACTGTGTGTCATGTACACAAATCAGGAGCTGGCAGAGATGCACTTGATCTACGGTAAGGCAGACGGCAATGCTGCGCTGGCTCGTCGTTTGTACCAGGAGAGGTACCCACAGCGACAATGTCCAGATCGGAAGACATTTGTAAGTCTCCATCAGCGTCTGTGCGAGTATGGAAAATTTGACTCTCCTGGATTGGGAAGGGGACGACCAAGATCTACAACTCCAGAAGAACAGGAGGAGATTCTGGAGATTGTGAACAGAACTCCTTCTATCAGCACACGAAGGTTAGCGTTGCAAGTGAATGTTCCCCATACGACTGTCTGGAGACTGCTGAAAGAGTATCAATTGTATCCTTACCATTTGCAACGTGTACAGGCGCTGTCACCAGCAGATTACCCTGCACGAGTTAGGTACTGTCAGTGGTTCTTGCAGCAATGTGCTGCAAATCCGAACTTTCCTGCCTTAGTATTATTTACAGATGAAGCACAGTTCACACGAGATGGCATAACAAATCTCCACAATCAGCATGTATGGGCGTATGAAAACCCAAATGCAACTGTTGTATCTCATCACCAGGTGCGGTTCTCCCTCAACATGTGGGCCGGTATCATTGGTGATCGGTTAGTTGGACCCCATGTACTTGTAAACAGACTTACGGGGCAGGCGTACACAAACTTCCTGGAAAACATCATACCTGATGTTTATGACGACACTCCACTGATCGATCGTCAGCACGCTCACTTCTTGCATGACGGCGCTCCTGCACACTTCAGTCGTACGGCTCGCCGGTACTTGGATCGAAGATTTCCTGATCGATGGATAGGTAGAGGTGGCCCAATTGCTTGGCCTCCACGCTCACCTGATCTGAACCCTCTCGATTTCTACTTGTGGGGCCATTTAAAATCATTGGTTTATTCGTCTCCGGTGCCTGATTTGGAATCCCTTCGGAATCGAATTGTGGCACGCTCTGAGGACATACGCAACATTCCTGGAGTGTGGGATCGTGTTCGCAGGTCAATGAGACATCGATGTGAGGTCTGTATTCAAGCAGGAGGTGGTCATTTTGAACATCTTCTGTAATGGCAACGACCTGCGGAAAGAAAAACGTTCCGGTGAATTTCAATGTTGTGAAGGCCATAACTCGGAAATGAAGCATTTCCGGACATATGTTGTAATGAACTATTTTGATTGTCTACATGTGGGAAATACATACCTGAAATTATGCCGTGTATTTTTGAAACACCCTGTAGAATGTGAAATTAATATTGCGAAGGAAAGACAAAAATACCGCTTAATGACCTATCGCTCGAAAAGGCACTATTCAGCAGAACTATTTCAAGAAAAACTAATCGATAGGTCTACCGAATTCCAGAAAATGATGCAATCTGACGATGTTGACATACAAGTGTCAATTTTCAACGAGAACTTCACAGCAGCTCTCGACGAATGTGCACCTTACGTCACCAAAAAAACCAAGCCAAAACAGACTGTTTGGATTACTGACGAAGTTAAAGAGATGAGCAGAATAAAGAAAGCTAACTTGCGAGAGTACAAAAACAATAGATCAAACAGTACCTTATACAAGAGATATAAAAAACATGAAAAAATTCTTCGAAAGAAAATCACAGAAGCGAAACAAACTCACTTCCACCAGGCACTGATAACGGCTAAAAATAACCCGAAGCGAACTTGGGAAATCATTAGTGAGGTAGCCCCATATAAAAATTTAGATCGCATAAGTAATTTTGAAAATCCCTTGGCAACAGCCACGGATTTCAACACATTCTTTTCAAAAGTAGGGGCTCAAGTTTTCATTGAGGTGTGTACCAATCCAGATGAAACGACAATTGAAAATTCATGCCCCACTGCACCCTCGAGGACTGATGTCAAGTGGAGACCACGCCCTGTCGATTTACCGGAGTTACGAAACATCTTATACTCACTAAAAACACAAAGGCAGTTGGACATGATGGTATCAGTTTTCAATATATCAAAGACAGTTTCCCTGTTACATCACCATGGATTCGTCTGATAATTAATACATCAATAGTAACCAATACGTTTCCAAACCAATGGAAACACTCCATTATTAGACCGTTGCACAAAAGTGGTGACCTAAATACAGCATCAAACTACAGGCCCATCAGTCTTTTGCCTGTCATGTCCAAACTATTGGAGAAAGTGGCGACAAATCAACTGTCATTTCACCTGGACGAGTCAAATTTACTCCACCAAAATCAATATGCCTATAGAAGAAATACTAGCACTCAAGACGCTGTGCTCAATATATCTGAAAAAATATACAGTGACATCGATCAAAAGAATGTAACACTCTTGCTACTACTCGATCTCTCTAAGGCGTTCGATAGCGTCGAACATGAAAGACTTCTACGTAAAATACTGAACTTTGGAATAGACACGCAATGGTTTGAAATTTACTTGTCAAATCGATCTCATGCAGTCCGCATAGAAAACAAATTGTCCCCATTCATTCAAAACAATTTTGGTGTTCCCCAAGGATCCATTCTTGGTCCACTACTGTTTTCTATTTTCAATAATGATTTCCCTCCAATGCCTTCTAACACACGGATCTCAATGTATGCAGATGATGTTCAAATTGCAATAAAAAGTTCTGTATCGGAAATACCACAGACGCAAATTAAAGCCGAAACTTTACTGACTAGCCTGAAATCATGGTACGACCGAAATGGTCTGAAATTAAATGCTAATAAAACACAATGCATTATTTTTGGATCCAAAGATGCAATTAAAAAAACTTCAGATCTTACTCTTGCAGTTGGAAATGATAAAATTAATGCATTAGAAAAAGTTAAAAATCTTGGTATCTGGTTCGATAGAAATATGTCCTTCAAATACCACGTTGAGACTACTTGCAACAAAATCTACGGAACTTTAATGTTTTTTCATCGTGTAAAAAGTATGCTAGACGAAAAATCCAGATTATTAGCCATTCAATCCCTTGTGTTATCGCGCATTGACTACTGCAGCCTAGTATGGGGAGACTTACCTCAATACCTTCAAAGGGACTTACAAAAATGCATGAATTTTGCAGCCAAGGTGGTATGCAACGGTAATTTCAAAAGAAGTGATCACGTAACCCCTCTCCTCAATAAACTCGGCTGGATCCCTATCCAAGAAAGGCTCCTCATGCAGAAGGCCCAATACGTATTCTCCTCGTTATATCTTCCTCAGAGCAATGCTGAGATAGTGCGTTTCCATCCACCCACTGTAACCAATCAAAAACCGAACAGAAACAATAATGTCTTAGTCAACTATCGTTCATCTCACTTAGGGCAGAAGGCTCTGTCCATATCAGGCGCCTTACTGTGGAACAAACTTCCCCTGAGTATTAAAGTCCCTCAAAGACCGAGAGAATTTAAAGCCAAAATAACTCGTCATCTTGTGTCTCAATAATAATCCTTAGTTACAGAACATACTGAATGAGTACTGACGAATCTCATTTACCTGGTATCTCCATTGCTGAACAATCTCCCTCGCTCATTGTTTTATAATTCAAGACATCAAACAACAGTTTTGAAGTATGCGTAGGTATTATGATTTGACCGCCTATACGTTGTCATTTGCGGACATGCTTACTTGTATATGTGTGTACGTATATAGGTGTATGTGCGCATATGGGTGTGTATATGTGTACGTACAACTGTGTGCACTAGAGTAGATGGACCAGTCGAAGGTGCATTTTATGTCATTCCTCTCCGTTTATGTGCAAGCATCAAACTAGACCGTCATGGTACCTATGTGTGTGTTGATCAATTACAAACATTCTGCACCATATTACAAAGATAATGTATTTTTTCTAATATGAAATTGTAAAGCTCCCATGTAAAAAAAAATAAATTCGTTGTGTGATCATCCATTTATACTGCAGTAATATACTTATTCGGCTTATAGTTATATGCTTATAATAATGTGATACCTATGTTTGTTTATCAATTGACGACAATTTGCGCCATATTTCAAAGATAATGTGATTTTTTTTCTAATATGAAACTTTTATAGGACATTAATGTTTTCTTTCTTATTCACGTCCCACAATCGTTTTCATGTTTCTGACTTAAGTAGACTGTTTTGTGCCACTATTTTTAGTACGAAATTTTATAAAATTCATGCTATAATAAAAGATATTTTCTCCGTATCCCTCGAATGGAATTCTGGTTTATACTGACTAGTTTACGCTGATATTTGCGCACATGCTTACTTGTGTAAATGTGTACGTGTCCACGCTATGCGTATGACACTTTGTGGAATGCGTATGTATTGCCTCGATGCATAGAAATGCATTTGTGTATGCTTACGAGTTAGGTGTAAATATGTGCGTGGGTATATGTGTGCATGTGTATGTGTAAATATTTACATGTATACGTGCACATATGTGTGTACTAGACTGACAACTAGCATTTTACTAGAGATAATGGTCTTTTTTCTGTGCACTCTGAACTTGTAACATTACCTAACTCGTCATATCTTTAGTATTGTAAAGCATTCATGTAAAAACTATTCATTTGTTGTGTGATCATCCATTTATATTTAAATAAAATGCTTGTTAACTAATGACCGTTATGTTAAAATTGTTGAATCAGAAATACAAAACCTATAATCTTCTTGGTCCTCATGCTTATATGTACACATATGTATATATGTGTGTGTGTGTGTGTATGTGTGTGTGTGTGTGAGTGTGTGTATGGATATACACACACATGCATACGTGTGTGTACATATGTGTGTATATGGATACATATTTATATATATATATATATTTTTTTTTTTCATGCTTCCTTAAAATGACACTTGTGAACATTGACCGAAACAAGCGATTTCATACATTATTTCCTGGCGTCAAGAATTGCGAAGTTTTATGTCATGTACATGTAAACTGTCAAAAGTGTTTTCACCCCACAATGAAAATGCATCGTCCATGAAATTGTGTTATCTCTTACAACTATCATTACATGTATTATCAAATGTAGATTAAGCTAGATTAGGAGTTCATTGCCCTCAATCATTTCTTTTGACTAGTGACACGAGTTTTACAATACTCGTGTGTGTGTATCATCTAAGTGTATTAATTTTAAGATATTTTAAAAACCAATGATGGTACTTTTGTACCATCTCTATTGGAAATAAACCGTTTTTCTTTCTTTCTTTTCTTTTCTAGCACTAAACTTTAAAATCGGAAAAAACTGTTAATTTCTGTAATCAAAATTATCACTTTGGACCATTGCTTAATCTACCTATATGTGCCAAATTTTGTAATTCTCCACTCAGATGTGATTCCGGCTACAATGTTACTCCATTTTATCCCATGTACACATGTCCGTATAATGCTGAAGAGTTGTGTTGTTTCTTGACTGTAACCTGAGTTTTCTTAAAAATTTCTATGAAGAAACTAAAAACCAGTTCATTCTACGTTTTTCGAAGTCTTCTTTTCCGTTTAGTTATTTATTTTTTTTCGAATAATTTCTTAGGACTACACTGAGCTCAACTGTCATTATCGGTGTAATAGATGGTAGGTTGTTTCTATCTTTTTATTTTATATCTGTATTTTTTTCTTATATATCATTCTCAATAGGTATATATATTAATATGTGTGTGTACGTTTGTAGGTATATATATATCTACATAAATAGATATACATGTTTCTATTTCATTTCTTTACACAAAAAACCATCCGATTAATTAATTTTATTGCACTAGCGAAATGATTCAAAAATAGATCTCTCACTTCCCCAGAGGGCGTCTCTGTGAATCGGATTAATGACAAATACAATTAATGAAATTAATCGCAATTTGAGCGTATGAATCGTGGTAAAATTATCTTTCTGTCCGTATGTTGTACAAGCTATAAATTTTTATGTTGAGTATATGTTTGTTTACGCATTTCTGCCAAAGTTTTGTAGATATTTGTCAATCATGAGTGGTAACTGGCTTACACTGTATCTCCATTTTATCCCATGTACCCATGTCCGCATGATGTTGCAGAGAATATCGAGAAGATATGATATATGATTTGATCTATTGAAGATATGATATGTTTTTTTTCTTTTTTGTTGTTGTTCCTCGGCGGTACCTTGAGTTTTCTTAAAATTTCCTTTAGGAAATTAAAAAACCATTCCATTTATACGTTTTTCGAAGTCCTTTTTCTATTCCTTATCTTTTCTCAGGTTATTTCTTACGATTCATCAGAGCTTTGGCTGTCATTTTATATATTGAAAGAGCAAGATTATCTTTCATGTCTATTAGCATTTTTCTTATATTCATTTTCAATACGTATATATATGAATATGTGTGTTAGTGTGTGCGTGAGTATGTATGCGTGCGCACGCTTACATAAATGTCTATGGATCAGTGTAAACATGCACACGTTTCGCACACATATATGCGCACATGTACATATATAGGTTTCTATTTCTACTTTTTGCATAAAAGGCAAAACCTCAAGACGCATTACATTTTACCTAAAGCTCTGCGATCAGTTAACACTGCACCAAATTTCAGGAATAAACAAATTGATTGCGCTTGCTTAATGATTTATAAATCGATCTATCACGACCCCGAAAGGCATTTCTGTGAACAGAAGAAATTAAAAGTATAAACAGACAAATGAAATAAAGCGCTCGTGCAAACATTATCTCTATATTTGTATGCCGAACAAGCCATGCATTCCATTTTTGAGTGTAAGTTTGTTTACGCATTTCTAGATGTGCGTGCTGTGTTGCGCGATGTTCTTTACAAATAATTTCGAGACTATCTTTTTCTCAATACCTGATTGTCATTTACGGTGGTGTTTCAATCTAGTACGGTGTAGCGTTTTTTGTATTTTTCCTACTTTGATAATCTTATAAATAATTCGAAAACTACTAAAGAATTCTTCGAAACTCCCAAGTTCTTAGTTGAAATTATCGAAGTAGGAAAAAGGCAAGAAGAGCTGTACCGGAATCTCCTGGAATATAAGGTATCCAAGAGATAATATTTCTCATTTCTCATTCAACTACTCTTGACAGAGTTAGACTATTAGCACGCCACGTATTGTTTGTCTATTAGTAAGCCTCGTATATTTTTTCTATTAATATGCCTCGTATGCTCTATCTATCTGTACACCTCTGATGGTATTTTCTAATAGTACATCTCGTATAGTTTGTCTATTATTATGCCTCGTATGGCTTACCTATTTGTGCACCTCGGATGGTTTGTCAATTAGTACTCCTCGTATGGAACTTCGTTAGACTATTAGCACACCACGTATGGTTTGTCTATTAGTACGCCTCGTACATTATGTCTATTAATATGCCTCGTATGCTCTACCTATTTGTACACCTCTGATAGTTTATCTATTAGCACACTTCGTATAGTTTGTCTATTACTATGCCTCGTATGGCTTATCTATTTGTACACCTCGGATGGTTTGTCAATTAATACTCCTCGTATGGAACTTTTGTTTTAGGACGTCTTATATTAAGAAAATTTCAAAAGCCAATATGTTGGCATGTATCTCATGTGGCAACTTGGAAATAAACGGTTTGTTTTTATTGTCAAAATCAGACCAACGCAACGAAGTGAACGCGTTTTTTCGTACTTTTCTTTCGACCGTTTTTTTCGACTATTTACATGGGTATTACGAACCCCCTGTGTGAATATCAAGTAAGGAACTAAATGTGGAGATATTTGAAAGCATTTTTTGTTCCTATTAAAATATATGAAAATGCGACGTAATTCACTCTACAGTGCCACCTACGGTATTAGTCCAATTCGATTTTTCTTCAAAACTATCATTTCCTGTTAATATACATTGATATTTTAATATGTCATACAGTCATCAAGTATATTGTACATAATCCAATTATTTTAGAAATTGTTTGCTTGTTACCATTAGAAACTCACTTTTATCAAATCCACGCTCTATTTTCTGAACCACGATATTAGTCCGAGGTATGAAAATTAGTTAAATATGATGAATAAAAAACAAATTAGTAAAATATTAGTGTGAAAATTAGTAAATAATACCTCAAAAGGTACCATTAAGGAATTGCAACTGTGGCAAACAAAGCAAGAAAAATGAGTTAATTTTTTAATGTAACGGCCATTACATTTTATAACCTCAAAAATGCGTTGTTCATTAACCGAATTGGTCAAATTTTCAATAGTAGTACCATCAATGAATCTTACGGTGACTTGTATGGCCCCCAACAATTCTGCTTTATAAGAAAACTGCTTGACATCTGAATAAACTTTGCGCTTGATGATAGACCACAGATTGTCAATGAGTTCAAATCGGGAGAATTGGGTGGCCACACCATCAAATTCTGTTTTTTGAACCCAAGAGAAGCAAGATATTCTTTCGTAGATCTGGACGAGTGCAATGGTGAATTGTCTTGCATGAAAACCAACTTTTTGCAACGATCCGAAGTCTGATTGTGAAGCCAAGGTACAAGACATTCATCGAGGAGGGCGCAATAATTCGCAGAAATAATTTGAACTCCTTCACGGACCATTCTTGGGCCTACAAGTTCATTATTCACGATCCCAGCCCACAACATAACACCACCACCGCCTTGATGGTGGCAAAAACGATGGTGGATCTTACCCTCAAATCCAACTCATCCTTTGGACTATCCATCTGAGCCATCGAGATCGAATCGCTCTGGTCTCATCCGTGAATAGAACACATTTCATTATCCTGTTTCATATACGCCCTAGCTCACTCAACTCTCAAGAGCCTGTGCCTTTGTGTCAATGGAGGCTTTTTCTCTGAAGGTTTCACCATTGCGATAGTCCTCAAGATTATGTTGCGGGTAGGTTTTGGGATTTAATTCAGAACAAAGTCTTCAAAAATTGCTTTGCTGGTGCTTCCTGGCTTCTTGAAGACTTTACGCTTGAGTTTTCTGATACCTAGCGTGTTTAGAGCTTTTAATTCGCCTTTGTCAGACCGTTCCTTTCGAGTGGAAGGATCCCACAATAAATGTTGAATTGTTTTAACATGGCGGCCTAAAATCCTAACTATAGAGGCACAATAGGTCTTCTTGGCAGTTTCCTTTATGATGGTTTGCTTTTGTTCGTCTGTAAGGTCCTTAGCACGTCCCATTTTGAATTTTATGCAAATGGACTAATAGTGTGGTATATTACAAAAAACAAGCTAAACAAAGGAAAATTGTGCAGCCAGTCTCTCCAGAAGATAAACAAATATTGCCAGATGAACTAAGCACACATTGTTGCCCTATTAAAACATAGTTCTTGCCAGGTAGAGGATTTTCAACGAAATATCAATCAAAAAATTGTTGGACTAATACCGTGGGTCGCACTGTATGTATCAACTTTGGAGGTAGAACATCCTTTTTTATTGTCTTATTCTTCTCATGCAACGTTTTTGTAAGTCGTGTGAGGTAATTTTTTTGTTTCTAACTCTCGTGAATATATTATAACACTATTTTCAGCAGTTAACTTTTTGTACTGTTCCAGCTATGTTGAAAATATTCTGGTTAGCATTGTACAACAGCCCTTCTCATGTCTTTGACTCGTAAACTCTTTTGTACCAGTATTATTAGCATATGTAGGAAATATCATAATGTTTTTGGTTATGGTAAATATTTTATTCTCTCCGAGCTCATCATTTGGCGTACTAGTTGATGCGTTAGAATGAAAACTTGTCCCAAGTCCCGAATGTCGACCTCACAGCCTTAGACGCAAAATAAATCAAAATTGCCCATTTTACTTTTGATGTCAATCCCTCAGATCACTAGTTCCTACGTTCGTATGCTCATATTTCAATATAGTACGCATTAAGGTGAGGATTTTCAACAATTTTTCTACGTTTTCTTACTTACTGGTACGAGTATTTATATGCATTGTTAAAATCAGATAAGCGCATAGAAGGAAACGTCCTTTTTGTGTTTTTTCTCAATCATTTTCGTTTCGACATGTGATATGGGTTTCACGATACCCATGCGTAAGTAACAACTAAGAATTAATGTTAAGATATTTTAAAAACCAATGTTTTAAACATTTCAAATTTATCCATTATTTAGAATAAACATTTTTTTCACTTGCTGACCACATGCAGAAGACAAAACTGGCATTTGCAAAGCAGTATGCTAAGTGGACGAAATAGGAGTGGTCAAAGGTCATGTGGTCTGATGGAAGCACATTCCAACTCATTTCAAGCCAGCACGTGAAGGTCAGCCACTCATCAACAGCAAGCCGGTATGATGCGGCCTACTGTGAATCTGTCGTGGTCCGGACAGGTTTAAGTGGTGCATTCGGTGGAGGAGGGCTGTATTTCCTCCCGAAGTATATGATGTTGAATAGTGACCGGATATTAGTGTGTTAAATGACGATATCCTACAGTTTTACAAAATTCATGCCGGCAACATTTTCATGCATGGCAGTGCTCCTAGTCACAGAACAATGAAGGTGATCAACTAACTCTCTGAAAAGAATATCCAGGTCCAGTAGTGGCCAGGAAATAGTCTTGAACTAAATTCGATTGAAAACTGTGGGCATTTAATGAAAAACAAATTTACAGAAAACAAACAGTCATCCTTGCCTAAGCTTACTGATGTAATTGAGGAATAATTAAGTGTGGTGAACTGAAACGGGAGAGGATCACTTCCGCAAATTGAGTGGCAGTGTGCTTTAACGATTACACAACGTCATCAATAACAAGGGGAACATGACTAAACCATTTATATTTCCATTTTATTCTTATCATTCCATGTCACTGCTAATTTTGTATATAGTCCGTGTAGGTCCGAATCATTTTGGCGGTGACTGTACTTCCTGATACGGCAGAAGCCAAAGACCTTTACACAATTCAAGTCGAGACTCTCAAAAGTGTTCTGCAGCTATGTGCTTTTTATCTTATTATTTCATATTATTGACTGATGTACTGACCATAATCAAACTTAGAATAGCTGAGCCATTGGAATATTTTAAAAATTTTCTGCCAAATATTTTGTTAAAACATTGACTCTGGCTGTTGCATTCACCCATGTACATTTTGCAACTAAGAGTTTCTTGTTAAGGTATTTTACTGATCAATGTTGATTTTTGTATTATTATTTGTGAAATAAAGTTGTTTCCTTTCTTTTCTTGAAATTTTTTCATGAGCACACGACCTCTGAGCTTTGTTCCACAGAAGCGCAGGATTGCGGAGTCGGAGGAATGAATTTGCGACTCCGACTCCACCTTTCCAGAATTTGGCGATTCCGACTCCGACTCTACCCCTTCAGAATTATGCGACTCCAACACCGACTCCACCTAATCACAATTTTGTGACTCCAAATCTACCTATTCACAACTCATAACATGAATATTTTATTTCTTAATGGTTGCAGGTTTTGCAACCTGTACATATGTTTGTTATATTCTTTATTTACGAACGACTCTTAGATTGGCAATAGAATGTTAAAAATCAAGTTCTACTATTACATATATTTACTAGCGTACATGATCAGTCAAAAATGACAGGATTCGATAGTTTCCTCTAAAAGTCTCAAAATATATGTGACAAACAAATAGGTCAAACCTTTCTAACTTTTTCACAGTTTTTCGTTGCGTCATATTCCAATACGATGAAAATTCTTTGATGGTAGTTAGTGAGCTGCATTTTAAGCGTCTTCAAATGATGAAATAAGGAAGTAAATAACCTCTCAGAGGGTTTAAATACTTGGTGGTATGTAAGATACATCATTGGGAAATTATTTTTAACAGTTGGTATTGAGAAGTGAAGAAGAACACTAGTGTTGTTTTTAAAACTTTTTCTTTGAGCAATTAGTTTTTTCTACCTCTTTCAGCAAATTGATTACTGTAAAATGGTTGTTAAATGATTTTCAAAAACCTAAATTATTCGTAAAGGAAACAAAATTTATTGCATTGTGAAGAAAGACATTTCAAATTTATTAATTTGAAGCGGAGATATAATCAATTAAAAAGTCGAGGACATTTTTGTGTGACACCAGGTAGTGTTGATATTTCTTTTACAATAAAATACCAAGTGTCTCTTTGAACAAATAAATAATTACATTTAGGTATTTCTTACGCATAATTTTTCTTATGTTATTACAATGTTCAATTCAGTATTGAACAAATACAACTGGTTGGGCCGTCTTGGTTGGTTGGTCTGTCTCCCTTTCACACTCTTAATTAAAGGATGCTGAATGATGGTCTCCATTATACGAGTTTTATCAGGGCACAATTTCAAGAATATTTTAATCGCGGGTACTATTAGGATGGATATATTTCTTAATGATCCACATCTAGAAGATTCGTGTAAGACAATATCGAATCTCGTAATTTATGACGGTTCGTGTATACTGTATATTTATATTACTTACAGATGTCTTCGTAGTTGGCTCAGTTGGAAGTGCCTACATTGAGAAGTATAAATAAGTAACAATAGTTTTTTCTATTACTAAGTATGCATCAATTCAACAAAATCATAATAGTTGATTGAATTACTATTCTCAAAATCCAAAAATTTATATTATACATGTAGATAAGGTAGGCAAGATTTGCACACTGCCTTTTCTTCTCTGTATCTACACTCTGTACGGTAACAGTGCAGAGAGGTGTCACATTATTGCTCAACACTATTTTATATCTTATGCAGAATATTCTACAGGTCTTCCTGTATTTGGCCATGGCGCAAATTAGTATTACATTAGTATTAGTATTAGTACGGGCAAATTAGTATTAAGAATTAAAATTAGAAAACCAGAGCAAACTATCAGTATATTGTCAAATTTCATAATTATTAAATCTTTCATAACAGTTGCAATTTCTAAGTACAGTATCACTGAATTTATTTACTGGGTGAGCTAAAAACATCAAATTCTATTTTTAACCTGAATGCCTCCTATGAATACAACATTTCTCCGCCTAAGAAGTTACCTGCAGAGTGACGGATTGAGCTCGGCACTACTTCATCTACCATTGCACTAATCCCTGCTCTCAGCCATTTCTCACAGCCTGCGGATGTTTACTCAACTTTTGACTGCCGCCTTCCACGCTGGTGGAATTGTGCCCTGGCGCCTTGCCAGTAGCCTTCTGTGCGCCTTCGCTATGATGGGCTGAGGCCGCACACCTGCCGCCGTCCGCTGCGCCCCTACTTCTCGTCTCGTCTCGTCTCTTCAAGTCTCGTCCGCTCACTGAGTTTTGGAGGTTAGCTCACCCTACGTTAACCATACGGTCCATTCAGCGAGCTGGATTTAGAGTTGCACGTTCATTCCCATGCATCAATACGGAAAAAACTTCTTTACTTAACTTCAAATATAACTAATAACGATAACTTCAAATATAACTAATAACGATAACTTCAAATATAACTAATAACGATAACTTCAAATATAACTAATAACGATAACTTCAAATATAACTTATAACGATAACTTCAAATATAACTAATAACGATAACTTCAAATATAACTAATAACGATAACTGCAACTATAACTAATAACGATAACTGCAACTATAACTAATAACGATAACTGCAAATATAACTAATAACGATAACTGCAAATATAACTAATAACGATAACTGCAAATACAACTAATAACGATAACTGCAAATACAACTAATAACGATAACTGCAAATACAACCAATAACGATAACTGCAAATAAAACTAATAACGATAACTGCAAATACAACTAATAACGATAACTGCAAATACAACTAAACGATAACTGCAAATATAACTAATAACGATAACTGCAAATATAACCTTGGTGTTCAGACTGCCTGGAACTCCAATACTTAACCGCAATTCATAACTATGCTTTCTCTTTTCAGTAAATGGCGATGATCGCTTCGGTGGCTGGTTTCTGCTTGGAGTTGCACAACTAACGCGTTCTCCGGCAGCCAGTGAAGAGTGATCTTCAAGATCCAAGAGAAGCCGCATTTCTATCCTTGAAATCTCTATTTGTACCGCTAGAATGTTGAACTTTTGTTTTTGAACCGATTTGTATTTTTCTGATAAAATACAGAATAATTTGCAAGTTCGTGTTCATAAGTTCCTTACAGATTAATTTTATTTATTATATGGTGGCCAGTATGGGGAGCGAAGCGTGATTGCAGGAGTTGGCGAGACGTCGGGGCGGCGGCAGCAGTGGTGGTGGCGGCGGCGGCTATATCCTAATAACTAACCCTCTTGAATAATCACATTTTAGGAAATTAATCCTTTCCCAGGAACAGGAATGGCGAACTTAAAACCTAAAACTCCGACGGACGTGTCAAACGGAGATCTTTTTACGCTCGAAAAAACTCGAAAGTACGTGAGGCAGCGTGCAACACGCCTGCATAATACTATCGTCCCTGCTGTATCAGACTTTACGGAACAGCAGAAAAAACTATACCTTTCGAAGGTAACTTCCTTACAGGAAGAACTAAAACAACTTGATAATAACATATTTGAGCTTCTAATTCGCAGTGGAGCAGAGGACTCTGTGCTTGAGACTGCTTCTGATGAGCAGGATTCGTACCAGGATCAACTGTACGCCTGTTTAGCTTCTCTCCAGTCTCCATCAGCCATCGCACCTATAGCAGGTGACTCGGCATCGGCGTCCACTCCAGGTATTGTTCACACTGCGCAGAAGCTTAAATTACCTGACATTCCATTACCTAAGTTCAGCAATGCTAAAAACGAAAGTCTAGAGAAATTTTTCTTCAACTTTGAAGCGGTGTTCGACAAACATCACTTAACCTCTTATGAGAAGTATGTGTACCTCTATAGCAGAGTGTCTGGCTCGCCTAAAATCTTGTTGGATTCATTAGATGTTGCAGATCAGACCTACGAGACTGCGAAGGATCTTTTGCACAAGGCTTTTGCATCTCCAGTTGTTCAGCAGTACAACGCTATCGACAGACTTTCTCAAATTAAGCTGGAGGATGACCCGTACCAATATGTCGGACAAATGAAAAGTCTCATAGCTAACTTCAAAAAACTAAATATTGATATAGACACCGTCCTTGCTTATTTCTGCTGGAATGGTCTTAATGAGAAGTTCCAAAACTGTCTCATTCAAAATACGAACACTAACCGCCCCTCTATGTCGCAGATTGAAACTAATATTTTTGGAGCTACAGAACGCTACCTTCGCCCGTCTGCTCCTACAGAACTCCTGTCAAAGAGGGACCAGAGACCATCAAAGGCTGCTCCTACTGCGTCCATGGCAGTTAACGTAAAGGCGAAGAACCAACTTTGCGTTTTGTGCCAGAATGATGGTAAGGTGTCTGATCATCCCATGAGTAAATGCTCTATGTACGATACGCCGGCAAAGAAAGTAGACAAATTAAAGGCTATGAATGCGTGCACAAAGTGCTCGTTCAGAAATCATAACTCCATGAATTGTAAGTTTAAGTTTTCGTCAACTTGCCGTACATGTGGCGGCGAACACATGACTTATTTGTGCCGAAGGTCATCTCCGCCCAAAGACGGTGGACAACAGCGTATGCTCGCAACGAAACCTGTTACTAATGCTCTTACATTAACGCATCACATTTTCACTGAATTTAGCGATGGCATGAACTTGTTACCCACTCTGACTGCATGTGTAGAGTCCTCTAATGTAAGGATCCTGAAAGACGGTGGCAGTCAGAAGAATTTCATATTAACCTCCCTCGCGGATAACCTTAACCTTCCTGTTGTAAGGAAAAATGAAACTCTTACAATTCAGGGCTTTAATTCCAGCAGGACTCGCCACAAAAGTCGTAAGTGTACCTTTGATTGCTAACAATTTTGAGTGCACCGTCGACGCAATATGTGTCCCAACGATAAACATTGCGCTACCCGTTTCTGATATTGCTGCCATAGTAACTGCTTTTGAGGCTAACGGATACAGGTTGGCAGATAAATCACTTTCTGGGGATGTCAATTATCCTACCGAAATTACTCTCGTACCAGGTACAGAGTCCGACCCTCTTTTCCAAATGCAGTATGTGACTTTCGGAGAGGTCGCAGTCAATCCTGCTTCATTAACTCTACGGCAGGAGTTTTGCTTACGGGCAGCGTAAATACGATGAAACGCAACCTCTCTTTTTTACCGGGTGACAATTTCAGCCCATCCGTCGAACTCTCCATTTCTTGCGGTGCCACTGAAGTGTCGCTCGCGCTTGGTGGAGAGCTGGGACAGCAGCTCCGTCCTCTCCTGTCTGGGGACTCGGAGCCACCGCTGGCGTCGACGGAGGAACTCTGCGACCGCTGCCGGGACGTTCTGGGACATGACCCTCCTCCAGACCCTGAGCAAACGGAAACAAATGAAAGGTTAGTAACTCATGTCTTGAATAACACAAAACGAAATAAGGATGGGAGGTTAGTGATACCCTTGATGTGGAATCACAAGATAGCGCACAAACTTTCCAAAAACTATGCCCTATCCCATCAAATCTTGCGCAGTAACTTCAAGAAACTGTCTTTCACTCCCGAACGATTGAAGTTGTATGACGCAGTCTTCAAAGAACAGGTAGAAAATAACGTCATCGAGCAAATTGGTAATTTGAATGACTTTATGACCACACACGAGTGCAGCTTTCTGCCCCATATGGGAGTTTTTCGCATGACTCACGACACTACGAAGTGGCGTGTGGTATTTCTTGCAAATCTTTCCGACAAAAATCCTAATTTTGTCAGTCATAACCAAGCTACATTGTCTGGACCTTGTTTGAATTCAAAACCAGATATTGCTTTAGCATGGCACAGGTTCGACAAGTATTTGATAATTTTCGATGTCAAGCAAGCATTTTTGAATATTCAGCTGCGCGAAATTGACCAGAACAGGCTTTGCTTTTTGTGGTATCGAAATGTCGAGAAAAACGATTTAACTCCTGTTGCTTTCAAAAGCCTGAGACTCATGTTCGGGCTCCGACCAAGCCCTACATTATTAATGCTGGCCATTTATAAAATTTAAATCCTAGATGACCCTAAAGACAATCCTGCCTTGTCGGAACTTAGAAAGACTGTGTACAACATGATGTACATGGACAACGGCGGTTACTCGAGTGATAGCCTTGCAAAAATTCAAAATTCTTACGAAAAACTACCAGGTGTTTTTGAAGAGTACAAGTTTCCCCTGCAAAAGTTTCAAACTAATGCGTTACCTTTGCAGAACCGCATTGACAGGGAGACCTCCTCAGAAACTCCGCAGCACGTCAAACTCCTCGGCATGACCTGGGATCGGGAGAGCGATACCCTACAACCGTGCTCGGTAAAATTAGACGTTAGAGCAAATACGAAAAGAAAAGTGCTCTCTACCATCCATGAAATTTAAGATGTCTTTACTATCTACTGTCCTGTTCTCAACAGGGCTAAAATTTTTTTGCAAAAAATTGCAATCAGACAGTCTGAATTGGGACTCGACGCTCCCCAAGTCCTTGCTTAAAGAATGGATCCTCATTGCTAGACAGGTCAATTCATCGAAGTGTCCTCCTGTTCCTAGGTCTTTCGGAAGCAGAACAGGAAGTTTTTCCCTTGAAGCCTTCACTGATGCTTCAAAGAGCCTTTATGGTTATGTCATCTACCTCATAAACGAGTGTGAAGGCAAGGTGGGCTTGCTATCTAGTAAATCTAAGATTGTCACGAAAAATATGAAGACTAAAACTATTCCTGTGCTAGAACTCACAGCAGTCCATTTGGGAGCATCCGCTTTAGTAGAGTGGTACGATAATTTCTCTAGCACGAAATCGGTAGCAGCCATTAACATAACCTCTTTGTCGCTATACACAGACAGCCTAGTCGCTCTCTGTTG
The DNA here is from genome assembly GCA_030386875.1 of Morinoia aosen. Lineage (NCBI taxonomy): Eukaryota > Metazoa > Arthropoda > Malacostraca > Amphipoda > Talitridae > Morinoia > Morinoia aosen. The sequence goes on from CM059561.1 coordinate 11,641,079, forward strand.
GATAAAATCGTTCTCGGTAGATTTTGATAAAATGCGAAAGAGAACAGTTTTTTCCATTAACAAGCTTCAGCAAATAGAGTCCTTGGCGACTAAAGTGCCAATCACATTTCACTTTACGGCCGGTAAAAATAACCTGGCTGATTTTGTTACACGTTGCGTTAGCATTAAACAACTCATGAAATCTCAGTATTTTACAGGATCCACCTTCATTGCCGATTCTGCTTCAGACGACCAGGAATTCTCCGTGGTGCTCCCTCGTCAGCACAGCAAGAGCGACGTGCTTCCGGAGGACGCTCCTCCAACCGGCTCTTCCGTCTGTAAGGGGAATTCAAGCAGTGAGGTAATATTGAACACTACTAAAGTCTCAGCTTGTGTCACGAGAGAGGGCAAACCTGCCCATTTGGTGCCCCTGACAAAATTCTCGTCTTTCTCTAAGCTGGTACGTGTGCACGCTAATGTTTTGAAATTTATTCATAAACTGAAGCTCAAAGTTATGAAATCTAACGTCCCTAAAACAAATTTGCAAGCCCTAGCTTGGCATAATATCATTCTAACAGAACAGAAAGAAAAGTTTGCTGAAATTTTTGACTACTTCGACGGGAATGGAAATCCTTTAAACAAAATGCCGCCTCTAGTCAAGCGTTTGAACGTGCTAGTGGCCCCCGATGGTCTTCTTAGAGTAAAAGCGAAGTTTCAATACTCTAAGCCTAACGCTTATCCGGTACTGCTGCCCAAAAATTGCCTCTTAACTAACTTAATCATTGAAGACACTCATGTGAAAATTGGCCATGGTGGCATCTATCCTATTCTGAAGGAACTGAGACAAAATTACTTCGTTCTTAACCCGTTCTCTCAGGTTAAAAAGGTGCTGACCAGGTGTCTAGTTTGCCGAAGAGTGAATGCTAGACCTCTAAAACTAAATCAAAGCTATTACCGTGAGTTTAGAGCTTCTCCACCTTCTAAGCCGTTTTCGTCAGTCTTTCTAGACTACATGGGCCCCTGGTTCGTTACCATAAACGGTGCAAAGGAAAAAGTTTGAATTTTAATTTTAACGTGCTTATGGAGCCGAGCCATCAACATGAAAGTGTGCACCAGTGCCGACACTCGTGATTTTCTGAAAGCCATTCAGTGGCACATTTACGAATACGGCGTTTTCAAATCATGTGTTGCAGATCTAGGCAGTCAGATTTCTGCCGGCTTCAACACTATCAGGACTTTTTTGGATGATCATGAAACAAAAAATTACCTGGAGCAGCATGGCATTGATGATATTTCCATGTCGCAATATGCAAAGGAAAACAGTGCTCTAGAGTCTTTGATAGAATGTTGTGTAAAAGCCACGAAGAGATTGATTTTCAAATCTCTAGGCAAGAAGACACTGTCTTTTTGCGATTTTCAAATGTTCGAAGCCAAGGCGGCTCATTTAATTAATAAAAGGCCAATTGCCTTCAAAGAATCGCTGCGTTCAAACGAAACAGAAATTCCTTGCCCGAATACACCGGAAGTACTAATTCACGGCTTTGAACTCCCGTCTGTAACTATAATTCCAGAGTGGCAGCCGCATGACACGGACGATCAAGACTACGAGCCTAAGTCTAACTTAAATATTAACAGCTGTTTGTCGAACTTGATCCAGTGTCACAATAAGCTGAAGGAGCTGTACCACTCTGAATTTCTGGCAACTTTGATCAATCAGGCCACTGACGACCGAAATCGCTACAGAAAAGTAAAGCATACTCGTCTAAAGCCTGGTGACCTAGTGTTGTTAGTAGATAAATTTCTAAAACAATCCTCTTACCCTTTAGGTGTGATCTTGAGCGTTGAGGAGAATTCCCTTGGCGAGGTAACGGCTGCTGTTGTTCGCAAGAGCTCAGGTGACCGCGTTTACCGCCATGCGTCATCACTAATACTACTTCTGCAGAGTCCGGAAGAGCTACGCGACGAGCCAGGTAGTATAAAGTCCTCAATAAACTTTCCAATTACAGAAAGTCTTCCTCCTCGGCGCAAAGCTGCAATGGCTGCTCAGCGTAAAATACGCTCATGGGTCGCCGACGACTCGGTGTAATTAACATCGTTGTCGATCTAAATTACTTATTAGTTTTTCTTACAGAGAAACTAATCCCCGGTGGGGAGTATGCAGAATATTCTACAGGTCTTCCTGTATTTGGCCATGGCGCAAATTAGTATTACATTAGTATTAGTACGGGCAAATTAATTTTAAGAATTAAAATTAGAAAACTAGAGCAAACTATCAGTATATTGTCAAATTTCATAATTATTAAATCTTTCATAACAGTTGCAATTTCTAAGTCCAGTATCACTGAATTTATTTATTGGGTGAGCTAAAAACATCAAATTCTATTTTTAACCTGAATGCCTCCTATGAATACAACATTTCTCCGCCTAAGAAGTTACCTGCAGAGTGACGGATTGAGCTCGGCACTACTTCATCTACCATTGCACTCATCGCTGCTCTCAGCCATTTCTCACAGCCTGCGGATGGTTACTCAACTTTTGACTTCCGCCTTCCACGCTGGTGGAATTGTGCCCTGGCGCTTTACCAACCAGTAACCTTCCGTGCGCCTTCGCTATGATGGGCTGAGGCCGCACACCTGCCGCCGTCCGCTGCGCCCGTACTTCTCGTCTCGTCTCGTCTCTTCAAGTCTCGTCCGCTCACTGAGTTTTGGAGGTTAGCTCACCCTACGTTAACCATACGGTCCATTCAGTGAACTGGATTTAGAGTTGCACGTTCATTCCCATGCATCAATACGGAAAAAACTTCTTTACTTAACTTCAAATATAACTAATAACGATAACTTCAAATATAACTAATAACGATAACTGCAAATATAACTAATAACGATAACTTCAAATATAACCTTGGTGTTCAGACTGCCTGGAACTCCAATACTTAACCACGATTCATAACTATGCTTTCTCTTTTCAGTAAATGGCGATGATCGCTTCGGTGGCTGGTTTCTGCTTGGCGTTGCACAACTAACGCGTTCTCCGGCAGCCAGTGAAGAGTGATCTCCAAGATCCAAGCGAAGCCGCATTTCTATCCTTGAAATCTCTATTTGTACCGCTAGAATGTTGAACTTTTGTTTTTGAACCGATTTGTGTTTTTCTGATAAAATACAGAATAATTTGCAAGTTCGTGTTCATAAGTTCCTTACAGATTAATTTTATTTATTATATATCTCGGCTATAATAGGTAAAAGTTGTTCGCTTTCGTCGCAGGGGCCTGAAGTTTTCGGAAGGTTTTATTACCGAATAAAAGCCACTTTTGGCTTCTTTGTGTGTAATATGATTCTGTCTTCTATTGTCGTCTGACTTTTTAATATGTATTTATTACTTTTTTAATTTGATAAATGCCCATGTTCTTTTCATTTTGTATTTTCGGTGCAATTTGGATCATTTTCAGCAAAAAAATTTGCACTATCGCATAAATGCTACAATCATTTCAGCTGAGATAGTGCATTGCTTTCAGTTACAATATGTGTGTGACTAAGTGAAGCTTTTGCTAGTATTGTGTTATTATTTTCACTGCAGCTTGTTTACACTGTGTTTCATTTTTTCATGTGTCCCAATACTGATATTGTTTACCTTACAATATTTCCAAGTCTTCCTTAAGAACAAGTAATGAGTTATATAATACTGAGAAACAGAAACTATTTCAGTTTTTAAACTGTGAAAACATAATTTAAAATCATTTCAGCGTATGCATACTGAGAAACGGGAGGTGAAGGGGATATGAGCAAGAAAGAAATAAAGAGAATGAACTTGCAATGCTTTTATTACTAAATCTTGTTTTTTAACTACAAAATATGCATCATTGTTCCACTACGAAAATTATATTTCGCACCTGTAGGTATCTCATATGTATGTGTGCGAACCCATAACGGCTAGATATCAGTGACAGTATTAGGTAATAGGTATAAATACACTGTTTCGAACTTCGAACAAAGTAATCAATAAAACATTGCGCATTTTCCATCTTTTCAGTAAAGTATTTTAACACTGTTTTGTTTACAGTCGGTTTCAAGCAACTATAAATAATTTTTAGCAAAAATTGGAATCGAAGACACTAAAAAATGACGACTCCACCACATCCGAATGAACGACTCCGACTCCGAATCCATCACATTCGGAAAAGCGACTCCGACTCCACCCTATAAAACATGCAACTCCGGCGACTCCCAACTCCGACACCGCATGGCTGCTGCACCGTATATGAAAATGAGAAAGCTTCTCGTCTGCTAGTCAATGCTAACTTTTTTAAATTAAGACATCTAAATACTCTCATTGTGGCTAAATATTTAGCAGTATTTTGGTTTTAGGTGCTCCTAAATACACGGTGTTAATCGTGTAGTATTCAATAGCTAAGGGAACCGATGCATTCATGTATCATATGCATTTTTCTACAGCATCCTATTCGTAAAATTCACAAGTTTAGGCTTTTTAAAATAAAATTTGACGCAACGAAAATGCACAATGGCTCCTAAATCAACAGGCCTAGACATAGCAATCACAACGTCTCACCAGTGATCTGCCAGTAGAGATGAATCGAAAGGGCGAAATTGAGTCATTTCCAACCCATCCTAGAATTCCCCGAGGCACGGAGCTAAGCTGGCTCTGAAAAATCTAATGAGATGTTCAGCGATATTTTTTCTGTCAAACAGAAAGCAAAAGTGTAGTCGAACTCGTTTTAGCCCGATGTTAACCCACGCCATCAGATTAAAAAATTTAAATAAAGAAACATTCAACTCGCGCATTTTCTTGCAGCATCAGCAGTGTTGAGAGTTTTACTTCATCACTGGAACATTAAAGTTCTCCCAATTTTCATTTGCACACTAAAATTTTGTGACACGATATCATAAAAATTTGTCAGTAACCATACAACAAAAGTCTGACATAGTTCAACAAACAACGTAGAAACTACTATAAATGAACATTATGACTTAAAAAACTTCGTGAGCTGCAACTTATTTCATGAAATGCTGCACAGTTTTACAAATAGATTGTGATTTCTTCGTTAAATCATGAATAAATAAGGAAAATCAAGACGTGCGAGACGTTTTTACTCGTTAAAGTTCATCTAAGTTGCAAATCTATAAGTACGGTTTGTAATTTTTGATCATTCATACTCGTATGACAGGATTTCCTATGGACATTGTACGCAGTAACGTACTTGAGACGTTGGATATAAATTAATTCAGAAAGCCGCCATCTTCCGACCATTAGTGTGATGTTATTGCTATGTCGCTACGTTTAAAAGCATGCCTGGAAATATATGAATAATTGCAATGCCTCTTAGATGTAGAACCATTGGTTAAGATGTCTCAACATTCCGAAATTTGGCAGGATTGTCAGATAGTGATGGTTTTTATGGTCAAACTGGTGTACCATCACCATAAAAATGACATCATTTGCATTCCAAGAGTACATCGGTTTGTCCACAAAAGCACGTATGAGGAACATATTCTTTTCCCTATGTTTGGCGAACACAGAATTTTGCACAAGCAAGTGCTAGTTGTCTTTGATATGTCGTACGATGAAGTTCGCATAATTTTTCGTTATTCAATTTTGTAATAACATTACTGTTCGATTACGTTTAATTTTCTCATCTTCTGATTTACTGTGACAACTAATCTCCCTCAAGACGATACTACTTTTATTCCCATGAGAATAAGTGCTCCCAAGGGCAAGACGTGAGGTCAAGCGCTGAAGGCAAGGTAGGCCTTCTTTTATTGAAACAATAGATTTTTTTTTGTTTCGGACTTTTTTCCCGATTCACTGCTGTCCTGTTTTCCACCACCTATTACTCTATTTAACTTTTATCTTGTTTCATACATTTCTTTTAATCATACTGTTAAAGTGCGCACGGTGTAGGAACAAACCTTGCGCATAAATTCCCCGTTTTCAAGTTCATACTATTTTATCAATTCTCCTCGCTCTCTCGAGATCGTAATGTCCAACATCTTTTGTAAATTCCAAACATAATTTTAAGCATCTATTTCTTGTGGTCGTTATAATTAGGGCTGCTATTCTGTTTCTTGTGCTCCAATTAAAAATGTTTTCTTAACTTATTAGATTCAGTGCATATCTTCGACAATGTTAGTTACTAAAGTATTTCTTTCAAATCAATCTGTTTGGCTGCCGCTCTGGAATATTTCTCCCCTGTTTGAAAAGCTTATTAAGACAGTCAGAGTTATTATATGAATAATTTTTAAACTATTCAAAGTTTCTCACCGTTTGCCTCTATTTTTGACACCGTTGTTCTCGTACTGTTTTATTTATTTTCCATTTCCTCTCCTATAGCCTGCGTTTACCAGAACTTCTGAGAACGCTCCATTTCAGTTGGGTCCCTGTGGACGTGTGAACGTTGTTGAAAAAACATTTTCAAACTGCTATGAGCTGGTGTATGGTCACAGATGAAAATAATTATATTTTTATTACCTTGCTGATCGCATGCTTGAACTTTTCTCAAACTACTCATTACAGTCTTGGAATATGGTTGCAGCTCGACGTGTTGCGCCATGCACACGCTACTGGCCGACATGACACCAATGCATGACCGAGTCTCTTTCTTACTTAGTCCCTATATTGGACTTTCCTTCTCTACTCTTGCTGTATAGAATGAAGTTTGTTTCGTCCATCCGGATGAGTGTCCTCCGGATGGGTGTCCTTTCTAGTCGATCTCTTTATCTATATTTTTGAGCGATCATGTTATTGATTATCGTTCGTGGACCTTCGCCTGTAAACAAATTCGCATCCAAATAATTTTTTATGGCATTGGTGAATTTAATTGGGAAGAGGTATTTGATATGTGCACTGACAGTTGCGACACCGTAATCATGGAATGGAAGGATTCACATCGACAGTCGAGACTATTTTACTATCCCAAATTTACTGCCGCCTTTCTTAAGGTGAATAAGTTTGTTGTTCTCCAACCATTTATAGGCTGATTTAGTATTCACTTTGGAAATTCTTACAACTGCCTGTCAATCATCTCCAGCGCCAAAGACTCCTAAATTTTTTATACCATTTTCGCTGAAGTTTCAGTACTTTATTTTGGAGGTTGTGATGGTAATGTGCAGGGTGATTTTTGAATATTGGTCCTGAAAAAATCTTTAAGAACTCCCACAGTATTGGATATATTAAAAAAATAACACTCATGATATTACGTCTAATGCACAAAACCCCCTGCGCTAACCTCCTGAGCGAAGACAAGAATCAACGCGATTACGCCTGCTCTTCGTAACGGCGCTGGTGAGATCTGGTTCAATTCCCAGGATCTATACTCGTAGCTTGATGAATGCTTTGAGTTGGTGTTTTTCATTAGAGATACCTAAGAAGAAGAGTTTACGGTGAAAAGTCTACAATTATACACCAACTCAAGGCCTCCACAGGGGTAGAAATCCAGCGAAATTTACTATACCTCGCGAACGCCTTTTTGAAGCGCTTGCGTAATCACGCCGGTCTTGTCTGCGCTCAGGAGGGCAGCTCATGAAGAATATTGTACTCAAAAATCATCGACGTGAATCGAGTATTTGTCATAAATATACAGTTCCATTGTTTATTAAAGTCCACCAGTTATTTTGGGTGTCATTGAAAATTCGTTCATGACCCACATTTAAAAATCCCCCTGTATATGGATCCGGGTCACTGTCTCCGAAATTTCTCTGTCTCATCACAATCCTTTCGACATGTTTTCATGTCAAATACTGAAGTTAAAATGCAAAAAATAACTAATATAATCAAAATTTCACGGGACACATCATTTTCGACTACAGCGAGTTTGTGAAAGACTTCTTTCTCTACTACGTCATAGCAATACTGGCAGACACAACCTAGGTGATGAGCTATTCAACATGTCTCACAATGAGTTTGTATTCATCTGCTCAAAGTTTTTTGCATGTGCTTTATTAGTTTCTCTTTTACATACCTTTAAAATAGCTCCTTCGTTTTTTATTTTTCTTATTCCGTTTTTTCTTGGAAGATTTTCTCCAGGAAATCTACTGTTTGAAGAGATCGTATCCACGCTAAAGCTGGCTTGAAGGTGATACTGTTCCCTTTATCAGTGCTAAAAGCAAAGAAATGAATTTGCCATAATTTATTACTGAAAATAGGATGTTGAATTCTGTCTTATGATATTACTTAAAGAAATTGCTTGAATAAAGATTATCTCTAACATATTAAATTGCTTGAAAGCTTCTATGTAATGAAGACATGCACAAATAGTGAAATGATTCATAAAAAAGAATGGCACTTGATAGGCATATGATGATCCGCACTCAAAAACGATGCAGAAATAATAAATACATAGAATGCAATTCTTACTTGCAAGTGCAGGGTGTTTGTTGATATTGCAAAGAGTAAACATTTGCATTGTAATGGGAGGTGGGCAGCGATTGTGAAATGGATCGTTGGCAAAAGTTACCTTCCGTTAAATTTTCAAAGGTTCTGTACGACGCCTCCAGTGTTCAAATCGAGAACTGAAGGCAGAATAAAATGAATAGAAAAAGCGCTTTAATAAGGCATTCCTAGTTCGAAAATTGTTGCGTAAAGGAGACAATCATCGTATACGCTGTCATCTAAATGTGCTCCGTTTGTCCTAAGTTCTAGTAATCGGTGTGTAGAAGTCTGCGGTCTTCTAATTCCAAATTTCAATAGCTGGTGCTAGTAATTGTGAAAGATCGCAAATTGGCTCTCCAATATTAGGGTTGCAGCAGCCTAATTGATTAATATCAATCAATTTTTTAACAAGTTCTTCTGAAGCACTTTTATATTTCTGTGTAATTCGTGTGTGTAGATTTTTTTAAGTTATAGAGAGTGGATTATGTCCAAATTAAACAATTTAGCATCCAATTCTTACCTCGATACTTCGAAAACTCAAGAAAGCATCGGAAAACAGGGTTTGGAAAGGTGTCAGTTTGGGATTGGAAATAGGTGAATATCTATAATCACTATTATAAAAGAAGCCGCGTCCGTCCGTCCCTCCGTCCGTCCGTGTGACCCCCTCTTGATTATGGTATCCACAATATGTAATCGGCTTATTTTTAGAAATAAATAGAAATTTTCTATAGAGCTTTCTCTGTTGAAATTAATCATGTGGCTTTGATATTTTTAATTGATAATGCAAAAATGAATGTTTTAAATTCGTTTGGCCAGTAACCTGGCTACCACTTAGTATAAAGCCCAAGATTTTGGAACTTGAGTTATTGTTTTCGAAGTTGTAATTTTCTTGAAAATCTTCGAAGAGATAATAGACGACATTTCAGAATAAAATTACGGCAAAAGAGGCCACCATGGATAGAAATGTGCCCAACCGCAAGGGAGAAGTAGCAAGACTACGAGAGCAAGAAAAACGCCGAAGACGATCGGATGAACAACACGAAATGGCAAGACGAAGCAATGCTGCTCGCCAACGAGAAGCTAGAGCTAAATTGACCCTTGACCGGCGTTTGGAAATCCTACGGAATAATGCAGAGCAACATCGAGTAGCTAGAGAAAGCTAAACACATGAAAGAAACGAGGAAACTTTTCGGCATTGCGCTGGACAACATCGAGTGACACGAGAGAATTCAACTCAAGGAAGAAGGGGTGAAATTCTTCAGACTAATGCCTAACAGCATCGACTTGCACAATCGAATTTAACTCAAGAAAGAAGGGATGAAATTCTTCAGATTAATTCCGACCAGCACGTGTGCACTAGTAATTTTGATTTTTACTGGTTAAAGTAGTGTATTTTTGATGTCGATACTGCGTCTTCTTTTACATTCATGTGGTTGCAATATCATTTATTTTCATTGGGTGGAGGTGTGCCTACTCTACACTCCTAGATTCCCTTCTTTATGAAAGTAAACAAGGGGCCCGCACATCTCATGGCAGATTCTTGTATTTTCACGTATTTTGTTCATGCTTTACGATTCCTTTTATTTTCCATTTTTTTTAAAGTTCTGCAAACTGGTCACCAGGAGAGCAAGCTAGTTTCTTTACTGATTCGGGAGTCTCTCTCTGCTTTGCCCTCAATTAATAGACTTCTACATGAACATCATTTCACGATTTCTTACCGTGTTCGCTGTAACATGCCTCATAATTGGTCCATTTTTCTTTAAGGGGAGATAGCCCCCAGAATGACGAATTTTGTAGAGATATTGATTTTTAGCTTTTATAAGAAGAGTAAGATGTCAGGTACAACCTCTGAAAAAATGAGGTTCGAACGTTCACTCGTTCACCTGCTACCTCCCCCTTAGCACTTTCTTCACGGCGCGACATTCCTATGTCATCTTCTATGTCTTTTTATTGCTGTATAATAATTTCAAGGGTCCTAGCTGACCCAACCAATAATAATAAAGAAAAATTTAGATTGTTTATGTTTCTTTGTTTACCTATTTTGGGAGGATCGGAATGTGGGGTTTCAAAATGCATCTCCGCCTAATGTTTTCGAGCTACAAAGATGATTTTGGTATCATTGGATGCAGAAAAACGTGGGCATTCCAAAAACCAAAATGACAATTCGAAATTCATTTGTGATCAAAAGTTGTAACGTCATAAAGTACAAAATTTTACAGAAGACATGCCTTGGAATTTTTTTTTTCAACTTCAAATTAAAGTTTGGAAAATTCCATGCTAGTATTTGGAATTTGCAAGTCTTTTCGCATCCAATGACACTAAAATCGTCACTTTTACTCGAAAACTATCGGAGAAGATGCATTTTGAAAAAAACGAAAAATCTCGTTTTCTATGAATATCTCGTTTTCTATGGGGAAAATAGAATTATTTTGTAGAAGACAGGTGATTTCCAATTGCATTTCCTATCAGTATGCCAAATTTTATTGTTCTAGGTTCAATATTAAAGAAAAACTTCCTAAAGGGGCTATTTCCCCATAACTTCAATTACTGCAACTGTTATTAATCAATTACCTTAATATTAATCAATTACTGCAACTGTTTATCTTGACCTTTTAACTCCATGTGGCACCACAACGGAATGACTTTCAACCAACCATCATTTTCAGAAAAATGGTGCACCACAACATCGGGGACTTCACGTTCTTGGGTTCCTCAATCAAACGATTCCAGACCGGTGGATTGGAAGGGATGGGCCAATTCCTTGGCCACCACGTTCATCAGATATCACTCTCCTGGGCTTCTTTCTATTGGGCTATGTTAATTAAAGATGTCGTGTATCGAACAAAGATGCGGAACATTACGAGACTCGCTTCGCAGCCCGGAAAGTGGCGTTCTCTGAACAAACGTTGCCCTCCACAACATCCCGAAAAAATCGTTCTCTCAGAGGCAAAAATACGGCCTTCCCAAACAAAATGATTGCAAGTAGGAGACCTACATCCTCTCACTCACAAGATTCTAGTGCTCAAATGACAGGAGACTTGCTAACAGCTGCCAGTAACCCCGTCAGACAATGTGTGTCACCTTCCGAAGCAACGTCAGCAACCATGCAACCAATATCACCGGATGAGGGAAAACATATCTGCCAAACCTCCAGCAATCATTTGAAGGTTCGAAGCAGTCAAGTCTCAGCCGCAGCACCACGACCACCTGATGCGCTTCATCTCAACAGGCTAAACAGCGTGCAAGCTCCCCAGCTCTGCGTCAACAACAACGCTCCGAATTGTTCGCCAGCGACGGGGACACCAACACCATCCTCATCAGTGGTACAAGACAGAATAGTTGATATTAATAAGGACATTTCGAGCGTGGTAGACTCTTCTCATTCTCCAAATTATATGTTCGATAATATTCGCGCACAAACCGATACTGGCAGTAAATTACCCCAGAGCGTAAGCTGCGACAACATAATAAAAATTCCAGTACAGAGCAACAGAAAAAAAACACAGTTACTTCTTTTACTGGCTACTTGCACCCGCTTCAAATAACAAGCTCTCAAAAAATTCCTGAAATTATTCACAATTTGTCTCTAACAGCAGCGTTTTTCAATAAATCCCTAAAGGCCATATTACACGAGGCAACAATTGCTCCAAAAAGCATCAACAGATGCTTCTGAGAGCAACGGACTGCAGTTGCTGGGCGAGTTTTCGTTTTCGCGCTTGTTCAAAAATCTCGTGCCGAGTCGTGCACCTCAGAGCGATGGTCTCGATCCGCCACACAATTGATAAAAGAAGCCTTTCATCAATGTCCTATGCTATGGGACACCGTCTCCCGCTGAGCCAACATAAACTCGGTCCGCCATTCAATAGAAAGTCGAAGGATTTAACACTTTGACTGCGGCAACTAGGTATTAAGTTCACCACCAAACTCAAATTTTAAGTCAATTATAGTAAACTATTTTGAAAATTCCAAACATAAAATGAATCGTGCCTGTATTTAGTTTTGATTAAATATTTATGAAAATTGAGTTTGCGACTATTGGTCGGTCAGCAGCAATAGTCGAATCGTTTTGTGGAAATTTCTTCCGTGTACCACAGTGGCGCACGTCGCAGCCAAAGTGTTAATAAATGGCGCAGTGTCCTATAATATGGAATGCTAATAAGTCTTATATAAACAATTAAATATCATTTTAGGCATATAATTAGTCGTAATTTCTGTACAAATAAAGTGGAATATTACCATTTACCATTCATTCGTGACGTTTCATTTTCAAATGCTGTAACTTTTCCATATATTGGAATGTTTATCAGGTAGTATTTTATGATAAATAAAGTGGTCGGAAAGTTGAAAAAGAATAATCCATAGGTTTATAAGTTTAAACAGTTTAGCTGAATATGATGTAACTATCGAAGCCATCAAAAAAATAGAATAACATTAGTAACTGCCACAAAAGTGTCAGGAAAAATGAAGATTGACTCTATGAAGTCAGGTAACTGAATGTGCATTCATTTTTAATTCTCTATCATAAGTAGCGGGTAGAAAAATAGGCAATAATTTATTCAGCTTCTAATGAAGAAACCATTTAATATGTTATTTAGACTTGAACCTAACTATATCAATATACTGTGGAGAATCCACACAAATAGGTTTAATGGTAAACGGGGAACGACAGCAAAGAAGTTTATTCAACGCTGCAAGTAGCAGTATATTTAGATGAAACGAACCATTCAAAAAGGCCGAACATCAGGATCGTAGGTTCACGAGCCATGAACAAGAATTAATCAACTAGGACAAATCTTAAGACTAATGCCGGCACAGCGTATAAGATTACAAACTACATTAATTCTAATTAACAACAACAAAGTTCAGGAACGAAGGATCTAGGGTTAACCTAGATAAATGAAAGAAAGGCGATCCCTATGAATTAACAAAAATGGCGACTCCTTGCATGGTGGCTAAAACGCAGCAGCACTGTTTCCACTATGAAGGCGCGAAAACATGCATTCTTCAGCGGCGATCCTAATCAGCTTGCGGCGTGGTGTCGTGGTTCTTCTGGGACAGACTTTCGCCGTGTTCAAGGAAACGTTAAGAAAGGGTTGTTTTGGCCAAGCAACCATCTTCTAAAAGACCCGACATTGGATTATATGCTCTCGACAATAAAGCACGGCATTTCTGAGTTCTACAAACTGCGCTTCAAATCGAGCTTCTCCAACTGTCAAGCATCACTTGAATACCAGCCAGCGAACCTCTCCCCCTCTACGAACCCCCCCCCCCCCCCCCAGTGGACTTCGGACTCTCTGTCACGTAGACGACGCCTGAGCCCGAGATCATTTCAAGACACTTCTATATTTCTTCGTGTATTTAAACTTCTTCCTGCGAGACCTAAAATGTTGTTCATTCTACATAAATTACTTGCCATTTAATTATAAAGCTTAATCCATTTGAATCATCTCCCAACGCTTGCTATTTTCTGAGATATTTTCACGTAAAGCTTCAAAATAGGTAACGCGTTTGTTCTAACTCGAAACGGCGTCGCATAGCCCCTCCTGGGCAGTGTGTGGAAGCGGCATTAGGTCCTGGGCCGTCAATTGGGCTAGACGTGTGAACTTCCGCTCACCCTTGCGGGTGGAGCGGGGGGAAAGTGTTAACTCAAAGTTGTATTGAATTGTCGGCCGCTGTTCGGGAATACCACAGCTAAGTATCCCATATGCTCATCTATAATCTCATTGATCCTCTATAAGTAGCTTCATGTATTAGGTATAGATTAATCTTGTTCGATGTAACTTCTAGACGTTCTTTACTTCTCTGTTGATTACCCAGCGCCGAGACCTCATCTCACAACTAAGATGTGCTTCTCATAATTATCAATATGTTTCTCTACTAAATGATTCAGCTCCGAGGCTCCAACTCATTTAAGATGTTCTTGTCAGACTTCTCAATATGTTGGTAATCTATGTTTTCATCTATTGTTTCACGTTAAAAGGCTTCACCGATTTACCTCAATGCCATAGCGCGAATTCTTGTGATTTATGTCATCTAATAGTTAAGAATTAACTCAATCACCGAGATCTGATAGCATTGTAATTATTTAGAACCTCAAATATGCTGTGTACTTCGTTAGTCGCTTCTTATTTCCACATGTATCACCCCTTTTGTTAATTGAGTTTAAAGAAGTCATCTTCATAACATTAAATTACGTTTCAACCATCTCGTCATTTACCTAATGAGGCCCTATTTGATTTGTTATAATATCATGATTGACTGCAACTAATGACATTGAAAAGTCACTGCATGTTTCGATCTTTAATGAAATTACAAAAATATAATAAATGAGGCCTTCTGTCTCGATCACCAACCTTGAGATTCCTGAAACCGAAAAGAAAATGACGATAAATAATACGATCAAAGGATTACCTCCTGAAATTGGCCAGCAAATAAATGCGACATTGATAAGAATTACGATTACGGCTTCGATGAGAAACCAAGTTCATGACATATGGTGCCAAGCGGTGGCGGATCTTTATCTTTAATCGTCTCCGAAAGAGACCGCTCAAATTTGTCACGCTTACCAATTATCAACTACTAAAAATCACTAAATTATGCCGCATTATGATCAAACTATTTTGATAAAATAGCATCACGATCTACCAAACCATTTCAAATTATATAAAATCCGCCTCAAATACTTCATAAAAATTGCATTTGATCGGACAGACGCAAACTCAACTAGTAATAGATGACTATTCATAACACTCAATATTGTATCAAGGTGTTTAGTAATCTATATCATTGTATCCCGCTTACGTTTAAATTGTTTCTATTTCGTGCCTATTTACTAATATTCTGCCGTTTTATTTCAATTGCAAGCCTATTTGCTTTTCATTTCATTGTGTTTATTTACTTTAAAATTATTAGGATGTCTAACCATGCTTTCTACTTTGATTTATTACTTTTGTGAATCTATTTACCTTTCATTTATTGTGTTTATTTACTGTGAAATTATTCATATGTCTAATCATGTATTAATCTCTGTTTGATTTATGAATTTTCTCAATAATCATGCTGCAGATTAACCGTTTCTAATCAAAAATTTTAATCCCAATTAAGAATCTATTCTGAGTTTCTTATATCATTACGTCGTTTTGTGTTGATTGTTCGTGTGTTGAAATACCCAATATATGAAGCAGTTAATTCCAAATGATTTAAAATTTAAAAATCAAGCGTCATTCGATTGAATATTGCACAGTTTCTCTATGAGAATAATTAATTTGAGTAGGACGCTGTGGAAACTCATCTGTACACCATGAAACTCTCGGCGCCATTTTCTTTTAGACAAAGGGAGACGTCGGAGACCGCACAGCTCCGCACTCTTGATAGCGGCAGCCAGAATCATATTCTGAAACTTACCTGGAGCCTTCGCACTCTATCATCTTAACTTCTCATTTGGAATCTTAAAGTTCAAGAACTTAACTTCTGAAATTAACATCAACGAAATTTTATTTAAGAATCTCCTAGACAAAAAAAAAATTTTATTAAAAACTTTCAATTAAAGTGCTTATTAAAAATTTCTTCGTACACTCACACATCAGCGGAAGCTTATCTAAAATGAGTATTCCATTCCATTATAAATCTTCTCTACGGAATGCCGATATCACATGCATTATGTACGCTCAAAAATTGATGTTACGTGTAAATTTTTACATGTAGAGAAATTATTATCTTTTGATAAATTAATCCTCATGTTTTATTCTGAATTTTGACGCGATGTTTTGTGTAATTTGACATGTTGAGGAGAAGTTTGAGGGTGGATGTTCGTTTTTGGAGAGTGTAATGTGTGTGAGATGTGACCTTGGGGAGATGCGAGGCTGCGAGGTGTGGTAGCAGCTGCCTAGCCCGCACGTTGTTTATAAATTCAGCCCAGTCCTCCGACTCCTTATCGACTTCCTGCCTTTGAGGCACTGCCACGCGTGGCTGACTCACTCTCGAGCCTCATAGAACATGTAACGACATGGCAGCGTTTGATAATCAAATAAGATGCTCGATGTTTAGGATATTTTAGTATGATGTTTGAATGTATTTTGCGAGATAGCGTAATGATGAATTTTGTTTGTTATTCCTACTTACATATAATTCTTTGTCAACAAATTACTGATTACGACCACGAACTTGATGCCGAGGTGTAATTCATTCCCGTCTGGATTATTGTTTCTTTGTAAAGTAAATGTCACGAAAATTATGAATTAGTTCTTAAAATTTTCAGTACGAGCAAATTGATAATTCGTAACGAAGAATGTAATAATAACTATAAATATAAATAATTCGATTCTAACCCGGATGGTGTGCAGTCCATCCAATTTTAAAATTTAATGTTAATGTATTATCAGAAAATATTATGTCCTCTCCTTCCGAGAATCATCATTATTATTGCGTCAAAGCATATCGAATAAGAATGGAATAAAAATTAGGGTAGGCTAGAAGTATGTCCTTTCTGTAAACATGAAGTTACTAAAGAGTGAGATGAGTGTGGACTGATGTTGCGAACGCCTGCGTGGGAAAAGGAATGAAAAGTTTTGGATTTATAAAGCCGACAAATAACCATCATGGAACTTTCAGTCTTTTGCGGTGCTGTGGACGTGAGAGTCGACTTCAGTCTCCACGAGAGCCGCACTGCGCAGAGAGCCTCTGCCTGCTGAGCGACTACATGAACGCGGGCTTCGCATACATCTGTGTGCGTGACTGGACGTACACTGCGGCCCAAGCAGCGGCGGCGAGCATCACACATTCACACGGAGGCAGCGACAGCAGCGAGCGTCTCAATGAGGCGTCGGCGCGTACGTACGTCTGCGTGCGTGAGCGACCAGAACTACATCGCAGATCAGCAGCAGCAACAGCGGCGGCGACAGCGGACGTCTCGGCCAGGCAGCGAGAGGCAACACAACAGTGCCCGCACACACTCGCTTCACATACGCGTGCACTGCGTACATCTTGGCGTGACGACGGTCGGCGGCGACATGGATGCACTCTGCTACATACATGTGCGAAGCACAATACAGGCTGATGCAGCGAGCATCAGGCATGCGAGGAAGCAGCGGAGCAGCGGCAGCGAGCGTCCCGGCTGGAACACTCGCATACAACAACGCGTGACTCAGAGGCTTGCCCTGTCTCCATGACAACTCGAGGTAACCAAGCACGCTTGCGTCTGCTCACACACACACACTTGGCGCGCGAGGCACAGCTGGTTGGTGCGCGACGTGATGCAATCCCGGCGAACATCAACGATGGAGGATACGACAATGAAGAAAACAGAGCGACGATGTGCTGCGATTGATGGAGAGACGACCAATGATACGGCAACGTTTACATCACTATTTATGGTGAAGAAAAGATGACGGTTCCAGCCATTAAAGGGACACGTCCACTTCTATCTTAGATCCCGTGGAGTTCTTTAACTCGGAGTTTTTTCTGCAAGAGAGATGAAGAACAGGAGCACCCTCGGTCTCTACGCGACTGTAGGGCAAAAAAGGATTTTCCATGAAGTTTTTCAACTTTACGACTGCTGCATGTGGTAGTCATGACGGCGTGGGAGATCACCGACATCAATTGTTAGGAGAAGGTCCTGCCAAAGGACGACTAAAATTGTGTCATCTTATGGTGTCTCGATTCAACGCTTCCTAGTGAATGCAAACCACTCCCGTCCAGCTCCGTATTTGTCTTCTCGGAACTACTTTTCTTCTGATCAGTAGTCGCACGCGCACAGATCAAGGAGAAGGATAACATCGAGCGGGAGCTCGATACTTAAATGACGTCGGCGAGGATTTGTCGTGGTTCATCTGGGACAGACTTTCGCCGTGTTCAAGGAAACGTTAAGAAAGGGTTGTTTTGGCCAAGCAACCATCTTCTAAAAGACCCGACATTGGATTATATGCTCTCGACAGTAAAGCACGGCATTTCTGAGTTCTACAAACTGCGCTTCAAATCGAGCTTCTCCAACTGTCAAGCATCACTTGAATACCAGCCAGCGAACCTCTCCCCCTCTACGAACCCCCCCCCCCAGTGGACTTCGGACTCTCTGTCACGTAGACGACGCCTGAGCCCGAGATCATTTCAAGACACTTCTATATTTCTTCGTGTATTTAAACTTCTTCCTGCGAGACCTAAAATGTTGTTCATTCTACATAAATTACTTGCCATTTAATTATAAAGCTTAATCCATTTGAATCATCTCCCAACGCTTGCTATTTTCTGAGATATTTTCACGTAAAGCTTCAAGATAGGTAACGCGTTTGTTCTAACTCGAAACGGCGTCGCATAGCCCCTCCTGGGCAGTGTGTGGAAGCGGCATTAGGTCCTGGGCCGTCAATTGGGCTAGACGTGTGAACTTCCGCTCACCCTTGCGGGTGGAGCGGGGGGAAAGTGTTAACTCAAAGTTGTATTGAATTGTCGGCCGCTGTTCGGGAATACCACAGCTAAGTATCCCATATGCTCATCTATAATCTCATTGATCCTCTATAAGTAGCTTCATGTATTAGGTATAGATTAATCTTGTTCGATGTAACTTCTAGACGTTCTTTACTTCTCTGTTGATTACCCAGCGCCGAGACCTCATCTCACAACTAAGATGTGCTTCTCATAATTATCAATATGTTTCTCTACTAAATGATTCAGCTCCGAGGCTCCAACTCATTTAAGATGTTCTTGTCAGACTTCTCAATATGTTGGTAATCTATGTTTTCATCTATTGTTTCACGTTAAAAGGCTTCACCGATTTACCTCAATGCCATAGCGCGAATTCTTGTGATTTATGTCATCTAATAGTTAAGAATTAACTCAATCACCGAGATCTGATAGCATTGTAATTATTTAGAACCTCAAATATGCTGTGTACTTCGTTAGTCGCTTCTTATTTCCACATGTATCACCCCTTTTGTTAATTGAGTTTAAAGAAGTCATCTTCATAACATTAAATTACGTTGCAACCATCTCGTCATTTACCTAATGAGGCCCTATTTGATTTGTTATAATATCATGATTGACTGCAACTAATGACATTGAAAAGTCACTGCATGTTTCGATCTTTAATGAAATTACAAAAATATAATAAATGAGGCCTTCTGTCTCGATCACCAACCTTGAGATTCCTGAAACCGAAAAGAAAATGACGATAAATAATACGATCAAAGGATTACCTCCTGAAATTGGCCAGCAAATAAATGCGACATTGATAAGAATTACGATTACGGCTTCGATGAGAAACCAAGTTCATAACAGTGGCCCTCCGGAGGACTGGCCGCCAGGCCCCGAGAATCCCCTGTAGTTTAACGCAGCTCAGTAGGCCGATCAACAGCCAGGGTAGCCAGCACCGCACAACCGAAATGACAGCCTCCTCTGAGATCGCACCGCAGAATTAAAACCAGCTGTCTCGCATCGTTCCAGGTAGAGCAGCCTCAAGCTGGGCTTATGGAGCCCGAAGATGCAGATACTAGAAAAATGAAACAAATGAATTAATGCAATGAAGAAATCAATGGAGTAAGAAGTTATTCATAATGATTTTGCAGCAAACAGGAACATTATAGCAGTACTATTTCATAGGCTAACCTGAGTTTAATTATGCCTCAGTGTGGAAGCCACTCGTAGAGTTGGAAAGATGGTAAACGTGAAGAAAAAGGCTCAAGTAAAGAGCAAGTTTAGGAAATATAATTAGGTTTAAGAGTCAATAGTACTACCCGGAGAGTTAGACAGCTGGTAAGCCGTCTTTCAGTTAGGCTCCAGGTAAGATAATTAAGTTAAGGAAAAAGGTTAAGGGCCCATTCCAAGCAAACTCGAAATAGATTTAGGTTACAAGAATTTAAGATATCATAGTATCTAGATATCGAAGATATTAAGTTTAAGGATTTAATAATTCAAGAAATTTCAAGATCACGCACACTCAGTCATACAATTAACAATGGCAAGGTTATCCATCAGAGCAATAGGACAAAGGTGATTAATTCATAAGAAATAGAAGCACAGATGGCTTTAGGAAATAGAGAGAATAGGTGAGGAAGCGATCCACCGGGATACGCGCTTGAAGACGTGCCACGGCTGAACACCGAGCGTCGGCACCCACGACTGCGGGACGCCTTTACTCTCGGGATTGATAGCCGCTGAGATCGCGACTAGAGGTCACCACCATAGCTAGGAAGTCGCAACTTAAATAAAGGAACGAAAGTGCAAGAGATACCAAACGGGTACCACTGCAACAAAGGGATCAACCCAAAGTATCAATAGGAATGAAAATGAAGCCCCAGAATCGCCGTAAAGCAGCTCCCACCTCACCTGGCCCGAGCCAAGCTGCAAAGGTACTAAAGTTTTAACTGCTAAGTATCTCTCAGGGCAATGGGGAATGTCAGAATTCTCCATAATACCAAATGAATGTGCTTAACACTTTGACTGCGACGTGCGCCACCGGTGGTACACAAAGGTAATTTTCATAATGCTGCTCACCGACGCAAACTCAATTTCTATAAATATTTAATCAAAGCTAAATGAAGGCACGATCCAGTTCATGTTTGGTATTTTCAAAATAGTTTACTACAATTTACTTAAAATTTGAGTTTGGTGTTGAACTTTATATTCAGTTGCCGCAGTCAAAGTGTTATTTAATTAAATTACTGTTCCTTTTGTTTATTTTTGTGCGGTATAAAAACACAAATTATTATATTTATATGCGAATATGAGCTGTAAAAAATATGTTAAAAATTTATTACAGTATGATGGTTTTATTAGTGCATTTAATATTGATTCTCACAAATTAAATATTATTTTCCTGGAAGTCAATAATACATCAAAAGAATTATATTGAATCAATAGTCGTATGACCCTTCAATCTCATCCATTGTTAGAGAATAAAGACAATAAATAATGCAAGGACATTTAAAAACGCAAAACAGGAACTAAGTTTTGTATACGTTCTTAATGCTTTTCATTTAATGACGAAATGAAGATGTCAAATGCCGCAGTCACTGCGAGCTACAACCTCCCTCTGCAATTGGCATGTGCACGCGCGTATACTCTCGCCTCCCCCTACCTTAAGCACCTCAGAGGTCTTATAAGCGGTGAGCTTATTAGGGCCCGCGCATTTGATCCGCATCCCTACCTGTACAACATCGCTACCAGTAAACGTCGCAGTTCACCAGCGTATCTCTACCCTTTGGCCTTCACATTGGTGGCCAGAGAGTTGACGGACCCACGAATTTAAGAAGATATAATTGAGGAGTGACGAAGATATAGTATTCGACGAGAAACCTACAGAAGTTTGAGAAGAAGATCCAGTGATTTCAGCAAATCTACGAGGCGGAGAAGACAGAAAACTGATAACTGCAGAGAGATCAAGAGAATTTCTATGAAGATCGTCTGGTGACGAGAATTATTGGAACGTCTAAGAAGAGGATCTGCAGAGACAGTGAGAGCAACGAGAAATCAATTATAAGGACAGCATCTACAAACAGAGATCTACAGAGATCTACGGAAAGAATGACTACAGAGCTAAAAACTACATCTACGAAGTGTCAGCCGACTACAGATGCGTTATCTTCATGCTACGGACGAAGCAGTAACGGTGCATCGCTTCCAACGTCTGCAGAGATCGCGACATCGTTCGACAACGACAACTAAACCTACAATTTAAGATAAGTAACGCAGCAACAATCAATTGTTATAATTGTTAGTCCCGTTGCAGCCTAGATATTCATTGCGCGTAAGGCAGACGGCAGACAGCGTGCAGCAGCAGAGGTAGAATTTTTTCAAGGCCAAACAAAGGCTGCACTTGCAGAGTGCAAGCAGTGTGTTCAATGACCCCTAGACATGAGCTATTTTTAAGAGTTTGAAAGAATTATTTTTTTTAAAGTGAGTGGTGCTATTTTCTTGGAGTGTGGTTATAAGTGAATTAACTAAATTTGTACTGCTTTAGTCACTGCTGTATTAATTTGTGTTTGAGCTACTGTTTAAGCTGTGTTGAGCAGTGATGTTATTTTTGTAATACCTAGACACCAAACTAGTAACGTAACTATGCCTGAAATTTCAGTAACCAGCGAGCCTGAACCGAGTACAATGACTACCACGGTTTTTTTTCTTGCGTAGATATATTGGCGAAAGAGACATATATAAGTATCCTTAAATGCCTTCTGTAGCCTGTGCAACATGTAGGTCATGTAATGCTACCTGTAATTGAGCGAGGCGGTCAGTTGCAAACCATGCTCTTTACAAGAAATCCCTGCTTGTTTGTGGGTAGGAAGGACATTTTTGGGGTGACTATATTTTGGACATTTATTGTGTCAGTTTTAAAAATCATAATTGAGTTTTTTTGCTGGTTGCGTCTGGTAGGATGTTGCAGGGGGGAAGTGCGTTCCAATTTGCCCAAAGGTAATGCTGAAGACCTTTGTAAAACTCAACGTTCAAGCAGTAGTGAATAAGGAGAGACTTGTCTGCAAGAAAATCATTGCATTATGATTGTTTGCAAGAAAATCATTGCATTATGATTGTTTGCAAGAGAATCATTGCATTATGATTTCGAGGAAGTACTACTGATCAAAGGATCAATTATTGAAATGATAATTCGCTGTATTAAAAGGACAGGAATTGATTGGAGTATGATGTACAAGTGGTATAATGCAGTAAAATGATGAAATATGTGCTGAAAAATGCAATGTGATTTCGAGAATTAAGTATATATTAAAGTAGGAAGGAGTAAAGATACTCTTCCGAGTGAAGTGAATCATTGTTCTGATGATACCATTATTCTGATGATACCTGATGTTATTGCTCTGAGTATGAAAGAAGAAATATGTGAGAAAAATAGAGAGCAAAAAGAGAGCAGAGACCGCGGCAGAGTTAGTGTCCGTG
Source organism: Morinoia aosen (assembly GCA_030386875.1). Taxonomy (NCBI): domain Eukaryota; kingdom Metazoa; phylum Arthropoda; class Malacostraca; order Amphipoda; family Talitridae; genus Morinoia; species Morinoia aosen. The sequence goes on from CM059561.1 coordinate 11,664,314, forward strand.
AGAGAATTAAAATAAGGAAGAGAAAGACTCTTCTAGTGTACGTAGATGGAAAACCCAGAAGAGGTAAGCCCAGAGAGGTAAACCCAGAAAGGTAACCCCAGAGAGGTAAAAGATACCGACAAGGCTGTGGATATATCTGGTAAATGGTTTAAGGTTACCAGGTAAATTTACCAGCGAGGTCGAGTAATACTGTTGAGGAATAGTATTAAAGTAATGCGCGCAGACAAGTGTATAAGCTTTAGGAGAAGCTGTTACCGTTGATTTTCGATGGGACTCTGATTTTAGTTCATAATTTCATGTGGTGGAAGTAATACCATTGATACCATGACGGTCAGAGTTTAGCATTGTAGATTGCGGTTGTCATTGTGCTGGCGAACAGAAGTACCATCGAGAGTAATAATGAGAGGCGATAGATGCCCATTAATTAACCACACGTGGTGGTCTGGTAATTAGTTAAGAGTAACGAGTAATAGAGTGTAGAGTGTGCAGAGTGTGCAGAGCAGCACGCATAATTTCATGTGCAGTTGAGCTGCAGCGCTTGCAGTACGAGTGAGTAGTATTTGCAGTTTATTTGTTGCATTGGCTCAAGGCCGCAAGTACCATGCAGGCATTGAACTCTAGCAAGGCCGTGAGTGCCTTACTTTCGGTGGCTCTGTTTAGCAACAGTTGACAGCCGAGGTACGACGGCGTGGCTATGAATATGACTGGTGAATAGTCATGAATAAGATGTGTTTTGGATAATTGACGAATAATTGAATAGTGGAGACTGTTAAAAGTAATAACAAAATTTGATTTATTTCTTAGTTATTTGTTAACCGAGAGTGGCTGTTTTTAATGTTTTTTGAGCACGTTTACGATCTAGTGCGTCATAACAGTCATTTTTGCAAGCCTTCTAGAATTTCATAATCAGTAGAGTTTTATGTTGTGTAATTTGAAATTAATCAAACGCAAAAGAATGTAAAATTTATCGTCGTCTCCCAAAGTTTCCATGGGACAATTTACAACTGATTTAACGATTAAAATTTAGAGTATTTTACGTCAATATTGATTTTTACCTATACAACAAATCGTGTTTTTACCGTAAAAAGTATGTTCTTATGTATTCAATTGTGTCTTTTTGTTGTATTTGCTTATGCTTCATGTTAACCTTGCATACGCTTTAGTATTTAACTATTTTGATTAAGTCGTTACCGTAACGTGATATGTGAAATGTTAAGTAACCGTTCACAGTATGAAAGTATAACAAGAGCAGAATAATAATGTTCTTAAGTTCTTATGTTCGTGCGTAGAAGACGCACGTGATTGTTGGCATGTTTTGCGAGAATTGACGACTTTGCACATATTTAAATCTTTTTTTTGCCGTGCATTGCCTGGGAACGTTTCAAGTGCGCACTCTCATGTCTCGATGACAATTAATATGCTGAATTCACACTTTAAATACAGATTGGAAAATTCTAGCGACATCCGGCTGCTGATGCCGAGGTTTTAACACGGAGACAGTGTTTTCGATCTCTCAAGAAATTAAATGCCTAGTCGGAATTCAGCTGATCTTTATTGAGTCAGCATTCATTTTCTGAGAAACCTTAAATCATAATAAGAGACTTGTTTTTGCTGGACATTTAAATCATTGACTCAAGTTTTGAGAAAGTTTACTCGTCATTAACTAAATAGTAAGATTCGGTAAACGATCACTGACACTAAAGGTGTTTCTCATTTTACTTTATTCAATCATTCATGTACTAAATTTTGCGCTTTAACCATGCTAATCTTCTTGTTTCCGTTCCGATTTCAGCTTCGCGTGGATGTACGAAAGCACAGCCTGGCGTCGAGCGCCTGTCAACAAACATAGACGGCCTTGACGACAGTTAATTAAGCCATCGCGCCCAGTCAAGAGATTACTGAAATTCACATTCGCGCGCAGTGATTTCAAAAGAGTAACTTACTTTGAAGATTTAATATGGTGTTAATATTTTACAGTGTTACTTTACCAACGTTGGTGTTGCGAACGTGGTTTAAGTATATTTAGAAACTTGAAAGTAGGTAACTATAAATTCAGTCGTTCAAAAATTATGGACTTTGTTTACATTTTATTACGCTTACATTACGATAATTTGAACAGTTTAGTGATTATTCTTTATATTTCAGGGTGCGAAACCCGATCTTTATATAATCGCTAACTGATTTCATACTTGATGTTCTATATAACCGTGTATTGGATTTGATTCCAGCTTACTCCACGTTCTATATCGTTCTATATCGTTGTGTTACCGATAGAATTAAGTTTTACGAGTCTACGGCACTCTGCTAATCTCATAGTTGTTTTACTAATAGTGGAAAAGTTCTGTCCTAATTGGTGTGACGTTTAGCTTTAGCATTATAACAATCAATAACAATAACATACGCGTTTGATAACAATAACTTTAACTAACGTCTATTCTGAAGTCTACAGAAACGCATACGACGATTTGTAATCATTATCTAACGTCAATATTTTCTTTTTGGTGAAAACTTTATTGATTCTTGAATTTGATATCCATCTAATTTCATTTTTTTCTGAATTATTTTTCGTTACCTACGAGGTAATAGCGTTGTTCATTATAAAATTTTCCGAAATTGCCTTGCCGAAGAACTCGTGTTTTGCTCGGAGTTACTATAATCTTATAATCCCTAGGTTTATTTTGTTTGCTTTGTTTAGTTATAATACTTATGTTTATGCGCGATTTTGCAAAAGTCAAGCAGCGATGTTCAAACAATTTGGTAATGTTTTCTGTAGAGGTGTTTACGGCGGTCACTTTTCTGAAATTATCCATGTGATTACCTGAGGTCTAAATTGTTTGTCATTTACGAAATTGTTGCGACATTGAAAAATTGTTGCGACATTACACTTTTAATTGCGAGAGAAGCGAAATCATTCGTCGAAATTATTAATTTTGACCATTGATGTTTATTGATGAGAATATCTTACTTCCCTTTGCTGTGTCTTGTTGACGCAAGTAAGTATATTGTAAGTTCAATAGTTGTGCTGTTTTTTTTTTGTAGCAGCTAGTGTTGTATTCATTTTCAATGTTGAGGATAAGGGCATTATGTTATATCGCTTCAGCGCCTTGGTACTTCTTGCTTGTGTTGCCAAGTATTATTGATAATTATTGAGCTAAGTACTGTTACTAAATTTGACCAAATTTATTCGTTTTGATCTTTTAAGGGTGAAGAAAAACGATTCAATTATGTACCAGTTTATTTCCGAGTTAATAGAATTACTTTTGAGCAGTACACACATGTGAGGCGGATTTGATTTTTAAATTTAGAGTTTGTGTTTTTTTCCGCCCGAATATTGTTTTTGGATATATTGTTTATTGCCAGAATATTATTCATAGCTAAGTACCTAAAATTGTTGGAGGGGGGAGGTAATGTGCACGCGCGCATACTCTCGCCCCCCTACCCTAAGCACCTCAGAGGTCTTATAAGCGGTGAGCTCATTAGGGCCCGCGCATTTGGTCCGCATCCCTACCTGTACAACATCGCTACCAGTAAACGTCGCAGTTCACCAGCGTATCTCTACCCTTTGGCCTTCACAGGCAACGCCACACTGGTTGCCTAGTGTGATAGCGCACCCACAAGTTGCGTCATTTCAGTTGCCGTAACCGAGGCAAAGTGTTGCCTCGTGTAATAGGGCCTTAAGACAACGTGAGCCTCCTAGCCCGTCGTCGATTTTCTCTACAGTGTCAAACATTCAGAACTTAACCGAGCAACTTTTTGCTTTAAATTCACATATAAGTTCTCAAGACCTTGCACCTGTGGTACCTGCTAATATCTCTTGTGAAGTCGACTCCAATTGTGGAGAACCTCATGATACTTTGCTGCTAAGTGACAATATCCAAAGCATGATCAGAAGGAAGGACATCGATCGCTCGTGCTGGATCCAAACTGTTCCCTCTGGGTGCATCGATGGCCTTCTCCATACTATAAATTGCCTGCCTAGATTTAAAAATTATGTACTAAGTTTTCATGGTCTCTGCCACTCGCCCTCAGACCTAGCTCGAATCAAAAAACTAATAGTAAGGAAGTACGCACTTTCTCGTATTTATATTACCAATGCTTGCAGTGTGAAAGAATTCAACAAAGCGATGAATTTTTGCAAAAACCTGGGTTTAAACTTGATAAAATTTCAAACTTACCCAGATAATGAAAATGGTGACGCACTCAATAACTTTCATTGGCCTCGTACCCAGGAAGAAAACTTTTGTTTTCTTGGACAACTTGCATTGAAATCAACATTGCGAATCACCGTGCTATATTTTCCACATTTCAACAAATGTCAAGCAATAAATGGAATTGTAGATCATTCCAATGAATCGAAAACTTCACGGAATGAAGCAATTAGTCTCACTTTAAACTTTGAAAAAGAAAATAAGCCTATGCACATCACTGCACATGGTACACCAAATCCTTCCAACTTGATTGCGTCATCAAGCAGAGCTCTGAGTAACTCACCCACCCACAGCATGAGGACCGTGAATAAGCCTGAGCCTTTCCCTGACTCGATCTCAGATAAATATAATGTCAGCACGAAAAATAAATTTGCGCTTCTTGCAACAGACACAAATTGTGACTATGACATGCCTTCCTTTTCAACCAATCCTCAACTTTCCAGTAAGTACGCAGGAACAGAGGAAAGTCAAGCAAATAACGATATTCAGAACTATTCCAAATAAAATCAAATCATTCGAAAAAAATTATCGCCCAACAAGCCTATTTTCGGAAATCAAAATCCTTTGCGCAGTCACGTAGAGAATCACTCCAATGGAAAAAAACCCTTGAAAAAATCTCCTGCCTCTGCCAGGCGACCTCGAACGACCAAACAGATACTGCTCTCGCAAAATCAGCAGTGAATCAAATTTGCACACGCGTTGCAGACACACTTGACGACTTGAAAAAACGATCGCTCAAAATGGAGCCTGCTTATACTTTAGGTGACGGACACTGTCTCCTCCACGCAGTAACGACACAGCTTGCTTCTCAACAAATACTGAAATGGAATTATATCTCTGAAAAACGCCATCAAAACTGAGAGCTCCAGAAACAAAGACCAGTATGCAAAATTCATTGACAAGAACAGTGGTAGTTTCGAACAACTCATCGATAAATACATCGATAGAAAAGTCTTCGATCACGCAGTTAGAGACCTCATACCCCAAATACTTTCTAATGTGACGAGAACACCAGTTCACATATTTAATGAAAGAGACAATGGGATTTCGAAGACGACAATCTCCCCTACATCAAATGCTCTGATAAACTGTCCTCCGGTAAGCATACACCGGGAACAGGACCACTATAGCGCCCTTTTGAAAATGCGTGATGGAAATCGTGTTGCTCCCGCCCCCATTTTGTGACTAAATAACATTGATCAAATTGAATTTCTTCCTTAAACTGAAATCACAAACAGTGAACGCGGCAATAAAGACCTAGAGACAAATTCTAAATGCCCTGCTAGACCTAACAAATGCAATAACTCCACTAAAGATCTGCCTATGGAGATAAATAATATCAAAATATTGCTCATAAATGCTCTCAGTTTCAATGGTAAAATGGATGACGTACGAGTAATGTTGATCACAAACGATATCGATATTTTATGCGTATCTGAAACATGGTTCGATTCACGAGTCGAAAGCTCATATCTCAGCAATACCGGGTACACATTGTACCGTTATGACGGAGTCAAGAGTAAGAAAGGTAGAGGTTCATTCATTTTCATCAAAGATATCTACTCTACATCCTTATTTCCGATAAAATAAAAATGCGAAGACATAGAAATGGTTCGGCTCAATGTTCAAGTAAACAAACACAAGTTTTTCATAATCGGCAGTCTTAACAGACATCCGTCAGCATCTCTACGTCCAACATTAGATTTCATTGAAAATACGCTTAAATCAATCTCTGCAGCCAAAAAGTCTTTCTATGTTTTCGGAGATTTTAACGTAGATCTGACAAATAAAAACAATCAGCTAAGCAAGATGCTGCCCAGACTTAATCTTTCTCAAATGGTCCAAGAACCAACGCGAATTACCAACACTTCTAAAACTCTTCTTGACTTAGCAATTACAAACAATCCCCAAGCAGCACTCAGCACAGAGATCTTATCGTCCTTTTCTGATCACCATTCGGTAGAATACCGAATAAATATTGCAAAAGAGAAACAGAAATCTAGTTACATTACATATCGCATGAAAAACCACTACTACCCTGAAATATTTCAAGAAAAGCTATTCAACAGATTGAGTGAATTTCAAAGCATGGAAAACACCGATGATGTCAATCACAAATTTCGCTTTTCAACGAAAATTTCGTATCAGGCCTAACGAATGCGCACCTTTCACTACGAAGAAAGTTAAGCCAAGAATTTCTAAATGGATAACTGATGAGATAAAACAGTTGAGCAGAGCTAAAAGAAATTCTCAGCGTTGAGTACAAACTGAGCAAATCAGATAGTACGCGTTGAAAATTATATAAAGATCATGAGAAGATCCTACGAAGAAACGTTAGGGAAACAAAACGGGACTACTTCCGCAAAGAACTATTGGCGGCAAAAGAAAACCCAAAAAGAACTTGGGAAATCCTTAGAGAACATGCTCAGTATAAAAATTCAGACTGCAAAAGAACTTTTGACAACCCCTCAAAAACGGCGAATGACTTTAACACTTTCTTCTCATAAGTTGGCGAAGATATTTTCAATGAAGTATCCAGGACAGTTTCAGACACATCTACAGGTGCAAATCTGAGCGATGTTTCATCCCCAAATAATAGAAACAAATGGAGACCAAAGCCGGTTAGCGTCATAGAGATACGAAAAATCTAATACTCCCTAAAGAATACTAAAGCGACTGGACATGATGGCATAAGCCTCCAACATCTAAAAGACAGCTTCTCTGTCACAGCACCCCTCATTCGCTTGATAATAAATACATCTATAGCCACAAACAAGTTTCCCGATCAATGGAAACTATCCATTATTAAGCCATTACATAAATCTGGTGAAATCGACAAAGCGTCAAACTACAGAACAATCAGTCTCCTGCCTGTTATGTCCAAAATATTAGAAAAAGTAATAACAAACCAGCTCTCGTCTTACATAGACGAGTCACATCTACTGCATCGCAATCAATATGCTTACAGAAGGAATACCAGTACTCAAGTTAAACATAACAGAAAAAATTTACATTGATATTGACAAAAAAATAACTCTCCTACTATTGCTTGATCTCTCCAAAGCTTTCGACAGTGTTGAGCATAAGAACCTTCTACAAAAAAATTTCAAACCTCAGAATAGACACTCAGTGGTTTGAAAGCTACCTACTAAACCGCTCTCATGCAGTGTGCCTGAATAACAAAATGTCATCATTCACACCAGATAATTTTGGCCTTCTTCAAGGTTCAATCATCGGCCCGCTCCTATTTTCAATATTCATCAATGATTTCCCCACCATGCCACCAGCAAACACAAAATTCTCAATGTATGCTGATGGCGTACAAATTTCCATGGCAAGCTCAACAGCAGATTTAAAAGAAACACAAGCCAACGCTGAAAACTATCTGAGAAATCTGAAATTGTCGTATGACCATAAAGGCCTCAAACTTAACGCAAGTAAAATGCAATGCATTATTTTTGGATCACAGAATGCGACTAAACATTTACCACCATTCACGCTAACATTGGATACGATACAACTCAACCAGTAGATAAGGTAAAAAATCTTGGTGTTTGGTTTGACAAAAATATGACTTCCAATTCACACGTCGAAACAATGTGCAACAAAATTAACGGAACCTTGATGTTCTTTCATCGCATTAAGAACACACTTGACGAAAAATCTAGATTATAAGTAATTCAGTCTTTAGTTTTATCGCGTCTGGACTACTGCAGTCTTGTGGGGGGGAGATTTACCTCAATATCGTCAGGAAGAGTTGTAAAAATGTATAAACTTCACCGCCAAAGTGGTATGCAACGGAAATTTCAATAAATACGATCATGTTCCCCTATTTTAAGAAAACTCGACTGAATTCGAATACTGAACAGATTCATGATCCAAAAAGCTCGACGAGTGTTCTCCTCTCTGTACCTCCCCCAAAGTAATGCAGAGGTGGTAACATTTTCCATCTAATATCCCAAACAAAAAACTAAATCGGAGGAATGATGTCTTAGTCAGTTACTGTTCATCTAACGTGTGACAGAAAAGCTCTCTCGGCTTCTGGAGCTTTTTTGTGGAACAAGCTTCCCCAGCATATCAAAAACTATAAAACTGTAAATGAATTTAGATTAAATTTGTCACGTCATTTTGCATCTCTGTCATAGTAGCATTTCGGTGTGAATTTCCCATCTACCTGAAATTTTAAGTTTCCTGATATTTCTGATAGAAAATTGGAAACTATTTCATTTTACGTTTGCTAAGCCATTCTAATATTCATCTTACTTATTTCTGCCGACAATAATGAGCACCACAGCCGTCAGTTCAATGCAGCGGAACGAATTTTTTTCCATAATTAGGAGTATTTCCTCATCTTTATTTTGTTATTTTTTTCTTTTCTGAATTAATTTTTAACATCCGTATGACGAACATACCCTGAAATACATTTTGTGTGTACACCAATATACAGGTTTATGGATGTGAGGGTTGTGCAAAGTTTTTAATGAATTAAATTTTGGCTAACGTTGTCTCGCATTTTCAAAATCATTCTCGAAGTTGTTTTCAATCGATTTCGGCGGAGCTGGGGGGAAGGGGTAAAATAAGCATTTCATTTATTCTTTTTATATTTTTCCGTGCGTTCAGCGCACACTATCACTGAACTTTCAAATCGAAAAAACTCTAAATTTCCCTAATTAAAATTATCACTTTGGACCATTGTTTAATCTACCTATATATGTGCCAAATTTTGTAAATATTCGCCACTCAGATGTAATATCCGGCCACAATGTTATTCCATTTTATCCCATGTACACATGTTCGTATAATGCTGAAGAGTTGTGTTGCTTCTTGACTGTAACCTGAGTTTTCTTAAAAATTTCTATGAAGAAATTAAAAACCAACTCATTTTTACATTTTTCGAAGTCTTCTTTTCCTCTGAGTTATTTTTTCCGAATAATTTCTTAGGATTACAGTGAGCTCGACTGCCATTTTCGATGTAGTAGAAGTTATGTTTTTATCTTTTTATTATATATATGTATTTTTTTTTCTTTCATTCATTTCCAACAAGTATATATATTAATATGTGTGTGTACGTATGTAGGTATATATATATCTACATAAATAGATATACATGTTTCTATTTCGTTTCTTTACGCGAAAACCATCAAGTTAATAAATTTCATTGTACTAGCAAAATGATACAAAAATAGATCTATCACTTCCCCAGAGGGCGTTTCTGTGAATCGGAATAATGACAAATACAATTAGTGAAATAAAGTGCAATTTGAGCATATGAATCGTGGTAAAATTATATTTCTGTCCGTATGTTGTACAAATATGAATTTTGATGTTGAGTATAGGTTTGTTTACTCATTTTTGCCAAAATTTTGTAGATATTTGTCAATCATGAGTGGAACCGGCTTACACTGTATCTCCATTTTATCCCATGTACCCATGTATGCATGATATTGCAGAGAATATCGAGAAGATATGAAATATGTTTTTTTTGTTGTTGTTGTTGTTTCTCGACGGTAACTTGAGTTTTCTTAAAAATTTTTTTAGGAAATTAAAAAACCATTTAATTTATACGTTTTTCGAAGTACTTTTTTATTCCTTATTTTTCCTCAGGTTATTTCTTTCGATTACACATATGAACTACTTGGCTTGGCTGTCATTTTAAATGTCATTTTAAATGTAGAAAGAGCAAGAATATTTCTTATGTTCATTAGTATTTTTCTTATATTCATTTTCAATACGTATATATATATGAATATGTGTGTGTAAGTGTGTGGATGTGTGTGTATGTGGGCGTACGCAAATATGAATGTCTATGTATCTGTGTGTTCACATGCACACGTTCGAATATATATATACACACATGTGCATACATATGTTTCCATTTCTATTTTTTGCGTAAAAGCAAAACCTCAAGACACATTACATTTACCTAAAGGTCTGCGATCAGTTAACACTGAACCAAATTCCAGAAATAAAAACAAATTGATTGCTCATGCTTAATTATTCATAAATCGATCTATCACGGCGCCGAAGGGCATTTCTGTGAATAGAAGAGATTAAAAGTATAAACAGATAAATGAAATAAAGCGCTCGTACAAAAATTATCTCTATATTTGTATGCTGAACAAGCCATGCATTTCAGTTTGTTTACGCATTTCTAGATGTGCGTGCTGTGTTGCGCGATGTTCTATATAAATTATTCGTGACTAACCTTTTTTCTCAATATTTGATTGTCATTTACGATTGTGTTTCAATCTGCTCCGGTATAGCGTTTTTTGTCTTTTTCTTACTTCGATAATTTCTACTAATAACTTGGGAGTTCCGAAGAATTCTTTAGTAGTATTCGAATTATTTATAAGTTGTTAGCCATCTCTTGGAATTTAAAATATCCAAATAATGATGATATTTTTCATTTCTTATTCAACTACCCCTTGACAGAGTTAGACTATTAGCACGTCACGTATGGTTTGTCGATTAGTACGCCTCTTTTGTCTATTAATATGCCTCGTATGGTCTATCTACTTGAACAACTATGATAGTTTGTCCATTAGTACACCTAGTATAGTTTGTTTATTATTATGCCTCGTATGGTTTATCTATTTGCACACCTCGGATGGTTTGTCAATTAGTACTCCTCGTATGGAACTTTTGTTTTAGGGCGTCTTATATTAAGAAATTTTTAAAAGCCAATATGTTGGCATGTATCTCATGTGGCAACTTGGAAATAAACGTTTTTTTTTCTTTTTTCATTATTGACCTAAAGCGAAGGATAACTTATGTCATTGCAACAATTTATGAGACAATACTACAGCAAACATGGGTAAAAATCTAGTACCGTCTTGATGTGCTTCGTGTAACAAGAAGTCTATAAAATGAGGCATAAGATTTTAATAAAAGCTGAAAACAACTAAACTTATCTGAATACAACATACTATCAATTGAATTTCCTAGAGATTTTTGAAATAGAAAAAAGGCTTTATAAACACCCTGAACTTTTTATTAACACGCTGAAATTTTTTCATAGACAAAGACGTTACGGGAATCTTGACACTTTGCTCAAGTAGAATCTGATTTTAAATTACGATTTGGAATTATTATTTTGTCACTAGAACAGAACGTATTTGCTCATTTATTTCAAGTTCTGTAAAAAATATTCCCTCATAAGCTTAGTGAGCTTGAGTTTCACATCAACTTTCTCATCGCAAACGTTATGAATCCTATTCTTCTCAGTCGAACTGTATGATTTCAGTAGCTGGCGTTCACACTACGAGCGGAGCAGAAAGGCGCGGAGCAGAGCAGCAATAATGCTTGCACATGTTTGATTGCAGAAACGCTTGGCTGTTCACACTGCAAGCGGAGCGGAGCAGCGCGGAGCTGAGCGGAGCAGCGCGGAGCTGAGCGGAGCGGAGCGGGGCGCCCGGGAAATTCGTTGGGATTTCTTGACGCTCGCGGCGAACGTTTCTCTTCGGCTCCGCCTTTGGATCCATAACTCCGCCCATATCTTACAGGGGTAGAATTATCGTTTGATTTAAAAAATTATAACATACAACTAATAATTTGAACAATTAATCATATAAAAACTATAACTGATAGTGTAGCATGTAATATTTTAGTATAATTCTGCCCATTTGGGTTCATTAAGCACATATTTCTTCTTTCTTCTGCTTTCTCTGATTTATTATTTTATTATTGCTTCATTTTAAGGAATCTGCTTTTATTTTCCTTGTTATGTAGTTTTATTTTTCATGTTAAGTTGTGTATTTTATTTTATGATCTTGTGAAAGGAATTATTATGTACGATTTTTTAATACAGTTTTCATTTTTTTCGTAAAATGGGAGGAAAAGGAGGCCGTAAGGTGAGAAAGAGGTCTCTATGAGTGTCTAATTCAAAATACGCTGCAAAATATTATGAGCTTGGGGTAATTTTTCCAAAAACAACGGAAAACATGTCAGTATTTTGAGGATTTTTCGGTCAGGAAAAGTTAGCATCTGTCAGTATTATTCACTTAGCTTTCTCTGGCACAGCCCTAAATTTCTGAAGGAAATTATTTTACTTACATTCACCTTAAAGTCACCCAGTACGCTCCTTTGTTCCTATTGGCCAACGAAAACCTGTAGTCTTATTAAATGATACAACCTTTGTGTAAAGATTTTAATTTTGCTTAAACATCTTTGCTTTACATGTATCCGCAATAAAAATGTGTGAATTATTATTAATGAATAGAAAATTTATCTTATCCTGTTGGAAATTATTCCTTCCATTAGGGATAGAAGTACATCAAAAGTAGCCGGTTTAATCCGAAAATACTCGAAGAATTGCAATTCATCTCTCTTCAGTTCTTCGGAGAGATAGTGGTATTCTCCACAGAGATCTCTCCTCATATTGATGGGATGGACCCAGTACTTCCGTGTGTGTTTCTTGCCGTCGAGCGATAGGACCGTACTCAGGAAATCCTCCGTAGCGACTGATTCTTGTGGAGGCCGCTCTGCTCAGCTTACATGTGAAAACACGCTCCGCTCTGCTCCGCTCCGCGCCGCACCGTGCCACTCCGCTTGTAGTTTGTACAGACATTCATGCTCAAGACACAAAGAAGCTGCAGCGGCTGCAGGTTGATGAATTGCCTTCCCACTCACCAAACTAGCGGAGTGGGCAAACTGTTGTAGCAACTTGTGAACTACGAAATTTTGGATTTCCATTATTCTTCTCTTTAGCTTTATTTTCCTATGGATTTCATAAAAATCGAACGAGTCCCACTTTTCCCCGATCTGTTCTACTCCACATAAAACGGGTTGACGTCATTTGCTGAGGGAATCGTTTCCCTACGTATATCTTTGTGTATGCTATCACGGTAATAATTCGCCATCAAATATTTCAGTTCTATCCACTTTAAAATTAAATAGTTATTTCTGCTCAGATGTAATGAATCTCCTGATTAAGTAAATATTTTTACATAAATGAATATTTTCAAAACGTTCTCTGACGCTGAGTTTAATTAAGTCTTTCCTAAAATGTTTTTATCATAATTATGACAAAAGTTACTTCTAGTCGAGGAGACTTTAACGGTCGATAATGTCTCCCGTATCGAATCGCGTTAATAACCAGCTAGAACCTTCACGAGTATAGTTGCAACTTGGGTCGAACACAAGCGAGTAGATAGAATTATAATTTTAGTAAACCAGCTTTGCTGCGGACACATGATATTGTTCTCCCAAACGTGTGTTCTGAGCCAGAAGTCGAAGAAAAGAGAGTTTAATTTGCTCTGAAATTTTCAATTTTTCAGCGGAGGTGATTGCAGCGGGAATCTAAGGCCATCAACATGAGATTATATAAATAAGCACTGCTTGTTTCTGTGTAGTTTTCTACCGAAAACATTTTGAAAGCATCATAAGAAATTATTCTAACTTTACAAAACGCACAAAATTCAAAATATTATTTAAAGTTGAGTTCTTAATAGTTCTTCATTGAAAATTACGAATTTTTCTCTTATAGAAATTTTCTTTCTTTTGACTACCTTGTGCTACAGAATGCAGAGAATACCAAAATATTTCATGAGTATTGACGTCGAAACAAGAAACTTCTCAAGCCGCTGAGTTCGCTATTTCTTTCAAACTTCAAGATTAGCTGTGTGTTAGAAACCTGTGTTCCACAATTATTGTGATGCTGCCATTATTTAATTATAGTTATTAATCTTCGGCGGCAATCACAATATTAGAAGCCAAGTGTACATGATTCACTTACATCGATTTTTTGCGTGTCGAGTGAAATTTCAAAGCGTTTAAAGAACCTTGGGAAGCAGATGAGAGTTTTTACTGAATAAGACTTATCTTTAAATCTGCTGATCCAACATTGCCCTCGTTCATTATCACGAAAACTCAAAAAAAATCGCTGGTTGCGACCTTATTCCTCAGCATGGCGGTGGAGGCTGCAAGGGAGTCGGTGTAAGAAATTTTACGCTTGGGTAAGCGATACGTGCATGATATTTTCGACCAACATCGCAAAATTTCAGACATTTGTTGTTAAATTTCGTTACTAAATGAGGGATTTTAGTTCAATTTTGTTTACTGTGCGCGGTCTCCTTCCATGGACGATAACTACAAAAATTGTTTCCGTCTTTTTATTAGATTTCAAAGCAATTCAACAAACAAAGAAACGATTGGAATTTTGTCCAAATAACTCGCATACAATAAATGCATTCATTTTTTCACTGTAATATGTACGGTTCAGGAACTCTGGCAATAGTTTAAAGCTCAACAAGGATCTATTTGACTGAAACAAATAGTTTCCTAATAGTTCCAAGCCCTTATCGAATGCATTCCTACACAAATAAATATTTTGCAGCTACGATCGTGAAATGTAATTCGTTCAGTCATGAAATCAGCCTTCGACGTCGAGACCTAACCAAGACAACATCCACTTTTAGTGAACTAATGCCAAATCAATTGATTACATCGGTGTTTGTTTTGAGTAAACGTGAACATAGATATTGAACATTCGCTTTTTTATTTTGGAAGACTAACACGTAAATCTTACGTTGATTTTTTCTCGTCGGAAAAATATGCGCTCAGCAAGGGAGACACAGGTTTCATCTAAGATTTTCGATTATCATTTACTTATCTATGGTCTTTGTAAAATCTTCAAGTCAAAACACACGCTGTTACTTATACATTTATGTTGATTTTTTACTATCCTCGAATGGATTGTCTCGCAAATTCTCGGGCTTAGAAGGATCAAAGAGTAAACCAGGCGTTCTCGGGACCTCGTCAATTGGCGACTCGGCCATGAGTGCTCGAGAGGCGGCGTCCTGCTTGCCGTCGGTGTCGTCTTTGACGTCCTCGTCCGGCAAGCAGTACCCGCACCGCTGCAATGCCTGCCAGATGAGGAAGACGGTCAACAGCGGCGGGCCAGTCTGGAAGAGCTGGGCGAGCACCGGCACCGCAGCGAGGTCACTGCACAGGAGACATGAACCGTCAGAGTCTCGACCAGAGTGGTAGTTGGAGCGTGAAGTATTGGCTTTTTTGTACGGCGTGTCAAACTTGGAAGGATGCAACCTATATAGGACTTCCATGCCTCCGCTGTCTGTACCATACCCGTACAATCAGGTTGGTGCAAAAGTAATATTTTCATTTTAAAGATCTTGGGTAAAAATGAATAAGCCGTTTACTTTGGAAATACTCATTCATTAACATATCTTCCATTGCTTTCAATTCTGCGTACGTTCGTTTATGTTAATAGATTATTAAAATCTAATTTTTCGTACTACATTTCATGTGTCAAATTATTTAAAAATCAACAATTTTTTCCTCTCTTTGAATGACCTCATTCCACCTTTCAACAAGCTTATAAATTTTTCGCTTGTAGAATTCTGTAAGTTTCCAATCTAAATACAAATTCACCTGTTTTTCAGCCTCTTCTTTTGTTGGTAACGCTAAGGTCACGCTAAGATCTTTAAAGTGGCCCTGCAGTCTTGTAAACAAATGGAAATCAGAAGCAGGTTGTATGGGCCACATCTGTCTTGTAATTTCAGTAGGGATAACAGTGGGATTCTCGGACAAAAAAAACATTCAACTGATCGGAATCAAGTGATCTTATGCGACCTTTTTTCGGCTTATCTTCTGAAGTGAAATCGTCGCTTCGAAAACGAGAAAATCACCTCCTACAACTTCTTTCATTCACTACATCCCCATAAGTGTTCGAATAGGTTTTTGCTGATGCACTTGCATAAATACATCAATGAAGCTCGTATAGTAGAACATTTCTTACATGATCTTAAGAAAGGATAAACAGGATTGCCATTAATTATGGAAAATCTGAACGTATAAAAAATAATCTGAAAAACTGTTCAATTTAACAGCAGAAATATGTTACGCTTATAACAGAATGTAACTAATTGACAAATCAAATTTTAAACATCCGTCCCAAATAATCGGATAATACTTTAGCACCAACCTGATTTTTTTTATCTCATTATAAGATAACTTCCGTGATTAAGTTATTATATTTTGGATCAGCCCTGTTTTTGGATACATTTTGGCATCCCTGGGTCAGTTACTAATTCGAAATACAGTTAGCGACGAAATTATTTGTACACCCCTACTCTCAAAATTTTCTAGAATAACTCAAAGACTTTTGCTACCACATGCATAAGATTTTAACAGGGTGTCAATCACATATTAGTGACAATAATACGAAGTTTCTAGAACAAGACATTATTTATTAAAGATTTGACAAGCTGAACTTCAGAAACACGCAGAGACAAAATTATTCATACAATTGAGAACATTATATTTCATTGAGAAGTATTTACCTTCAAACTTGTTTTATTGAAAAAAAATGTGTTTAAAATGTTCTTGACTATTGTAGATGTGAGATCATTCTAGAAAATAGTGCCAGAACTAACGGGGAGCCAGAGGAGTAGAGCTTTGTCATTCGTACACTAGCGCCACGATGGGAAAAATCAAGGAACTCGGTGTGGACCTCAGACAGAAGATTATTGACTTCCACAAAGCTGGAAGTAGTTATGTCGACATATCTAAGCGTTTGAGCATCCCAAGATCTACAGTACAATCTGTTATAAAAAAAGTTTGCTAAGTTTGGTACTGTAGAAACGCTGCCTGGACGTGGTCGCAAACAAAAACTCTCGGTGAGAACTTTTCGAAAATTGTGTCGTGAGGTCAACGCTAATCCTCGAGTGAAGCGAGACGACATTGCCGAGAGATTGAACACTCAGGGAACTAGCGTGAGCAATCGCGCACAACCCAGCGCTGTCTGAACAAGGAAGGCCTTCGCTCCACAAGACATATGTCATGTTGCTGCTCGCTTGAACTTTGCAAAGTCACTCTTGGATAAGGACAGAGGCTTTTGAGAGAGAGTCTTATGGAGTGACGAAACCAAAATCGAGCTTTTTGAGCACAATGACCTGAAGAAGATTTGGCGTGAGAATAGTGAAGTTTTTCTGTCGAAGAACCCTGTGTCAAGAGGTAAACACGGACGTGGATCACTGATATTTTGGGCTTGTTTTGCTGCATCGGGTACGGGAAAATTGATGGCAATAATTTATTGAAGTGAAGATGAACTCTGATTATATTTCTATTTTGGCCGAAACCCTGAAGATATCAGCTAATAGTATGGGACTTTGAAGGCGGTGGGTATTTCAACAAAACAGTGACCCAAAGCACAATACCAAGTCTACAACTAGCTGTCTCCAAAGACAAGATAAGATAAATGTGCTGCCATGGATTTCGATGAGTCTCGATCTCAATCCCATTGAAAACTTGTGGCAGGAATTAAAAGTCAACATCAACATGAGAGCTTCTAAGAATCTTCAGGAATTGAAACGCATCGCCATTGAAGAATGTAACAATATGTCATCTGAAACTACGGAAAAGCTTGTCAAAAATTGTAAAAAATGTTTTTAAATTTTATGAAGATGAAAGGTCACGCTATTGATTATTAAAAATGAACTCAAATGGTAGATTCACCTCAATAAAGTGTAATACTACTCACTGTGTGAATAATTTTGTCTTATCGTGTTTCTGAAGTTCAGCTTGTCAAATCTTTCATAAATAATTTTTTTTCTAGAAACTTCGTATTATTGTCACTAATATGTGCTTCACACCCTGTGAAAATCTTATGCCTCTGGCATAAATAGTTCTAGAATGTTTTAAAAGACGAGGGATGTACGAATAATTTCGTCGCTAACTGTTAAGCGCCAAAATGCACAAGGAAAAGGTATTGTTAAATTTGGAAAAGTGGTGCGACTATTCAGCAAATCAATGAATGGTGCTATTCAAACTGAGAGCAAAATGAAATTTAAGCTTTTTTGTGAAGAAAACGTAGCTGTACTGTTTTTTTTCACTGAACTTATCCTCGAATTGTTGCCTGTGTTCATTGGAAGTAAGAAAATCGTCTATAACTTCAAATAGTTTACGGTAAAACACTTATAAAAAAGGGGAAAATTGCAGGTAAATAATAAAAGTTTTGTCGTTTTTGAACTCAAGTACATTTAGATAAAAGTTGGTTTATGTCTTCAGTGTTTCGGGAGATATTTATGTGGTTACACGATTCATTCAGTTGCAGGTCATAATCGTCTTTGACTTTAAGATTGAATAACAATGATTCATAAAGAGAAAAGATCGAACTACGGCTACATTGAGAAGCTTTTAAAGCTAGCAACAAATCTGTGATAATGTTATGAATTAGTGATAAAGTTCGTTTTCTTGACTGCAAAGCTTCTCATCGAATGGCTTGTGATTTAACTGCATTATTACCTTGGATGACACCCATGTTATTGATCTTAAATTCTTAGTCTCCTGCTGAGAAAAACAATTGGTCTTGCCTGCATAAAATGTACTCAGATTTTAATGTTCATTGCTCTGCTCCGTAACCATAACGGCGTAGTCAATCTGAATTCGTCGAATTGGACAAAAAATTTGAAAGAAGACTCACCTTGCAGGCGTGCCCAGAGACAGCTTCAGGAGGAGGTAAGCGATGGCCGCGTTTTGGAAAGCTGTCTCGATGGAAATGGCGATAATCTGCAAAATTGAAGACTCTGAACTACTGTTCAGTCGTATTTTATAATTCTATTAAGTGATTTAACAACAGTAGTGAATAAAAAATCTGATGATAAAATGTTTTGAAAATAGCTGGTATATGAGCTGGTCTTTTTTCGTACAAGGAAAGGCAAACTGCGTTTTCCCTACGATATTTTGATGAAAACCTTGTTGAGCATGCAGCAACCTGGCAGCTTGCATGCTTCGCAATTCATGGAGTAATCAATTAAATAGTTGTACTCTGGATCCCATTATTTCAATGCATTACACACATATATTGACACATCATTTCCAGTTATGCAACTTTCAACTATTTACGAAAGAGTATGCACGCAAGTGTAATATAATTGCAACAAATTGAGAATGTGACTTGAATATTACAGTGCACCTTTCGGAAAGTAAGCTGTAGTGTTGTGCAGACGTATTGTTTCAAAGGCTGTTGGGTGAATATCTTGAAGTCTCCACCATTTTTATTTTTTATCATTTGACTTTTATCACTAGAGTTTTTATTTATATCTTTTATAACTGGACAATATAAGCATGTTAACTCTAAATACAACTGTGCCATTTCTTTTCACGAGTAATTTTTATCAACCAATGAAATAATTGGTACAAACCTGTTTCTTCTTAAGACAGCATAGCGCAGAGAGCAAGGCCCCCACCGAGTAACCACAGCTCGCCACCAGCAGCCCAGCCACGGCAACGTTCCACGTGATCAGCGCCATGCCCTTGTACTGGTTGTACATCCCGAACTGTGAAAACAAAATTAATGTTGTATCTATCAACATACGATCATGATTGTCCCTTGTATAATTTTCACCACTTAACATATGTCAAAACAAATTAACTATGATGTCCATACTAACAAAGAAAACTTGAATGATTAGCTCATTCAAATTAATTTGATAACTGTCCCAAAAAAACATCACTGGCACGTGCAAAATAGTAAAGAAATGCTCTACGCCGGTATATCCTAATTGTTGCCATTATGATAAATGTCTCACAGACGTACCGTTCTAGAGTAGGTTAAGTTCGAGTAGGTGATTCAACTTCCTTCGTACTCACTTCAGTGAAATGAATGATCAGGCAATATGCGACACGACCTCACCGTTGCAAAGTAGATGATGAAGCAACATACTCCATAGCCTCAACGTTGTAAAGTAGATGATGAAGCAACACACTCCATAGCCTCACCGTAATGAAGTAGGTGATGAAGCAACACACTCCATGCAGAGCCTCGCCGTTGTAAGGTAGATGATGAAGCAACACACTTCATAGCCTCACCGTAATGAAGTAGGTGATGAAGCAACACACTGCAAAGCCTCACCGTAATGAAGTAGGTGATGAAGCAACACACTCCAGAGCCTCGCCGTTGTGAGGTAGATGATGAAGCAACACATTCCAGAGCCTCACCGTAATGAAGTAGGTGATGAAGCAACACACTGCAAAGCCTCACCGTCATGAAGTAGGTGATGAAGCAACGCACCCCAGAGCCTCACCGTAATGAAGTAGGTGATCATGAGGAAGGTGAGGGGCTTCACGATTCTTCCAGCGAACTGAGCCCATCGCGGCCTTTTGTACCTGGAAATAAAAATGGAAGTGAGCTGAATTCTCGGTCCCGCAGATTCTGTCTCCAACTTTTGATATCAGTCTATTAAGACATAGTGCTACGTACATCCCCCTCATACCACTAGGAGAACAGTAAAATACAATTATGTTGTCAGGTTCCTCATATTTTCAACCTTTAATATAAGTGTCTGAGGTATGCTAAAGGGAAATTCAATGTACTTGCTTTCAGAAATCTTTATGTTCCTTGCAACGCAGTTTCGCATTTCACGTAATTTTGAAAAAAATAGCTGTTGTTTTGTCCAGATCATTCTCAGAAAAATAATTACTGGTTCATTATCAAGATACATGATATATCTCTAAAAAAACTCTTTTTTCTAAGTATTTCTGGTTCTAGCACTGTTATATTCAACGATTCTTTATCCATGTATTTCGAATTCACCGACCGATACATGATATTACTGTTATTTCTTCCTAATAAATTCGGAATCTTGAAATTCGATGATCAATATTAAATATTCTTTTTTACTTGCAGCCTTGTCCTCAACATAATTTGATTTGAATTGTGACGCATCCATTGCAACTTCGCTATTTTTACCCTTTTTGAGATCCAGTCTCTGAGTAAATGATTAATTGGGCAAAACGACTGGCTTCGACTGTAGGATAAATACTAGTCGCCCTCATATTGTCATAAAATATCTTTGTGTTGAAATATCTTTCATTGTCCTGGAAAACATTTTTGATGAAATTGGTAAAGACTTCATGCATTTATAAGTTCTTGGGACTGAAATATGCCACAATTTTGGTCGATGACCTCTGAAAAAGCGCTCGCTAACATTTTTTCGAGAATACGAAACATCAATTGTTTTAAATGCCAACTATGGTGCTAAATTTTATTTTAAATTATGCAAGAAGTGTCTTAGCGCGATGTACATAATTATTGTGTTGCTGGTGTAGTGTAAACTCTATTTTTATAGCTAATTTTAGCGCTAGATTAAAACTTTACTTCATCATCAATTATTTTTCAAAGTGTTTTTATACTATCAATCATATTGATCAGCAATTTCACAGCGTTGAAATCCACTATCATGTCATAGAGCAGGCGATATTAATTATTTGACATTTATCTTGGTCATTTCAAACAAATTAATTCAGCGTTCATTCTTTTGGCTTACCGTCAATTAGAAGTTTATTTATATGAAAGAAAAACTAACTTTATTAAGAGGCCAAGGAAGAGCGGAACAGAGAAGGTGATGAGTGAAGTGATGAGCTTCGTGTAGGGGATGGTGATGGAGCTGTCCGGGCCCAGCAGGCGACTGCCCAGCAGAAACATCCAAGTCGGCATCATTCCTGTCGGAGCAGAGGCCTTCCTAGTTCAGCTGGTGAATCTAATTCAGTGTCGTTAGTATTAATTCAAATAGGGATTCTTTAGTAACCCTATGTACTCTGTTAAAGCACGTGCACGTGACAACGGAAGTACCCATTATCATGGTTACAAAAATTGCATCTTTTTCGGTGGAAAGTGCTTATTTCGATGAAGCACTTTTGGAAAGCTGTTGTGTATTAAAATAACATCTAAAAAATAATAGAATGTAGAAGAAAAATAAAAATTTCGGGGGGGAATTCTCGCAAAAATTCGACACGTGAGTCAATTCGTAAAACAAGGACGAAAATGTAAATTTTTGTGTAAAATCTCTCGAGCCTTACACAGCTCAAACGTGCGTGATATAATCCATTTAAATAACTGACTTCTTTAAAATTTTAAATAGAAATCCATCAATACTCTCTTATCGTAAAGTTAGATCAATTTATATTCTCAAATTTTTTAAAGAAAAGTCAGAACTTAACGTGAATTACGAGGAAATAAACCTGTGTAAAATACTTCCTCATGAACCTTTTTAATTGCAGAGTATGACTCAAAATGTCAACGATAAAACAGAAAAAAATTGGATGCTACAATAGTGTGAGGTCTACCACCATATATCGTGTACCCAGGTGCAGTTTGAGATGTATAAATTAAGTGTTTATCGTTAAATTAAATATATAGCAATAAGTAATATCCATTAGTAACGTAACCTATCTTAACCTTACGCCATAGCACTCAGGCCATTGTGTGGTAGACCTCACGCTATAGCAACACCAAAAACTGTTCAGGGTGGTACTTCCAAGTAAGTCGAATAAAAAATCTGGCAGCTACATCAGAACGCTATTTCAAAGTTCAGCTAAGTGTAAAGGACAGTGACTGATCAAGTTCGGAATGCTTTTGTTTTGGACCACTTATCATTGACAATTTCTTGCTCTTCAGTCATCCATTGTCAAAGGAGTCGTGTGAAAGGAGAATACTTTGTTAATGACGTTTCCCAATTTTCATTGTCGGAGACTGAACGATTAAAGACTGCGGTAAGTAAGCGACGAAGCGATTTACTCTGCAAAAAAGTTTGACTCGGTAATTGATAGTTTGTTAAAATAAGGCAATAGATCCTAAGAAGCATGAAACGCGTCAAAAATTATTTTACAAAAAAAAGAACGAGGAATAGTCTGACATAGCAAGACAATCATGGCCTGTGTGTTTTCAAGATAAGTGAGGTACTGTCAGTAACCAGATAAAAATAGTGTATAATTTGCCCAGTGCGATCAAGAAGTAGTTTCCCAGAGCTTCTTCCCGACATTTTCTCGCCTCCGCAAAAAAAGTTTAATTGCTGTGCCTCAAGAAAGACGTTTGAACAGACTCTTGCTGGTATCTAGGAGAGGGGTTCTCAAACTTTTTTCAACCAAGGACCACTTTTATTACATAAAAATGAGCTGAGGACCCCCTCACATGTTTTCCCCCCAGGAATATATGTATATATACATTGCACGCACTGTTTTATAATATCAAAAGTCATCGAAGCTATAAATAAATACCTTAACTGCATCCACTGTTAAATTCGTTAAATTTGGCGGGCCCTGTCAAAGTGCTACGGACCCCTGAGGGTCCGCGGACCCCACTTTGCGAACCCCTGATCTAGGAGCACACTCGTGGTGTTAAGTGAATTTGCGCTAGTATTTTTGCCTTTCTCGAAGCTGTCCCACATATGAATATGATAAATCATTAAAACTGTAAATCACTGAAACTACATGAAGTGTTACATCAAAATCTAAAAAATTGGAGGTTAGACGATTTAGTGGTGAAGCAATGTTAGTTTCCTGATGCCTAGATCTGACTATTCTCTGACAAGTGACAGCAACCGGAATCAATGCGGAACATAAATGGGTTTCCTCTGTATGAACAATCGAAACTGGCGTGAATTTACAAGATTCATGTAACGGATTTCGAATGGTTTACACTCTTTTACTTCACGCAAATTCATGCTCTCTCCACATTATTCTAAGATAACAGCTTTCGCAACGCTGTTAACCCAAAGCCAACAACCTCAATAGTCTGAAATATACCGCGTGCCCTACAAAAATGTCCCCGACTTTTTAATTGATTATATCTTCGCTAAAACTCACATATTTGAACTGTCTTTCTTTCAAAATTTAGCAAATTTTTTTTCCTTTTCGAATAATGTAAGTTTTTGAAAATCGTTTTATAACCAATTTACAGTGATCGATTTACTAAAAGAGGTAGAAAAACTAATTGTTCAAAGGAAAAGTTTCAAAAACAACACTGGTGTTTTTCTTCATATCTCAATACCTACTGTTAAAAATAATTTCACAATGATGTATCCTACATACCACCAAGTATTTACACCCTCTGCGAGATTATTTAATTCCTTATTTCATCATCTGAAGACACCTTAAATGCAGCTTCATATGGATCAAGGAATTTTCATTATATTGGACTATGAAGCAACGAAAAACTGTGAAAAAGTTTGATGAGAATTTAATGAAAAATTCCCGGAAAGGAACTCGCCCGATATGAAGACTGTGTATCGTACAGTTAGGAAATTAGAAAGAAAATTAAATGATCATCTAACTTTTCCACAGTTTTTCGTTACTTCATATCCCAATGCAATGAAAATTCTTTGATCGTTAGGGAGCTTCATTTAAGGTGTCTTCAAATGATGAATTAAGGAATTGAATAACCTCTCAGAGGGTTTAAATACTTGGTGGTATGTAGGACACATCATTGTGAAATTGTTTTCAACAGTAGGTATTGAGAAATGAAGAAGAACGCCAGTGTTGTTTTTAAAAATTTTCCTTTGAACAATTAGTTTTTCTACCTTTTTCAGTAAATCGATCACTGCAAAGTGGTTGTTAAACGATTTACAAAAACTTACATTATTCGAAAAGGAAAAAAAATTTACTACATTGTAAAAAAAAGAAAATTCAAGTATGTTAATTTAAAGCGGAGATATAATCGATAAAAAAGTCGGGGACATATTTGTGGGACACCCGGTATTTATATGACATGAGTCTATATTGTTGCATCTATGTAGTTGCAAATTTTCAAATATATCGCATTCATATCCTGATATAATTTTATCACTATCTCTCCCTATGAATAGATTTTTTCAAATTAACTGCAAGAAGGATTTAAATTATAATTTGTTGAAGATCGAGCGACAGAGATAAAACTTTACCCATTGCAATTATAGTGGAGCAGAAAGTCATGGTGATGGAAAGGTTTATGTCTCCATTGAAGAGCAGCGTGTAGAAGTTGCTGTTCTGACCACCGGGGGAGCATCCCAGAGTGAAAAGGCCAAGCCTCTGGAGGGGGTCATCCAGCAGCAGCCAGCCAACTGTGAACGAAAACTGTAAAACCAAGTTAAATCACATTTCATGCTTAAAAACACCGAAATGTTTCCCCTGCAGGTGGGATGGGAGGGCACCATTTCTTCCCCTCTAAATTAAAAGAATACCATCACTGTAACTCTAGCATGTCATACAGGCAATTAAAATGGGCGGATCGAAGGAACCATCCCTTCTATACATGTGAAGCTAAAACTCCCAGAATCTTCTGCCTTGTTAATTTCAACGTGCGTGGATGCAGTAGATAAATGATAATGTATTGCTAATAAGTAAGAGCGGGAGAATGTTTCTTAGGTGGAAGTCGAATGTTTGTTTTTTGAGTGAGACTAAGATGAAGGGGAAGGGTGATAATATTTTTATAGGAGTGAAGCCAAAAAAATCGAACGTGGAAAAAGACAGGGCCAAGGAATTTGTGGCGGTGCTTTTGAATGGGGAGTTGGGTTATTCTGGGATGGAGTGGAAGGAGTTATCATCGAGGTTGATGTTGGAGGATAGTAAGTGAGGACGTGAAATGTGGGTACATGAGTAGTGTATGAGTCAGTAGTGAAGAGAGTGAACTAGGAAGAGAAATTTCCTGGAGCAACGTATCAGACGCTGAGAGTGGCTTTGTGGTTTTGGGAAGGGTGTGTCTGTAATAGTGGTGGCAGGACTTGAGCGCGAGAGTAGGGGATGAGAGAAGGGGAGATAGCGAAGTAGGTATGGAAGGAGAAATAATAATATACAAATAATAACAATAAATAATTAATTTGCGTAAGTAACCTAACACAATAGACTTATACAACACAGAGACACGCAAATGCAAATACTGGAACAGTTGTACATGAATAACAAGGTGTCAAGCCCTTTGTTAGTCTCGGAGACTATTTGGGCACAAATAACAAAAGATTAAAACGATGGCATTTAAGACTTATCTGCTTAGTTTCCTAGAAATGAATTACTTAATACTTATAAAACCCCACAGTAATCCAGTAAAATGAATTCTTCTGTATTCTTTAAATTTAGTTAGATCACGCCGAAACAGACCATCAAGCTTCAACGAATGGGAGACGGGCGTGATTGCACTACCGCGACAAATCAACAAATTGAATTACGAACACTTGTGATACGGGCCGAGGGTTGTGAAGTACGGCTAAAGACAAACGCTGGGGGTGTGAGAATGCTAACATTGCAAGTGATGAAAAGGTGAATCTCTAGCTACTGAAGAATCTCGACTTCAGACCATGCCTGAACGCGTACCAATTATTTAAAAATTTGAGGCAGAAATGCAGGTTACTCCAATATTTAACTGACTGATATAAGAAAGACTTTGAGGAAACACTGAGAGAGAATTTGGGAACATTCAAGTTATTATCAGCCTTAAATCACGTGTAATGACAGTGATGCACTTCCAGCTCAGAAAGCTTTCCAGCAAGCCAGCTCGTTCTATTATCCCTGCAGTACTTGAAGAAGGTTACGAGCACAGAGTACTCGTAAATTTGTTCAACTGTGAGATCTCTGGCACTGCGATAAACCTGGTTGACATCATTACTATATCAAGGTGACAAAACCTTAATTGCTTGATCCTGTAACCGTCGGAGCTTAGACATCTGAGTCCAACTCAAACAACCCCACACCACAATCCCAAATACCAAGTATGGACACACCAAAGAGAAATATAACATCCTAAGAACACGAGGCAACTTAATGTGCGACAGTTTGCGCAGTGAGCCAATAGATCAGCCTATCTTATTACAAACCTCCCCGATGTGGTTTACATTACTAAGTCTGTCATCAAGAACTACTCCTAAGAATATAAATTCCCTGGAAAGTGTTGTTGGTTCACTACGAATGCAAATCTGCCGAACCATGAACTTATTCTTGCTTGAAAACACCAGATATGAATTTTTTTCAATGTTCAAGGATATTTTATAACAGCACAACCATCTATCAATCCCTATCGGTTGGCTATCTACTAATTCTCACAATGGTTCTGGTTTCAGACCAGCAGTAAATACAGTTGTGTCATCCGCAAAGTGAATCAAGTTCAGAATTTTGCAAGAATTGTGTCTATCATTAATAGAGGTCCCAGAACGGAGCCTTGTGGAACCTCACGACAGATTTCCCGAAGATTTTTCAGAAATGGTTAGAGATAAGAATGAAAGTGGAAAGAAGTTGTTGGAGACGTGAACTGAGCAGTGCGTTGTAAATAACGTGGTATATAAAACGAACAATGTATAGAAGTATACTTGGATTAAATGGATGGTTGACGATTGGGTGATAGCGTATTAATGAAGTTATGTGTCAGTAGAGGAAATGAAGCATCGTGTGGTAGCTGTGCATGTGCTGCGAGGTGAGGTGTCAGATGGTTGTCTAGAGGAAGGAAAAATACGAGTACAAGCATTATGGAGAGCTCCGAAGAGATCGAAAAATGATGGAAGTATGAGAGTTTAATGAGAACACAAAAG
Source organism: Morinoia aosen (assembly GCA_030386875.1). Classification (NCBI taxonomy): domain Eukaryota; kingdom Metazoa; phylum Arthropoda; class Malacostraca; order Amphipoda; family Talitridae; genus Morinoia; species Morinoia aosen. Next base: position 11,691,810 of record CM059561.1, read on the forward strand.
AGCAGTAATACACATGGTGGAGCAGAAGTCTCTTCACCATTTTTAAAACTTATTACACAACAGCTAATACAGCTACAAAAATACGTTACATACGAAATGAAAGAAAAATCTTCGAGTTTCATGTCGCATCGATGAGGAAGAATTGAATTATTTTTTTAATAAAAAGATAACATAAATTTTTGCAACAAAATGTGTTAATTGAAAAAGCGAGAGTGCTCTCTCTCGGCAGGAAAGCGTGAAAAATGTTTGTGAGCGCCTTTTTATTTGACGCAGTAATAAGTAGGCTTTCTACTGATTTCGTAGCAGAGAATTTGGAGGAGGGAGGGATTTCGGCTCAATAGAGTGAAGATATGTGTTAATGAGTGGCGTTTGTGGCCCCAGCGAAATGGGATTGTAAGGCTACTTCTACTTTGTGGAAGGAAAAAGCTCTGGAATACAGGTAACTAGAAACATCGACCTTTTAATCTTCAACTCTTCAGTTGAGAGGGTGAGCGAGGCAATAACGCAATAGTAGTGCGACTGCAAGCCACGACTCCGAGTGATTTTCTTCGGTGCTCGCGTTCTAAAAAATGCAGAGTCATTTTGCAAAAATGTCTTGAGTGAATGTCAGATTTATATTTATTTTGGTTTGAGATTTGATTTAGAACTGTGCTGTGGAATAAGCATCCCAAATGTAGTGCAAACAAGCCTAGTTCTGGTAACAGTCGTGCGCGATGTTTTTCGAATTTTTTTACCCCATTCCAGTTTTAACGGCGTAGAAGAGGTGGTCAAAATTATTTGAGAAAACATTCAAAATAATTTGAGGATTAGGAGGCTTGGTTTTAGATTGAAATAGAGAATCTTTATAATCTTTTAGTGGATATAGAAAAGTCAAACATTCTTTTTAAACTAGATAAACTTAGGAATTGAGCAATGTGAGATTTTCATTGCACTGCTAAGGAAATCGGTGAATATTTACAACATTCTTGAAAGAACTTATTCTGTACGAGTCGTCTTACGCAAATCAATGACACTTTCAGTTGTTTTCAAAATCACTCCGCTTACACAAACTATTTCCTTGTCCTTCCTTACATACCTCATAGATGTGGATGAGATTGCTCCTCGAATGGCCCTGATTTCAGACTAATGAATTGTAATGTTATTGCAGAATTGTTAACTGTAACGTCATAGCTCTCAATATCAATGCTTGCATCTTGGTTTGCAGTCTTATGAAACTTTTCAATTGGAAACTGAGCCTCACCTACTATTTTTTCACAACCATAAATTAAGTTTTCGTCCATCTTGTTTTTTTAGGGGATCTCGTCAATTGTGGGGACATATATATACGTACCAATTGGTTTGTGAGTGTTCGTGTAGAAAGTTTGGTCCTGTTTTACCGTAGCAAGGTTTCAAAACTCAACAAAAAGTGTAAGGTCATTTTTCACATTCTCACTAGTCAAGTTGAGGAAAACGTCAAACGCACTTTCCCAAAAATGTTCTTCAAAAACTGTACCACTGGCTTGAGTTCATGACGGTTGCAATAATGACAACTTGTGTAGTATGATCCATTTTTCTGAAATTGGTATTATCGTTGCCTGTTTTGATGTTTAAATGTCATCTTGTAGCGTAATTTTAAAATAACCAATTTTAACATTTTTTTTAAATTTACCAATCTTTCGAAATGATTTCGGCATGGAGCTGGCTAATTTCACGGGAAATGAGAGGGTACTCATTAAATTAAATAATTACACAGCAACAGAAGAAGCAGTTTCTCAGTTTTTTTAATTTTTAGCTTTTTTCATGAGAGCAAGTGCTCTGCCCGCTATCCTGCCTGGGACTCAAAATAGAAGTTCTGTAGAATTGAAATTTGGATTGGTCACTCCATGAGGCTGCTTGTAGTTCTCTTGTGTGAAAGCCGAATAATCGCTGTTTTGTAGTTCATATTCTAATTCCCTTCTAGGATTCATCTGAGCCTTTTTCCTAAGGAATCATGCTAGAATGTTGTCGCCCTGTTCCGCGCCAACCAGTAATTATTCGACCGTCGGTGCGACACATATGGCATGAAATCGTGTGATATGAATCTGAATTCTTTTAAATATAAAATGTTCGAATTTCTTTTCATCAAAAATAACAATTGAATGTTTTAAAGTCCATTAATAAATCATTCGGTAAAAACTGATCTATGTTTTACGCAACATAAATAATTACATCTGCTTCAACCCTGCTCTCCTTCATCGCCCCCTCACCCTCTCATAGACAAATAACTATTGGTAAAATAAGTTTTACTCCTGTTGAATGCCCTGTTACCAGTCCAATAAGCTTGATAGCTGACCTACAAAAATATTTCCCACCAAAAGTAGCTCCTGAAGTACTGTCGGCTCACCAGAGGCATGCAGATGAACTGACAGATTACGCCGCACAAAGGCCCGATGGGCTTCTTGATGACAGCGATGATGATCTGCAGGTCAAGTTGGGTGCCCATCAGCACTGTGTTGAACAGCGAGAAGCTCACGGCGCCTATCATGAAGATCGTGTCTGAAGTTTTACTCGACTGCTGCCGGTCGCAGATGACCTGACGAAAATGGTTACATAGACGTGTTCAGACATAGGATTTCAGAAACGAAAAGTACGAAGTTATTGAATTGAAAAATTCTAAATAATGGCCGTAGAAGTATGAAATATTTAGTGGAACTGCAGTTTTCGACCGAAAAGTTAAATAAGATCCTGATCAACGAATAAGTTTTAAGTAAGTTATAAGGTCAAAGAATAATAATTTCATAATAAAGAATAATCATTTCCCGCATAAATAAACGGTTGAGCGGGAAAGGAATAATTCGATATAGACCCTAGCTTTCGTGCCCATATACTCTGTAAAAACTATAATTTTGCACGAAAGCCCTCTTGAGAGATGCAATTTTCTTTCGTTTATTTATGCAGCTGAGATCGTTGAACATAATGAACTTCTGATACATATTGGGAAAACATCGAGGTGCTTTAAGAACACAATTGTTGTACTTGAGTACGGGCGTCTTTTGCTTTGCATGCAACAAAATGCATTTATTCCATCGCACGGGAGGCGACGATTTCCTATGCAAATTGGATAATTTTACGTAATGGATCCCATCTCACATGAATGAGTGAGCAAATTTCTGGATTACGTTAAAAAAAAGGAATATATTAAATGATACAAAAACCTCCTTGCACTCATTGTTGTTAAGACCTAAATTGTACGTAGTGACATCCTCTTCGTAGATTTATTTTTGGTGAAATATGTACGTTGTTTTATTCCATTTCCAAGCACTGTTGGATTCATTTTCAAGTAAATCCTTCTTATAAATGTTCAAAGCCATACTTTCTAAGCCATTTAAATAATTTATTTCTTCAAGCAATTCGCCAGTAAAATCATTACTTTGAAGTATTGCTATGGACAGATTTAATATAACCATTATACTTGTGAGCTCGACTAAGTTCAATGACTTCTACGGTATCCTTATTGAAACCTTATTGTGCGTTTGCAATATCTTTTAAATGATAACACCTAACTTAACCGTATATAATGTTGTGCGATTAGTTATCTTTTATAAAAAATATTGCGGAAGACCTACTCAATGCGAAGAGAAAGAAAAATCCTCGAATGCTTGACGTGTGCAACAGTCGTATTCTGAAATGTGAAAGCTGCTTACATGCCACTTCATTTTTGTTTCAAGTGTTCTAACTTATTTTTTTAAATATCCCTTTGTGAAGTAACATTCAGGAGCAAGCATTAATTTTAAATGATTTTCATGCTATCAAAAATGTCAGCTTTGAAATGATTCACAAGGTGGACCTGATCAACTAGAAGTTCCATAATTTCAATGAAATTATAAAAATTAATAAAATCAAAAACATAATTCAAATGTCGCGTCGAATGTGCGAAAAATCAAAAACCTAATGTTCAATATCAAGCTCACCAATGTGTCGTTTCGCAGGAGCTTCTCCTCCCCCAGTATGGTGACGTTGGTGCCCGGAACGACTTCAGAGGTTTTAGCCTGTCAAGAAGGAGGTTTTATTGTAAATTTTTTCGAAGATTGAACTACTAAGACAGAATTATGATTAAGGTTTGGGTGACCTCTAGCGACTCTAACTAATTAGTTCATAATTATGAAGAAGACTGGGGTAAACTAACGTCAATGAAGATCATTGCAATTCACTGAGTACGGGTTTCTTGTATATGATGCAGTTCGCGTGATGTATTTTATTAACTCTATATCTTGCTTAAGGTAACTGCATTACCTTGTTTTTTACGTCAGAATAGTTTTCTCTGCGTTCATATTTTTACTTTCTTTATATCAATCTTTTCTGTACTGCGGAATGCTATCAACAGGGAAGTAAATTTGGAGCGATGGACTTGGGCATGTCAACAGATTCCCCTATCGTACATTATAGCTGAAGGATCTTGAAGAAAGAAGTCCAACATACAGGTACATTGTAAAACTCAGGGATGGCAACGGGAACAATTATTTGATGGCCCAATAGACGACAACAAGATTATAACTGAGACTGGGCATAAGCATAAATGCTTGAAGATAGTTGATGATATCAATCCTTTTGAATTAATAGTGTGGGTTTGAAAATTGCGTGTAAAAATCTCTCCCTGCTCGAGTTCATATTAAATTTGTGCGGTGCAGTAAATAAAAAGGCTATCTCATTCAAGATACATATATGGTGTAATTCCTGTAATTAAATTTTCGATGTGAAGCTGCCGTACTAGTATGAAAAATCAATGCAAGTATATTTGACAGCATAGGTTTTTCTTAGACCAGTATAAAAATAACAAGTTTCGATTTCAGCGTAGAAGAAATGCCCATTCTTTTTATAACTTCTTATATTGTGCTGCTATTTATGTTTGAAAATGAACTAAAGAAGGATTCGAAATTCTGTGAACGCTTCTGCGCCATATTTAGGGGAGCATTCTTGAAATTCAGGTGAAATTACTTTATTTATAAATAATGTCATGTTGAATTTGAATAAGTGTTTTATACGTACCGAAAATCTGGAGTTCGGTGTTGTAACTTGAAACCAACTTTTAATTTTCAAAGTACACATATAGTCTTCCAGCCTTTTTTACTCGTGCAAAATTGATTCCTAGCAGTTTTTTCCTGCTTCTGTAAAATATAGTAATATTATGAACTTAACCAAAATAACAATTCATATTGCATTCCATAGTTGGAAGCATTCATACCTAACAAAATTTTCATCAATCTTTTCACAGCTGAAGCAGTGAATGGCATAATAGAAATTACTGATCATCAAATTTTAAATGTTCGTAGGGTTAGATAATGTTCAGGACAAAAAACAGCTGATTATCAAGCTCGATTTTGTACTTCTATCGCAAGTGCATGATTACCAATCGCATCTTATGGTAGAAAGTATAAACGTCACAAAGCGTTAATTTTATCTGAAAAAACAGTATGTTTTGTGGTAGTGAACGATGGCCCTTAGGATAAAGTAACTCGACAGTTTTTCTTCATGAAGCGGAGCGTCTACCCTAAAATCAGCATGAATCAACGAAATAGCCGTAACATTGATTCCATAAGATCTAGATCTATGAAATTTGGAATACGTATGTATTTTTGAAAATAAATAAGGGCCGTTTCAATGACTTTTTCCTATTTTTGACATAATTACGGAGATAATGGGGAAAAATATAGGGAAAAATAGTAATTTTTCAAGAGACATCTCTTCATAAAGTCGTTATTGTAGAGCAATGATTTACGTATCCTTGGATGCGCAACAAGTTGCTGTATAAAAATTCAGAGGATTATTTTGAATTTCTTAATTATTTCTGAGTTACATAGTGAAATCTGTGTAAAGAGTTGCAGGTTTTGAAGAAAATATCATGAATCAACGAAATAGACGAAACGTTGTTTCTATAGGATCTAGATCTATAAAATTTGGCTTACCTATGTGTTTTGAAAAGAAATAAGGGTCATTTCTGACACTTTTTCCCATTTTCGCCATAATTACGAAGATAATAGGGGGTAATGGGGAAAAATGGGGGGGAAATGGTTATTTTTCAAAAAGGATCTTCTGCGGGAGCTTTTATCGTAGAGCAATGATTCAGGTACCATAGGATAAGCAAAGAGCTGCTACATCTACCGATATGAGATTTTTTGAATTTATTAAAATTTCTGAGTTACATTGAAAAATTTTCGGAAAAAACTAAGGCAAGTGTCAGCTCAGGTATGTTTCAAAACTCTCCTCAATTCATAAGTCTCTAAATATATGTTGATTCAATTTGTAATAATTTATTACGATTTGATATAAATAGAAGCAACTTTTCATAAGATTTAAAAATAAATATTCTGCTTGAAATCTATGAGAGTTCACAATGCGAGAGTGGACTCACCGCGAGCTTGCCATAGAAGGAGACCGGGAAGTACCCCCAGTAGTAGGAGATGATGGTGTAGGTGTGGTTCACGGAGTTCTTGATGTCTTCGGGAGTGAAGACCAAAGTCGAGTTGTCCTGCCCAGCGTCAAGGACGATTATAATGACGTCAGCCATAGATCAATTGACATTCATCTTGTACGATAGTAAAAGATATGCACGGTATCAGAAATTGATGCCCCTGAAACTGTTATCGGTTTAAAAATTACAGGTATACGCAATGTTATGACTGAGGCAAGTACTTCTAGAAGTCGGGATGGAGAGTTCGTTGTTGCTAATTAAATTGTTGATTGAGTTAATTGTTTTAGTCCTCGAAATATTCAGCACGTTCTTAAAAATGCATGAAATAGGTGCCAAATAAAAATTTAGAAATTAAAGAGGGAACTGTTACTAATGTAATTGAACGTAATTCTGTTTAATATCGGCATTAAAGCTGCAATAGTGTCATTTTCTAACTACCGTTCAGAGATAATATATAATTTCCTAAAATATTTGAAGTTTTTACTTCTTATTCACTAACCAATTGCTTTTGTTTTATATTTTCAAGCTAAAGAAATACATTTCATGGTCTGTCACACAAACACAGTGTGTATAAAGACAACCATTAGTTCTACCCTACTAAAAATCGATGTGAAGTTTCCTCCGGGTATGCTTCAGGACTCTGAAGTCAGAGAAGTCTAGTTAATGGCCGACTCAAAGCAAAACAGTGCGGCAATAGATCGAATTGTAGTGAGTCAATCGTGTTCACGAGCAGTTCAGTATAATATAAACTACACACGCACACCTGTAATACCTACTGCATTGGTTCCCAACCTGGGGGTAAATTACCCCCTGGGGGTAATTTAGTAATTTTTCGGGGGTAATGGAGGGGTGATAGAAAAATGTTAAGAATTCTGAAAATCAAGTAAGCATTGGTATTAGGATTAATGTTAACTTAGTGTTAACAAAATGTTGACAACATTTTGTGAAAGGGGTAACATGCTTAATGTGGCATGCTAAATTGGGTAACAAGCTGAAAAAGGTTGGGAACCACTGACCTACTGCCTTAAAATCACTTATGCATGGAAAACAGTAAACACTAGCCGTCCTTGGCACTTCGGTGTTGTTCAGTGGAGTTCGCTATCAAAATTACTACAGTGGCACTCGTGGCCTGAGTGCAAGGAACAGCTTTGTGAACGAGCGCGATGGCTGTGTTGTTGTAAAACCGCTTTCATATCACGCTAATACATCGATGCTGCCAATAAATCGCGAGGCTTTTTAATACAGTCTATTTCTTTGGCGGTAATAATAATTCTATTCATATGAAAAAGTCTCATCTATTACTCGTAACCCATGTTCATAAATCAACGGCAAATAGTTTTGAGGCAAATTATTATTTCGCTTTAATGTTTTCTGTCCGCAAGCAGCTATTGTCACTTTACTCTGAAAGATATTTCTACTCGATTTAGATACTCTCGGTGGGATCCTATGGTCACTTTTGCTTTTCGGGAAGGTGGCTGGAGTCTTCGTCTCAGAAAAAGCGATTTCAAAATAATGAAATGAGCAAGATTTATGCAGCCTATTTTCTTGATTCCACGATAAACGGTTGTGTCATCTATATCCTGGCCAAAGCATAGGCCACTGCACAGTTAGTGGGTCTAAATCTACTCCTATTATCCCCTCTATATTTAGTCATAGTTACCTAGACTGTCCAATACTGCTGTAGCATTGGTATTTTCAAAGTGACAGAAGACAATTAGCTCGGAGTCAATAACTTCTAGCGTGTTTTGAGAGTTAAATTTTCGCAACGAGTGAAAGCAGCTTTCACTGATTATCAATATGTTCATCTTATCGGTGTTTTTATTGTGATCTCATTTTACTCTTTAGGAGTGCATTTCATGGGTATTGCTTTACTGTTCCTTGATTTGGTTCCTTTATAATGAATGCTCAATTGGTAGACATAGAGGAATTTTTTATAGCAATACCTTAGAGCAATTAGTAGACATATTCATGAAAAAAATTCATTTCATCCTTCCAGACGATATGCACCTGCGATAAGCAGCATAAATATGTAGATAGGATTATAGTAGAAAATGTAGGCCCATGACTTTGGAGAGCCTATATTCCTTTTAATGGACCAGTGTGTCTGGTAATAACGTTGATCATAAAGTGATTCATCAGAAACATCCCAATGATCGTATGCAAAGAAAAACGCTATCGTTTCGCTCAATGGGGTACAAACAGTAATGCGCGTGAACCATTTGTCGCTTGTTTTGTCGCGTTTGAATCATTTCTTATCCTAATGTTACATTTATTGGTCAAATTTCAGCTTTAAATCCTTTGCAAGTTGGTATCTTGAAGGTAGCATTTTCTACTGATATTGTTCAGCGAATAAAATACTACTTGCAGCGGCAGCACTTCACAAACAAACACATGAATCTAGCTTTGAGTATATTTATGAAAGTAAAAATTGAGTCTTGTGTTGGACATTTTCTTGGTGTAGCACAAACAAAACAAACAAACAAACATCGGCATCTTTGGGATGCTTTATTTCCAATCAAGCCTGATACAAATGATCTTAAGCATTGGTTTTTCAAATGTCTTATAACTAACCCTATATATAGGACACCATGACGGTTCCCCCGTAAAGCCGGTACCCATTTCCGACACCTGGGTCGAGTGGGGTATTGTGCTTGAGCTTTCCCTTACACCCAACGGGGAAAATCGCAGCGCCAGCGCCGGGATACGAACCCGCGACTCCAACATACAAGTCCGATCCCTTAACCGCTGTGCCACCTCTTTGTCATGTGCGAAAGCCAGATTGTTTCATTACTTTAGCTTAAATCAGCCTGTGAAGCAAGTAACCATACAACTTAACTTTGGTCGTCTCGTTAACTTTTCAAAATAAGGTTTTTGATAGTACAAAAAACTTGCAATAAGTGGTGTCGTACACTTTGCCATTTGAAAATTCCAGAAGCTTTTGATCACTACGTGATATATTATAGCATTGAACCATGTGTTAAACTAATGCTAGTACAGCTAAATATGATGGTATATGATTGTCCAAGCAAGGAATTCATTAAATTAACTGAATTCTGCAATGAACTTACATTAGGAGCCGGCAGACCTGAGTGTTATTGATTCATTGCACCAAGGATTCATGATGCTGTGCCTGGAGCTTGGGATTATCTGTTTTTGTTCTAAATCTTAGCTGCAGTTCTCTGCGCTGCCTACTGTGTTGCTAATGTGAATATACAGCGTGTTTACTCACATGATATTCCAGTAAAATAAACATGTTTCAGATTTTAGAGCTACCCATTGCATAAATGTATTTATTACCAGGTGGGCAGACAGCATCGCACGAGCGTGGTGTGTTGAGCAGTTTTCACGCGAGAATGCTGGGTAATTCTGCCTTCAGTGGGAGCCATATAATGTGATCAAGCGTTTGGATTGATTTGCAGAACTATGATATGAAATGCCAAATTTACCACCATAATTTTTTATGCATATTTTCTAAGCGAAAAATATTCCTATGTGAAAGAAAATGTTCAGTTTATGCAAGACGACCAATTGGATCTCGTTGCAGCAGTATTTTCACAGCAGCATCTTTTACTCTGAAGTTTTATTCGAAATCCTTCTGGTCATCTCGGCGTCCATTCAATTCTTGCCCACAACCTCAAATTCTAATGCAATTCTGCGTTGCAAATCATGAGAGGAATGAAAGCTGAAATTTAAAAAGTAATATCGGGTTTCTGTCGAGCTTTTTAGATACACAGTTCATAATTCTCTGAAATGTACACAGCGATGGCAGACACTGATCTCAGGGGCTGTAGACAGCTGCAATCTACAATTGTCAATACATCGATTTGATGAGTTAACCATAGATGCATGTACTGTGTTAACGAAGAGCTATTCAGCGAGACGGCCTTTGATAAGCGTGAAAAAGTACAGATCACAGAACAGATCCTCCCAATCTTATCAGTTTTTGTATATCAGTTTCAAAACTGATTTGCTACTGGAACTGTGGAAATGAGTATAACAACTCATTGCATGTCAACATTGTAAAAAACAACAGAGTGACATCCACCATTGGGAAATGTTTGACTGGAAATTTGAGCGGGTAAAATTACTTTTCAAACTCCAGTATTTTGAACAATTTCTTTCTGGAGTACTCAACTACATCGATCAGATAACCAATTTCCAGTAGATTTCTCTCTGCTGCCAATGACGCATTAATGTTGATGCAATGCAAAAACCTCGCTTCTTAAGAACCAAGAGTTATCAATTTAGTTCATTTTTAACATTTAGATTTAAAAAACTTCGAATTATCCAAGAGAAACAAACAGTTATTAGACTTGTTTTCATTCACCAAATACTTGAACTTATACCTTATTCTCCTGCAGTTTTCTGAGGACTATCAAACGATGAAAAAAGTTTCCAAACTTCACCAATCAACAAATTTCAGAAGTCCCATGACGTCATTCGCACTTTCCAACCCGGGAAATTCGGCGTTATAAGAACATCGCAGTAAGGAAGACGTACGTGTGTAATCCACCAATACTCCCTTCAGAGACTAAAATTTTCAAGTAATTTTATTCTATGTTTCAATTGATATGAATCACCAGACAGATTCTTAAGAGCACGAGTATCAATAAGTGTTGTACCCGAAAAAAGTGCATGCCAATCTCAAATTTTTCGTTTCGTCAAGAAAGCAGGTGCAAATATAACGCTTGTTTTTACGAACCAATCATGAGACTCGATTGAAATTCACTACTTTCAGAAAACATAACAGTACAAATAATTGTAATATATAGGAAATCCGATAACCAACTGAAGCAGCAATCTCTGAGTTCGAGTTGGTGAGTGAAGATAGTATAGATGAGACGATCATATTGTACGAAGATATCATATATACATAAATGTATTTCTGTATATAGGTACATATTTTTTTTGAATCGTCATTTTGATGCTTCTGGAAGTTGAAGGCCCTGATTTTGCATCTATATAGACTTTAACTTGAATTTATCATAACTTTTCTTAGGCTGATCTGGCTCGAGCTAAAATGACCTAACCAAGCAGTGCCTAACCTATCCCGACCTAACATAATCTAGCCTAACATAACCTAAACTCATCTAATCTAATCGATATTGATTAATTAAAACCTTATTTAGCTCATTTTTGATGAAGTGGCGTCACATGACGTCACACGTGATGTTGTGTGGCGTCAGAATTGCGGATGGAATTTTCCAAAGGGTATAACTTTTTTAAGTGTTAGAAATGGGTACCGGCTCGACCGGGAATGACCGTCTTTGTGTCCTGGTGCTAGTTATAAAGATTTGAAAAACCAATGTTCGAGATAATATTTATCAGGCTTTATTTGAATAATATATCCTCAGCTCCGTCGAGCGATTTTTTTCAAATTGATGAGGAGAATCAAAATCACTTTTTCAGTAAACCACACTGAAAATTGAGGCCAATCGGTGGAACACCCTTTTTCAATAATTGGTCAGAACAAATGAGGGCATTTGAAAAATCCCTTAAAAACAATTCCAGTACTCTAGTGCGGCAATATATGGTGAGAAAAAAAACATGACTCTCGATTACAAAAATTTTTTTCGAAACCTGAAACCGTTTGGACGACTTCCCAACCGTAGAATGAATATAAATTATAAATTTGCCACGAAAGTCAGTCTGAAGAGCACGCACTGATGGCTGCAATTTCATGTAACTTAAATCTCAATACTCAAACCATGTCACTGAGTCCGAATATTGTGTGCAATCTTCTCCATGTAATTGCAAACTTACAATTTTCAATTTGGTTATAAATAATTTAGCAATTATTATACTTACGAAATTGACATGCCACGGCTCATCAGTTTGAGGGTAGACGACTACCCTGAGGTCCTGCTCGACGATCCTGGCCATCAGAGCGACATCTTCAGGGTCCGAAGTATTGTACGTGAAAGAGAGCGTCAGCGGAGAGGGCGTCGAATCAGGAATCTCATACTCTGGTCCTTCCCAGACCTGATCGCAAGATACGTGTTTATACGGAAACTGTGTTAATTTCATTAGTGACTTTTAATCCCCATAAAAAAAAAATCCTTTCCATTAAATCGAAGAGTAAGAGAAACTTTGGATGCATAATTTTGCTTTGTTCCTGGACGATTTCATGTATTGAAAAGAGTGAAATTTTTACGGTTGTACGCTTATTTTTTGAATATCACCGGTTGAACTTGTAAAACTGAAATAAATCTTGACTTTGTAGGTGCGACATACAAAGCCAGATTTCTTTTCAACTTGCGGATAAGTTTTTCAAGCTTCTGCTTCACACTAGAAATAAAATAAGTTTTGAACGTGCAGCCAAAAAAGTGTAATTCTAATTTAATTTGGGACGTAATTGAAACTTCATACCAACTAATTTACCTAATTTAAAAAATTTGCTTTTGTATTCCATTTCTCAATTTCACTGCATGTATGGACGAGTATACACAGTAATCACAAACCAAGCCTTGCGCTGGTTTGTGAAAGGAGGTAAACCCTAAAGTTCGTCATCCTGTGGAGCAGGATGCTTAATGTGTTGCACTTTTGAGGTACAGGAGTCCTACGGTGCTGAATTACCTCCTAATCTGCAGATGTGTTGGAAATTCAACTTATAAAAAGTTCGAGAATATTTTTTCATTATTGGTGTTGAAAATTATGTCTGGAAAAAGTTGATAGACTTTTGCATTGCATAGTCACTAAAATTAATCCCTCACTGTGTTAAAATTATTTAAATTTTAGATCTAAATGGATTCGAATTGTTTACAGTTTAAACAATTTAAACAATTTATTTACCACAGGTGATACAGAGGTAGAATGTTTCTTAAGTCTAGTACAATGGTCAAATTTGGGTATAGCTACCTGTGGGCCCGAACAAGTTCAGCGACTTCTAGGGCATCCTATCATCACGTTATTCTAAGGTGTACAATAATGTTTAACCTAGTTCACTTAACCTAGTTTCGCATTAGACTGATCATTGAGATAATTAACTCGATATTTTATGCTGTATTATAAAATATATGTCAAATCGGCTATATTTAACAGTATGTTCGATAAAACGATTCAAGAGCAGACTGAAGATCGGTTATGTTACCCAAAGCAAGTTATATTATTACATTATCATTAGTTACATGTAGGAGGCAAGATTTGACATGGTGATCTTACACGACTAGTATTCTGATAGGAAGTGAGACTCAAGATGTCTTTTGAATACTTTGTACGAATTACATTTACGGATCTCCGCAGGTATAGAGTTCCAAGTTTTGGTTCCAACGAAGAGTATACTGTGTTGCGACCGGGCCTTTGAATAATAAGGAAGCATGAATTTACTTCTATTTCGGGTTAAATGGTCGTGATGACAAGTTTGCGCAGTCAATAATTGTCTTAGGCTATTGTCGCCATCATTTCTTAATGTTTTGTAAATGAAATTACAGATGGAGATTGTGTAGAGATCCGAAAGTTTAAGTATTTGTAAATTTTTGAAAGAATCATTTGTGTGAGCGTTATAGTCTAGGTTTTTTACCGCTCTGACAGCTTTTTTCTGCAGAGTAAAAATTTTGTTGGTTTTATTTTTATTAGTTCCGTGCCATGTTTCTATTCCGTATTACAAGTATGGAGAAATGAGCGTTCGGTAGAGCATTTGTAAAGCTGTTTCAGGCAGAAAATTTTTAACTTTATTTAGGATTCCGATGGATTTTGGTAATTTAGAACTAATATGAGTGATGTGCTCTTTGAAGGTCAGATGTTTATCTATTATGATGCCCAGAAACTTACATGAGTTGGTTTCTTCGATTTCACCTTCGCCAATTTTAATGTATGGGAGAGATACATCTTTCTTGTAGGAGAAATTAATGTAATTTGTTTCATCAATATAAAGGCTTATTTTATTAGCTTTGAGGCACCATGAAACCTTATGAAGTTCATTATTTATACTCTCCACAATCATAGCAGGATTTTGGTTCGGAAGGACCGCAGAAAGCGTACTTTCATCGGCAAAAAGTATGAATTTGAAAAATGATGTAGATTTTACAATTTCATTGATAAAAATCAGAAACAGGAGAGGCCCAAGAACAGATCCTTGTGGAACTCCATGGCTAATAGTCTGTGGGTCTGATTTTGCGTCGTCAATGACAACGTATTGCTTCCGATTTGTTAGGTATGATCTGAACCAATCATGCGCAATCCCTCGAATGCCATAACAGTGTAGTTTCGAGAGTAGTATTTTATGGTCCACACAATCGAATGCTTTTCGAAAGTCAAGAAATACAGAGAAGACAGGCTTTCCTTCATCTATATTAGAATAGGGGAATTGTAAATGATTTAATATAGCCTGTGTTGTTGATTTTTTAGAGCGAAAGCCGTATTGTTTATCGTAAAGAAATGGTTTTTGTTCAAAATAAGAGTACACTTTTTATACACAATCTTTTCGAATACTTTGCTAATAATTGGTAGTACGGAGATAGGTCGATAATTGTTTACACAGGTGTTTTCACCACTTTTAAAGATAGGAGTTACTCTAGCAACTTTGAGGGAGTTCGGGAAAGTGCCTAGTAAGAGAGACTGGTTAATAAAATTTGATATCAGCGGGGCTACAATGTCAGCAATAACTTTAAGTACTTTAGTCGGAAACTTTTGTAACCCACTCGATTTATTTTTCATGTTGTTTATGCACGTAATTACATCGGAGGAGTTTGTAGGCGTAAAGAAAAAGGAGTTGAGTTCTCGAAAATGATCCATAAATTCCAGGTGATCAGTAGGTTCACTTGGAATACCATCAGCCATAGTTTTCCCTACGTTTACGAAGAAGTTGTTGAAGAGATTAGCAATTTCTTTCTTCTCATTGTATTTTACATTATCTTGAATAACATATTCAATTTTCTTTTTATCGGCATTATTCGGTTTACAGTAAGAGTTAAGGGGATGCCTAGTCTTTTTAACGTCAGTTTTGAATTGAGTAAACTTGAGCGTGAAGTAGTTCTTTTTTGATGTTCTTTTCTGGTTTGTTACATAGTTTCTGAATCGGTTATATGTTTCTCTAGATATTCGCCCTTCGCAAAGGAGGGCTAGGTACGCTTGACGCCTCTTTATATTTATCACGATGTCTCTAGTAGTCCAGGGCTTTTGTTTATTTTTCGGGGTAACTGTACGAGTTACAATTGGGAAACACTGATTGTATGCGGTCATTATAGCTTCAGTCAACTTTACTACTGCTTCATCAATGCTCGTAGCATTATTATTTTATTGAGAGATGTGCAATGTAGGCATTGATTCTTCTAGAACGGTGCGCATTTCTTCAAGATTTGATTCGTTTATTTTACGATGTGAGTAAGTTTCAGCCCGTGCCTTGGTGCAAGTAATATAGACATTTTTCTTAATAAAAAAAACGGGAAGTGATCTGATAAGTCAGAAGTAATGATTCCAGCAAGAAAATCCCTTGGGTCTGTCATAAAGATATTGTCAAACAGCGTAGCACACTCTGAGGTTATTCGTGTAGGCTTTGTAATGATCGGAAGGAAGGATTGAGACTGAAAGGTTGTTAAGAAATTAGAGATTGGTTCATAGCTTTCATGTTTCAGTAGATCATAATTGAAGTCACCGCATATTATTATATCATTGTATAAGGGCCTGTTGAACTGAGACATAAAACGATTCAGCTCATTCAGGAAGGATATAGGACAGGCTGTAGGAGGCCTATACACCGTTCCAAGCACAATGCGTTTACCATCTCTAGACAGTTCTACGAAGAGTGATTCTATATGATCCTGATTAATTGTTGCCCTTGCTATGGTTCTCGAGTCTATATGGTTAGATATATATGTGCTGATGCCTCCGCCCCGCTGGGTTTTTTCTTAGCGAATGGTAACTATGATAATTTTCAAATCGAATCATGTCTTCAGTCGAGTCATCTAGCCAGCTTTCGGTGAAGCTAATCACGTCTAGGTTATATTTAAGTTCAGTAATAGTACATTGTATCTCTTCAAATTTTGGATAGAGTGACCTACAGTTCCAACACAGGAGTGAGAAATATCGGTCAGTTATTAGTACTGTTTCGTTGAATTTTGATATATTAGTATACCTACACTCTTGAGAGTCGTTTAGGTTTGGATATATTCTGTTCAAATGATTGAGATCTGGGTCGATTTCCTCGAATATCTCAGGGTGATCAGTCATTTAAAATTAGTAAATAGTAAGAAGTAGGTACCATAGAGCTCAAAAACGAAATACAGAGTCAAGCTTCAAGGGATATTCCTGTCTAAAAAACTAGCTTATGAAGTACGAGAGCATAGAGTATAAAAAAAATCTAGTGCGATTACGTGAATACACATAAACTCTGTCTATGAGCGAATAATATTGGAGTTCAATATCACAACATTGGTGTAAACAGATTGCTGCATGAGGGCATTTTTACAAGTGAATATGCAACAGGTAATAAGTTTTAAAGATTATAACGACAATGATATAATCAGTTAATATGGTTTACGCGTAATAGTAACTTTAGTGGAAAAAAAAGAAAAAATTCACAGTAACATTGGGAGGTAAAAAATTGCTGATTGCGTTGTTTCAAAAGTTCACACACAGCTGTCATAAATGTTTACAAACACATCTGTTGTACATTTGTATAGATTCAGGTTAATCTAACATCAAGTTGAGGGTAAACTGATATGATACCTAATTGAGGTTAAACTAACACAAAACTGACATGTAATTTACGGGATCACCTAGTCTAGTCACCCATGACTTGCTTCGATGACATATTTAGTTGTTGCATCAGGTATTGCTCGAGGTCATCTGGCGTGTTGATCTCGCGGCGTCTTGAATCTTGGTTTCCGGGGTTAAATATGAAGATGTTTCCATCCTGTGTTCTTGGGATTCCAATTTTATCCGGAAATTTCCTTTTGGCCATCCTCAGAATGTACATGGCGTTAGCTCGTGAAGGTATGAGGTATTCATTTATAAAGAAGAACTTTGGTTTCTTTTCTCGGCAGGCGTTGAGAATTTCACGTTTTTTGTTATAATGTTTTAGTTCAAATGCAATGTTTCTTTGATCTACGTTCCCAGTTACTGTTTTTTTTCCCCATTCTTGTAGCTGACGTGATGTCAGTGTCGGAGAGGTCAATGTTGATCTTGTCCTTCAGGAGCTGGCAGACTGTATCCTTACAGATTTCGTCTGCGTGAGATTGCGGTATTTCCCTTCCAGAAATGACGAGAGTACATTTTTTGTCTTCAATGTCTCGGCGCTGATCATTTTTTTCCAACTGGTCGAGGCGGGAGGTTAAGCTATCTATTTTCTCATTCTGTTCTTCGAGAATTTTTTTGTGTTCCGCTTCTTTTGTTTCAAAAAGCGTTTTAAGGTGGCTTACTTCATTTTGCATTTAAACAATATCACTATTAAATTTTGTCATCACTGAATTGAAGTATTTTATAAGGACAGAAACCACTTCTTTACCGTCATTCGTTAGGCTAGACACATCAGGGAATTGACCAAACTTCGGTTGAAACTCGATGCTGTTGTTGCTGTTGTTGGTACTGCGTCGTTTGTTAGGTGCCATCGGATTGAGGGAGTTGGGTTCGTTGTGTAAACGAGGGTTGAATACTCTCACACTTTTGAGGGAATATTATACTCTTAGTTTGATTATTTTTATATATGGGGTATTTAAATCACATTTGAATACTCATGGCGAGAGTGGGTACCCATTTAGGTTAGAGGTACATTCTTTCTATCAATAGGCACTTTGTTTCGGAGCGAGCGCCACACCCGTCATCACCACACGGAGTCACCGAGGACACTATCGGATATCGGATATTCAGTATTGTGATATCCGTATTTACCAGTAATATCAGACATTTTCTTTTCCCCTACGTGCAGTATGTTACACTAGTAAGTAATTTTAAATGGGCGAAAATTTTCGTAACAAACATGTAAGAACAAATGTAGATCTGATGTGTTACATGAAAAATCTGCGAATTAACCAAAAAAAGTTAATCTAATGTTGCAGAAACTTTACGAGACCTTAGCACACGAACCACAGTCTCAACCTTACGATATAAACCACATGGCGTTGTTAAGCCATCACAAACCCGGGGTAAACATTACCCTAATTTCGGAAAATATAACATTGGAACAAAGTTGAAATACTGGCAGTACTAAAATGCATGAGAAATAACTCTCCGCTGCCCTCATTTCTCTAGACGAAATGCTGTAAGGGTGACTGAAAAACTCCCAAAAACATGAGAGTTTCTTTCACAGTTTTCCAGAAGCAGCTGAGGGTGTCATCATATCATATGGCGAACCGTGCCAAGTCACTCGGGACAGCGCACCCAGAGCCGCGTTCAGGGACCGCTGAGCTGGGCAGTGAGTTAAAGGCGCGTCCAGACCTACACTCATGTTGTCGAGTTGACACGCACGTCCATGGACTCTGATGACACTCAAATTGTCGGTTTGTCCACACCTATGATGTGTTGTTAATCTCAGTGCGCTGCAGTCTCTGGTCGTGATACGGTGCGCTCTTCATTAACTGGCGGCAATGAAGTGCAAAAAGCTTATGAAAGCAGCGCTTGTGTGCTGTATTGCTGCAGCATCCTTGAAAATATTACGGAAGTATAAAAAGAAGAAGATTTGGACGAAGAAATGGCTACAAATAAGACTAACTAAAAGTATTTATGAGCATATTTTTAAGGAACTGCGAGCAGAGTCCCAAAGTGACTTTCAAAATTACATGAGGATGAAGCCTGAGCTATTTTCTTTGTTGCTGAGAAAAATTGAACTCAGTATATCTCGGCGTGACACAGTTCTGAGGGAAAGTATCTCTGCTGGGCAGAGGTTAGAAGCAACTCTACGCTTTTTGGACGCAGGGAATACGTATACTTCTTTGCAATATTCGACCAGAATATCGAAGCAAAGCCTGTCACTGATAATTCCAGTTCAATGTTTTTAAGTTCACGTCTGAACTGTATACGCAGAGTATTTATTTTTCTTTTTATATTCTCTGCAGTCAGGTCAGGCATGAAAGGTTGCATTGCTTTCTTGATGTCAATTAGAGCGACTGCTTTTAATGTTTTTTTTTTATATTCCTTACTTTGAACCTTCCACAAACATGGTTGGGAAGCTTAAATCAATAAAAACACCGGTGGCAGTTCTACTCCAGAATTCCGGAACCTCGGGAGCACGTGTCGCAGCCATCCTTACTCTATGGGATCAGACCCGCAACTGGGAAGTGTGACAACTCAGCGCCATGGTTTCCAACATTGCCGGAAAACGGCTTGGTGAGTGTCGACTCAACTTTTGGAGTGATTTTGAGTCCATGGATGTGTGTGTGGCGCTGGTTTGACACACATGAGTGTAGGTCTGGACGCGCCTTTAGCCTCATGCCAGTGCCATGCTGTCATGTTGTGCTCTGTGAGCTACTTGCGTATTTTCCATTCAGTATTGTGATATCCATATTTGTTTATCAACAAAGGATCTTTAAGTTAAGACATTTTAGAAACCAATTAATTGTGTCTTTGTTGGAAATGAATTGTTTTCTTTTTATTTTATCTTTCATCTGATTGGTATAGTGTTGTTGACTAATCTCATGTCATTTTTTCCTGTTTCAAAAAATACCGTAGTCTTTTAACCTCACTCATGCTAAATTGCTGACCAACATCGTTGAACCAACTCTTTCGTCAATTCATTATCATTGTATGATAACTTTCGCTTCCGCTACGTTTTACCTTCATTTCTCTTCAACGCTGTACTCCAATCATCTTTGTGAGCTACAATTTCAAAACTTTCTGTGAAAATTTCTTACGATAAAAGGAAAAGATTTGATGCTAAAATATTTTTTGCCTGACGATGCCCTTCATGCCCTATCTAATTATTATTATAATTATTATTATCATCATTGTAAATGTTTAGGTCGCAATCCCTAGCGGGATTGGACAGTATATTGATAGAAAACGTTTTCAAATTAAAAAATAAAATTAACATAAATTTTACTGATAACTCGTGTACAAATACATTTTAATGAAAAAAAAGTGATATAATCGAAAAAATGATACTGCTGAAGCGTCGTCACTAATTATAACAAAAAGAAATGTAAGCATATATTACAACGTTTGCACAAGTTCTGACAATTACTGTGTCATTAACATATTTCTATAAGGTCTTCTTGACGGGTTGCGGTAGCATAGTACTTCTCCACCCTGTTGGTAAAGTTGAAAAACATGCCGGGGTTAAAAAGTCCAAGGGCTTCAGCTGTGATGTTCTCCATCTCTCTCATCCTTTGCTGAGTAACTGGCAACTGGCAATGCTCCGCCTGGTACTATCTCAAGAATTGCATACAACCTTCCATGCAAGTAAATCTTTACGTGACTCTTCACTAGACTCCAAACTAACTCTATTGGGTATAGTAAATAAGAATAAGGAGCTAAGCGAAGCATCGGAATGCTCGGATATTCTGTCCCTAGCCCCTCAGGATTAAAATGAGCTGGAGCATTGTCAATTACGAAGGTAGGATGGTCAATCCCGTTGTGACGACATGAGCTCCCGGAACCACTGCAGACAATCCTCTCGTTTGAACGAGCCGCGGCGAGCCGAGATTAGAACCAACTGGGTACTTGTCATTGCTCCAATTATGTACAGATTTGTACCTTTGGTGGACGGAAGAATCACTGAAGCTCTCGTACCAATTTTTGATCTTCCTTGGTTTCCTTTATTTTTTGCAAAATCAGACCCACAGATAATTAGCCATGGAGTTCCACAAGGATCAGTTCTTGGGCCTCTCCTGTTTCTGATTTTTATCAATGATATTGTAAAATCTACATCATTCTTCAAATTCATACTTTTTGCCGATGACAGTACGCTTTCTGCGGTCCTTCCAAACCAAAATCCCGCTATGATTGTGGAGAGTATAAATAATGAACTTCATAAGGTTTCATCGAGGCTCAAAGCTAATGAAATAAGCCTTAATATTGATAAAACAAATTATATTACATTCTCATACAAGAAAGATGTATCTCTCCCATACATTAAAATTGGCGAAGGTGAAATCGAAGAAACCAACTCATGTAAGTTTCTGGGCATCATAGTAGATAAACATCTGACCTTCAGAGGGCACATCACTCATATTAGTTCTATATTATCAAAATCCATCGGAATCCTAAATAAAGTTAAAAATTTTCTGCCTGAAACAGCTTTACAAATGCTCTACCGAACGCTCATTTCTCCATACTTGCAATACGGAATAGAAGCATGGCACGGAACTGATAAAAATAAAACCAACAAAATTTTTACTCTGCAGAAAAGAGCTGTCAGAGCGGTAAAGAACCTAGAATATAATGCTCACACAAATGATTCTTTCAAAAATTTACAAATACTTAAACTTTCGGATCTCTACAAAACCTCTATCTGTAATTTCATTTACAAAACATTAAGAAATGATGGCGACAATAGCCTAAGACAATTATTGACTGCGCAAACTGGCCATCACGACCATTTAACCCGAAATAGGAGTAAATTCATGCTTCCTTATTATTCAAAGGCCCGGTCGCAACACAGTATCCTCTTCGTTGGAACCAAAACTTGGAACTCTATACCTGCTGAGATCCGTAAATGTAATTCGTACAAAGTATTCAAAAGACATCTTGAGTCTCACTTCCTATCAGAATACTAGTCGTGTAAGATCACCATGTCAAATCTTGCCTCCTACATGTAACTAATGATAATGTAATAATGTAACTTGCTTTGGGTAACATAACCGATCTTCAGTCTGCTCTTGAATCGTTTTATCGAACATACTGTTTAAATATAGCCGATTTGACCTATATTGTAAAATACAGCATAAAATATCGAGTAAATTATCTCAATGATCAGTCTAATGCGAAACTAGGTTAAGTAAACTAGGTTAAACATTATTGTTCACCTTAGAATAACGTGATGATAGGATGCCCTAGAAGTCGCTGAACTTGTTCGGGCCCACAGGTAGCTATACTTTACAGTATAAGTTGAAGTTTATCTCATCAACCAATACTGGGGTTCGCCCTGAGATCTCACATTGAAAAATTGCGCCATGTATCTAGCGCTCTATCCTTTATTCTCTTCATTATTCATTCTATCAATGCTTGGTCTCACTAATTTGGCAGAAAAAAATTCAATGTCCAGCCAATTTTGGATTGTATTAACACACACGTCAATGTCATGATCTTGTTGTACTTCACTGCCAAGTTGTGAGAGAGTAATCGAAGCATTTTCTTCTATGGCTGCAGTAAATTTCCTCGATATTTCGGACATTTTTTCTTACTATTTCCTCCTTTCTTCTTAGATATGACTTGCTTATTTTTCAGCCAAGTGTGTGCAGCCTTAGCATTTACTCCAAGTGCGTTTGCAATTTCCTTCCGGTCCTCTTCAATATTGAAAGTTTCTATTACTCTCTGCCTGTCTTGCGCACTTGTTTTATTATACTTCATCTTGAAGGTTTTGGTTTCTGAAGGATGAAGATGTTTGGAGTTGAGGTGTATACTTATTGCTGATGAAAGTAGCACGTCTACACAAGGTGCAACGTGATGCGCAGCAATGTGCAACGCCGCGGTATCTCTGTGATGTTTCTTTGATCAAAGTGTCTGAGATGCGACTCCCTTGTGTAATGGTTTGATAATGAGTAATGGTTCATGCAACGAAAATTATAGGCTGCTTTTTTTGCAAATTATACTCTGTAAAAACTTCTATCTTTGTACGCATTGTTGGAATAAAATTGTTGGACATTATAAAGCCAATAAAATTCTTAGGTTATGATTTTAAATTAAAAAGGGCAAATTAAATTTCACTTGGAGCTATTCTATTTTCACTCGGATTAAATCAAATTTCACATGGAGCAATTCTATTTTCACGAGGAGCAAATTAAAATTCACTTGGAGCAATTTTAATTTCAGGAGGATCAAATAAAAATTTACTTTGATCAATTCTACTTTCACGAGGAGCAAATGAAAATTTACTTTGAACAATTCTAATTTCGCGAAGATCAACTCAAAATTCATTTTGATCTAATCAACTTGTAAATGGTCAACAGTAGATGGATTTTATTCGGATAAATGTCTTGATTCATATTTTTTCACAATATATCACGCATTTACTTCATGTAATAATATTTACATCTTAGTTATTCTGTTTCGTATAAGCACACAAAGTTGCTGATTACTATTTGTTTATGGGTGAACTGTCGGCATTCTTGGTAAAAATGAGCGTTAGCGTTGATGATTCCATGACTGTAATCCAGTGTAGCCTTTAATAGTCAGATGATTTTTGGATTGTATAGTGTTTTAGATGATTCACTATATCTGTTGTAGCCATGATACGGCTGTAGGATCATAAAAATTTTGTGGACAATCAATGTTTTATGTAACACGATTTCTTACAACCTCTATCGGTAGAGCGTGTTTCCTTCGTACACGAACTGATTCTCACAGTTAAACTACAAATGACATTCAAACATTGATTACATGGAGGACCGATTCCATCAAACGTTTAACTTTAACATCACAAGGTTGGGCTTAGTCTCTTTTACCTTTTCATTCACCCTAAAATAAAGAAATCGTTCAAGGTCAGTCAAAAAATATACACTCACACTTGTAACTTTGTAATTGGAAACAAATTTGCAACATTGTCTTGCAGTTTCACGAAATTACAATGAGTAAAATTAAACTGTCTAAATGAATAAAAAGTTTCCATTATGACTAATGCACTACTCTAACTCGTAAACATTGTGTCTCACCTGAAGTGTGTAGCCGTGGGCTGTACTAAAGAAGCACCACGATATCATAAAAACTAAG
Organism: Morinoia aosen; assembly: GCA_030386875.1. Lineage (NCBI taxonomy): Eukaryota > Metazoa > Arthropoda > Malacostraca > Amphipoda > Talitridae > Morinoia > Morinoia aosen. The sequence continues at coordinate 11,716,036 of CM059561.1, forward strand.
GAAGTAAAAGTACCGTTAGATGGCATGGCTAGAGTATTTTGTGAAGCTTATATGTTAATTAGTGAATAAAATTAAGAAAGCATAGCAGTGGAGTTATCTGAAAGAAAAAAAAATACATTTTTATTTTTTATTCACATATCTGACATAAAATATTTTCACTATAGTTCGTCAACATTGCTTGGTAGACACTTTATTTGTTACATCCTTTAGATCTAACGCTTCGCATTTAGCAAGTTTACTGAAGCCCTTCTATGATAAATATATTTGTTTGAATACTTGGCGTACAAAGTCCAAGACATACACCCGAAATAGCCTTAGACAAACAATGTTGCGTGGAGAAAGTTGCCAATTCGATGGAGAATAAGGAAGTTAGAGCGGGTGAAAATTCAGAAAACATCCATTCCATTGAACAAACAGTGTCACTTAAGTAACCAGGGCGCAAAGGAAATTAATGACATGATTAACACTCGAGTCATGATGACAGAACTGCGGAAGAAATTGTTAACTTCATAATGAGACAAGATCCAATAGAAGGGTGAGTAATTACTAGAAGATGGCTTAGATGAAAGTTGATTTGCTCGTTGAGTTTAGGTTGAGTACTACAATATACTCGTACAGTTACACGTGAAATTATCGCTACCCTGCATTATTTTTAATAAATTTGAGTAAGTCCCCTAATAATTAAAGCTACTTCCTTCATAATGCTAGCTTTGCAGGCGTTCTAGAAAAAAGAGCTAATTTAAAGTTTGCAAAAAGAATCATATTTCATCAAATTAAAAAAAAAATAGCATGTGTGAAGTATTCATATTTATCTGTACCGATCTTCTACGGTGAAATAAACTAATATAATAATCCTGTTGCCGTAACAAGGAACTGTAATAATTTTATAAAGCTGATATTTCAGTTTGTTCCTGAGCATTTTACTCCTCATTTCAATTTAAACAACAATCAATCAAGACAATATGGTGACGAAAAAGGAGCTTCGCATCGTTAAGAGGGAAAGTTGCAGATGCTTGACTACAAATCAATTTCGAAGTGATTGTACGTTCCTCTAACAACATTTCAAAGTATTATACTGAAGCATAAAGAGCTTAGCACCATTCAGAATCTTAGAAAAGTAACCGCACGACACGTAGTGCAAGAAGTTAACCAAAGCCAAAGAATCACACGAAAAGTATTGTTGCAAAATCTAAGTGCAGAGGAAATTGAAATCTCGAGATCAACGCTACGAAGAACATGATCGAGAAGAACACTACAACAGTCCTTCAAGACAGAAGGACTGAAAGGCAGCAGCTTAAGGAAAACACATCTTTTTACGGCTGAACGCATTAAATAAAGCCTTTTTTGCATTTACCAGAAAATATATTAAAACAGAAACTCGCTGCTGGTCAGCGGTTCTGCGGCCAGATGAGACAAAGATTGAGCTTTTTCGGTCAAGCCTTCACGCCGAAGACCTCTGTTTCAATTGTGAAACATGGAGACAGAAGTCGTATGTTTTGGAATGGTTTTCCGGCAGGGGAACTGGAATCTTTGTTAGGCTGGAAGGAATTATGAAACGAGTTCAATATCTCAAAATTGTCTGAAAATTTGAAACAGTTTAGCTAAGATCTCGATCTTGGATCCGATACAGTGCGTCAACATGATAATGATCTCAGGCATACTGCAAAATCTGTTTGGAAATGTTTGAAATACAATTGAGTAAATGTCTTGCAACGGCCAAGCCATAGTCGAGAACACGATCCAATCGAAAATATGAGGGTATCGTGATGGAAAATTACAAAGCAAAGATGCATAATTACATTGAAGAATTGGAAAAAAATACAAATGAGGTAATGGCCTAATTTTTCCGTTGGTGTTTGCAAGAACCTAGTTGTGAGCTACAGAAAGTGTCTGGAGGCAGTTTTTACAAATAAAGGCTCCGCAACTGGTTAATTAGATGGGTCCGAATATATATGAAAATAGAGGAAGAGCTACTTATGTTCATTATTTGTTCTAAAAGTAATTTTTCCCGAAACTGTAAGCATGCAGTTTTTTTAGAACACCGTCTTAATCTTTAGAGTGCTTCAGAACAAGAGGTGCAGATGTGCACACCAAGTAGAAATGGCAAAAAAATACTTTTTCTCCTATGAAATTTTCCGAAAAAAATCGGGTATTTCAATAAACTTTTCCTGCACTGTTCTATAGTGACATCAGACATGAGGAAATTAACACCGCAGGAAAGAGTCGATTGTAAAGCAGTAGAATTTGCTACATTCTTCAGAAAAATAGCCTCTTATTCCAACTACAAGATTTTGCAAATTTTTTTTTATCAAGGCATGCAAATCATCAATATAAATTTCATTGGGTGCTTTTTCAACATATTGCACAAGAATTAGAAAACCTGTATAATTTATTCTGCTCGATTTTTGTAATCAAGAGTTTTAGCTTCTTTTTGGAAGGTTTCAATTTCTGATATATATATATCTATACATTATTATGGTTATTAAAAACATCAAAAAATCTGCTAAGTACGCCAATTTTCACAATGTAGATTCCTCTGTAAATATAGATTCAATTCCATTTTTATTTTCAGAACCGGAAAAATTGCCAGCTCACTTTTTAATGCAAAAAATCTGTTCAACGTTTTTTATCTTGAGAGCGACCTTGCCGCCATGTTGAATACAAGTACATCATGTGAGGAACCTAAAAATATTCACATAGAATTATGAAAAATCTTTTAGCAAGCGGCTTTGATTTTACAATATGTACTGACTTGATTACACGATTTAGAACATCTTTGAATAGGGCAGGGAATGTTATTGAAGCTAGTACTCGTCGATGAATCAAACAATTTTTATTACTCGTGGAGTTACTTCTTCAACTAAAGATTGGATGCAAGACTCACAGAAAAACATTGCTGGTGCCCCGGCGGTAAACTCCACACTATCTCCCATTCAGTTGAGGGTTCTTCAGGGAAATCAATAATTGCACAGAAAATATCAGCTGCGATAGTTTTAGTTTCCACAGAATTACTTCTTTCATTTTCCTTACTTAAAATTATGAACAAACAGAAGAAGTTGTGAAAAATTAGTCACATTTGTAGTTTCGTCAAGCTGTATGCTGAACAGCCAGTTCTCGTATAATTTGAGGCAAAAATGTGATAGGGCATACCTGTAATTCTCCGTTTTATTGTATCATTTGACACTGATAGAAGCAATAGTTTATTTACTGTATCAGGATCGATCATGAGATGTACAATATCTTTGGTGCACGAAAAAAATAAGATTTTCAGGTATTGGTGTGTGTGTGTGTGTGTGTGTGTGTGTGTGTGTGTGTGTGTATGGTTATTTAGCCTGGGCTATTTTCAATGTAACCTTTTGCCAAGCTTCAATGGCTGCTAATTTTTTGTTATAAAATGATCACCTATTCAAGCCGGTGGCTCTTATAACACCATCGACTTAAAATCTGTGTTTTTATCTTCTTCGTTAAGATGCTTGAGATATTTTTGTAGTTTAGCTGGTTTTCTACACTCATATGCAAGTACTTCCAAACATATTGCACTCTGTGGCTTTCTACACCTGCAATAACTATGCTGGTGAATCTTCACTTCATAAAATCATCGCAGTCTTTCTCTTTACATGCGCTCATTTCTTTGAGAGCGCTGAGTTGCTAAAAACTGCACAGCATTTCACATCAATCACGTATCACCGCGGACGCGGTACAGACGAGTGGCACGAGTGGAGAGAACATAATACAACGGGAACAACACGCGTTCAGACACAATAGAGCATCATATTATATTAATCAATAAAGGTGAGAGTGTGATACTTCGTTTCAGAATAATGGTGAGAAATGTGATGAGATGAGTTATGTGACTAGTGTACGAGATTGATTCATTGCTGTTGCCACACGGATTGTTATGTCATGCTAATGCTTTAAAGAACCATGTGACCTTCAGATACTTCGATGATTCCTGGAACGGCAGATATGCGCATAGAGCTCATTTAATTAATTGTGACTGAAGTTCATGAGGTGAAGTTTATTGAGCACACAGCTGCGCTGAAAATTGAAAGTCTAATTCTCAAAACAGGTGAGAGGAGATACATATCTCTTAGCCTTTCGTTAAGCCGTACGGTTAACCAATGGCGTCCAGCTTTCATTTTTAATAGTCAGTTTAGAGGCATCAATAACACATGAAACAATCTCTCACATAGTATATCATGTTTAGGCATTGAAAAGTACGGACTATAGAAAACTGATTTAAAAAAATTTTCAGGACTAAAGAAACACATCACTTACACACACACTCTTCATGCCCCAAGTTTTCCTCAAGCGCTCTAGTGGGATTGACTACCCTCGCGGATGTACCTGGTCAACATCATTTTTAAAACCAGGAAGCCTAGTTGAAGACCTGAATAGCTGCCAAATACTGTATGGCTGGCAAAATTAGATTTTATCTCTCGCAGTTGGAGACGGAATTATTTGTGTATAAAACATCTTCTATGATTTTACCTCATTTCTTCAAAGTGGGTACATGTATGATAAAATGAAATATACCAAGACAAATGTTATTCATCATATTAATAAAATTTGTTAAACATATGAATCTTAAATTAGGTTTGAAATGATATTATCTATATTAAAACATTAAAACCACATAACACTTCAATTTTAGAATGAAAGATTACGGATATAAAAAAGCGGGAAAATTTTACCACTGTCGATGTAATAAAATTGATATCCCAACAGGGAAAATTGCTTGTTTATATATGCTCATTATTGTACTCATGTGGAGGTCACGTATTCATGTGGGAAAATGACGCATCTATGGCACAATAGGTAAGACTCAATAGCAAAGTAGTTAGATATTTTACAAAAAGAACATGAAAATCAAAATACAGTAGATGTTAGTGGTTCAATTTGATTTGTGAGCAGAATTGAGGCTCTTTTTATAAACTTTGATCTTTATGTTTTACTAAGCGGCCCCAGACCCTTGTTGTAGAAAACCCGGTCTAAGATCTGGATTGGATTCTCTACAACGATTTTCGATATGTTTATATACCTATTTATTTATTTATCTATATACACTTATATAGACATATATTTAGGACGTTCAAAAAAAAGTCCATCCTACTTTTAAATATTATAAAATTGAAAATACGGAACCAATTTTTAACATACTTGGTCTCATTGGGAGCAATTATTTTTCACATCCTTGTAAAACTTTTTCAAACGAAGAAAAAGTTTTATATTCAAAAAACAATGATCAAAACAGTCTTGTTAAGTAAGTTGTTTATGTAATTGGATTTTGTAGGGATAAAGGTTCAAGTTTTTCCTAATGGTTCAACTGGTGGTCTCACAGGACGTACATAAATTATTTCTACTGCACGAAAATCTTTGGTTTCTTGAATCATCATGGAAATCAAATTAATATTTCCGTGAAGTCTTACACTTCTTTTTTTCCCACTTTTAACCTCGTTCAAATTGAGCACAACTTTTTATAATTAAATTTGCACACATTGCGATACATGGTTAGTTTAGTTGGAAATGATCTGTCAGGAAAAGCTTCTGGAAATGACTAGGACACTTGTTTGTAGCTTCTCGTTCAAATGCAGCTATTCACGATAGAAATTCGCTGCTCCTTTGTTAGTTGCATATTACTGGGATTGGATTAATTTTTCTAGAAATTCTAGGTAGCTATATCATGTTTACAGCTAACGATGTAATAAGAATTAATTTATGCTTCCAATGAGACCAAGTATGTTAAAATCGTCTCAATATCTTTAATTTGATTGGTAGTTAAGAGTGAGGTGCAAATATCTCCAAAACGGCAGCGTACCATCGCTTAGACATCCGCTTCTAATTACATTTTTCCTATTTCTTTTCAAATCGGAGCTCACATACAATACATGGTGAAATAATCAATAAATAACATTCAAGGTTAGAGCATTGGACAGAGCTTTGAGTTTAAAGCAGAAAAATATCAAACCATCTGCCCGTATTGGAAATCAGAGAATAACTAAGAGAGAAAGAATTTAAATCAGACAATTAAGATTCACCAATCATATCAATTGTTAAGTACAAACGTTTCATTCATTTAAAAACGAAAGTTTTGTTTATAAAAGATACCACAAAATGGATGTTTAGCATTCAAATTCCAATAGTTGGATAAAAACCCGTAATTATGCTTCAGGTATCATACATAATACTACTCTGAAACGCACTCACATAGCCGTAATTTAAACTTCTAAGTTAGTGTTGAGTAGAATTTTCGATTGGACGTTTGCAAATATTTATTATCTATCATTAAACACAACTTTCGAGCTTTTTTCCAACTGTTTTGGGGTGTATGCAGTCGGTGTAAAGTGTAAACAGGTATTCTTACGTTCAACTCCCCAATTCCCTGTTGACACGAGCTTCTATGCAATTTGCAATGATGAGAAAATACCTTCCATAGTTTGAAAAGCATCACCGTGCACCGTCAGCACGTAGATTCTGACATCTTCATTAGACTCATTTTTCTTTATCTGTTTTGCGGGCGAAATATTACTCCCTTGCGGTATTGCTCTACCATTCTGAACCGAGATTGGTAAGCTCCCATAATGAACTGTGTTAGTTTATTTGCTCATAAATGAATGTCAACGTTACAGCCTTTGCGTTTAGTCACAGGCTTCAATAATCGTATGAGCTCGATTTTATGTAGGTCTCACCTGCACCAAAGCCGTTAGATAGCACAGCTCAGTTATCTTAACTACAGTAGATACATTACGGTAGTTATTACGGAAGTTAATCCCGTAGAACTTGTTTTTTGTTTGTAGTAAATATCATTCCACTTCGTAATTTTTTTACGTAGATGATGCATGCAGTTAGTTAAACGTTACTCCCCTGGGAAAAAAAGAGGTTTTTCATGAGTCCCGTGCCCTAGTAGGCATTACGGAACTAAGAGCAAGACTTATGCCCTTACACTCACAACGTCTAAGCTTTGCACTGCCCGTGAAAAGACACGGCCCGACAGAGAGTCCAAGACGATCGAGCGGCCAGAGCATATTTGTTGCGAAATACGGGGTGACCGCGGCACCTCAGACCGGCCGCACGGCTCAGGACTGACAAACGATGAGAATCGCCCGACCTGGGTAACAGACCGCTATCGTAGCTCGTTACGGATGCCTATCTAATCAAATCAAACCGATAGCGGGAACAAATCTTTTGGAGACCGGGAAACTCTCGTTCTTGGTTTTGATTGGTCTAATCTGTGAAAGCCATTTGTGATAATTGACAAGTTCAACTATCAGCTATATGTGCTTGTAGTAATTACTTTATATTTATTTGCATCGGTATTGCCCTGCAATGCTGAAAATTTTCCACTTTAAATTTATAAGGCCAGATCGTTATTTTCAAAAATGCCTCATGAAAATGTAATCAAAAAAGAATTACTTTATGACGGAATTCTCTATTTCAATCAAGCAAGGTGAGCGAAGAAATAAATTCGTCTCTGATTAACAAAATCTGCTCAACTCTATGCTGTACATGTTAAAAATCACTCAAACATTCTGTGGGGTCGGAATACTTGCGTTAGTACCTATCGACGAAATTATGTAACAGCAGCGTGGAATGATAACCAACAGACTTGAACTTAAATTTTATTTCTATCATTAATAAATACGATTCATTCTAAGTGCGTTACCCTACACGCCAAATACAGTTAGGAAGAAAGAAAAGTGCTATTGTAAGACATTGCCATTGCGACTTGACCTGCGAAGTCGTACACATTGCAGCAGGTGACTGCTTTCTTAATAACACTGGTATTCGCGAGCTTTGAACTCACTCACACAGCATTTGATTGGTAAAATTACCTATGCAGACCCTTTTAAATCTTTTTTTACCTACATACCCTCAAATACTTTCAATCAAATGTTATAAAGTGTATAGAGTATATCATTAAAAGATTTATTAACGATAATGAGATAAAGTTTCACCTTTAATTTGATACAGTCTTTGTCTCAGTGTGATCTCGTTTACTCCAGCTTTGTGAGAATATCTAAAGTTTTAGCACGTCAGTAGGGAGACCAAAGAGTGATGTTAATTGTACTGTCATACATTAACTAATCTGAGCCATGACTGATGGTTACCTTCGTCGTATTTATAAATAAAAAATAGTATCACGTATTCATTTTGTTACGCTAACGGACTGGCCATCATAAGTCAGTTCATAGAATTTTTCATCATTTTGGAAATCTACTGATTTAAATTCAATGTACGCCATGTACCTACCTCTGAATGCGTACAATCTATAGAATCTGTGACACTGAAATAGGTATGGACTGTTTTTGAATGTCGTCTCTCATGTTTACTGATGCTACCGGAGTGAAGATACAGTCAGTACGAATAAAGCATAACGGAGTGGGGCCGAGTTGAGTGGAGTGGACTAGATTGGGATAGAGTGAACTAGTCTAGAGTGGAGTATACTAGAGTGGAGTGGACTTGCCTAGACTAGACTGGACTACACTAAAATAGATTAGAATAGAATGAAACAAACCATCAGAAACTAGCCGAGTAGCCCATTCTTGGGCACTCCCCAAGTCTCATGCACGGCAGAAGTTCTCATGGCGTTAGACATCCATTGCGCACCGTCACCAAAGGAATACATTTACAGTCATCAATTTTCATACACAACCCCCAATATGTTTATGTTAACATTTTCTGAATGTTAACATCTCTGAAACACGGCCGATATGCAAAGTGTGGTCCCATGTTGAACAGTTTTCTTCGGATAGTATTATCAATATGGCGTGAAAAAAGGTGACCTTGGCTCTAATATTATGAATAATTTTAGAGCCAAGGTCACCTTTTTTTCATGCCTTATCGATAATACCATCCTATGAGGCATTACTAATGGAATCTTAATTATATCACATGAAGAAACACAGTTTTAGACCATACATATTCAATCATACATTAGTTTTCTCTGTTCAAATCATCGGGGAATTTACGGGAAAATTATTCCTTCTCTAATGATAGCAGGCCCCACAACAAAAAAAAAGAGTTTTTGCTTGGTAAAAAGACTGAGCAAACTCAAGATTACCATTGAGCTTCCGGTACTCGCAAAAACTACTCTTCTTTTAAGAGTCTAACTAAGAGTATATGACAAGCATAAAGTAAAGCACGAGTTTAAGGCAGCCTAATTATCACACAACTGATGCAGAGTACCATCTGTCATAGAGATAGGCTTCCCAGCTGCATATCGCAGGACTCTCAAGTGCGTCTCAGCCGTGATAGTATATTCATAAAAAATAAGAGAAAATAGAATACAGGCCCTGATAAATAAGCACTGTCAGTTAGTTCACTATCACAGATTGAATTCCTCCGCACCCGAAAACGAAAAACACCCAACGTCGAAAGTTCAGTATTCAGATAAAAATATCATATTCATTTGACTTTGTCCTGTTTTGTCAATTTCTTAAAATTTTTATTGGAATATTGGAGAATTCATGTAATAAGTTCCCTAAAATCTCCGAAATGATCGATTTTTGATAAAAGTCAACTGGTTCTAAATCTGTTTTGTATGAAACACAAATTACTTCGTGTAATTAAACTTACTTTTAAAATTGATGATTTTCCACGATCTCTAATTAATTGCACGGGATTGTCATATTTTTACAGAGAAAATATAATGAACTTTTTTACTCTGTATTTTTTCCATAATTTAAAATGAGAGGCCGGTAAATACTACATTTTGAGTGTTTTTCAGAAATTAATTCTAATGTTGAATTTTTGCTGTCGAAATTGTGCATTGCCAACAACCGCACATCGAAGACTAATAACCGATTTAATTTGCTCTACGTTTTTATTGTACGATAAAAATTAAATATAGCACAGGAGGACAAGTTGTTGACAACGCAGCTTGATGTCGACGTGAAAAACGGCTCAATGTGACAGTTGGGAAGGTGTGCCAGTATCTCGACTGCCTGCCAACAAAAAAAAATTTGAAGGAAAGTAATGAGTGGTGTTCTGATAAGTTCAGCCATTTACGCAAATGTAAAACATGATTTAATACCCAGGTTCTTATCAACAATAGAAAACGTACTTATCAATATGGGGCAAACCCTTTTTTCACAAAATTCTCAGAAACTCAGACCCTTTTTTGAGCGTTAAATCAACTACACAATACACGTTTGTTGAAAGTGTGTGTTTTGGATACAATCCATTCAACTGATTCTCGAATGTCAGCCTGGCTTGTGAACAAGTTCTGAGAAAAACAGTTCTTCAGCAAATGGGAGAAGAGGAAATCTGTTTACAAAAAGTCGGTTAATTCTGTAGAGTGAGTTACAGTGCTGCATCAATGCCTTAAAGATTTCTAGACCTGATCCTCGACCACAGTAAAGAGAAGATAAGTACTGATATTTAGAACACTGCAGTTAGTGACGTTTTACCATCCGTGACAAAACTGTGACGTCCAATAAAAGTTATCCAGTCATAGCACACGTTCGACCTGCGTCATGGCAGCAAGGAACACAACAGCTGAGCTGAACTGATTGATTTTTCTCGAAGATGGCTACTCCAATTAAAACACTCCTATCATGTACCAAATTTTACAAACTTCTTTTTTCCAATTTCTATTGCAACTAGGTTAACGAAAATGCAAATATATATGCAAAATTGAATTCCGAACATATTTGCTTCTATAAAAATTTTCGATTGTCGGAGAAAAAATTATTGAGTGATTATAAGAAAAATAAACATACTTGCGTTAAACTTTTCTCACTCTACAATTTTCAACGTAGAAGCGTCGTTTTGGTCTCATTAGACGCGGAAGGACTGTAGGAACACCGTAACGTAGGATTTTTATGCATTTTGGACTATAAAACAGTTATTGTTACACAAGTCCAACGTGTAAAAAATTTTTTAAAACATTTATGTTTTTTCCCAATAGAAATTTTAATTGAAATTAAAATAGAATTTCGCTTCGCTACGCTATTTGTAATGTCAAACCGCATCGAATGAAATCAAAATCACGCTTTTAAGTTGAAAATTATAGAAGGGGTGTGGTTTTGCACGAAATAATAAAAAAATTTACATATATACCTATGTCCGCCCAATAATTTATTTTCTATCGCGAAAATCGAAATTTTTCATTGAATCAAATGTGTGTAGAATTCAATTTTACATATCGGTATCCATTTTCGTTTACCTAATTGCAGTAGAATGCTGTAATCTGAGATTAGAACAAGTAATCTAGGAATTTTCAGGGGAAGCCATTTTTCGGACATCTTTAACCAAAATTTTTTTTTCTAATGCGAAATTCAAAAAATCTCACTTTACAGTGTTCCTACAGTCCTTCCTCGTCGAATGAGACCGAAATCACTCTTCTACCTTGAAAATTGTAGAGAAAAGTTTTCCGCATGTATACAGTATACATTTTTTCTAATAATCGCGAAATGAATTATTTTTTTCTAAAATCTGAAATTTTTATGGAAGCAAATGTGTTCGAAATTTAATTTTACATATCTGTATGCATTTTCGTTCTCCTAGGAGCAATAGAAATGTGTACAGTGAAATTTGAAAAATGAGGTAAAGTGCAGGGCAGTAGATTCCCTTAAACGTTTTTGAAGGTGTTCTAAGGGTAGCTGCACACCAAAAGACGGCAAGCGACAAAGCAAGCGAGAGAGAAAGATTTTAGGCGAGATCTACAGCACACCAAAAGACAGCTAGACTCGCTAGTCTGCTCCTAAATGCCATGGAGAGAGGTCTATACCAAAAACAAGCGGTACAAACATCCGTTTGTAACGTTGAGTTTCATTTCTACTTGGTCCCATGGCTTTGACAAATGTAATCTGTCACTTTGCTGTGGATTTTATGAGTTCGAAAGGCACAGCTCAGCATAAACTTCGGATATTAGGAGTTCAGTCTATGCTGGAAGAAGGAAGAATTGAGCGACACACCTTCCTCGTCGACATCTCACAACGCACTGCCAGACGCTTCCCGGGATCCCACGCAGCTGTCAAGCGTGAAACCATTTTCAAGTCGCTTTCTCGCTGCAGCCAATCTTCAATCTTTCTCACTCGCTCGCTAGCTTGCTTGCAGTGTACGCACTCCCATAGGAATACATGTATATCGATTCAAGCTTGCTCGCTTTCTCGCCTCAAATCTTTTGTTGTGCAGCTACCCTAACACCTTCCAATAGTAGACAATACTATCAGATTGGGTTGTAAAGCACGACACAGCTTTAGAATGAATGTTATAGCGAAGACAATCGATTTAAAAGACATTTCTGTTAAAAATGAACGTTTCGACCCCTAAGGTCAGCGGTTATCTGAAAAACCCGTGAAAAAATACATTCATAAATTGAAGAAAAACAACACAAAAATATGGTAAACTGCTAAAAAAAAGCTTTTGTTAAAGGAAATGACGACTGCATATCGTTTAGATCGGCTAATGAAAAGGGATTCGGTTATACAAAAATCAGAGACCGAGTTCGCAGGGCTTAAAACGGAAAGATCTTGCAGCAAAACAAGAGATTTACACTGATCGGAGTGAATTCGGATAGCTGAGTGAGGTGGCTTGCTTAATACCAGTTCTGAAACGGAAATTTCGCCTAATTAAACCAAAGAAGGTATTAGTGTAAGATCGCAACCGAACCTCGGAAATGGGACTTACATCTGGTGCCCCCTACAGAATCTGCCGCATCTCCTCAGCTGGTATATAAACGGGCTGAGTTCATCCCCTGCCTTCCTCCGATGCCAGTAAGCATACAATTTCAGCATGGGAAATCAAGCAGAAGAACCAACCCCACCTACAGTATCTGCTGTCACCGTGAAACCTCCGCAATTCTGGACACACAATCCATCAGCATAGTTTACATACACTGAATCCATGTTCAACCTTCGCCAGATTTCAACTAGCCGCACCAAGTTCGACTACGTTATTTCGTCGCTTCCTTGCGAACTAATCACAGAAACCAGCAGTATCACCCGGTCCTACAACTGGTGACTGCAGCAGCTCTTCAGCAGGTTCACCCCCGGGCCTAGGCTTCCACATCGACTGCCCTTAGAACTAGTGACCCCAGCAGCTCTCCAGCGGTTTCACCAACGGGCCGAGGCTTCTACATTGTCTGATGGAACTCAATGGCCGAAATAGCTACAATTATTGGGTCTCACAAGTTCCGAATTTTCCGGCCTGTATCACCGATACGTACTTTCAGGAAAAGTATAAGTAAGACCGATACTTCAGTCTCCGATAGTAAGTCCCTTTTCCGAGGTTCGGTTGACAACTCACGTTAATATCTTCTTTATTTTAATTAGGCGAAATTTCAAGTTGAGGCTAGTAATTAAAGTAACTGTGTATCGTTAACTCCTGCTGAAGTACGTTTTGGTACCGCACGCTTAGCAAATCTAGCCTCAATTTGGAGAAATTTACATTGGTACATTTTAGGATTATTGAACACTCAGAAAACTAGAATCAGGATTTAACACTTGGGCTGCGCAGCGTCTGCTAAGTATTAACTTCATCACCAAACTCAAATTTAAAGTCATTTGTAGTAAACTATTTTGAAAATACCAAAGATGAGCTGGATCTTGTCTTCATTTAGCTTTGATTAAGTATTTATGAAAAATGAGTATGCGACTACTGGTCGGTCAGCAGCATTATGAAAATTACCTCCGTGTACCACCGGTGGCGCACGTCACAGTCAAAGTGTAAAGGGGTAACTAAGGTATAGTTACTAAACCAGGTATTTATAAAAACCTTACATTATTACATTGATAATTTCATTCGTTACGATGGAACTTCTCATTCGATGGATAAAAACAGCCATGACCAACTGCAGAAAGGGAATAAACTGCACTGCTAGAGATAATTTATTGGAGCAAATTACAGTGACATGGAGGTAGAAAGTTGCAAGAGGTGATGACCCTCACGGGACACGCCGCAGTGCAGCGTAAGGATTCCTCCATTGACCCGCCCTGAAGCGCGTTCGGACCGGGCTGGCCAGGCAGCAGTGCTTGCCCACTCGTGTATTCCAGTCCGACGTGTCCATGACATTTTGCTAAAACTGGAAAACCAGGAAAACTATCAATTGCGAAATAAGAAAAGAACATGCGAATAAGGAAATCAACTATCAATTGGCGAAGTACGGAAATAAACTATCAATTAGGAATATACGGAAATAAACTATCAGCTTAGGAAAAAAGGAAATAAACTATCAGTTTAGAAAAATAAGGAATTATGCTATCAGTTTAGATATTTCTCGCAGATAAAAATACTGGTTCTCAACTAATTTGTATCGTCCTCGTTACCTGACAGTGAGGGACGCATTTTGGGCATTTTTTTGGGACTTCTGCCTGGCTTTTCTGCCGTCTTATTTTTATCGGCAGCCTCAATGCAACCTCTGAATAAAACCTCCTGAGTCAACAGCTTCGGATCGAGAGTCTGACCCCAGCATCCAACCACGGCACTTCTCTTGGCCAGGCTTACAGGAGTTTTCGAATATTTCTCAAATAACAACGGATGTTCCTTTTATTCGGTTTCAAGTTACTGAATCTGATGATGGGTGCCTACTTATCACCTTACTTGGGGGAGGAAACCGGGGAGCACCTGGAAAACACCTTCCCATGGAGCTAGGATATATGGAGGGAGCATAGCCGATTCCAATCGGGTTCAAATTAGCTGCAAAAGTTGGGAGACTGGGGCATTGGCAAGGCCCCACACGTGAGCCAACCACAGACGCTTGGCTGAAGTTGGCTCCTCCTCGCTTCCTCTACAACTCGTTCATTTGCCAAAGCAAGATTAGTATCGCTCCACAAATCGAAGGATGAGGTGCGCGTGCAAGTCGCTCTCTAATTTGTTATATTCAAGGGCCTGTAATCTTTACAGTTTTTAACTCTTAATGTATCTTTGCTAGTAATTTTGATATTATTAAGTGTCCTCGAGTGAGGAAACACAATTTATTATCTTTCGGAGTCTTAGAATCCCAAATTAATGATTACGATAAACTCAACAGCTGGAAGAGCAATCAGCGAGCATGTGCGCACACTAGCGTAGTTAGTAGGTAACTGGCTTCCGTACTGACGTCACACTTGCGGGACGGCTATTGGTTACCACAAACATGGGAGAAATCTCAAAAACTGGTTCTCTTCACAGACGGCTATGCTCCCTCCATATATCCTAGCTCCATGCACCTTCCCTTCGACGGGGTAATCGCGCCAACGCATTGTCAGACGCGGGCCGAGGTGGGTCAGTAGTTCCCCCGTATTTAGTCCTGACCGTCCCGCCTGTCACTTTGCTCTCTTCTCGAGACCTCCATATAAATTAGTAGGAGCCAGTTTTCTTAACTGCGAGAAATATCTAAACTAATAGTTAATTTCCTTTTTCTCCTAAAGTGATAGATTATTTCAGTATTTTCCTAAACGTAGAGTTTTTTCCGTATTTTCCCAATTGAGAGTTTATTTCCTTATTTTGCGTGTTCTTTTCTTATTTCGCCATTGATAGTTTTCCTGGTTTTCCAACTTTAACTAAATATCATTGTCAGGCTGCGCAAGTGGTGACGAATCCAGTCTGTAATAGTTACCCATAATCTTAAACACTTTCCTTCAAGTGTTCAGCCCATTGCATCCGCGTAGCTTGGTGCCTGCGATGACGGGGTTCCCGTAAATTTATTATAGTTATTTCTTATGTTTCATTAGTATTGTATTTCAATATCGCAATTTTAGTCTGGTTACCTAGCTGAATAGCAGAAATATGTCGCATGTAATTTTACGTGTATTCGTAGTGTAATGCACTAGCTTGTGTTTGCAAGCTCTATTTCTGCAAAAGGAAATAAATCATTGTCTTTGCTGACATGTATTGTGTGTTGAAGACGCATTTTATAGAGTAATCATTAATTAAAGCCTCAGAACTCTCTGTCAATAGCGTTTCTTTTCTCCAATTCATACAAACTTTGGTCCGTAGAGACACCTAACCTTATAATTGGCGTAAGGAAACGCCTTAGGACAATCCACTCTGCGTAGTTTAGTCACAAACGGAAGCACTGTCGTAGTTCGGCGAATCAGGGATTATCCTGAGAAGCCCTAACTGACTAATTGAGGCGTACAGGTGTACGTCTTTCTGACGGTACCGCCGTAGTTCAGCGCAAACAGACATTCTTTTCTTTTGCTCTAACGAACTAATTACGGCGTAGGCGGTACCCACACGAACCTCAGGAAGGGAGGCTGCGCGGAAAAGCTAAAGCCCCGGAAAAGATAGCTGCACAGAAGACAGCCCCTTTTTCCTCGAACCCACGCGTCGACCGCACAACGGTATCGACAGTCAGGACAAAGTCGGACCGGAATACGGAGGTGGGCAAGCACTGATGCCCTGGAACTTACATGAGATGGTTTCTTCGATTTTACTTTCACCAATTTTAATGTGTGAAGAGAAATATTCTTCTTGTATGAGAATGTAATATATTTTGTTTTATCGATATTAAGGTTTATTTTAATAGCTTTAAGCCACAATGAAACCCTATGGAGTTCGTTATTCATACCCTCCGAAATTAGAGCGGGATTTTGGTTTGTAAGAACCATAGAAAGCGTGCTGTCAGCGGCAAAAAGTATGAGTTTGAAAAGTAATCTAAATTCAATAATATCATAGATAAAGATTAGAAATAGGAGAGGCCCAAGGACAGATCCTTATGGGACTCCATGGCTGATTGTCTGTAGGTCCGATTCTGCATCGTCAATGACTACGTATTGATTCCGATTTGTTAGGCATGATCTGAACCAATCATGAGCAACCCCTCGAATGCCATAACGGTGGAGTTTTGAGAGTAACCTGCCATTGTCCACACAATGGAATGCTTTTCGAAAATCAAGAAATACGGAGAAAATAAGCTTTCCTTAATCTATGTTAGAATAAAGGTATGTAAATGATTTAGTACAGTGTGCGTTGTTGATTTCTTAGAGCGAAAACCTAAATTTTTATCATAGAGAAATGATTTCTGTTCGAAATGAGAGTATACTTTTCATACACAATTTTCTCGAATATTTTGCTAATAATGGGTAGCACAGAGATAGGTCTATAATTGTTCACGCAGATTTTTTTACCACCTTTAAAAATAGGGGTTACTCTAGCAACTTTGAGGGAGTTCGGGAAAGTGCCTAGGAAGAGAGATTGGTAAATAGTATTGAATGTGAGCGGGACTATAAAATCAGCAATAACTTTAAGTACTTTAGTTGAAAACGTTTGTAATCCGCTCGATTTATTTTTCAGGTTGTTTATGCATGCAATAATATCGGAAAAGTTGGTAGGTGTAGAGAAAAGGAGTTGTGTTCGCGAACGTGATTTATATATTCCCAGTGATCAGTAGGTTCACTTGGAATACCATCAGCTATACTTTTTCTTACGTTTACGAAGAAATTGTTAAAAAAATAGCAATATCTTCCTTCTCGTGGTAATTTATATTACCTTGTACAATTGACTCAATCTTCTTATCGGCATTATTCAGTTTATAGCAAGAATTAAGCAGGCGCCAAGTTTTTCAATATCAATTTTTAATTGAGTAAATTTGCGCGTAAAGTATCATTTATTTATTTTTTTTTTTACGTCCTAATCTGGTTTGTCACATAGTTCCTGAATCTGTTATACACTTCTTTAGATCTTCGCCCTTTGCACCTACAAACTTCAAATTGGTTTCAGTTTGAACAGTAATTTACTCTCCAGGCCGAAATGTATAACAAAACTCCCATATACTTCGTAGGGGGCAGGGAGCGAGATTCTGCTTCCCCATAAGCCACCGCTGGCGAATGCCGCGGAGACCACAATAATGAAGCGCTCTCTCAAAGTGACGAGACACTAACCCGTCCAGCGGTCATTTTGTGGCACGTACGTCTTCGAGCAAACCAGCGAACCCAAAAATGGATGTATTAACTGGTATAACGACGGACTATGAGTTATAAACACTGAACTTAAATTCAAATCGAGAGTTCAAAGTCAAGTCACCCCCCAGAAACAGTTACGAATCTGGTACGGAAAGCTACTGCTTCCACAAGGTTTTTCAAACAAATAAATGTACGAGGAGCTCACGAGATTCGAACTCAGGACTTAAATTCACCGCACCAGAACGCCATCGATCGCGCTACCGACCACCCTAAAGGTGATCGAAGCACAATGAAAGTAATCTTGGCACAGTGAAAGCAGGCACGCACTTGGCCCGACAGATATATTTTTTTATTTTACTTAAGTATCGAGAGTTCAAAGTCAAGTCACCCCCCAGAAACAGTTACGAATCTGGTACGGAAAGCTACTGCTTCCACAAGGTTTTTCAAACAAATAAATGTACGAGGAGCTCACGAGATTCGTATCTGTTACCAGATTCGTAACTGTTTCTGGGGGGTGACTTGACTTTGAACTCTCGATACTTAAGTAAAATAAAAAAATATATCTGTCGGGCCAAGTGCGTGCCTGCTTTCACTGTGCCAAGATTGCTTTCATTGTGCTTCGATCACCTTTAGGGTGGTCGGTAGCGCGATCGATGGCGTTCTGGTGCGGTGAATTTAAGTCCTGAGTTCGAATCTCGTGAGCTCCTCGTACATAAATTCAAATCATTCTTCACTTCAGTGAGAGAATGAACGAAAAATATATAGTATCAATATTATCGGTAAAATTAAAGACAACTGAAAATGTACATGAATTAGCAAATAAGGATAACGTTTGGGGTAAAATCAGAACAAAATATACATAACTAGTATAGATTTATTAGATTCAAAATATCATATATAAAGTTTTAAGTAGTTGTATTAGTTTTTTATAAAGCGTTATTGCAAAAATAGAAAGTTAGTATCAAGTTTTTAGTTGGAAAAGACCCCTCCCAGAGAGGGGTGGTGGTCTCTTCCACTCCTATCAGGGAGGAAGGAAATCTGTAAGTGCTTTAAAAGGCTAGAAATAAACGTTAGATTTAATTTGAAACTAAATTCATTTTTGAGATGCAATTGATGAAAAATTAGATTTTTGCAGAACTTAGAATCGGCACAAAATGAGGTTTATTAAAAAATCTCTAGGCCACTAAGGGGGTACGGGTACCTCGTTCCATGCCCCTCCAAGAAACGTATGAGAGTTCAATCATACATTCCGACATGGAGGATGATTTGATGTTTAAACTGAAACCAATTTGAAGTTTTTAGGAACAATAGCTTAGAAATAGGAATCAGCCCAAAAGTGGGCGTAAGAAATTTATAACGTACATAAAAATGTAGTACTCATCACAAGCATTAATTTAGCACTAATTTCAAGCTCGTACGTCTTATAGTTAGAAATTACCCAATTTGTCCGGGTAGTTCAGAGGTTCCTTCGAAGGTTTCCAGTTAGGTGCCCATAAATGGCTGGCCGGTTTTATTCCTGGGCTTTATTTTGACCGCTGTCACTAAATAGAACGTTCTTTCAACAATAGCATTGCTGGCGGGAGTCACCAGGCAATGAGCGCACAACCTGAGTTCTTTATAGTTTGAGTGACTGTGAATTCCAAGAGAAAACTGCATGGTGTCTTTAGGAATCACACCACCTTCAAAAATGCCTTCCTGCTTCCAGTCTATGATACTAATTTTTCGTTATTACTACTCACTAATGTTGATACAATCCTGAGCTAAATGCAGCCTAGGCAAATCTGCAATCTCTCCTTTGATTACTTGATTTAATATTCGTAAAGGATGTAATAATATTCAGCAGGATCTAGTTGATTCCGTTGCTTTGCGTTCAACTTGTACTTGGAGTCTGTCTTGAACCTGTCGCGTTTCAGTTTTACGCCTTGTGCTCTACAAGAACTGAAAAATGACTAATAAGCAGGAGAAAAGCAAATTTAAGAAACAGGCCAAGCCTATTATATCGAAGCCAAACGCTTGCAAAAAAAAACAAATTTGTCATATTTGGTCTTGAAAAAGCCAAAATGGTAACCCTGCTGTGAATATGATCATAATTTATCTCTACTTGCACTCCGGCTGCCGTGCAGGACAAGGCATGGGACTCATGACTCGAGTATTCTTTCCAATTCTAAATCGGACACAACATGAAGATTCCGTGTGACATTCCAATTAGTATTGGTATCACAGTTTAAAACTGAAATGATTATTTCTCTAATTTTTCATAACGCGCCTCATGCACGATGGTACTTTACATGATAACAAGAGAATTTCAATTCCCACACTGAAATTGGATAAGCCACGCTCGCTGCAGTCCAAGAGTCATGTTATTTAGCCTTGTTCTCCTGTAGGATACCTATGTATGTACATGGTAAAGCCCTCTAAATGTTATTTATTGATGCATTGTTGTTACCTTGCATACAAATCAAACTTTTACGAATATTGAACACAATTCGTCGACACATTACTTTTCTCAAGTAGAACTGAAACTCGACTTTCGACTCATTCGCATCACTTTCGATTTTTCATGCACTAAGTACCTGAATAATTAAACAAATTCGAGTAATTTTCGTCATAAAAAACCATCAGACTTCATCCACATATGTTGACCCTTGCATATCAGTCACTGCAAATTTTTTGCCTTTATAGCTCAGAGATGCGCCAATTCTTTTTGTAATCAAAATCAAAACGTGATGGTTACGTTTCCCTTAAAATCAATTTTTGGTTACTTGATGAACAGTATTCCATTGCTAGCAACTGCTTCGAAATTTTTCCATAAGAATAAGTTTATAGAAATCCTGATCTGTCGGTAAAGCATCGCAATATCGTGCTAGGACTATAAGCAGAAATTATTATTACCCTCTGAAGACACATCCCTAAAGCAGCTCGCATGCCATATGTTGTTCACTTTATTCTTGCACTTTGACCATCGTATTCCCTGACCTCGAGCTAGTAAAAGCTAGCATACAGTTTTTTGGAATGGAAAACAAGGCTGTAAATATACATTTTTGTCCGGTGTCATGAAAATTCAGTAGATATACTTATTTTTACTTCATTGAAAGAATCTTATTTCAAAATCGGGTACATGGATCCAAAAAAGAGGAAACGATTGTCTAAATTGCTCGTCTGCTGCTCATTCTCAGAAACTGAATCCAGACGCGAAATGAAGGGAAAACGAGCGATAAAAATTAAATATTGAGACAGAAACGCATAAATTCCCTGGTTTTACTTCCTGATTTACCATTACAGAAAAATAAACTGTAGATATTCTTTATGAATGTTATCAATAACAGTCTTCCATTTTCATTAGATCCCTTTTGAAACTACAAGCGAAATCATTTTTTTTATAGAAAATCTTCTGGAAGTCGCTGTACGACATATCGTAGTACTCAGTGTATATAATGTAAAATATCATTATAACAAATCATATATATTATTTGTAAACATATTCCATATTGAGCACTGAAGGTGAAAATGAATAATAAGTACCAACAATGTTCATGGTTATATTTTTAGCATTGACTTAGACCATACTTATTTCCCCTTTGAATATCGTTTTCAAAGTCCGTATCAACCTATGTCTTAGCTTACAATGACTCCTCGACAGAAAAAAATTGCTCTTGCTTTTTAACGGTAAGTGGCATTTAGACCAGTGTGTAATTTTCTGACTAACCGTAACTAAAAAAGGGACAAGTAAGACGAAGTCAAAAAATATTTACTTTTATTAAAAAAGTCATGCATCTTGAAATTTTTTCGCATTTCTTGATCAGCAACAGCGAAGAGACGGTTCTCTGGCAAATCCAAATCTACACAGGAAAATTTTATCGTACAATTAATAGCATGGCAGCTAGTTAATGTTAGTCAGCTGAGCAAAACCCAGATTTTTTCTGGACCAGTCAGTTTTTAACTACTGAGCACGTAATTAAAAATTTTCGGTTAAAAAACATCCTCAAATTTATTGAAATTAATATTTTTTTAATTGTAGTTATTAGCAGCATGGTCCAGGACCCCTGCAGGTGGAGGGCTAGACAAGTTACCCCGGCTCAATAGATCGTACTTTTTCATACTTACTCGGCTACCCTACAACGTACTTTCACTCGGCTACCCTACAACGCGCAGTACGGGGAGTAATTATGACGTCGCTGCTGATCGAGCACAGCACAACAAAATCATCAAACTAAAATGCTTGCGACCAGAATGGTGGCGTTAAAAATGAGGAGCGGTGGCATTAAAAATGAGCCTGTATTAAACCGTCATTTTGGTTATGGCACTTTTCGGTTAAAATTGTTGAATTTTTTCTAAAAACACATTGTTTTCAACTTTCATATGTAGTGAACACAAATTTTGCAAAATATTTTACATCTAATATACCGTATGCAGCAGTAACTACGAACGACTCGCGCTCTATGTAAATATAACACACCCACGTTTTCAAATCAGAATGTCGAAATTATAATTTTGAAATTTAATCTACCTGGTTAATTTTATCGCCATTTTCTTCTTCCATAGTAATAGGCCGGGAATCTTTCTCGGTACCGGCCGCGCTGCTGAGCTCAGAACCCTCGCTGGGGGAGGGTGGAACTCCAGATCCTTGGGACTCGTTAATGTCATTGCTGACGGGAGCAGCCAAGTCAGATCCTGCATTGTCGGTCCCGGAGCCAGGCCGGATGGCCGAGAATCCAGTCCGGTCAGCGCCATATCCTGGCCTGTCTGTGGCGTGGTCTGGTCGAGTGGCAGAGAATCCAGTTCGGTCAGCGCCATATCCTGGCCTGTCTGTGGCGTGGTCTGGTCGAGTGGCAGAGAATTCAGTTCGGTCAGCGCCATATCCTGGCCTGTCTGTGGCATGGTCTGGTCGAGTGGCGGAGAATCCAGTCCGGTCAGCGCCATATCCTGGCCAGTCTGTGGCGTGGTCCGATCGAGTGGCGGAGAATCCAGTTCGGTCAGCGCCATATCCTGGCCTGTCTGTGGCGTGGTCTGGTCGAGTGGCGGAGAATCCAGTTCGGTCAGCGCCATATCCTGGCCTGTCTGTGGCGTGGTCTGGTCGAGTGGCGGAGAATCCAGTTCGGTCAGCGCCGTATCCTGGCCTGTCTGTGGCGTGGTCTGGTCGAGTGGCGGAGAATCCAGTTCGGTCAGCACCAAATCCTGGCCTGTCTGTGGCTTGGTCTTGTCGAGTGGCGGAGAATCCAGTTCGGTCAGCGCCATATCCTGGCCTGTCAGTGGCATGGTCTGGTCGAGTTGCGGAGAATCCAGTTCGGTCTGTGCCATATCCTGGCCTGTCTGTGGCGTGGTCTGGTCGAGTTGCGGAGAATCCAGTTCGGTCTGCGCCATATCCTGGCCTGTCAGTGGCGTGGTCTGGTCGAGTTGCGGAAAATCCTGTTCGGTCTGCGCCATATCCTGGCCTGTCTGTGGCGTGGTCTGGTCGAGTTGCGGAGAATCCTGTTCGGTCTGCGCCATATCCTGGCCTGTCTGTGGCAACATTGGGTCGAGCTGTAGCCAAGGCCAGAAAGACCACGAAAGTAATCTGGAATAGAAGGAAGCTTAGAGCAGGAATCTAGCGTCCAAACGTTCTACATTGAAAACCTTACAGTAACTTCACTGCATAACCCTGAAATTCAGCTTTTTCACACTCCTCTGAAATGATCATCCCTTCCCAGATGGTTCTTGTACTGTAATGGTCATGCTAACTTGAGGCTACTTTCAGCCCGTCGTCGAAAGCACCGCGCAGCCTTCCATGCAAGTCATCAATAGCTAAAATATTATGTTAATAT
The DNA here is from genome assembly GCA_030386875.1 of Morinoia aosen. Taxonomy (NCBI): domain Eukaryota; kingdom Metazoa; phylum Arthropoda; class Malacostraca; order Amphipoda; family Talitridae; genus Morinoia; species Morinoia aosen. The sequence goes on from CM059561.1 coordinate 11,739,665, forward strand.
GATATTCATGTCATGCTGTTATGTTTGAAAATTATTTAGCTTTTAATGGCTGCTGTTCTGAAATAATACAAAAAGTTACGACAACCTTTTTCCTCCACTGGAGATGGTCCGTGATCTGATAATACAAATGCTGCCGTATAATAAAAAACTTGAATTCAATTAATTGAATACATAATCGTTCATTAACTACTTCATATTCGATATGACGGCACAATTATTTAATTAAATCCAACCATTTAACGGCCGTACAGTTGTTCTGAATACGTGAGAGAATGATACATATGTAGCAGGGGAGAAAACTATGTGATACCACTGTAAATATATGAGTTCTAGTGAGATCTATTGTTCATGTGTACACAAACTCATTAATTCTCCCCGTACTCACCACACACGAATACATCTCTACGGGAGGTACGTCAGCTTAAAACTGAGCGGCAACGAGCGAGTGCCTTCTTTTTATGCATGTGAGGCTCTCGTGGTGCTAAGGAGCGCTATAAAAAACATATCATACATGCTTTGCTAAAAAGTTTAGTAACTAAATACTCAAACACTATAAGTGCAAATTACATTTATTTCACGTAATACTTTAAATACAATCTCATTTTGCTTTTTTATTTTAAATTAATTGAAAAATTAAGAAAATAGAAGAACGATTACATTACATGCTAGTAGGATAAAAATGTATGGTGGGATTAATAATGACAGCGGAGTAATTTCTTTTGACGGGGTTCAGAAATTGTTCTACAGAAATGAACTGCAACACAAATTCAAGAAACATTCACGTAATTCGAAATTTTTCTTCAGAGGCCATTGGCAACATGATCAAAATCAAGGTGCAGTGCTCATCCTCTGAAAGCCAGAAATTACATGGGAAATTCACAATCTTATCTAAATACTTCTATTTACCCATCTTCGTGAACAGTCAAGAGGTTTACACTTTTTTTTACGAAACTCATTAAATTTCAAATTTGAGAATAATTTTTTTTTACTGTATATAGAGCTTGTAACAGACGAAGCAATTGTTGGATTGCCTCTTCGAGTCCTGATGTTCAACCCACTATGACCACAAAGAATTTAGTTAACGTCATGACCCTCTGCGTGATTTCAAATGAGGGTGAACGTCCTTACCCAGCGAAAGTCCTTCGATCGCTGACAACGGAGAAGTAAACGCTGAATCCTACTACAGCATTTTGCAAATAGAAATCATTCCATGAATAAAAGCCAAAGCTTCAAATAAAAAGCTCCTGTTCCAATTGGAGTCGGCTTACGTCCTCACGGTGAGCAAAATCGTAGACTTGCTTAAAAAGTAGTGTGTGCGATTCTAGGAGCAAGACTTTTGGTCCTCACTCGACTGACCTGAACCCGTTAAATTAATATTTTTGGTGTCAAATTGAGACCAAAAATTGCGCGGAGCCTCGTAACAGCGTTGCAGCCCATAAATAAGGCATCTGAAAGGCTATGAAATCGTTGGGAATTGCAAAAGTAAACCCGCTCCTTGTCCAGTTTTTGAAAGTGTGTCGAAGCCGTCATCAGCACCAAATGCGCTTGTATTGAATAAACTTTGTTCTCCTGGTCTGGTGAATGAACTGGCAAAATTTCAAGCGTGGTCTTTTTCTCGTGAGTTATTAGGATTTAAGCCCAGGAAAATTGTATGGAATTTTCTTTCAGGCTCTGTACAGTAATTAAGCTCGTTACTGTAATGTAATGAAATGCTATCGAAACACTCTTGTAAGAATTATGTTGAGATTTAGTTCAAAGCGGGCTGGAACACATTTTCAGGTATGTCTGTATAGTACACGGGGAAAACACCAGTCCAGAGGCTGGCTGTGTGCCCCACACAAATTCTGAACTGGTTCGCTGTACTGGCAACTGAGGAAATTATTCCTGTGAGCCAGAACGCATCTCGAATCGCCTCAGCTGTATTTGTTAAGTTCCATTCTGTGCCTGTTTATAGTTCAGGTTGCATCTATTTGGGTAATGATTAATCTATGTACAGCAATAAGTCCTTTTACAGCTTCATGATAATGTTCATTTTTTGTTTTTTCCAATCTCTCTTGTCACTTTGTGGTGGCAGCTTTAATCAGCTATGAGGTTGTTGGCCCTTCTGCACCTGTCTTTTCTGCTTCCGGTGTTAGAAGTTCATCGGATCCTGCAAGCTGGCAGATTTGTTTGGCTTTACTCCTGCGCGCAACCTGTCGAAATACGAGGTCGTGTTTTACGCGTCTTCACCACGGACTCACTTCATCTGTTCAAGTTATCTCTATATTCATCTTTAGTACAACGATGTTTCGAAGTCATTAAGATGTTTTCGTTTTTCCATCGAAGCCTAAGGTTGTACAACGTAAGGGGAACTAACCGCTTATCGCAGTGCTACTGTTAACGGCGTCGTCTAGCCGAGCCGAGGGTGTCGACCTGCGCTGAAAAGATAGGACAGTGCATGGTGGCTCGAGAGATCGATCATTTACCCGCATCTGTTGAAAGAAACTTGCAATTCTTCGCTTTTTTCTTATGTGTAACTAACATCTCAGTTATATTTTCACTACAGCGTCAACACTGGAGGCAGAAGGCATGTGAAGGAAGAAGCTTATAACACTCTGTTGACGAAGAATTGAGACGAGGAGATTTTGAAGCACAACATGACACTTACAGACCGAATGAAGGCGTTTAGGCTTAGAGTCATTTTAGAGATTAAATGTGCGTTTCTTTTCAGGATACAAGAATGCGAATTAAAATTTATAGCAAAGCAATTAATGTTTATAGCAATTCATTTAAGTTGGCCATAATGCAGCTAGTATAAAATAATGAAAACTTCGTCTATCACTTGTAATACACCGAATAGGCGTGGGAGAAACCATCAGTCAGTTTAGTACGAAAGTTTTCGCTGCCGTTAAACTAGAGAGGAGCTGGAAATTAATTACATATACCCTCAGCTCATGCGTACCCGACAAAACTTGCGACCAAAATTACGAGCAGCCAATGTCAGCACAAAAATCTTCGATGGGCAAAATGTCGAAGAAAGATTTACTGAATTATCAATACAAATTTTCCCCCATGACGACCTTATGAAAGTTAATATGAATTGTCAAAGTTTAAAGAAGTCATTCGTGGGTCTGATTGCTAAATACCCGTTGACCAGCTTTGCTTTCACTGATACAAAAAATTGAGATCCCTCAGGCAGTGAACCACCAGAACTTTTCGTCCCTCGGGTTCCATCAGAGGCATCATTGTTTCAATCTAATGGGATGGAGGGGAATGGAGTGGAATGAAGGGGAAGTGGAGTGAAGTGGAATGAAGGGGAAGTGGAGTGAAGTGGAATGAAGAGGGGAGGGTAGTAAAGGGGAAGGGAAGGGATTGGAGTAGACTGGAGTGGAGTGGAGTGCAACAGATCGGAATGCTGGAATAATGTAGCAATGAAATACGGAATGATAAAATAATAGAATAGAATTAAATAATGGCATTATGAAATGGAATAATGGAATTATTAAATAGAGAAATGGAGCGAAAAGTGGAATTATGATATGGAATAAGGGGATGAAACAGTGGAATTGAATAATGGAATGGATCAGAACAAATCAGCACTGAACAGGATAGAGAAGAGTAACAAAAAGGAGCTGCATGGCTCTCTCTCAGATGTTACCCAAATTTCTTGCTGTCAGACACCAATCACGCTCAGGCACCACAGTAGCAGTGTTAGTCTGGTGTTATTCGACACTATAATCACACCGTCATTATTAGCGCGTATATTATAGCTACATGAATATTTCTTTAGGTTTTTGCATTTACAGGTTCAAAACTTGGTTCATAAAGCTATATTTTCGATATTTTAGAGTAGAATTATATTCTTAGGCTAAGATACTTACCAAGAGTTTTTCATGGAGATTCCAATAGAATTCGGCTATGAATAGCTCCGAATTTACTGATAGTTGAATCCAGGTACACAAATCGTCAAGATGCTGCAGACTCAACCGAGGAGAATTTTCTGCCCGTCGATAAGTAATGAAAAAAATCTCAACCAATCTTCTCAATGCCCTCAAAGCCAAACTAGAGAACAAATGGGTTCTGATTTGGCGAGAATAATCGCATGCGGAATGTGAAAAATTTTTACCCAGGCATTGCTGTTATTCGCTACATCGGCCGCAATTCACAACGAAGGCCACAACACTGATGAAATGAGAAGGGAGAGAATTTTTGCATTATTTGAAAGTATATGGTCAACTAACGGACCAAAATTATACCTTTAAAGATACAAAAAAGTACTGCCAGAATTCTAAGTTATTCTGTTGTGTAATTACGCGCTACAGCGAAGCTCCGAAGAAATCAAAATTAATTCAGTAGCGATCATTCTCTCTAATATACGTAACGTTATGTCGTAAGGATGCTCTCGTATTTGAAAGTAGCTTCGTAAGGGTCCTTTATACAAAAATGATGCTTACTGTTTCCTACATAATTCCTAAGGTATAACGAAGGCTGATGGCAAAATTACGGAAAGAAGAGTTGAATAATCATCACCATTGCTGATGTTTTTTACTTTCAGTCTTACCAAGATCAAGATACGTGCACAGTTACCAATTTATATTAGTATATCGTAATGAAATTACCTGGTGTTATTGTTACTGAAAAATTACAACTATTATCAACATATAACTTTTAACGTAAGATACTGTTTCTTTATCGTACAAGGCCTTAGTTTTAATGAGCCAGTGCGTGAGATGGTCAACAAATTTAACTTGACAAAAATGTTATTTCCATCGATTAGTCGAAGCATCAATGAGTAATAAAGCAAAACTTATCTTAAAATGGTACCCACCTGGAAACTTATAACCGGTAGAAATTGCCTGGAGTGTTTTAGAGCGCAGAACTAAACACTGCTGCTAATTTGTCGTAGCCTTTAGGAGTAAGAAATTTGGACAACGCGAAAGAGAAATATTCTTAATCCGGAGTCATGAGCGCATAAAATAAAGTTTATTGAGTTCGAGAAAGGTAAAGCTTAGATTTGATTAACATAACATTTTATTTCTTACTCGAGTGTATCAGACCCTTACAGCGTTCAGAAAATCCCAAGTTTAAGAAATTTCAGAAAAATCAAATGAAAGTGGACAACTCAGCACCTCCCAACGAAAAACTTAGGTCAAAAACTGGCATTGAAGTTCTGCGGGCACAGAAGACACGTTCGGTCAGATCACGTCTTGGAACGTTGAATAAAAATATTACCTTTAAGCTCCGAGTTTTCATCGAGTCCTTCTACTTAAATTACTCACATATCATCAACAGCATTTCATTTTTTATGCTCGCCAATATACGCAAAGACGAATTAAATGAATAAAGATGATGTCAACAATCAACATTACGCAGCACTTAAATTTTGAAAATTCGAATGTTTTCAATCATGGATCGTGTATTACTATTCTTAGAACATGATTTAGATTTAAGTTTTAAGAAAACTGTGTTTCATGTTCTTTTTCTCCTCTCAGAAATTCACCTCAATTACAATATGATAAGTATGATTTTTATTTTTTCGAGATTATTTCCATTTATTCACTTACTTATACTCATAACTGGTGTCCTTGGGTAGTTTAATGGCTGATGAGGAGACATATTTTCAGATATCGATCCAAATGCAAATCGTTTCAACAATTTTTTCTGATTCCAAATGAATCTGTAAATTGTGAAAATGTCAATACTAAAAAAATCAATAAAACATAGTCGCGAGACACCGAAAATTTTTCCATTAAATGAACCAAATACTACCGTGTCTGAATTAAGCAGTGAATGCGCAATTGCGCATTGATATGTTCTAATCCACTGGATATATTTGATAATAATCCCATTTTTGCTCATTGAGTGTGTGAGCAAATGCCGTGGCATGTTCAGCTGGCGAGAATCAAGAGGCTGCTCAGAGAGATCATCGCCCGTGCGCACTTTGTTGAACAAGCCTTACATCATTCGTAACACAACCGAGCATACAGTCAAAACTGTTTTCCGCTGTCATAAAAAGTTTTACAGCGCTCACCGTATATTTCTGGCGGCTTAGCCCTTCTAACTTTTATCGGTATAGATTTTGACATTTTGTTAGTAACTTTGAGGGCCCCCATTCGATATCTAGGTTGAGCCAAAACCCATCTTGAATGGTTTCTTGATTTGGGGAATAGAGATTTTTAGCACCAATGCGTCGACGAGTGAGTGCCAAGGTAATAGAAGATCATTAACGTTGGAAGGGAATATATTATCGATTTAGTAAACATTCTAATAAGCAACATGCATGTTTGACACACACTGAAGAATAAATTGCACAATATACACATGTTCATGCGTGCTCCCTAATTTTTTTGCCAAGCAATAGTTTCACAATAATTAATAACGTCCACCTCTTTATTTAATGTCAGAACCCAACAAGGCAGCCGAATCCAAAAGGACGAAATTGTGTAGAACTGCCACTCTAGTTTAGTCCAACTTGAAATACTTTTCTACTTTGAAACTAATTCTTTAGAAATTCAGTTTCATTCATAAATATGTAGTTGAAACTATTTCGTTTTACAACCCATATCTAGTCGTATTTCGTTATGTATGAATGTTTTATGGAATTATATGTACCTAAAATATTTTTTCGAGATTTGGATAAAGCCCCTCGTAATTTAGTACTCCTACTACGTCTGAGTATTTCATAATAATCCCTGTGTAATTTTTTACTTTTATGTACTGTAGTGCACTCTGTTGCCCTCGTTTTTGTGCGGTATAATAGTTCAACCGAACGTTCTTCTCATGGGCACACGACGGAAACTTTTTTACAATAAGCACTCTTTTATCACTCTTTTTTGGCAGATCAAAGAATTATATATATTTCAGGTATCGCAAAATTGCTACTTGTAACTTCGAATTGAAGTGAATCAATTACAGAAGAACAGCCCCGAACAAGCATGCAAACTAGTGACGATTAATTTTATCAGCCAGTTTATTTTGTTTTATACGCACTCAATTTTTTTACAAGTCTATTTTATTTAAATTACGGAGAAAGTAATGAAGTTTTGTACGTTTACTCATATTGAATTTTTGTTTTACGAGGCCATCGCATTCAACACAATTAAGTATAGTACTAACGAACGTGTCGTATAAATAAGATTAACTCATAGTCTCGTTGAATATAACCCTATTTCAGCACACATAGTTATTCTACACGGAAGATTGCATACACACTAGATAGTTACCTAACCTAGGTATGAATTGAGAGCAGCACCACGATCCTCCACGCAGTGGACATTACAAACATTACACAGCACTGAATACCAGCTGAAGGGATAAGTATTTGCCAAAAGCTATATGCAATATCTCTAACTCATGAACCTACAAATAAATTACATCAGAAGAAAGATCTAAAGTTTTAACAATATCAGCTGAAAGGATTCATAGATCACACATGAAACATCGATACGATGTTAGGTCAGCGTTTGACACAATATCGCTTGAAAAACATCACACTCCAGGCCAGACTCCATCGCCCAGTAGATTTGATAAATGTAAATTAGAATTTCTAAATACTGAGCAATATTAAGTTTTAATTTAAAGACGTCAACGTTGAACTTTTTTGCAAGATCCTCTGCAAATGTGCGCTGGAGCCAGCATATCCTGTCGAGGTCTCGTTAGTACTCATTCCTCTCAGAAACATGTTACAAAGAAAGAAGAACTCAAGCCTTAGAAAAAGGATCCCAGTTTGGTGTAAGCTTACTTATCAAGGCAGTTAATGTTGTACAATAAAATACGAATTCCCGCTTGTATTACAAATACAGTTAGACAGAACACATGTTCACAAACATAAAAAAATTTAAAAGCTAATTTCTTACGAACTGAAACTTAATTAACCTTCAAAATGTTTTTACTAAAATACAAACAAGCAGTAGATACAAGAAAAGTAAAAAATTTAACTATTGGAGAAATTATCCACATTTTTGCAAATACGAGGGTGAAAGTATGTGTATGGGTGAAACAATACTCGAATAAACTAGATTTTTTCAAATAAATAACTTGAATTACTTTTTATCGACAGCGTTTAGTAAGGAACTTTTCAGATTGTTCGTGCGATGATCTCAGTAGCTGATTTGAGCAGAATCTAAATATTTTTGCCATCAATCAATACTGTAGCCCCATAAAGTGTATACATATAAAGTGTACCCATAAGGTGAATTCATATGAAAAACCTAAGAACTTACAAACTCAGCAAAAAATTATAGCTGAGTAAAATACGCAGACAAACTTAAATGAAGAAAACGGAAACTTTAAAATTACGTTTACGATCTTTAATTTCTTTGGTTGTTTTTAGGTAAAAGAGTCAAAGAGCTGCAGCAACCCCTATAGAATATCTAGTGCACCCAAGAACATACTCCAAGATATTTGCGAAAAATGCACTAAAAAGTCTTAAAAAAATCGAACGATCAGAGTTGCCATAAGATTTGTCAGCATTAGGCACAATTGTTTCACTTCGCACTATAAGCAATGAAGTCCATTGAGATCAAGTGAAACCGTGTTCTCCAATGAAAACTCTACTGTTTTTGAAACCACATAGGAAGAAATTTGTTCATTGATATAAAAATAAATCTGGAACATTCTAGGACAGAGTCCCTTGGCCAGATGAGAATGAAATTGAGTTATTTGGTCGTAATTCATGAAATCTTGGAGGAAAGACAGTACTGCTTTTGTACCCAAGAACACTATTTCTTATGTAAAGTTTGGCGGAGGTAGTATTCTGGTCTGGGGATTTTTTATTCAAAGGAACTGGCAGTACGCAAATAATAACAATAGAATTTATTCAGAATTATGGAATTTATTCAGAATAATAGAATGTATGCAGAATAGAATGTGTGCAAAATTGGAACGTTCAGTAAAGTAGATCTTCCTGTAAGATAAGGACGTTTTTCAGACAGCAAAATCTGCCAAAAATGGACTTAGAGATCACAATGTATGTAAAACTATTCGATTGCCTAAGCCGGTCTCCAGAATTAAACCCTACAGAAAATTTGAGGAGTCATTTGACAGTTAATTTTTCATCAAGATCCTCAAAATGCATTCAGGATCTGATAGAGAAATGCATAAAAGAATGGATAATATTCTTAAAAAAATGTGCACGTCATTTGCTAAAAGCTGTCGACGTAGATAGATTGCTGTGAAAGTGAATGATGGGTATGCTACATAGGATTGAAGGATGATTATTTATTGTTTTGAATAGTAAGAATAATTTTTTCACCAACATTGTTTGCAAGCATATATCCTTCTTACTAGAAAGATTTCTCGATTTTTCTTCAATATTTTGTTTACATGCATTTCAATACAATTTTTTGTCAGGTCGTGTCTTTTTCAACGAGTCCAAAAATTTCTTAAACATATTTTTTGTGAACAAATATCTCCCTTCTCTTTCTGTTGAAGTATTCTCACACCTGCGTTAATGCTAATCTCATATTGATAAGACATGGATAGAATTTTTTTTTACACGATGAGTTAAAAAGTAATTTATAGTCTGCCAGCTGACGGTGTGGGAGACTGATCTCATAAATGGGGCTTTCTCGTAGATTTTTCCTCGTGAAATACGCCATTTTCCTTCTCGAAAATCCATCTGATAAAAAGCTTTTAATCTTTCGTTCAACGTTTTGTTTTGGGTAACCGCATACGGTCACCATCTGCACACCGTCAAATTCATACTTCCCAACCGCTCAATTTCTTTTTTTTCTTATGGACATCGTTGAACTCATGTAGAACTTTTTAACTTTGTTAGACGGAGAACACAGACGAACACAGCAATTTGACTCTCTGGTTCCTACCGGAACGCATGGAGAGCCCTGTGTTGGTGGGCTGAAAGATTTCTTGACAGCTTGAAGCCAGTTGTAATTCTAAGGGCTAAGAACGCAGGCGAGTATTAGCGCTGTGTTATCGACGATCATTCACACCCAATGTTTCAGGCTCTGTTTTGTACTGAATGTCCTATACTCCAAGTCATCAGAACTTCTGTTCACACGTCTCAACACACGACTCACATGACCTTGATTACAAATGTGGCCCGTACAGCCATCAAATGAGTATAATGATGAGCTAGAACATCTCATGTAGTATCTTCTAAACATTCTTGAATTTTTGTGGCATGTTTTAGAAAACAACGACCGTACTGGGATTTTCCCTCAGCGCACAATACTTAAACTCGAGACCTCTAAGGAGGAATGACTGCAAATTTCCTAGACCTTTGTACATGATCTTTATATATGTAACTCAAGTTGGATGTAGCCTATAGCTGTAGTTCGGGCCACACCCTACTGAACAAATGTTACACTTTTTACACGAGGTCATAGTATTTTGTCCTATGTCTGTACTTTTCTGTTGTTTTCCTTGGTACTCCATTATTATATGCATTTTATTATGATATTTCCTTTTCTCGCATAATTGTCAATCCTGTCAACTTTCTGCGTACCCAAATGAATCTAAAATTTCCCGGATAAGAACACTGTTCAATAAATGTCCTAGAAAATAAATTCAAGGTTATCCTTATAAATGACATTGTCCATAAAGATCGGACAATTTTCATTTCAGTGACGCAGGTCAACTATTAAATTAAGATATTGCTGACAAAGTTCCCTGCTGACATCCCAACTTCCTGCACATGAAGAATAATTTTCAAACTTGGAAAACTTTTTCAGTGTTGATCTGGAATCTAGACTATGTATTTCTTAAACGTGGAAATGCATGTTCCTAAAACGTCCCACGTCATAACCATTAATTATTCAAACTTTTAAATATTATAATTTACGAAATTTTGATAATGTCTCCGTTTCTTAGTTCGTTTATGTTTCCTCCCATCCTCATGTACTAAACTTTTTCAAAAAGTGATCATTGTTCAATCGCTTTTTCTCTTTCGTTTCTCACTAGGGATAGTCAAGAGCAGCAGCCGCTAATTAAAGAAATTTTAAATCAAGAAGAAAGATTAACAAAGAGTTTTACAAATGTTTTCAATTACCTTCAACATGGCTGTCTCCCTTCATTTTTTTTTTGCTAAGACCCAATCCTATGAAGACATCCGAGCAACGCTTAAAAATAAAGTTACAAGCATAATTTATACTAACAATAATCAACACATTCTTACCTCACACCAGGTTCTACAGCCGTAAATATGCTCGTGAATTTTAAATACTGCAGAGTTCATTATTGGTCCGTTATCACTTATTCATGAGGTTGCCATTCTTTAGAGCGATCCGTGGAAAGAGTGCCCACTGCGCGACGGCGTCTAGATCCATGAGAAAGCCTCGTGATAAGTAAGACGAATCTTATCTAAGCAACTTCTGGTATGTGCGACGCATCTGTTCACCGTAATGCTTCAAGCCACGATCCAACGCTTTTCATTGATAGCACGCATCAAATCTTGGCTGCTGTTATTCCATTTAAGGTAATTTTGTACAAAGAGCATGTCATGGTCCGTGCAAGGACAATGTTTGTTACTAGCAATTGTGAGAATTACAACCACGGGATAAGTATTATCTTTCGAATTTTTATTTGCACTTTTACTCAATTTCACACTACTATATTTATCTCATTTCTAACTTTATTATTGTGATACCCTGATTGAATGTGTATGAAGGAGAATTGTGTTTAATAAATTCCTGAATAACCTACTTAGCTAACTACATTTTATTTATTTTAATCAAGGATTTTACGGTGTGTTATACACATTCGCTGCCGTTATTTTGCCGCAATGTTAATCAGCCGAAACGAAGATCTTGTAGCGAAGGTAGATGAGGTTTTAAGCTCTCAACATTTTCTTGTTTTGGTTCCGTAAATTGTCAATGACATTTAATCTAAAATTTGTGGGGATCATTTCATACGGAAAGAAGATAGATCATTTGAAATAATTATCTATGGCTGGCTGTCGTTGGAGTAGACTGGCTATTTTCAGATGGCTGACTACAGTTGTGGCATCAAGTAAGATTGTCCACAGATTGAACAATTTAGAAAAAGCTATAAGATTATCTTATTTATCTCTGATCCTCGCAAACAATTCAAGTAAGAGTATTTATATCATTCCTTAAAATAAACGATTTCAAATAAAAATTATATTCATTTCGCTTTCTTTTATATTCTCTGCATTTTAAATAGAGAGTAAACTTCAAAAGCCCTTAAGAAAATCAGCAAACCCCTGAAAATCAGTGTAAGTTGGTTTGTTTATTAAGTAGGAGAAGAAGCAATTTTCAATACAGTTTATGCGATATCGAAAAACTGTTACCATTTCTTGGCTCAGCAGCTAAACATTGGTTGGAAACCACTGTAAGACTCAAGTCATTAATTACCTTGCAGTCTGTTGTGTATAGGTGTCTATTTAGAGGGTTTTCCTCCTACCATACCCATAAACTTTATCTCAAAATTTTATTTTTCGTTGAAAATGCAGCGTGCTCAACAACCTTAATCTATGAAGAATTACATGTGTACCTATACGCATCGGTGCACTCACTGTATGACTCAATGTCATTGATAATATCTTTCACTAATATAAGAAGACGCACAAGATCCTGCTCTTCTTGACATTTTACGGAACTAATCTTGTACACGCATGACGCCTTCGAGTATTTTCAACACCCAACTGCATGTGACGTTCGGACCACTCAAATGTTAGATTTGCCAAACAAAATAATGAGCCATCGTGCGGTCACAGAGACTTAAATAAGCTATGTTATTCTTTGACAGAATGAGTTAAAGCGCAATAAACCCAAAGAGTTCTGGTTACATAATGTTTATTAAACACGTGCCTCTGAAAATCCTAATATTTCAGATAGGAAAATTTCCGAGACAAAAAAAGATAAACTGAAAATTTTCGTCTCGTTCAGGCTTTAATTTCGCTTTACGTTAGTTCTACTCCTGCTCTCTCACAATCTTGGTTCATTCACGAAACAAATAATTTATCCGGACATTTTGTTGAATACATTTCTTTAAAAGTTCAAACTGTTGTACTTTCTTCACAAGTGCCGTGTAATAGCACGTGGTTCTCTAAATTTTCTCAGTAGGTTGAAATTTTAAACACGAAACTCAAAACCGCAATGGATTTAGTCGAGCTTGTTAAATCCCATTTTTCGAAATTGGATAAAAAGGTTGTAATTTTCGAGTGCCCGATCAGACTATGCTCTTGAGCTTTTAGTACCAAAATTAACTCTGATGGATTAATTAAAATTGGTCGAGCACGCGTGAATGACCTGTAAAACAAAAGCAAGATAGGCGAACCACATTGTAGGATAGGAAAGGATTTGATAAAATGAACGATTGAGTAGGAGTTCATTTTTGTGTGTCTATCTAGTTCCCATGCTGATACTACAGGGTGTTTTTTTAAATGCGGGACCCGAAAAAAATCTTCTATAACGTTTAACAAATGAACGGTTTTTTGAAAACAAAATGGCAGTAGAATCCTGAGGTTTATATAATTTATTTGGTACCCACGTATTAATGATACAACAGTCAAGTAAAAAGTAAAACACAGTAAAATTCATTTTGCTTTGAAACTGCAGCCAAGATAACGAACTGGACAAAGGAACATTTAGCTGTCATAAGCGCTGCATACATCTCTAATGGAAGGAGCATTGTCCTAGCCTCTTATTTCTGAGATTGATCGGTCCTACCCTCACCAGTGCTGCAATGAGAAGCATGCGAACACGCGCCCAGTATTACTTGCAGTCGAGTGGACGCCACATGAAAAATGTTATCTTCAAAAATAAATCCAAATAAAAGATTTGAATCTCAGGATTCAAGTGCCGCTTCGTTTTCGAAAATCCGTTCATTGTATCAAAAGTTATCAAAGATTTTTTCGAGTCCCGTATTTAAAAAACACCCTGCACTTTCAAAAGCGTCACGTGTCCATCGCTATTGCCGCTAGTGTCCTTTATATTATCACATGGAAGTAGAGAAAAGTGTGAAGAGAAGGATTAACGAGCACACTCACACGCAGTCACCAATATCCAAGCACAAGCAACAGTTCGTTGGATTTCACATTTGAGAATAGCCGTTTCGTACGTGTATGTGTAGGATGATATGATTTAATCTTTTTTCGCAGCATAGCCACAAAGATTTTAAAAAGTTTTATTTTTTTCAAAATATGTTGGCTCTGCAATCTTGATGCAGATTTCAGTTAATAGTTAATTTAAAGACAATAACAAAAAGTCGGAGTAACACAATTATTTACGAATGCTTGCTATGCTTTTCCATCGCTTTGATATCTTGCTCATAATCTGAATCAGTAGATTAGAATGTTCGGGAATTTCCTCTCCATTATTAATGAAAACGGCCTTTGAACGTGTTCACTGGTCAATCGAGACAATATTTCCCGATAGCGGGTTGAAGATTTTTAGAGCTTCAACGGGAAAAAATTTAGAGCCTGTTGGTGGACTTGATTTTCTCTTTTGATTTCGAACTATTATTGCAAACCTTTTAGCTCTTGTTCACGTGTATTTGTTGGAGTCGGAAAGCCTTTCTAGTTACAGTAGCGTTGATGCTAATTTGATATTTGTAGGTCTCGATTAGTCTATTTGACATTTTTCTTTCTTCAAAAGAGATGAACTCGTGCAGTTGGAAACTTTCAGTTGTGGTACGATATCCTGTTCAGAAAAATTCTTTAGTGAATCGAACAATGAATCGTTCTTAATACCGTTTTCTCGCCTGATGTACGAAAAGTTGGTAAATCTGAAGGAGATGACAGTTGTCGATTTTGTAAATTTCGATGCCTTAGCATAGTTAATTAGATCGAAATAAACAAGTTTTCTTCTATGCACTTTTTGTCTCAAATGAGTATTTTATTAGTTATAGCGGTAAATGACTTACCGCAACTCTAGTCTTTGAAGCGGAAAGAAATTCTTTGATCGAGTTGTATGGCAATACTGCAATGGCGTCTCGCTTCCAGCGCTCTGTCTTGAAAGACGAAACCAAACCTACCGCTATACCTCGTTAAATACTCATTTGACGAAAAAAGTGTATAGAATAAAAGTTGTTTATTTCGATGTTATTACCATGTTTCAAGCAACAAAAATTCGAAAATCGATGAGTAGCTGTTTATTCGAGCGCATTCGTCATCAATGACGAAACTAAACTTACCGCTATAAATCGTAAAATACTCATTTGAGACGAAAAAAGAATAGAAGAAAACTTGTTTATTTTGATTCAATTAATTAGGTTCAGGCACCAAAAAGTGGAAAATCGACAACTGTCATCTCCTTCAGATTTACCGAAAAGTTTGCGTTTTACCGTGCCATAAAAGAAGATTAATGGTATGTATTACACTGTGTGATAATTACGGTTTGTGTATTGAAAATCATCTGCGTCTGAGCCTGAGCGAGGCCCACGTTTAGCTACTGAATTCTGCCAATACCTCGTACCAAATAGATCAATGTCCCCGTTCTGTCAAGTCTCCTGCCTCCCAGTAGATTAATTTTAGCTTGTGAAAGCTAAGCTTTAGAAAGTTTAGATACTCCTTTAGACTATTTCATGCTTACCGTCATCACACACAAATATTTCTAGTATTCTCAGTTTCCAGGGCTATTAATATTATTGCTGTATACTAATTCAAAATAAAACAAAAAATACGATCCTGCCATAGGTTAAACTGAAGTTCAGTGTTCAATTCAAATTTAAAGTCAACTGTAGTGAGCAATTTTGAAACTAGCCAACATTAACTACATCGTGCCTTCATTTAGCTTTCATTAATTACCCATATATTATTCTGTTAGTCTCGTAGTTCTGGTAGTTTCGAAATCGTAGTTAGTTCCGTCCGTCCGTCAGTCAATCCGTCCGTAACGCTTTGGTCTAAGTTTACAGTTTCATTTATACCGAATTCCTTCGTGTAACATAAACAGATGGACTTTACATGCATTGATATATTTGACATTTCATCAGGATAAGTTCGGGTCAATATTGAATTTAATGTTGTCAACGAATTTAATAATTTCGTAGGTATAGATAGGTAATATAGTCGATTTTAAGACGTTTTACATGAATGACAATGTGCCCGGAAATGCTTAGTTTTGGAGATATAGGATAAATAACGCCAGGTAAGAATAGCATTAACGGCAGTTCCGATATGGCTCTTCCGGCGTTTTGCGGACGCGGACCACGCCAAGTTTTTTGGCGGGAGTCATCGGCCTCGGTATGGTTGAGTTAAATTAAGATATTTTAGGCTTACTTAGGTTAGGATACTTAACTAAATTAACTTTACCAAACCTAACCTTATTTATCGTTACGTCAGAACCGGATTTCTGCTTATTTACCTCTCCGTTTGTTCAATTTTATAAACGACGTTCCTATAACTACAAAGTTAAATATCTCCAAAAATAAGCATTTCCGGGCACATTGTCATTCATGTAAAACGTCTTAAAATCGACTATATTACCTATGTATACCTACGAAATTATGAAATTCGTTGACAACATTAAATTCAATATTGACCTAAGTTCGGTTAGGATACGTTAGGAAAGGGTAGTTTAGGATAGCTTAGGATACGATAATTTAGGATATGTTAGCTTAGCATAGGTTAAGTGGAGTTGTCGGAAGTTTTTCACGGGTCCACCTTGCTTAACAATGACGTTGTCCGTGGAATTTCCACGAGTCCTGCTAGTTTATAAAATTGAGTTAGCGACTGAAGATTGGTCAGTAGCATTATGAAAATCCCGCAGAGACCACCGGTGGGTCACTTCGCACGAAACATGTTAAACAAGAGTAGCAGTGAATAACTTAATTTTGCAGAACCAGCAGTACGTACCTTCCAATCGAATTGAGCGCTCCTTACATTTTCTTAAACTCGTCGCCAGGCATCATACCTATGCAATGGTTTTAAGTAACAAGGTTAGAATTTTTTCAAGATATGTTATTTCACACACACTGTGCGCTGCAGAAAATTTTTTTATTCTTATTTCATCTCCAATTTCCCACTTGGCGGTTTTGGCTACTGAATTGTTTCCCATGATTGCTCTTTAAGACTCAACCCATTCAACAGATAAGGACGTTTTTCTTGAAAATACATGCAAAAAAAGTTGGGGCTTGAAAGTAAAATTCCTCTTCTGCTTGCTCTGCGGGCCAATATTTTAAGCGGAGGATGTTAGGACAAAAAGTAGAGAATACTGAATCGTTTCTTGAGGCAGGGAATCCCCGGCCATGATTGCATATATTGTTTCACCAGTTCTCTAAAACTTCATTGATCTGAATTCAATAGAGCAGGAAGGAAAGGAAATTTTCCTTCTAAACGTTGCCAATATTAAAGTGTACAAGGACACTTTTATGGACAGAAACAACTAGTAATTGGTACATGTAAACTTTCACGTGAAGAAGGCTTTCTAAATTCATCGAGATTAATCATAACTCAGCACTTGGATCACGTCTTATTGCTTAATTGCAGCTAATTTTGGTGATGATAACACACTAAACGTTGAAATTAGGCATGCTTTAGAAAGCCGTATTCTTCTCTGTGCCGCACGAGGAGAGGTGCTGGTCGTTACTTTCGTGGACCGAGATTTCTTACAGCACTGCTTCAAACCTACTAAAAAGCCAGGCAATTAAGAGCACGAGCACACACAGTCCCAAGAAATGCACGCCAAGTTAAATGCACTCAAAGTAGCACAATCAAAACACCAACACCAGAGTGACGAGGGGCTCGGCCGTCACCGCTTCGCTGGGTTAGGATCTCCGACTGCATCATCTCTGATCGAGTTGCCCTCTCCACCTGTCGCGCTGCCTACACTAGCATTAAGCTCTATTACTGTTAAGTGCAAGTTTCCTGTTTTCTCTTCACAAACATAGACTCCTCAGTTGTACCTACGTTATAGAATTTATATGAATCAATACACTACTTTGAGCTGACGGATCTACATTTATGAATTTAATTCCGAATTAAACTTGGTTAAACAAGTTGTTCCGAATGAGAAGATTAACTTATAAACTGGTAATTTATCCATCTAACAGGTTAGATGGACAAATTTCACCATCTCAACAGGTTAGGCCAGATTTTTATAAGTTCATAGTTTTATTTCATGAAGGGATTTGCTATTTAATGTCCAACAGTGAAATTTTAATTCTTAGTAACCAGTTGATTAGCGCACTTGTAAGATCATTTACTTGAAATTTTTCCCTTTATGACATTCGTTCGGTTCATAGTTTGCTATGAAATATAATGAGAAACTCTTAGAAATAACATTTTAAGTGGTAAATGAATCACAAGGCACTGAGGCAACTTATGAGCTCGAATTTCTTTCCTGAATGGCCATCGGCGATTTTCAAAATTTAGTTAGAATCTTATGAATCACAAATATTCATCACTCAATATTCATGAATTATCATGACCCATAACATTTTTAACTCCTAAGAACTCGGACAATTTTCCATTTTGTGTGGAATACTGTTTCTTTGTTCTCTTAGAATAATAACCATTTGCCAAATCGCTTCACTGATGACAGAAGTGCAAATTTGCTTCTCACTCTGAGCCTCAGTATCCTCCATAATGGTGCAGTTATGACGAGATCTTGTGACTGGGACAGAAAATATCTGATGACATTCCTGTGCCAAAGAAACTAATTAAGGCCTGATGATCTTTTAGAAGTAGGTACATGGGCACATTTTCATTTTGGGACATGATATGGATATATATGAGTGGTTTGCTTTCTGCATATTCGAACTATAAATAGAAGTGCCAAGATACACGTCTTAAATTTCATTGTTTATTTAGGAAAGTCAATGAATAAAAATTTCTGGAACGTTTCGACCTCCAGGGTCATTATCAATCTGAAAACAAGTAGAAAAAACTAGTCATGTGTCAAATTTACATCCAGCAAAAAAACATGAAAGGAACAAAATAAAAATGTTCAGTGTTAAAATTACGTTAGTAGTAGAGGAAAGGCAGATTGCATATAATTTAAAACCGGTTTTTCTTTCAGAATATGGAGAGATTCTAAAATGCAGAGGTTTATTTTTGTTTGATGCAGCGGAAGAAGAATGGGAAGGTGTGGAAAGTAACAGATTAGTTCTAAAACTCCTGCCAGCATGCTCTGCTACACGAATACTGAGGGCTCGAGTGGTCGAGCACACGTACTCAGACGCACACTGTGAGCAACTATATTTGTAAATCACAGATGAGAGCATACCTTTAGGAGTTTTATCTTTATAATTGAAAAATGATCCTATTCTTTACGTATTGACTAACACTAATTTAAAATCAATCTGCGGAAAATGTTTCGAAAGAAGAATGACGAGGTCTTTTTTAAATTTCTCCGATTGGTGACCGAAGAACGGAAACGAGAAAAAGAGTTCCTTTTTGGGAACGGTTAGTAGAACATTCATCTCGTGACATGAAAGTTTCCCCTGGGAGCGCTAATTCCCATAGCTACAATAGTTGTATCATTTAAGGGAACATTGGGGAACAATTTATTTCTCGATTAAGGGATAGAATAGATTCAATCTATCGTGGAAATATCTTACACAGGCTCGCGAGGTGCCCATTCCTACGTACAGAGCGTACCGTGGAGTCGGGACGGATCACGGAGCCGGAGGTCATTTGCTTCCTTCTGCTGTGTCTGTGGTGTTGCAGGATCTTTAGAAGGTGGGTTTGTTATTCGATGGCGTTTCCCAGTTTTGAGTTAGGTATACAAGTGAGAACTCTTTCGACTCTGTTTGTAGGTTGTGGAGTCCTGTCAATGTCAACGTAAACTTTATTTTCACTGAAACAACTGTAGGTAATTTTTGGAGCTATTATGTTTGTACCGTATTTAATTTATTGTGCCCGTGTCTTACATTTTCCGTTTCATAAATTTTTTCTTAATTCTTAGAGGGTTTCATGTTTTAAAACTGTCGAACTATTGAAACCGGCTTTTGCCGTAACTTGAATCATGAATAAGCTCTGATTATGCACTTTTTTAAACGTAAAAAGGGACCTTGAAGATAGAGACGGGTTGAAACAATCTCTAGAGATGCTCTTCAACTGCTCATTTCTTCTTGACATATTATTGTCACCATACTAAATTCCTAGAATTATCTTGTCTCTCCATACCTGAGCACTTACCCTGAACAGTTTTCCTCCATAAATTCCTTTTTCATTCTAAAATTAGTATTTTAAGCACCAGGTGTGACAAAAACTTGGATGAGGGGTTAGGATTTCCAATACTGTACTGTTCCTCAAAATAATTTTTCTTCTTGGCTTATCTCTTTTGTTAATCTCGTCTAAAATTTCACATGCAGAATGGTGGTCATTTGCCGCTTCGTTCAGTGCTAATGACACTGGGAGGCATCCGCGTTGAATTGTCTTATATGGTCCTTCGTCTCCTCAAGCTCTCAAGACTTGTTCTTACTCGAGGTACGTGAAATTGTCTAATAGTCGCATATTTAAATCTGGTAATACTAAAGTTGTGAACCCAATTTCAAGCTTGATCTACTGTAACCTGAGAAGAAAACTCTTCCCTACCTGGACGCCCTTCCGTGTGTCCCGTGTATGACTTCTATGGCTTCACATCGTGAACCATCAATGCGCCGTAACTTTTGAAGTACCCGACATACTCCTGAAAAATGAATCTGTGTCTACCAACGCGTAAGTACCAGCGCATACGTATCTTAAGCCTGAATGTATCAGTTTGTCTTATACAGCTCTGTCTGAATAAATAAAGGGTATAAATAACTTTTCTTCTTTGAACAGAAAAATTGTGCTAAATATTCCTGACCACGAAAATATTAGAATTTAGATGCTAAGCATAGATTCTCGAGAGCACAGGTACGGTAGATGCGCAAGACGAGCCTCTGATAATCTCGGTGAGGACGAAAGAGGCCTGACTGAAGGCTCGTTTTGCCTCTTCAAGACGTGAAGTAATCCTGTTTTAAGAAAAAGTAACGAACACAAATCATTTGAAAATTTCATTAGCTACCATGAATCCTAAAACAAGTTCTTGTCAACTTTGCGCCACAGTCTTAAACCTTTTACTAACATTTTTATTAGAACGTACAGCAGCGGCTTCCAGCAAACTGCGATTTCCTTAATTTTAAATTTCATCCAGCACGTAGGAGTTAGAGACCAATTGTAAATTACATGACAAGATCATCACATTTCCTTTAATTCCTTTTATGGAGAGCATTCTAAGGATGGAAATTTTGCTTCTGGTATGTATACGAACGGTTGTCCAATTTTTTTTTCTTTTGGCAGATAGTTTGTAGAGCGAGAGTAAGGGGAAAAAATTTCCGTGTCCTCAAATGAAAATTTCTCAATCTACTTTAGTTTAGCAATAAATGTAGTTAATATTTAAAAATTTCAAGAGAAGCCAACTTCCTTTTCATCTCAAACGTTGTTTTTTAGCAAGGTTTCAAATATTTGATATTCATAACCAGTTAGACCAATGTCTCCATGTCTCCATGTCTCCATAGGAGGCATTGGTTGCGCCACTTTAGCGTCTAGGTAGTAATCATAAAACGGGGACGACTGTATTAATATGGTATACAGTACATTAGAATATGTTATACTATGACAGACGATCGTGTTATTAAGTAATTTAATTAATTTGCATAAATTGTATTTTCGATCAATATACAAGGAATTTACCTTTGAAATTTTTATTCTGTAGATCAATTATATTTTAACTCATTAGTTATATTTTAAAGGGGAGAAACAGTCAAAAATTTCGAGATGATGGTAAAAACTATTTTAATATAATACTTGGTCGTAGATAGAAAGCTTGTTCTTACGAACATTTTATGCGAAGTACAACTGTACCTTACAGTACTTCTAATCAAGACGAATATTATATTCTGAGAGCGTGAGAGTTTCAGCACTCGGGAGAGGAATTTATGAACGGCACATGTCTTTTTGCTGTTTGTATCGTGGCTAGATCCTATCAGCAAATTCCATTGGTGCGAGATAATGTTCTCAACTATTGACCATTCAGTATCAAATCTGGGAAGAATAAATGAGCGAGGCCTTCAGATCGGACATTTTTGTCTTGTGTATCAACGGCTGCAGTCTCTCATCAGTCCCCGTGCTGATAATTCGCTGCCAAGTTCGAATGACGCCTTTGTTTTTGTCCGTGAATGCTGAGCAGCTGCGTACACGTTGGGGCCAAGAGATAATTAAGTATAATTGATTAGAAGCCTTATTTGCATTTCGCTCTTTTCAAACTGCATTCGACAACACGAATGAACTGGAACAAATGTGTCCCGCAAAATGCAATAATGAACATTACTGACGGAGTCATGGCTGAATCGGTGAGGAAATAATTGATCACTAACATGTAATCTTGGTATTTAAACTCTGATTTTTTATTCTAATAGGGACTGATTATGCCCCTCATGGGGATACAACTATTGTATCTATGGGAATTGGCGCTCCCAGGGGGACTATGTGAGGGCCTGAGCTAAAGGTAAGGTAGGCTTCCTTTTTGTTGTAATAAAATAGGTTTTTGTTTTGTTACGGACCATCTTTTTTCGGTTCACTGCTGTCCTGTTTTTCAGCACCTACTACTTTCTTCTTCAACTTTTTTCTTATTTCATGAACTTCATTCCTAGCTTACTGATTCTGTGCACCTCGTGCATAGATCCCGCGTTCCCTCAACTCCATACTAAATGGTGCCTTCCTCTTTCCTCTCTTGGAACATCTTTGTCGTGGTTAAGGGAGGCTAAAACTTTCTTATATTATAATAATAATAATAATAATAATAATAATAATAATAATAATAATAAAGGGGCTGATTATGTACTTCTTCATGTATTCTTTCACTTTCGCTTCAAAATATAAGAATATTAGTAAAGTGTCGCATAAAAATGGAGAATTTAAAATATACGAACAATTTTCATTCGCAAACTTAGTTTTAAACGCCTTTCATTAGTCTAACTAGCAAATTTATCGCCTTGAAACAGCTTTGTAAATTCAGTAATTTTCTTTCACACGGTAATCTCGTGATAAACAAAAGAAAGCGTCTGTTGTTGAAAAGTATAGTTAGACGCAACGCACATCGGCGTACGTGGGTAAAAGATCATTTAACATTTGCGCAAAGGTAACGGAGCTCCGTGTGTTTTTGTAAACTGATGGTGTCTACATGGAAACCATAACAAATCTTACTTTATTTTCTGCTTAATTGGGACACACGCTTCATTTTTGCGACTTCTGTTCGTTGCCGTTTTATCAAAACATTTCTTTTACCCGAGCTCTTAGATTCCTATAAGATATTGCCAAATACATGGCATCTGCAGTCTCTTTGCCTGTTCCATGGTCTATTTTTGGCACTCCAAGCAGTTAATTTTTTCAATTCCCAGGGCAAACGTTCAACTACTTCATTTCCATGGCAAATTTCCAAAGTTTGGCCCCCAATATACGATCAAGAGTTTGTCAGTTTCAAAAGTTTTCGAGAGATTTTCCCCTGAATTTTCCTTTTCTTTCCGTCATGCTCTTTAAATCGTTCAGTAGCTTACGCTGTACTCCTCTGTATCTTTTCACATATTTGCTACCTCAGATGTAAGAATTAAGGCAGCAGATCGATCATTGATTTTCGTCACATTTAATGAAGAGACTAGATTGTAATTCAGAACTTTTTTCTTCCTTCTTGGTGGCCCTTGCTTTGATGTTGAGGGTTGTGCTAGATATCATTTGCTGCATCGCTCAGTGAACTGGCACAGCTGCTGCTGACGACGCTGCTACTTGATAGAACCTCTGTTTCATCAAGCGAGCTTGATATAGGCAAATTTGCAATTTTTCTCAAGTTCGTCGCTTCTTTGCAGCTTCTTTTTGAAGCTTTGCATTTACATTATCTGTTCCAGTCATCTTACCCTTTCGAGCTTTTCTCTCTAGACGAAGAAACTCTTTCTTCTCAAATAATTATTATTTTATTTGCATTAACAAGTGCAATGTCAAAAAGTTCTGTTTGAACTTTTATTCACTTTTCTTGCTAGAAATTTTTTTTTTAAATAGAAACTTTGATTTTTTTCTTTACCTTTTTTAAGTGTTTGCCACTCATCATGAAGTTTATTTAATATTTTTATATTACATTTCTGGGTTGTAGGTATTGCTGTGTTCTGTCATACTTCTAGTACATCATTAACAGCAGAAAGCGACTCATACAGTTTCCTTCGTTATGTCTGTCATTCATGAATAAATCAATTACTTTATTTTTATGGCAACTCTCACTAATTGGCCAATCAATTAGATGACAGTAATTATTTTCGTTGTCATGTTTATCTCACATGATGTCAGAATAATTGAAAGATATTTACACGGAGCAATACGCACTATACATACTTCCTTCTGCTATTGCTACAAACATACTGTACATACACACACGAAACACACACACTTAAGCTGCAATTCAACACCACTGATTGACATGACATCTGTGTCTGTTTCAAAGATCAGCTAAGTGCTATTTTATTCGAATGTCGTAACATCAGCTATACTTCTATGATAGATGATGATACAATTGAACATTCACGCCTCTATACCGCATAGTCTAATCTGGAACGAAAATAAAAAGAAACTATATAATTTTGATTTGCACTTACAATTTTCCAAAATTTTCAGAATTTTCAAAGTACGGAAGCGACCTCTAAATAATTATTGTTTTGTCTATAGTTCTACAGAGATGATTTTTGTGAAGTTCAGAATCATAAGAAGAGGTATTCGATAAAATCCGTGATAGTCGAGTGTTGTACATCACCCTACCCTCTATCTTGCTTTTATCAGGACACAATTTAGTTTGAAAAATCATCATCGTCTTCTGAATTTGCATTTGTAAACTACCATTTTCATTTTAAATGAGATTTCTTAAATAACGGGGTCTTGCGAGGAGATCGTGGTTTGAATTCTCGGCATTTATTGCTTTCTTTTAAACATGAATTCCAGCAGCACCAAGTTCCTTTTCAAGTTCATCTCTAGTTACAACTGGAGTCGTTTTAACCTTACGACACATGTTTCGTCGGTTTCTCAACAAATTTTTTTAGAGTGCACCAGATTTTGGAAAAATTTTCGCGGTCCTAGTCATTTTTCAAATCTCCACAGCGTAACCTACACAGCTTAAATGAACATTTAGAGTTATGACCACTCATTTTAAAAGTTGAAGCAGAAATAAAACCGCTTTTAAAGTCTTTTGACCATTAGTTTGTTTCGGCAATTCGTAAAAAAAGATGCTTTCAGACACACTTTTGATGTAAAGCAAACCTTAACATTCCTTGAAAACCTTGCATGACATACAATTTAGGTTATTCGAGAAGTTCTAACTTGTTTTAGGTGTTCAAATGCTTTTATCACAATGTACTCTACGAATTATTCATTAGCTTCGTTATTGAATGCAAAATTGCAATTTTTATACTTGGGTGATGTGTGCCATTGTATATTTTAGCTTCTTATGGAAGTTTCACGGTTTAATATTTCCAGAAAATATTGTTAATTGAATTTTCAAAGTTATTTGTAAACATGTTTCAACTCACTACAAGTAGCTCCACTAAAATGGCAGGGGCGTACTATATCAAGGCCATGAAAAGCGAACGCACCTTATCACTAAGGGCGTTTATACAAGAATCAAATTTAATATAAAATTTAATCTCATTTAATGTAATACTTTATTGCTGAGCCAGTTGCTCAGCTAAAAAATTTGGTCAGAAGTGAGGCAAAGGTCAACTATCATGCTGAATTGTATATTCAGTACGTTGATGGCCTAATTACCGATGTATACCTCTCTTATAAATTATTTCGATTATGATGGAATAGGGAGCTAGAATTTTTCCACTTGAAGAAATTTAGGTTAATCGTTTTCAAAGTTCGAGACCAAATCGAATCTATTAATGCGATGCATATTTAAAAGCAACTTAAGTACGAAAATAGATGGAAGGGGAAAAAAAGAGCTTCAAAATAACATGAAAAGATCTTGATACTTTGTGCGTAACGTTAGAGAAACAGTTCAATCCAGAGAATTTATTACTCGTTCGCTTATGAGCAGGTGCCCTGACTCACGAGTGTCCACAAAACTTCTATGTAGGGGTGTGGCCAATGATTTTGGGAAAATTAGTTTTTCTATTTTTTCGTTAAACAAAGGTGTAGCCTTGCGTAGTTTGAATTGGTTGTTTCCAGAAAACATTTTAATGGTTAAATAAACACACATATTGCCCACAAACAATTTTTCATTACAAACAAAACTAGAAAGTAATTATTCTCAATAATTGCTTTGTTGGGCACGCTTCTTCAAAACTGCTTTGATGCGCTTTGGCATGATGTTAACTAATTTTTTAATGATATTATGATTGAAGGACCTCCACTCTTCTTCATTTAAGGCTCCAAGTTACGCTTAATTAGTTGGTTCCTTCTTGTTCCCTCGACTTTTGATGATCGACCATAAATTTTCGATCGTATTCTGATTAGCCGAATTTCCATGCCAAGGACCCTTTTTAACCTCTCTGGCATTATGACAGGGAGCGCCACCATGTTGGTAAACCACCTCATTGTCGGGAAACTGACCAGTTATCGTTGGAAGGAGATGATCTTTTAAGGCTTTCAAGTACCAGGCCGAATTCAATGCTGTGTTTTTTAGGTAAAATCGTCAGTACTCCAGTTCACTTACTTGTAAAGCAACCCCAGACGTGAAGAGTGGCAGGATGATTCTTATGTTTTCAGCGTTGGCTTGTGCTTCTTTCAAATTTGTTATCGAACTTGTCATGGCAATTTGTATATCATCAGCATACATGAAGATTTTTGTGTTTACCGGCATAGTGGGGAAATCATTGATGAAAATAGAGAATAGTAGTGGGCCGAGGATTGAACCTTGGGGAACGCCAAAGTTATTTCGTAAGAATGGTGACATTTTGTTATTCAAGCACACTGTATAAGAGCGGTTTAGTAGGTAGCTTTCAAACCACTGAGTGTTTATTCTGAGGGTCGATATTTTTGGTAGAAATTTTTATACTCAACACTGTTGAAAGCTTTAGAGAGATCAAGCAATAGCAGGAGAGTTATTTTTTTGGTCCATATCATTGTACATTTTTTTTGTTATGTTAAGAAAAGCGTCTTGGGTACTAGTGTTTCTCCTGAAAGCATATTGATTGGGGTGAAGTAGATGTGACTCGTCTATGTAAGACGAGAGTTGGTTTGTTATTACTTTTTCTTATAATATGGACATAACAGGTAGGAGACTGATTGGTCTGTAATTTGACGCTCTATCGATAACACCAGATTCATGCAATGGCTCAATAACCCCTCAGGGGGATACAACTATTGTGTCTACGGGAATTGGCGCTCCCAGGGGGACCATGTGAGGGCCTGAGCTAAAGGTTAGGTAGGCTTCCTTTTTGTTGTAATAAAATAGGTTTTTGTTTTGTTACGAACCATCTTTTTTCGGTTCACTGCTGTCCTGTTTTTCTGCACCTACTACTTTCTTCTTCAACTTTTTTCTTGTTTCATGAACTTCTTTCCTAGCTTACTGTTTCTGTGCACCTCGTGCATAGATTCCGCGTTCCCTCAACTCCATACTAAATGGTGCCTTCCTCTTTACTCTCTTGGAACATCTTCGTCGTGGTTAAGGGAGGCTAAAACTTTCTTATATAATAATAATAATAATGGCTCAATAATGGATAGTTTCCATTGATCGGGAAACTTGTTTGTGGCTATTGATGTATTACGTATAATGAAACGTATCAAGGGTGCTGTAACAGGGAAGCTGTATTATGTATTGAAGGCTAATGCAGTCATGTTCTGTCGCTTTAGTATTTTTAAGGAGGATACAATTTTTTTGTACCTCGATTATACTAACCGGCCTTGGTCATTTGTTTCTGCTCGGACATTGCTCGGATTTACACCTGTAGGTGGGTTTGAAACGATGATTTCAGTCTGATTTCTTATACCGAGCAAATCCTCTGATTTCCCACGTTCTTCTTGGACTTTGTTCTGCCCCCAACGGTTCTTTGTGGAAGTGGTCGCGTTTTGCTTCACTGACTTTTCTTCGAAGCATCTTCTCAGGATCTTTATATAGCTTTCGAAGCGTAATGTCTGATTTTTTCAGTTTGTAATCACGCTGGTAATTTCTTTTAGCTTTGCTCAACTCTTTTATCCCGTCTGTTATCCATTGGGAATTTCTTGGCTTAAATTTTTTCGTAGTGAAAGGTGTGCGTTTGTTAAGGGCTGATACAGAATTTTCATTGAAAAGCGAAACTTGTAGACTGATGTAAACGGTGTTTTCCATGCCTTGGAATCCGCTCCGTCTGCCGAACATATTTCCTTTAAATATTTCAGGGGAGTAGTAGTTTTTCATGAGAAATGTTATGAAACAGAATTTCTGTGTATCTTTTGCAAATGTGATAAGACGTTCTACCGAATGTTGATCAGAAAGGATGGTAAAATCTCTGTGCTTAGTGTTGCTTGGGGATTGTTTGTAATTGCTAGGTCTAGGAGTTTGGGCAGTGTTAGTTATGCGCGTTGGTCGTGAAATCTTGAGATTAACTTAGGCCATGTTCACGGATGTTGCCTTCTCTAGTGAACAAGTGTTACTGGACTCGTCTTTAGAGTGAAAAACTATTTCAAGTGAACGACTACCACCACGACTGCATTCAACAACCATTCGCTGCGAAGTTCGCGAAATCCAGAGCTATGTTGATCCCTTCCAGTCCTCGGCACATCCGCCTCGTGTTGGCCCCTTCGTGTCAACGTGAATTTTGCTCGTCACTCTCACGATGCCTCAAATAAATAGATGATGACGGTCTCGAAACAGGTACCCGTTACATGCGACTCCATTTACGGAACTGTATATATAATTTTTCTTACTGCTTGATTTAGTATTTCTTTTCTGTCGAGGTTCATTCCTGAAGGATTATAGTATGACCATGTTCTCCTTCTCAGCTGATGATGGGATTTATTCGAAACATTCTAAATACATCGTATAGAAAAATGTCTTCATAGCGTTGACACGTTTGCGCGGTTAGGTTAGGTGACAAAAGCAGAATTGAAAAAAAAACTGACTTTACTGCTCTAATACATTTTTATCCTTTCTCATGAAGCGCGAAAAATATTATGGCACAAAAATGTTTTACTTTGTGCACCAAAATCTATTTTAAAAAGGTAGGAAAATAACTGATATACTATTCATTCATAGACATATGTACCACTACGTCGCCACTATGTTAATCATTAATGGAATTTTCACTGTTCCCTTTACCAATTTTACGTGCATCGAACTCGAAATATTTTCTTACGGTTATTTGATGTGCAACTTTCTTTTTGTGGCTTAGGGAACAAAAAAGAAAAACAGACAAGAATTTGATAGAGGTTACCCGTGCTCAGGTGCGGGTATCCAGCCCACCCGCACCTTCTCGTGGTGGTGCCGTTAGTACACCCACTACGACTACTGTCATTCGTACAACCTGTTGTACTGGGATAGCGACTTGATTATTGTAATAGTTTATCGCCAATCAGAATTATTGTGGGTGGAACCAACGCGGGGGGCGCCTAGGGCACCTCGGTGCTCTAGGTTGTGAATTTCTTTTTCATTTTTGGTTTGCTAAGCGTTCGTTAGTGTAAGGTGAATAACTAGGTTGCATAACCTACTAAATCGTGTATTGTTCCAATTTTGTGTTAAATTTGTAGTTTTGTTCGTGTTCTAAAGCCTAAAATTATATCAAAAATTTCTGTGTGTATAATAGGAAAAAACTAACCGGCCCCCTTGATTTATCAAGGGGACCCACCCCCTGAAACTAAATACAATGTTGAGTGAAGAGTGTCCAACGGGAGTTGATCGGGAGAGGAAGGAAGACTCGCAACGCGGAATGGGAGATCAAGACAGCGGCAATCCTCACTGTGAGGTGGAGCAGAGGAACAGGATTGAGGGTATTCGAAGGAGGATTGAAGGAGTAATTGCTTCAATAATTGATGGATCTGCGGAGAGTCGAGAAGCCACAGCTGCGGAGGTGAGTGGTGCTGGTGGAGTGAGTGAGATTGAGGGACGGCTGAGGCGAATCGAGGAGGCAGTGTTGATGGCACAATCAGATACACCTGCAGGACAAGTTCTACTAACGGAGAAAAAGGAAAAAACCCAAGAAAAGAAAAAAAGAAATACGTGCCTCTAGTTGTGAGAGACAATGAACAATATTTTCCAAAGTATTTCTCAATGATATTTGAAACAGAAAGGAAGAGAACTATCAACCCATTTAACATCATCGAAAAAATTGAAGAGATAACTGGAGCGAAACCGATAAGAATCTTCAGCATGGGCCGTCAGACGATGATGGTGGAGGTGCGGAGCGCAGTGCAGGCAGAAAGGATTGTTGGCGTGACGTGCGTGGAAGGTGTACCGTGCCAGACGACAGAATACGGCCGATTTAACCACTCGGTAGGCTTAATATACATTAGTGACTTCGACATTGTTGACATCGAAGAATTCAAGTCTGGTCTGCAGGAACAGTACAACGTGGTGGAAGTAACCAGAGCAACATTTATCAAACCAAGATATTCCGAAACTCAAGCTTTTCTGATAACATTCCAGCAACCGACGGTTCCCTACAGCATTTATGTCCCCGGGGAAAGACAGGACACCAAGGTATACCCATTTAATAGTAAGCCGATGATGTGCTTCAACTGTCAGGCATACGGACACACCGCCAAGCGATGCCGCAGCACCTCACTTGTCTGCAGGAAGTGTGCTGAGGTGGGCCACTCCTCTCCGAACTGCAGCTCTGAGCAGCTGAAGTGTGCTCACTGTGGAGGACCCCATGCAGCGGGCAGCACCCAGTGTGCCAAAGAAATGGAAGAAAGAAGTTTGTTGCAGATCATAGAAAAGGAAAAGGTAACATTAAGAAGGGCAAAACAAATTAAAGAGGGTGTGCAAGAAACTGAACGAGTACCATCACCTGATAAGTTCATCACACATTTCGACTGCAAAATGAATGAAGCACACAGAAGGAAAATGTCACCCTGGCTGCTGGAGAAGTGCATCACTCAACATCTCGGTAACAAACCAAAAGCAATTAGATCCCGCAGTAAAACTGTGTTCACAGTAGAAGTGTGCGATGCAACACAAAGCCGTGAAATGAAGCTGATACGACAATTAAATGAACTACCGGTCACAGTAGAAGAAAATCTCGACTTTGCTGTTCAAAAAGGCCTCGTCTACGTATACGAATATGACCTAAACAATTTTGAAGTATTCAAGACAGGACTCTTGGAAAAATGCGGCGCGCAAGATGTAGTCCAAGCAACATGGATAAAGCCCAGAAACCAGCTCGCAAAACCTTTATTAGTGTCCTTCAGACAACCTATCCTGCCAAATTATATTGATATACCTGGAGAACAAGCAAGATCACAAGTTTATGAAGTAAAGCCGAGACCTATGTTATGCAAAAGATGTCAGGAGTATGGCCATGGAGTGAAGTACTGCCAAGGGGAACAAATCTGCCCTAAGTGTAGCTTGGCTGGCCATGAAATGGACGAGTGTACATCGGAAGAAAGTAAGTGTTACCACTGCGGTGAGGGCCATGTAACTGGAGCGAGGAATTGTCGGATGCGAGTAATGGAGGAGGAAATTCTGGTGATTCAAAACAGAGAGCGTGTATCCAAGGGGCAAGCCAGAGTGTTGTTCAGTTACCGGCACCCCAACTTTTCAATGAATTACAGCAAGGCAGTAATGACACCTGTCAACCATGATAAAATAGAACTAATAACAAGTAAGAAAAGAAATCGTGCAGATGACCTAGAACCGGCAGCGGAACCGCAGCAAAGCAAGAAGAAGACGACAACAGGAATGGTCAGTGAAGGAAACGGTGGCCGGAGCAGAAGGTGGTCAGTGACCGGAGACGAAACTCAGAGAGAAACGGAAGTGGTTTGTGAAAGTCCCAATACAGGAAGACTTTACACCACGAAAGTCAGCCTAAGCCTTGAGACATCTGCCCGCGAAAAAAAAGAGAGTCAAGAGTGAGAGAAACGAAGAAGATATTTGATGAATACACGCAAGAGGCAAAGGGAAGAGTGGAGGAGGAGGACAGAAGTAACTACGAAGAGGAGCTACGGAAGTCTACTCGCCCAAAAGTAAGAGTAAATAAAGGACAGCGGCCGCGTGGAAATTCGGGAGAGAGCTACAGGCGGAGATCTCCTAGAGGACGAGAGGATGGAAGGAAGCCTGGTCAACATTCCAAGGAAAGCAACATACGCAAGTGGAGGTAATGGCGGTGGAAGAAGTCAAGTTCATCCAGTGGAACCTGCAGGGAATGGCGACATCAAAAGAAGACCTCATCAACCTGGTTGATACACACAAACCTGCAGTGATAGCAGTCCAGGAGACATTCCATGGGAATGATTTTGTGTCACCTATACAGGGATATAATGGTCTGTGCAAGCAGGGCCATAACAACCACAGGTTCCATGGAGGGGTGGCTCTGTATGTACACTCGTCGATACCAATTCAAGAAATTGAAATCAATTCACCTACTCAAATTATTGGTGCAAGGGTGTGCCTAAATAACTATATAGCCATCACAGTAGCATCTATTTACCTACCACCAAGGACAAATATAAACATCGAAGAGCTTTTTGACGCAATCAAAGGAATGCCAAAACCCGTTATCCTGATGGGAGATTTCAACGCCCATCACAGTGACTGGGGAAATAGTACCATAGATCGAAGAGGACGATTGATGCAAAATTTCCTAAAACAAGGCATCGTTAATATTATCAATGATGACTCAGCCACCCATATCTCAGGATCGGTGATTGACCTGACCTTGACCACTCCTGATATAACACCGGATGTAAAATTTACCGCCCTCTCTTCAGTGCTTAGCAGCGACCATTTCCCTATAGTGTTGACCTTATCAGTGCGACAAGCTGACGGACGTGTTGAGCCGGAAGGATGGAATTTCAGGAAGGGCAATTGGAAGCAATATCGTGAAGACGAAATATGGAGAAATGCCCACGAACTTGAAATACCGGAGGATCCAGACGCGGCAGTGGTCGATCTTTACACAAAGTTTGGTTGCGCTGCTGAGAGGTGGGTACCTAAATACAAGAGGAGACGGTGTTATGCAAAGCCGTGGTGGACTGCAGACTGCAAAGCAGCTTGGCGGGAAAGAGAAAGGTGTTACAGGATATATAAGAGGACGGGACTGATGGAAGATAAGGTCAAGTGGAAGAGAGCACGGGCAGTGGCAACGAGAACCTTCAGGGAAGCAAAACAGAGCAGTTGGCGAGAGTACGTCACAACTCTCAGCACCAACACGCCTAGCAGCTGCGTGTGGGAGAAAATAAATAGAATCAGAGGAAGAGTGAAGAGACAAATAAAAATGCTAAAGCTACGGTTTCCTAGGAAAGCGGCGCCGCTATTTTGCGGCCGCAATTTGACGTGATGCGGCGAACGTAATATAACGGCCGTTCATGAGTGTAAAGTTGGGAGTTGTTTTAGTGCATTGCGGCGGCCATTGCGGTGAACGTCAGAATGCTGTCAGAATGTTGTCAGAATGGACGATCTAAATGACGCATTATTAACAAGCTCAGAAGATGAAAAGTCTTCGGAAGACGATGGTTCGGACGAAAGTGAGATATTTAAAAGCCGATTTACAGAGGGTGCATTTGCAAATAATGTTGTACCACATGTGATGGTTGATGATGAAGCTTTTGCTCCGCACGAAAATCTGATAAAACTTTACCCAAGACAGTAATTCACACGATCCATCGAAAGCATTATATATCTATGGACTATCTCGAGCTCAAAAGACAACCGAAAATACCTTTGGAGTTTTGTGAGGTTATTTCAGATTTTTTCCCCAACCTATTTCTTCTGCCCCAGAAACTACAGACAAATGAATTATGTGGGCCTGTATATCGTATAACATTTTAAAGGAAGCACAAATGCTTGCCCCTGCAGGTCAAAAACATCTTGATAATATACTTCCAGTACCAACTGAATTTTTAGTTCCTTCAACAACACACAATGTTCTTTCTGGAATGAATTGAGCTGGCATTCGAGAAATATTTAAAAATTACTATAACGGGCCAGGTAGTACTGAATTGCAACAAAATTATGCAGCACAACATTGATATTCATAGGCATGATATGGCATATTTCCTATGTAATTATTTTACATGACGGTAAGAGAAGCCACGCAGACACCTCACTATTGCACCACAGTATGTTTGGAGTTAGGGCTGCCGGTCAACCATGGTTATATGTATTTCTTTCAAGTTGATCTCTGGTTTTTTGTATTTTTTTGAAGGAACTTTTGAACCTGAACTCTATTGTAGGAGCAAAATCTCTATTTAACGTGCTTATTTATTAAAAGTAGGTATGAACATTATGAGTTCTTACAAATATTGTACATATATCACTTTCCCTGTGTAGAATAAAATACAAAAAAAAAATATTTTATGTTATTTGTGTACAATTTTCATGAACCTACGTGATCTTTTTAAGAGTACTCCCGATATTATTTAAAGATAACGTTGCAATGAAGTTTTTCTAAAATCTTTACTCTTCACATTATACAGAGCTCAATTATTTTTAACAAAATCAACTAACATTTCATCTTCTTTGCCGTTCCCCTTTGTAAAGTTTACTTTTTCAAACATATAATCAGCGTTTCTACAATGAGTCAAAGACACCGCCACCGTAAAAAACGTTCACGAACTAATGGCCGGACGCTACAGCGGCCGTCATGCACCCGGCAGCACCGCCATTTAGCGGTCACCGCTCTCTAGGAAACCAGTGGCGTCCGAATTAATTGACAACGTTTTTGTGACGTCATCCGCCGCTACATTACGGGCGTAAAATAGCGGTACCGCTTTTCTAGGAAACCGTAGCTTAAGCGAGAATGGAGTCCAATACTCAACGCTGAAGACCATCGTTGAGAAACTAGCCGAGACATTCAGGACCACATCCAGCGATAGAAACTACTCGAGTCAATTCCTACAATACAAGCAACTTATTGAACAAACCCCAGTGGACTTCACAAGCAACAACAGAGAACCATACAATGCTCCTTTCACCATGTGTGAACTATCATCTGCCATCAAGAGTAACAAAATCACGACACCTGGACCGGACAATATCAGTAATCTTATGATCAAGAATCTACCGACTAATGCTCTCCAATATCTGCTGAAAGTATACAACAAACTATGGAGTTCCGAATTCGTCTATCAACCATGGAAACAGGCTATTGTAATCCCTGTCCCAAAACCCGGCAAAGATCACACAAACCCTAGTAACTATAGACCAATCTCATTGACGAGTTGTGTATGCAAAACATACGAAAAGATGATCAACAGAAAGTTAATGGAATACCTCGAAAACAATAAACTCCTCTCCAGTGTGCAGTGTGGCTTCAGACGACATCGAGCAACCGTAGATCATCTTGTACGGTTTGATACGTACATTAGACAGTCGCTGGCCAATAATAAATTTGTCATGGCAGTGTTTTTTGATTTGGAAAAGGCTTACGACATGACGTGGCGCTACGGAATTTTGAGAGATTTGGCGACAGCTGGTCTAAGGGGAAGATTGCCAAAATTCGTTGAGGAATTCCTCAAAGATCGAACGTTTAAAGTAAAACTTGGGGAAGAAATGTCTCAAGCTGAAGATCTAGCCACAGGAACGCCTCAGGGAAGCACTTTAAGTGTCACACTTTTCGCAGTAAAAATAAACTCATTGGCAAGTGAAATCCCATCAGAAGTGTTCAGCTCTCTGTTCGTGGACGATCTCCTCATAGCATTTGCAGATTACGACAAGACCAAAGTACAAGCAGAGTTACAGATAACAATAGACAAAATCACCCATTGGGCAATGAAAAACGGATTTAAATTCTCCTCAACCAAGACGACCGCAATGAATTTTTATAAAGGGAGAGAACCAACACTTGTTCCAACCCTGCAACTAGAAGGAAAAACAATACCAACCGTCGAAAGCACAAAGTTCCTTGGTCTCCACTGGGACAGAAAACTCAATTGGATTACCCATATCCATAAGACAAAAGAAAAATGCCGAAATGACTTGAACCTGATGAGATCTGTGTCTGCATATACTTGGGGTGCAGATCAGGATATTCTAATGAAATTATACAGATCCCTGATCCGGTCAAAGATTGATTACGGAAGTATAGTGTACGGTTCTGCCAGTGCAGCGGCGCTGAGGGAGATTGATGCTGTCGTAAACGAGGCAATGCGCATTAGTGCGGGCGCTTTCAAGACGACACCAATAGCGAACCTCCATATCATTTGCAACGAACCAAAACTAGAGCTACGAAGGAAAGACTTGCTACTTCGATATTTCTTTAAGCTTAAATTTCATTTCCTAAATCCAGCATATTGTTGTGTCAATAATACTAAACTTGAAATGTTTTTTACCAGCCGCAAGTGCACCTCAGAACCGGTTATCCAGAGAATACGTCAGGCCTTAACTCAGTATAACATTCCAACCCAGCCCGTCCAGCCGAGCCTTACACCTGCATCATTTTCGTGGGTCTTGAGGAGACCAGAAGTGGAACAGCACATGACTAAAATGAAGAAAGAAGAAATAGACGCATCTATCGTACGGCACATACACAGAGATAACATGAGGAGATACCAAAAGCATAAAATCATCTACACAGATGGATCAAAGTCACCGACGGGAGTAGGTGCAGCGGCCGTGATGGGCGATATCATCAGAAGCGCCTCTCTCCCAGACGTGGCAAGTGTTATGACAGCCGAACTGCACGCTATCAAGCTTGCCTTGAATATCATCAAGGAAACGCCAGCCCAGAACTTCGTAATATGCAGCGATTCAATGAGCTCGATACAATTGATCGATAGCTACACTGAAAATAATGAACTTTTGAAAAAATTAACGCTTGAGATGCACCAGATTATTTCGGATGGAAAGAACATAACAATTAGCTGGGTTCCAGCCCACGTTGGCATAGTTGAAAATGAGCGCGCGGACCAGGCGGCAAAGGCGGCAGCAACCAGACCTGCTGAATTTCTGCTGATTCCCTACAGCGACTGGCTCCCGGTAATCAGAAGAAGAACATATGAGATTTGGAACGTGGAATGGCAACAGGAACGAGGAGACTTGCGAGCAATAAAACCCAGCCCCGGAAAGCGGAAGAGAGCCGACTTGAAGTTGAACCGACAGGAAGAGGTGGTCATAAATAGGTTGCGACTGAACCATACAACCCTAACTCACAGTTATCTCTTGGACCCGCAGGCTCTCGGACAGAGACCCATTTGCGGATGGTGTGGAACAGAGGTCATAACTGTAAAACATATCATGGAAGAATGTACCGCGCTGCAGCTAACAAGAGACCGAATACTTAAGCCGGGAACCGGTAAGAATGTTAATACGGGGAACGTGTTGCGGGACGGAGGACCCATCCGTAGAGTGCTGGAGTTCATCAAGGAAATCAATGTGTTCGGAAATCTGTGAAGGTGAAAGTGGACAAGTGGAGGTGTGACGGACACTACCTTGGAATTTTGATAAGCAAATGGCCGAGCGCTCCGTGCTTATATCCTCAACTCTCTGTTGAGAGGGGGTTCCAGCATGGGTCAGCGCTCGGCCATAGTGAGGGCGGGTAGCTGGAACCCCACCCGGGGATTCTAGCTACTATCAATGAAATTAAAACTCTGGATAACCCCCATGCATCGTCAAGTACGGGAAGAATATTGATATGCACCAAATTTTTGTGTCTCGCTCTATCAGGTTTGCC
This sequence comes from Morinoia aosen, assembly GCA_030386875.1. Lineage (NCBI taxonomy): Eukaryota > Metazoa > Arthropoda > Malacostraca > Amphipoda > Talitridae > Morinoia > Morinoia aosen. The sequence goes on from CM059561.1 coordinate 11,777,309, forward strand.
TCGGCGTGGTTGGTTCCGTGAAGTCCTCGGTGGATGAAATTGAACGTACGGGCTAAGATTACTCTTAATAATATTGCTTTGAAATCATAATTGCATCAAGACAAAGATTACTTTGGTAAACTACCAAAGCGACAACTAAATAGTCCTTGACCGAAGTTGTCGTTAACTAAGTTTATTATTATTATTATTATTAACTCGTTCCACAAAATGTCCCTGATTGACGCACTAGGCGTTCCAGACGTAATTTTGAGCTCCCAGTTTTTGGGAGCATATAACCACACAGAGCGTTCTATGTAATTTTGTCATAACCAAGATGATTAATGGTCGTTTCACTCAGCCTCGAACTCCATTTGGAAGGCTTTGCCACACGCAGCTAACACGGCCGCTGCATCACCAGGCCGTGAAGGGGAATTACTCAAAATAAGTATAAAAACTCGTTGACAAACTGCTGCACACATATACAAACGTGGTACCGGGATAAATAAAAATATCTCCGGTTTACAGTTTATTGCAGAAAATAATCAAATTTACAAGTACAACATTTAGTTGGTTGATAATATTCTTTCACCTATAAGCTACAGTTGAAGGTACTTTGTATCGCCATGAACCCTAGCTCACAATAAAAAAAATAATTTTTAACGCAAAAAAGCTGTAAACATAGTCGTGACACATGGGTGTTGTTCTCTAAAGGAGAATAAACAACCAAACAAGGAAGACTTTCAAAATAAGAATTCTCACAATATGGTAGATATAGCTGATCCAAGCCGCAGTGGAGGTGCGGGACAGTTTTTAACATTAGAGCACAGAATTTCAAGAAACTTCTCGTCTCCAAAGCTACGCCTGCGGCATGAAAATTGAGTACGTAGCGACCCGAAGCGCTCCATGTACCAAAAATGAAGTAAATCAAAACTAAGCGAATTATTTGCCGCGCCACGCAACAAATATTTTGCAGTGCAACTCAATCTCGCTGTAGGTACCTCGTTTGTTTTTATGTATCAGGTCAACCTTTTTCTACACAGCAACGACATGGCGAATCACCACGTGATCCACAATACTTCGAACTTTGAGACCAATTATGAAAGTAAAACTATTATCTCATTTAACACATCTTGTAAGCCAATTCATCAAAAAAATAGAAATTTAATGCTTGAGCGTAATAGATTACATGATGAATTATTTCACTGAATCTGAAAAAATCCTGTCTCTGTACATAGTTTAGCAGGATATCACCAAATCAGTTATTGAACTCAGCTTTCGTACCCATCATAAAACTAACCAGGTGTACAATACTCCGAGTAGTACAAGTGCTTAACCCTTTCGTAATAATATAGGCATACAAATAGGCAGTACAAAAATACGTCTAGCTAAAACCATTGGACAACATGAGATTACCAGTCCAACTTGCAAAAAACAATACCATCCTACTATGAAGATATACAATTTAGAATTTGTGCTTGCCTATTTACCATCCAGATCGATTGCGATACGGATGGAAAGATGGGTCGATATTTTACCCTAGAGTAGTGGGTGATATGTCATGGTCGACTCTTTTTTATTCATCTTCTACTCTTCGTTCTTGGGAATTTTTTCCCAGCAAGAAGCATCGACGTTGTCTACCGCGAGAAAGATATATAATCAATACAGAAAACGAGCTATGCGAGGCTATATTTAACATTTTTACTACAAATATGAAGGCACATACTCCTCTCAATTTCATACATGGATATAATACAGAAATACAAGAGAAACAGCACGTTTGCATTGTTAATAATTATGTAGATCGGGAAACTCATGGCCGGAATTAGATATAAATTTGTCTGACTGCAGAAATATAAGGATTTCAGAAAGAACTTGGAAATCCTACACCACTAGATTTTCAAAACGAAGCAAGTAAAACACCAATAAATCAAGATTAAAGTTCCAGCTCATTTAAAATAAAAATATCTCAACGGAAAGACGAGATAGACTAACATAACCTAAGATCTTGCTGTTGTAGCCAGCGTTCAGGGGCTGTAAGATACAAGTTAAGCATGTAGAGCCAAAAACAAACTGAATTAGAGTACGTTTCGCGTAGAAGCGTACTCTAAAAGCGTACTCAGAAGAGAGGGTAGTTAATCGTACTCTATCTCGCAAATATAAAGAAAAAACATATGGGCGAAAACGTTTTATTCAAGAAATTCTAAAAATCCTCAAAAAAATTCGAATGAGGAATATTGTCGATATTACGGAGACGTAAAAGTGATATCGTACATTCGAAGAACGGGAACTTTTCATGGCAGGCTGAAGAAAAATTCATTGGAATCTTCATGATTTCTTAAGCAGATTTCTAAGAACGTTGTGAGAGAAAAATTTATTTCACTGAAATTGGCTCAAAATTTCAACGGAAAGGCTAGATCGACAGGCCTCGATTCAGAAGCCAGTTAACCAAGGTTTCTTTTTTACACCGGATGAAACCATGAGTGTAACGAAATCGTTACTTTTGGCACGCTAAAAATTAAATATGTATTATTCACAAGAATTATTACCTCAAAGGACGGGAAAAACCAAGCATGTTTCATAATCAGAAAAAAATGGCGTCACAGTAAGCAGCTACATAAAATTTGCCAACAGCGCCGTCACATACTGGTCGCAAATTGTGGCAGTCACTCAAATATCGAACTGCTGTTATAAAGCGAGATTCTAAAATCTCTTTGCATTCTAAAAATCAAAACGTCAAATATATCACCGCGTTCGGTTCCACCAAATTGGCGCTTGATAATATTTTCTTGCGAGAAATTACACGTGTGCATCGGTCGTGACTTCAATTTTTCACAAAATTATTGAGGGAAAACAGCGTAGTATTTTAATTCTCATCGAATCTGCAGATTATTTCCTCAGTCTTAGCACGTACATAAAATACTAAGCGATATAAAGCATCGATACAATGAATTACATATGTATTGGAATAACGAATAAATCAAATAAATTGAATTTGATTGACAAGATGAAATAAGATCGTACCTTACATTACTTCTCCGTTGTACGTGCTGCAACGATTGTTTTCGATACAAACATACACAAATAAATTTCAGTTTTGAGGAAAAGGATGTTTCACAATATGTTTGATTAGCGCTTGAAAATGAACCATCAGATAGGACGGTAAAATTCTATAGTCTCCATAGAATTTGTATGAAGTAAAGCTATCAAATATTAAGAGTAAGCGCGCGCTAAAAAGGTAGAAACGCACACTTCATGATTACAGCCAAATATAATTGTACGAAAACGCAAAAACGAATAACGAAAAGCAAAAAGAAAATGTTCAACGGTAGCTTATTATTCGAAACATAGTTTTTATCGTGAGTAAAATGGGTGAGCTGACATTAAAATTTGGACAACAGACGTTTAAAATGAGATGAAAAGTATCTAATTGAGCGAGACAGTGAATATGATGCATTATGCCCTCGTACGATGAATACTGTTACCTCATTCTAAACACTAATTATATAACCCTTACATTTATCTCACGTTAGGACGCATTTCGACTAATCAGTTTGGCCATCAGTTATTGATCACCCCAGCTCTATCCCACCTCAAACACGAAGTTTTTTCAGTTTGATGTCTACTCACTCCTGACTTACACACAATCGAATTTGTTTGGTATTCTGAAATAAGTTAATTTTAGTTCTTTCTATGAGCAAAACGAAAGTACGTGATGTTAAAACTCGCAAGATTTACTTCAAGAACTACTTTTACAGAAACAAAATCCTGTCATTATCATAAGCTATACTTCTAAACTACGTTTTTTCTTAACTAGGTCACTTCGTAAACGCTTCTAAAGTTTTATTGTTTTCAAAAACTGACGAACATGAGAATACTTCCAATAAAAATATGCAACAATGATAAGGTATCGATCGCTAATATGGTTTCTTAAAGTTTTGTAAGAAAAAACGATCCGTAAAATAACACTGAGATAAATCCGTATAATTTCCTTTCCTTCTAAAATTAGAAAATAGCGACAAACATACAACATTTAATTAGGTAATCTAGATGTGCATGCTTGTGAATCAATGATTGGTTTGATAGAGCTTGAAATACTCGCCGCCCAGCGCCATGAGCTGGTCGTGCGTGCCGCTCTCCACCAGCCTGCCGTTGCTGATGACTGCGATGGTGTCCGCGTTCTGGATGGTGGAGAGGCGGTGCGCGATGACGATGCTGGTGCGACCTGCCTGCGCCTTGTCCAGTGCTTCCTGTACCACCTGCGTTCGCGGCAGAAATTTCGGTTTTCAGACTCATGATGCTCTTTTTATAAAAGTATGTAGCAGTGGGTATCAACCTCTATAGAACCATTCGCAACGTGAATTATCCTAAGCAGGGACCGGCAACACGACAGTTTCACAAATATCTTTACTTCATTCTGGACCGATACTCATTTTCACGGCCTGTAGAAGATCATGTACCAAAGTTTTACATGGTTTGCAAGTCGGCTTTTTTAATCTCATTAATGCATCACTAAATCCTAATTCGTATCCAAATTCTTACTCTTGAACCACTTGGCCCTCGCTATATAGTTTCAGCACTAAGAAAAATTTTCAGAACTGCGCGAACAACTTCCGAAATCAGTAGTAACTGCCGATGTTGCATCAGATAAGTAGCTGAACTCGTGAATGATTTGAAAAATGCCAGTTGTTAACGAGTCAATGGTCAGTCATAAAATTTGTGTGTCGTGCAGCAGATGTCAGGCATGTTAGCCTAAAATTTCCAAGGTGTTTTCCATCATCCAATTACTTCTTACACTCTGTGCCATAGCCCCGTTAAACGCAGATTTGTCATCAAGTTACTTTATTCTTTACTTGTACATCTAGTCCGAAGGACTTTTCAATTTTTAATAACGAAGCTCGGTGCTCATTGAAATCGAGTAATTTTCAAGACAAATGACAGGAGAAATTCAACAAAATAGCTAGTTGACATGAATATGAAGTATACATATTTTGAAATCAAATTTTATCTTCGATTATTCTCCAAGACGGTCACATCGCGAATCGTTCGACACGTGGAGTATGTTGAATGAATTATACAAACATTGGGAAATGATACCATGTTAAAGCCTAAAATTATAGGATCTAGAAAGGATATTTTACAGAAGGGCGGGTTAACAATCTAGGAATTCTACAGCTCTTTTGTTAGTATGACATGTTTAACACGTGTGATAAAGTTCAACTAATTCATGGGAGAACACGCGTTATTTCTCATTCAGTGTTTAAATGTTTCCGATGTACTTGACCGTTTTCTAGTGTTTTTGCTAACATTCTACCTCAGCTGAAGGCTTTCTAACGTTCTAGTTTTCTGCAATCGGTTAGCAGTTTCACCTATGGTAAATGCAGGACATATGGGAAATGAAATTTCGTATATCGCGTTCTTCCTTTCATCATCTCATCTACAAACTTTCCTATTGCATCGTTAGTCCCTTACAGTACATGATAATTCCCTACCAACTCACATGTTGAAAAAAAAGCTAAGTAGAACAGGTGATTGATTGATTATAAGAAAGTTTTAGCCTCCCTTTACCACAACAAATGTTCAAAGAGAAGAAGGATAAAGGCACCACTTAGTATGGAGTTAAGGGAGCGCGGAATCTACGCACAGCAAGGTGCATAAAAACAATAAGCTAAGAAAGAAGTTCATGAAACAAGATAAAAGTTGAAGAAGAAAGTAGTAGGTGCTGAAAAACAGGACAGCTGTGAACCGAAAAACTTATTCTATTTCAACCAAAAGAAGGCCTACCCAACTCTCAGCTCGGGCCCTCACACATTTTCCCCCTGGAAGATTATAAGTTAGTTTAAGCCTCCCTAATTTCCCCCTGGAAGCGAGGTAGAAAGGTACTTAGCGAATCTTCGGAATAGCTCGCCAAAACTGCTAAAACTCCTCACGGTAGGGAAGTCTTCGAAATACGATGAAAGGTGATCCCCGTCCGAGCACCCGTCTTGAAAATGAATATTCCAACATTATCACGTTAAATATTAGACTGACCTCGTTGAGCGAGAGGACACCTGAGCCCAGCTAGACCTTCAGAGCCCCGAACTCACCGCTTCACTCTCGGTGTCCAGAGCAGACGTGGCCTCGTCCAACATGAGAACGTTGGGGTTCCTGATGAGGGCGCGCGCGATGGCGATCCTTTGCTTCTGGCCGCCACTCAGTTGGGTGCCCTTCGACCCCACACGAGTGTTGTACTTCTGCTCGAGCAAAACTTCCATCTTATATCGAACTTCAAGAAAAGCTAATATTTTAGAGAATAGTTTTACGTAACACGGACATGACCTTAGAATTTAGAAGCCCCAAATAGGAGTGGCTGCCGCAGTTCCAATTTAAAGTTTTAAATCCGAGTATCAGAAAATTACTAAAAAAAGTTTGACACTCCACTGACCGAGAAGGTGAATTTTTAGTTTGATGTCATGTATATTTCATCAGCAACAAATAACAAATCACGTAGATAGCATGCTTTTGAAGAAACAAACTACTACAACTGCTTAAGAACGCTTGTTCATGTTGTACCTAATCTAACAATCTAACCTAACCAGTACTTAATCTAACATAACCAGTGCCTACTCTACCCAACCCCAATTAACCTAATTCAACTTAATTTTATCTTTAATTGTTTGAACGTCTAATTTTTCTCATCAATAAGACGTGGAGGCAGTTGTCTAGGGTGCAATAGTCTAAAGAGTAGTTACAAGGTTGCCCATTATCTTACCTACAGCTCAAAATTTCACTCAATGAGGTACGCTTCAAGTGAAAATGATTTTGAAAATTTCTTTTGCACCTTTTATTCAATAAATTCCCGAGTTTGCTTCCAAAAATCAATAAAGTACTCTAAAAAAATGAGCGTCATATCCGAGAATCCGAGAAGTGCACTACCAGCACTACTACTGCTTTCGCTTTCAGCTCTTCTGAAGACAGTTTGGAAGCCCACTGTTATATGCATTAAAAAAAATTCCCTGGATTGTAAGTAACACAGCAGACAAGCTGGGTATCCGAACTCTGCCATCCTCGATTCTTCACACAAAACAGTTCAACAGTTCATCATTATTAGAACACATCCTCACGTCAGCATGGTGTTATTCACTGCACTCATTTCTAGAGTGCCTCGTGAGCACTTGTGTATTCCAGTGCTAAATTTTTAATTGAAATTACCCTGGTAATTATTTTTTCTAAAGTGCCTGAGAAGAGAAAAAAATAAAGAAGATATTTACAGTATGAAATACAGGGTTGGGTAGCATCACTGTAACTATAACATATAGAGTGTGTACCTTCAGCCCCCTAGTTAGACCTATTTTTTGAGGACTTCAAATTTGTCAGATTTTGCTATAGCAGCTGAAATGTTCATCTTGTAGACACCATCAAGTGGACGAATCGAAGTGATTTTGTCCAATTTACTATTATTCAGCCACAATACTGTGACCAAGTAGCATTCTCTCCGATTTCGTAGCAGTATTCATTTTCATTCGCTTCCACTCACAGAGCAGTAAGATTCAAAATTCTACAACGGTGTCTTAATTAAAATAGCACCCTTAATTTCAATATTAGCAGTTAATCATAAAAATAACCCAAATTTTTGCAACAATGACCCACATAACACAACCCATTGCTGGGATTTATCGGTTAGACAAATCCTGCGCCAGCAAAATTTTGCCGTTATTATCGCACTTTAGCACAGCAGCAGTTGGAAACCGAGAGCGTTAAATTTCGTGTTGAGTTCTTCCAAGAATTCTTTCCTGATGAACAATGCGATTTTTGCTGTACGCTAGACTTCATGGTATTTATTGCTGACGGACCGTGATCGACAATTTGGCGCTTTGCTAATGCGTGCTGTTAAAGAGTAACGGCTCTTCATTAACTTACATGCACTTGAGCTGTCACATTAGTCGATAAGTTAGTCAACTTCTACACTATGTTAGTGATAAATAGATTGAAAATATCATACCAGGCATAAGAACAATTTCTATGAAATACACGAACTGTGAAATATATTTACAGCAATTTCTGTACATAGGGACTGAAAAAATCGTACGGGATTTCTCGATCTTGAGACAAAAGCCCCATAACTCATGACACACCGCAGGCAAGGAGTTGATGAAGGTGCTGATGTTGGCCTGCTGGGCGGCGGCGACAATTTCGCTGTGCGGCACCTCTCGGCTGTTGTCACCATACGCGATGTTCTCTTCTATTGTCAAGTCGAACAGTAGGGGCTCCTGCCGCATACAATGTTTCAAGTTATATTGCTTCAATTCTAATACACAAATATGCATATTAAGTGTGGATAAATGAGATTTAGAAATTCATGATTATCCTAATATGATAGAATCCGCTTGAATCCACGTTTCATTTCTGATGATTCATAACACAATAAGTTGTATTCGAGTAATAGAGCCAAATACTTCTCGATAACCTGGACTCGTCACTTGGCTGTGGTTCACTTTGAGCGCTCTATATCTTGAAGAACCATTAATTAATTTTCCTCAAAACTGTTCTACAAAAAGTAGGCATCTTGGTTATTAAAATAGTTTAAACCAGAAGACTTAGGTGGTTCAATCTAGCTAAACAAGACCGCTCTTTCATAAATAAAATAACACGCAAAGATTTTCTGACGCTAAAAAAATTTAACGTTAAAAATGAAATACCGATTTGATCCAATTTTTACTGAGTAGAAATATAGTTTGAAGGTGGAGCAACCACATTCATTATGATTTCCGTACCAATGTAGTGAATAAGCTAATAGCACAGTGTACCATACTTGAAATACCCGCACAGGATATAACATTTACTATTTAATAATTAAAGTAAACAATGCTCACTAATATAAAATATAAATACAGCGCTTTGACTGAATCTTGCCTTGCGGCCTACAGTTATAACTAACCATTTAATTTTGTTACCACAGATCACATCAGAGGCAGATAAACAATCGTGTTCATACGATCCGAGACCTTTTCCTTTAAGCATGAATTACAATTTTTTTCATTATTTTAGGAAGGATTTACAGGTCATTTCTTGCAACCCGTTGTCCTTTTTTTCAAGTTACAAGTGAAATACCTCATAACCCTTCAGAAAAATGTTCACCAAACTCTGTATCACATCCTGATCGTATGAAACGCTCGCACCCAAGTCTTCCAGAAATATTCTTCCATAGTCTAAAAGTTTCATAAATGTTGAAAGCAGGTAAGATAGACAAGCTAATTTTAGCCTCCCTAACCACAACCGAGGTATTATAACGAGAGGCAGAAAGAAAGCGCCATGTAGTGTGGAGTTCAGGGGACTGGGAATCTATCTACAAAGTGTGCTCCCACACAAAAAAACCCTTGCGCATATAAGCAGTGAGTTAGGAAGTAAGTCTATGAAACAAGATAAAAATTGAAGAAAGTCAGAGAGGCTGAAAAAAGGCACAGTAGAGAACGCAAAATAGATGGTCCGTAACCTAACAAAAACCTTTTATACATAATCCAACAAAAGGAAGCCAACCTCACCTCCAGTTCGGAACCCCTTATCTTCCCCCTGAGAGGCCCAATTCCCATTCATGCATTCGTTGCATCACCTGAGGGAAGTACGTGACGTCACCTCATCTCACCTGCGACACGAGGCCTACACCGCGGCGCACGCTGCCGACGTTGAGATCCTTCAAGTGTGTCCCGTTGATTGTCTGCGACAGTCAGAAGTTTTTAAAATAAATAAGCATTTATGATGAATCTGAAGGTTGGAGTGATCATTTCGATTGTTTCAATGATTAAAATATTAAAAACACTTGAAAAAAAACGAATTAAGAACTTCGTTAATGGGTTATAACCAAAAATCAGATGTTCGCTTCCCTTGTATCACAGATTCACTGAAAATTTTAAAAAAAGATAACTCGTCCAACATGAAATAATAGATTGTATCCGAACGTTCTACTAATGTCTCTTTATTAATACAAATCCGTGACAGATCCAGCCACGTTAGTAAAGCGAGTATAGTCATCATTCGTTTTCAGTTTTTCTATAAATGTAAAGTTCTGAAGCTAGAAACCTCCGTGATATTTTCCGTAAGTACGGTAGTCCTCTGGAGAAATCAATATCGCTATGTCAAAGTTTCTACGTTACAGCTGGCATAACGCATCTCAGTGTTTCCGTCGTAAGCCTTATAGAAGTCGTAGTTAATGCTGTCAGTAATCTACTTTTCACTCAATAATTGAAAAAGGCGCAATTGCTCGAAAAATGAAGTAATTTTTTGCAGCATGCCTGCCTCAATTTTTCACAAATATGTGCGCTCTGGACATAAACTCTATTAACAATCAACCTGAAATTTAATAGTGTGTGAAGCGACCTACATAGAGTTGACTTGACCCACGCCATAATTTGCTCGCAAGATCATTATCGCAAACCTATCCAAGCAAAATAAATAGCATAATTAACATCCTTTAACAGTATTGCTTTCCGCAATACAACAAAAGTGCTCCTCACAGTTCGAACGATGTCATGGCTTAAAAAATTAACCTCAAACGATTTATTAATAGCGCACGGCTTTGGAAGAAGACCATAGCATGCCAAGTTCCTTATCCAACTATATCTACCCAATAATTCTCCCTTCTCCCGTTCTGCTCTTAGCTTCCATTGAGCGATAAAAACTGTTGGCACAGGATTGACACAACGCTAGGACCATGTTGAAGATGAATGTAAATACCCACCACTTTTCCCTTTTCAGGGTCATAGAAACGCTCGATGAGACTGATGACTGTGGACTTGCCGCATCCCGAGGGCCCCACCAAAGCCAAAGTTTTGCCCTTGCACACGGTCAGGCTCAAGCCCTGCAGGATCATCACGTCCTCTCGATTGGGGTACCGGAAGTGAATGTCGTGGAGACGCACCTCGTCGAACTCTTCAGTCTGTGGTCCACAGGGACAATTCGAATTAGTTTGCGCAATTAAAGTGGTTGTAGATCGTTTAAAAAAATATAAACATTCTTAATCGTCTCATTCGTTCTTTGCAGTGATTATATGTTCCAAAAGTAAAAATCACACTACGCGAAGATTTGATACATAACTCGTATAACTCTCAAAATTCCGGAGCCGACATTGCCCACATTTAATTCAAATCATAATCTAAGCCCCGGATTAAGATATGAACATTTAATAAGCTTGCATCAACTCTCCTTACCAGAATAAAATGTTTTACCCAAAGAGAAAGAAGATCGACCATCATTAGGTAGGAATTAAGAGATCAGGAAATCTACGCACAAGGTGTGTGTGTGTCCACACCCCGCGCTTAGAAACTGCAAGATCGAAAGAACTGAGTGCTGAAAAGAAGGACAGAAGTGAATCAAAATTGATGGTTCGTGACAAAATAATGAACGTATTCTATTTCAACGAAACGAAGGCCTACCTAACTTTTAGCTTGGAAGCTCACTTCTCCCTGAGAGCAATAATTCTCATGGATACCATAGTTGTATCCCTTTCAAGTTATCTGAAGCCCAATTATAAAAAAATTAAATGAGCTGGACGAGGAGGCTACATACCGTAACTGATTCAAAACCCCAACTAAAAATAGCTATCATTCATAATGAGGCTGTTTATAAAGTGCGTCCCCATAGGTAAAGCCCTAATCATCGCACACAATGCACTGGAGAGCTAATTACAAAAGGCTTAAGGGAAGCATGCCGTGATTTTCTTAAAAAATGGCGTAATTTATTTTATTGCTTTAAATGAGTTTGAGATATGTCCCCGAATGTCTGTAAAAATATCAGGAACGTATCCCAGAGCTATCACCCCCCCCGGGAGGGGGAGAGCATCCCCCTTACAGACCTTTTTTTTCATTTTTGAACCTAGAGCACTGAAATTTGGTATACTGATTGGAAATGCAATTTAGAATCATTTATCATTTATGACAAAATGCGATTTTCTTGAGAAGAAAATGGGAAATCATGGAAAACGACATTTTGGGGGGGGTTTTCTAAATGCTTCTCCTCCTACAGTTTTTGAGCTACAGTGACGATTTTGGTATCATTGGATACAGAATAACGTGGAAAAAACAAATTCTCCAATTTTCAATTTTATTTCATTTTTTTTATATATATTTCATCATTCATATTCCTCAAGGTAAGCATCCCCCATCCTAATATTTTTTTTATTATTGAATTTAGAGCAATGAAATTCGGTATACTGATAGGAAATGCAATTTAGAATCATTTATTATTCATGACAAAATGCGATTTTCTTGAAAAGAAAATGGGAAATCATAGAAAACGACATTTTGGGGGGGGGGGTTTCTAAATGCTTCTCCTCCTACAGTTTTTGAGCTACAGTAATGATTTTGGTATCATTGGATGCAGAATAACGTGGACATTCCAAAAACTTGAATGCTTTTCCTCAAATTTCCAATATAAAAATTTAAAAAATTAAAAAATATAAAAATCAAAATATTCTCAAGAAAATTCAAATTTATGACGTCATAACTTTGAAACAAGAATGAATTCCGAAAAACTTCTTAATACATTGTAAAGCCCTTGTTTTTCTGCATCCAATGATACCAAAATCATCACTGTAGGTCAAAAACTGTAGGAGGAGAAGCATTTTTTTCTTAAATCGTCGATACTGAACAATCACAATTTTCAATACATTCGTTATAATGGGGCCGAAGTTTACACAGCTAGAGCAATGTGGTTTGCTGCATTTGGAAGTCACAGGTGTAATCTACAATTGCTGTCTACTTGATTTTCAAAAATTTTAACGTGAAATTTTTTCCGTAGACTTTTTACCCTAAATTTAAACTCTGATTTTAGCTTTTTCAAAAAAAATTATATAAATTCAAAATGAATTCAAATTCGAAAACCGGTAAACAGCATTTTTGGAGAATACGCTGTACTTTCGCATGCAACAAACCGCATTGCTCTAGCTTTCTAAGTTTTGGCCCCATTAGAACGAATGTTATATATATATATTTTTTTATTCATCATGAATAACTCATTTTCTATGTCCCAATGCAAAAAAACTTGTAGAAGAAAAGTTGTTGGGAATCTAGAGATCTAGTAGTCTGCAAATTTTCATAGACGTAAGTCCGATAGAAAAAAATCTACGGATGGAAAATCAAATTTTGGCCGACTTACCGGCATGGTTCCCTTAAAGGGCGTTTGATCAAAAAGTGGAAATGAACAGCATAGCTCAGAACATTCTCCTTCTCGAGAGCATGTATTTCCTGTTACTGAGAGAGAACGAATTACTCAAACGTCTTGAATGATTTAGTAATTAATAGTTGCCCAATTTATGAGACGGAACACCATGGACTTCAGACGCCATTCACACAGAGGAGGTAGCTGGTTACGTACGACACCAGAGCAGCGAACAGGTCTGAACTCACCAGAGTTCGGCCGTAAGATTCAGAGGAGTCGATGAGGGGCACGCGCTCGATGAGCTTGAAGATCCTAGCCGCCGCCACCTTGCCCTTGGCGTAGTTGGGGGCGAATGCCACGGCCTGGCCTACCATCATCGTGCCCAGTATGAGGGCCTCGGCTACCCTGCCACGCACACGCACAATCGAAATGAATTAGGAATACACTACGAGGCATAAAAATTATGTGAAACACAGGAAAGTATTGAGGAAAATGAAAAACATGAATGATTAGATTAGATATTCGTTTAAGCCTCCCTAACCGTAAAAAAGGCGTTCCAAAGAAAAAAAGAAGCCACCTATTTAGTATGGATTTGAGGGAATGCAGAATTTATGCACTAGGTACTTTGAAACGTCAAATTGAGAAAGAAGTTTATGAAAAAAAATAAAAGTTGAAGAAGAAAGTAATAGGTGCTGAAAAACAGGACAGCAGTGAGCCGAAAAAAGGATGGTCTGTTACAAAACAAAAAATAACTATTTTCTTTCAACTAAAGGGAGGCTTCCTAACTTTTAGCTCGGGACCTTACATATTCCGCCAAGGGGCGCTAATTCCTAAAGACACAATTTTAGTATCCCTCTGAGGGGGAAAATGACAACTAAAATTCGATCAGAACAGCAAGAGGCATAAAATTGGAAAAAGCACGTAAATACGGGGAAAATACGAAAATTAACAGATTCATATAATTTATCAAGCAAGACTTCGAATTTATTAACACATGATATTTTCGCTCAGGTCACAATTTTGCAAAAAAATATAAGTCTGTTGAAACTATAGGATTTACCAATTTTATTTCGAATATACGTGTGCTCAAGACGGCATCTGGTTCCTTAGCAGAATTCATTCAAGTTTAGTTCTACAAACTTTTATATTGAAGCTGACTTTACGTTAGAGCAGACTGAAATCCTGCTGAACACTTCGCTGGCTGTAAGGAAACGCTACAGCTTATGGAAGATGACTGCCAAACCTCTCAACATTGGGTAGTATAATTAACTCGTCGTACAATCTAACGATACAGATATAAGAGGGTTTTTCAAATCCTGTCAGGTTGTGAAATAACTAGGAAATTCTACATTGTAAATTAAACTCCTTCAGGTCATTTTGCTACTTAACCAAACATTGAACAAGTAAAGGAGCCTCAATCAAACCACTTGAAGAACAAGGACGTAATAGGTCTATCATCTAGCGTGTACTTAATACAAATGAGAAACTCCTGTAACAAGAAAATCCCAACCTGAGTCAATGTTTTTTCAGTGCAAGACATAATTTCCCAACGTTTTTTCCCTAAAACGCTTGAGCAATGAGAGTGAGACGAACAGGTTTGGGTCAGCAAAACATGTCTTTTTGCATCACAATGGCAATGATGGTCTTGCTCCTGGTAAAAAACGAAAACAGACAATACGTTCTTCAATTTATACCTTTGTTCAGTATACAAACTTCAAGATATTTCCCGGTAAATTTTTTCACCCAACTTTCGTAAAATTGTTGCAACTTTGAATGCGTTACTACCCGAATTAGGTCACTCCTCATGCTTCGGCAATGTGGAAGTATTTTGTCCAGCCATTCATGGACATCAAACGCAACTTTTCCCCTGCTCCTGACTAACGTGGTTATAACTTCAGAGCACTAGGTGATGGTAGGATCAGGCATCGATACCCAGCAAATTCTCACTTGAAAACGTTCTCATAAGGCATGGTGCCCTGATCGACGAGGTAGCCACCGTATAGCATGACCACGGCGTACGCAACGAAGGGCACGCACTGGGCGAAGCCAAACGCAACACCTGGAATTAGCCAAAACGAGCTTTACTTGAAGTTTACTTCTGGAGTGGGTTCTTGTGAGGAGTGAGCTCGTGTCACTCATAAATAGATCAGTAAATTCCCCCTCAAGTCATTTATACTAATTACTGAACATCCAATGAAAAAAATGAATTAGACAATTATACATGTGTAATGCTCATTTTTAGTGAAATAAAAAAGAGAAATAAACATCAATTATGTACTGCCAATTTGATACGTGCTTTTTTCAGTTCGCAATCATTGGGATTAAGAAAATTATGGTCAAGATTTCATCACACTCATCTAATGTTATCAAAACGTTCATCAAGCCTATCATGTTCAAGTTCATCTGTGTCCTCATGAAACTATGAATGCTATACTTAACACGTTAACTGCGACGGGTTAAACTGTAGTTCAATATTCAATTCAAATATAAAGTCAATTGTGGTAATCGACCTTGAAAATTAACTGGATCAGGCGTTTATTTAGCTATCATAAAGTATTAATAAAAAAATGAGTTAGTGACTGCAGGTGGGTCAGCAGCACTATGAAAATCACCTAAGTGACCATCGGCGGGACACTTCACAGGAAATGTGTTGAGAATGCAGACGGTTGAACATCAGTTGATAAGTAATGAAAAAGAAAGATTTTTTTCAGATAACAGAAAACCAAACGAAAGGACTTGGTAGTTAGCTAACGACCTGAAGTGCATGATGTACAAGTGATAACAAAGTGATGAACCAGCGAAATTTAAAAAACGGAACGAAACAATGAAACGAAAACTGAAATTCAATAAATGCTGCGCAAATAGATAATTCTTTACCCCATCAATCAGAAGGACATGTAACATTATATCCAAAGGATTTATGCCTTTTAAATCATCTACTTCATGAATAATTTCTAACGACTGAAAGGTCTAATTAAAACAAATAATGAATAAATTCAGAGGAAACCAAATGTCATCAGTAAGTGAATCCTCGCGGATCACCACATTTGATAAAAAAATATTCGTTCGTAACAATTTTGCAACACATCGCAGAAACATGACTTGAGCACAAATTAATGATTCCTCTAAGCAGCCTTCCACGTTAGGTTTGAAGTAGCAAGACTACAGGTAGTCATACGGACTCATTTGCGTAGGAGCCAAATCATAGCGGTGATTTGACGCACCCGGACTAGACAACCCTGACCTCTGAGGTGCGAGTTGCGCAGCGCGATGCGGTGAGGTTCGGACAGGGCGTCCGCGTACTGCTTGCTGAAATGCTCCTCTTTGTGCAGGCTGGCCACCGTGCGCACGTTACTTATAGCCTCAATCGCAATCTGAACAAGCGAAAATTATATTAGATTCGATGCTAGCTTAAACCTCCTTAATCGTAACAAAAGCGTTTCAAAGAGGGGAAGATGGAAGGCTCCATTTAAGATGGAGATCAGGGAACGCGGAATTTATGAACAAGGCGCATAGAAACAGTACTTAAGTTGAGAAATAAGTTCAAGAAATGAAATAAAAGTTGAAGAATCAAATACAAGGTGCTGAAAAATAGGATATCAGTCAACCAAAAAAATATAGTCCTTAGCATAACAAAAAAACTTTCAATTCAAAAAAAGAAGGCCCTTAACTCTCAGCTCGGAACCTCACGTTTTCCCCCTGAAAGAAGCGAATACTTTAATTCCGGTAATATGAAATATGGATTTAGCATCTGGATCCTGTGCTACTTCAACGAATTTTTTGACACAAAATTTTTCTTCAATCTCGAGAAATCATAAGAAACGTATTCAACTATAGAGACATGGTGTACCTGCTGCTTTATCAATGCTCCACAGAAAACTTGCAAGGTATATTTTATGACTGCAACGTCACCGTTTCAACACAGAAATACACCCATTCAAACCTGAAGATATTTCAAATGCTCGCAAAACACGTCTCTGAATATCAAATCAATAGCGTGTGCGAAGACTTCAGTATATGTTATGGTGTAGCCCGAGGACTCCAGTCTGACACTAGGAAATCAGTACATCCCCGCCGCGAGGCATGTACTGCTTGTGCGTGCGTCGCTCTCTGGTCAACAGACAAAGCTTCGAGTTGAGAATTCAGAAGCTGTTTTTATTCCTCCGTTTTACGTATCCATGTCAAGTCTTTTGTATTCATACACTCACTCAAAAATGTTCTAACTTTCGTTAAATATAATGTGTCAACTTGGTTAAGGTATTAGTCAACAAGTGAGCAATTTTGTCATATTTTATAAGTAATTGAATGTTTTCTAAATACACATTAATCCTGAGAAGAGATGGCTGCTAACACTTGCAGAAGAATTATCCTTAATGCCATGTGAAAAACTATCGCGTCGTCTCATAAGAACACAAATTGAAAGTTCGTCTCGGTTAAGTAAAAAGATCAACTACTAGTACAAAAAGAGCGTTATTTTTGTTCATAAATTTTCTTTAGTTTCATCCGCGGGAAGGAATCTAATATTCTTATTTCCAATCATATATCAACTAATCAAATAACTTACTTCAACCCTTGGATACATTGAGCAACCGATACCTATGTTCTATGCAAGTGAACTACTTTATACATTTTACACGAGTTTCCAAAAATAAACGTACCATTAAAAACACGGAAAATCCTAGAATTTCGACAATTTTTCTTCAACGAATAGCCCCACCAGGGAGAAAATTGTGTACAGATAACACGAAGCACCCAAGTCCTGTAACAAGCGATACATACCGAGAATAATTAATAACCTCTTAGAATGGTATTTGACCAACGTTAGCCTACTGCAACACATAAAAATTAGTGAAGTACTGATTGAGACAGACCTTTACTTATGGATGATAATCTCTCCTTCGCGAAACAGCGTGAGAAAAAATTTCCTATTCGGATGTAACATTAAGAAATAGGAGCCTCACTTTGCCAGCTTGCTGCAGCACTTCGGACTCGGTAATGGACTGGCCAGAGAGAATCTTGCTCTGCAGGTACACTGCCACGAGCACGAAGGGGATGAAGGGAACACACACCAGGCCCAGCCGCCAGTCGAAGTAGAGGGACAGGCCCATGCTGAGGCCCAGGGTGGTCAGCGCCTGCATGATGGTGCCCAGCCGAGAGCCTGTAGCCTGCGCCAGGATAGAGGACGGGATCTTAAAAAGAAAATACACATCCAAATGACAACGAGCCTCCAGAAGAGGCACCACCCGTCTAGAAGAAGGGAGCTTAACACGAAATACATTTACCTCTAGTTAATGCACGGTCTCCCTCGAGTAAGTGAGCAACTCTCCAGCAGAGAGTACGCACCTTAGCGACTCGGCGCTCCTTAGGGGGACGTAAGCTACTTGAGCTAGAAGAGAGAGGTTGGTTGAAAGTGTCTGTCCTGATCAGAGTAGCTTGCGAACAAGCTCTGCGAAGTGGTAACTAACCACAATAGAATCAGTAACACTTGCAGGGTTTGCAATGAATGTCTATCCAGATCAGAGTAGCTTGGGAACTAGCGCTCCGCAGATGTAACTAACTACCCACAACAGAATTTAGAGCACTTGTAGAAGTCAGTCGTGGGTTAAGATTTGTAGTGAAATAGGCCTTAAGTCGCATTTTTTCCATTTCTTTCTCCCTCGTGCAACATACAGACCTCTTAGACGAATGTCTTCGTCTGTAATTGTTTATTTATTTCACCTTTTGCTTCATCAGTATTCTTGCGCCTTCCATTGCTAGCGCGTCAAGCTGTGAGAACTCAAGCACCAAATTTTGCGCCTTCGAAGCTCAATTTGAATTTGAAATTCACAAAGTTCCTCTGTTTTTATCGCTTACTTGAGCGGACTAGGAGGTTTACCGTTAAATGTAGACAATAAAAGATGAAAAATTACCAATCTCCCCAACCCCACAGAGAACAGAAAACGTCCACGAGAGACGAAATAGTCCTCCCGGTGTTGATACATCCCAGTGGGAACATTCCAGATACTATCAACTTCGGATGACGAACAGAATATCTCTCTTACTCAGGTTACGCACACTTGTAAACTTAGAGGAAGGAAGCCCTCGGGCTCGGTCAAGTCAACTCTCAAACCGAAAATTCCCTAAGCTACCACTTCTATACCAACCAATCATTTTCAGACGCTAATAGGCAAATTCCTGAGTAGTTAGATTCTCACTAGACCTGTAGGTTATTTGAAATAGCTCATTTCCACTCTCTATGCACCATAATTATGCAGTAAAGCACAATTCCAGAATTGAATAAATGATACTACTGTTCCGTTCCCACTTTTTACTAGCACCTAGAACACTGAATTATTAATATACCAGTACATGTATTTTTACAATATCCAATGAAAAATCTGACTTGCTGTATCACTTACGGCTTGGTAATTTATGTTCATGTTCTGGTGAAACGAAGACAAAAGTCTTATTGAACTGACCCACTAGATGTCTACTGAAATACAACAGAAAAAAAATTCCTAGTTTACTGCATGAAGCCCGCAACGGCCACCAGTGCACCGTGCCCGTCCATCACGCCCCTTCACAACAAGACACTGACCCCCTGAACAGCGGCAGCGTCTCCAGACAGCCGGGAGCACAGCGCCCCCACCGAGTTCTCGTCCAGGTCGAACCAGGCGAGCTCTTGGCTGAGCATCGTGGAAAATGCGCGACTGCGGAGGCGCATCGTCAAGATTTCTCCAGACAGAGCAAAAGCGTATGCCTGTCAAGGAAATTATGCAAAAATTAATGTTATTTGAAATATAGCCCCTATTGAAGTGCTATGACGCTGATAACAAAATTGATGGAAACTACTCTGTGCCACAACAGAAATATACGTACAATCGCAAATCACTCAGCAATTCTGTAATTCTCAATGAATTGCAACTCAACAATGAAAGCTGGAGAAAGGAAGTAGCTTGCAAATTTTCAATTAGAGCAGGCTCATTCAGTTAACGTAGGAAAATTGCAAAAAAACTTACTGAAATACTGAAATCCACACCAATAAAATTATACGAGTAAGCTGTGTAATTAAGCCTTGAACTACCCGCAATGGCTAGTTTTCTGAGCAGAATGCATTAAACATTTTATGGAAAAATAGAGCTAATGTACGAGATCATGACTTCAGAAAAAGCAAGTCAAAATTAGCCAAAATAAAAACATTTAAATTTGCCACTGAAAACAATTAGGAACGTCCATCATTTGCTCAACGTAGTTAAACATAAGACCGAGAGAGAGAACATGCAACACGATCTGTTTGATGACTGAGTGCCGTAACCTCAGCAATCGAATGGTTGAAGAGGCGCGCACAGTTCGTAACAAGGTGAAGTTACTACAAAGTAAAGATGCATTTTTTTAAATTCCGACCTCTTAATACGAGTGAACCGCGCCTGGAAAATTTGAAGTGAGATATTTTGGGGAACATTTCTTGCATCACCTTCATTCATACGTAAAAATGATCACATTATAGACGTTTGGAAACGACCGAAAATTGAGAATATAAATTCCGTAAGAAAATTCCGATACTCATGAAACGAACATCAATTATCAGGGGATATTAATAAACAGTCGCCCATGAGAAAATTTTATAAACACAGAGTTTGGAAGAAATTAGCAGAACCATGTCGTCAATGATATGAATGCAGAATTAATTATACACGATTTCTGGACCACAGAAAATACCGTATGGACAACACAGGTACACAAGTTAATTTAGACCCAAGGATAAATTCAAAAGTCGAAGGAAGAATGAGGCAGCGAAGACATAAAAGGATATCAGCCGTGGTGAACGCCTTAGGCGACCTCTAATACAGAACAAGCGCACATCTATTACAACACATCGAAGATATACTGCATGCCGCAGGGCTTTCGAAAAGGACCCAAGCTGCGCGGAGCTACAAGGACTAAGCCATTGATTTGTCTCTCAGAGGGCAACAAACAATTCTCATGATGGATGAAAACCCAATTTCAAATACTCAAAATCCATTATTTTCAGATTGTTAAGCAATACTGCGATTTCTGGTGGATTATCGATGCTGCCATTTGATGAATGTAAATGAACACTGCAGTTAGCAGAGTTTGATCAAATTCCATTTCACCAATTTTTTCCTAAAACGGAAAATATTTCACAGAATGAAAAACACCGATGAGTTCCTTCATACATTTCATGAGCACTCTAAGCGCTAAGAAAGAATT
Source organism: Morinoia aosen (assembly GCA_030386875.1). Classification (NCBI taxonomy): domain Eukaryota; kingdom Metazoa; phylum Arthropoda; class Malacostraca; order Amphipoda; family Talitridae; genus Morinoia; species Morinoia aosen. The sequence goes on from CM059561.1 coordinate 11,798,627, forward strand.
TCAGTGATAAATAAAAATCGAGTGTAACCAATAAGAAACTCAAAGAAAAACAATCAATTTAATCTTCAGATGAGACGAACATAGTAATGGGCAGAACAGAAAGCAATGGACAATACCGTTATAATATAAAAAATATGATCGCACCAATCCAGAATTTATTAACACTGGGTTCTACATTTCTTCGCAATCTAAAATATAATTCACAAACACAGAACACAGCATTTATGACAGTTTAATATGATATAGAAACAATTTCCCAAATTCACTTCAGTTTAATTTTAAAAACTACACTTGTTAACAATTACACTTGCATAATGAATTTCATCTCAGATGTAAAGTTCTAAAGAAACTAGAGCTAATACCGCAAGAGGGAAAATAACTGGTAACTGGCAGCACTTGCTATTGTTCGTAATGCGTCTTAACTTACTAAAATTCATCACTACGATTCTGAAGCGAGAAATAATGGCTGAACTTTGGAAACAACTTTTCCGGGAGTTTATCAGTTGCACGCACCAGCTCGAGTTTTTACCTAAAAATCATGTAAACCTTTTTCCAGCAATTACTACTCCTCCTTCCAAAGCAAATTAAATTATACTTTACATAAAAACAGACTTAAATACATAACTGAAGCTGCATAAGCACCTGCATGAAGGTAGAGATAGCGGCTACCACACCGATGGCTAGGAACAGGAGAGCGTAGAAGTTGGCATCAGCACGGGCAGTGTCGGGGTCTGCCACTGATAGTGTCTGCAGAACATAATAAAAAATAATTATTGTAACACCTGTATTAAGTAGCAACAAATTTCAACGTGTCATCTTTGAAAGGACAGGTAAAAAAGCTTTGATTTCGACAAAACAACTTATTTTAATTCTACAACAAATCTACATACATATACCGGGCTTATCCTCCCTATGGGAGGGTAGCCGACAGCAGGCCACAATCACCACACTTAGTCACTAGGAGGCGAGAGAGGCAGCACTGGCCGCACCTGAACTGCCAGGATCAGCAGCAGCCCAGCACAACCACCTTCCACAGTCAGGCCCGACAGCCACAGCTGGTTTACCCCGACCGCTTCATTGAGTGCAGCCCCTCCCCCCGCACAAGACAGGTCAACCCCATCACACGCGGGCAGCTTCCAGTAACGCGTCAAAAATAAAATTACCTCCTTATACACTGCCCCCACTCACTTCTGTCCGCAGCCATCCCTCTCGCCACGTCCACAGTCAGACCCCTCTCATACAAAGCACGTCGCACCCCATCCATCCAACTCTTCCGTGGTCTACCTCGCGCTCGAAGAAAACTCACTTCCGACATATATATCTTTTTCACCAGCCGCTCAACATTCATTCTTTCAACATGCCCAAACCATCCAAGCACCCTTTCATCCACTCGCCTGCTCAACTTTTTGATAACACCCGTCTGCCCCCTAACCAACTCATTCCTGATCCTATCTCTTCTAGTTACTCCATACATGCTCCTCAAACACTTCATCTCAAACACATCCAACTTCCTCCTCTCAGCTGCTCTCAACCCCCAGAACTCTGCTCCATACAACAAAACTGGCACAATCAAACTTTCATACAGTCCCCTCTTAACATTCATACTCAAACTCCTGCATTCAAAAACTTTCCTCATTGCACCCAATGTCTTACAACCTTCACTCACTCGATGCTTCACTTCTACTTCCATACTATCCTTAACAGTCACATCCGACCCGAGGTACCTAAAATGATCTACCTCCTCTAAAACTTCCCCATTCAACCTCACATCCAAAGTTCCAAACACTCCACCTCTTGAACATCTCATCACCTTACTTTTATTCACATTTACCCTCAATTTCCGCCTTTCGCACACTCTACCAAACTCTGTAACCAGTCTCCTCAGTTTTTCCTCTGAATCAGCCACAAACGCTGTATCATCTGCAAACAACAGCTGACACACTTCCCAATACATACCATTTCGTCCCACCAACTGCGCACCTTTTCCCAACACTCTGGCATTCACTTCTCTCACCACACCATCCATAAACAAATTAAACAACCACGGCGACATCACACATCCCTGTCTCACACCTGTCACAACTGGGAACCATTCACTCACCTCATTCCCTACTCTCACACATGCTCTGCTATCAATGAAGAAACTCTTGATCGCATTCAACAGTCTCCCACCCACTCCATACAAACTTACCACTTGCCATAGAGCCTCGCGATCCACTCTGTCATACGCCTTCTCTAGATCCATAAATGCCCAATATACATCCTTTCCCTTTAATAAGTATTTTTCATTCACCTGCCTCACAGCAAACATTTGATCCACACAACCTCTACCACACCTAAAACCACACTGTTCTTCAGCAAGCACACGATCCGTCAACACTCTCACTCTTCCAATTAACACTCTTCCATACAGCTTTCCAACGACACTCAGTAGACTTATATCCCTAGAATTACTGCACTCATACCTGTCACCTTTCCCCTTGTACAACGGAACTACGCACGCGCTACTCCAATCAACCGGCACTTTACTAGCCTCGAAACACGCATTTAATAAACGCACCAACCATTTTATAACCACATTTCCTCCTTTCTTTAGACATTCAACCGTGCAGCCATCCAAATCTGGAGCTTTCCCATTTTTCATTTCATCCAACGCACATCTCACCTCTGCACTTCTTATTCGACTTCTATTCACTTCACCAAACACAGGCATTCTAACATCACTTCCAACAGCTACTACTCTCGCAATCCTATCATCCCTCACGTTCAGCAGTTCCTCAAAATACTCCGCCCATCTCTTTCTCACATCACAACTCTCCACTAGCAGCCTACCATTTGTATCCTTCACTCTTGCCTCATTCTCCACCTGACCCTTCCTAATTCTCTTCACTTCCTTCCAGAAAACCTTCCTTCTCTCCATGAAATCCCCTCCCAACTTCCTCCCCCATTCCTCATCCGCCGCCCTCTCCGCTCTCCTTACCATTCTTTGTACCTCTTTCTTCCTCTCCTTATACTCTTCAAAATTTTGCTGGTTGCCTCGTTGCAACCACCTTTCGAACGCCCCCCGCTTTCTTTTCACAGCCGCTCCTACTTCTCTGTTCCACCATTCACTCCCCTTTCTAATCTCCCCTCCAACCTTCCTTACCCCACACACTTCCCTTGCACATTTTTCCACCGCATCTTTAAACAACTTCCATTCCCCTTCCACTCCACCCACCTCACTTTTCTTCATCCTCCCATACTCCACTTTCATCTTCTCCTGATACTCACACTCACGCTCAGAATCATGTAACTTGCTTACATAGCGGCTACCACACCGAACAAATCTAACAGACAAAAACTCAGTCAGTTATTATCAACAGGTTGCTTTAAGGAGGACTTTCATAATCCTAAACAGACTATACAGAACAAAGAAAAAAGGGAAAATAGTATTTTACCAAATAGTTGATACCCGTATGTAATACAACGTTGGATTTTTGAACAATTTCTCAATATAAGAATATTAAGTAGGGTACCATATTAGGTAATGTAACGGCAGTGTCCACGGTTCAAAAATTAAAACAAATAAAGTATCACCTTAATTAACACCCGAAGTTTGAAAAGTGTAATAAGTACTGGAGATACAAAAGAGTGTGATGCGTTCATGAAGAACGCCTTGAAGACGCATTCTGTACCTACAGGAGTTGAACAAAATAATGCGAACACCTAACATTTTGGCGCCATAAGCTTTGAACATGTTTTAAACAATCAAAAAGTGACATAATTGAATGCTTTTGGTTCATTATTTTTGTAATTTGATATGGTTATTGAAAGTGATGTTTACAGATATTTAAAAAAACGGTTTTGATTTATAAAAATGGCAGACTTCTCAGACTTTCAAAGAGGCCAAATTGTTGGTGCTCGTATGGCAGGAACTAATGCACAGGAGCTGCCCGAATGCTAGGCGTTTCAAAAGGTACTGTCTCAAAAGTAATGACTGTGTTGGAAAGAGAAGTAAAACGTCCTCAGCAAAGCACAGGTCCCGCCGAAAGTTGAAGTTGTCTGAGAGAGACCGTCGGACTCTAAATCGAATTGTTTGAGAGGGTCGTAAGACCACGGATCCTAAAATCACTACAGAGCTCCATGAACACCTACAGAACCCAGTTTCCACAAGAACTGTTCGTCGGGAGCCGCAAAAAAGTGGATCTGCACCATATTAAAATATATTTTATTGATTTGTTAAGAGGTTTCCATTATTTTGTTCAACCCCTGTACATGGACGCATGAGCTTCACGATTATCCAATAGTTCCTGATAATGTTCTAAGTTAAGTGAGTGGAAATAATAACCGATCAGGGGCGACAAAAAGGTCCACTTCTCACAATTTTGGAGCTAACTTTTCGTGTATACATAAGAGCAAGTACGCAGTAACACGCGTGTCAGTCAGGGAAAATATGTTAACCACATGGCCAATTCAAGAAAATTTCTTCTTCAGTTAATGTTAGCACAGAAGACTCTGAAATAAAAAAAATAATAAGGATTGTCAAGTAAAGCTAAAAAAAACACTATACAATACAAACAAAGCAGAAAAAATACATTTCCCCTGAACGAATAAGTTAAGCTCTTTCAACAGTTTACATTCGAAGAGCTGTATCGGCATTGAAAATTGTAGACAGGTCAGCAAGAAAAACTTCCCACTACGTAACTCGCAGCAAGAACATAAAAAACTTCTGACGATATCAGTCCATCGTCATCAGTTTTTGTGGGATTGAGGCTGCAGGACGACCTGACCAAGGGCAGGCGACTCACCCCCAGCACATCCCCGAAAAGGACAGCGTAGATGGGCGTGCAGCTGCCCATCACCATGGAACCGATGACCCCCAGCATGATGAGGGGCCACTCCGGCTTGTTAGCCTTCAGAATCTCGCGCATGGGTAGCGTCGGCAGCTCCTCTTTCTTCTGAACCACAAATTTAGTTCGTTATTCTACGCTTTCACACACATTGCTCTTCAGCGACATGAGTCTTGATATTGAGTTATTTGACATAAACAAAGTTAAATTCAATGCCTCGATGAAAAAAGTGGGTTTATGTTTTCAATTACGCGAGTTGCGTAAAAATATCACAATGAACTGCACGGTAAAGTAATTTTCCACTGACAAAATATTAAGCACTAAATATTGACAACATCAGAGCAGGAAATCACGAAAAATTTCATCAACGCTACCTACACTTTTTCCCGTCACAAGCCAAAACCGAGACTGTGGCTAAATTATTTTTTTGCTGCATACAGAACTACTTACAAATTTCTGAGACGGAAAGTGTACCCTTAATGTGTACTGAACTGGAATCACCCAATAGTAAGCAAACTTTATGCAACAATAAAGAGATATTTAAAGACATTTGTTTTTCAAAAAAGGCTGCTAATTAATTGCTGCCATAGATATAGCATCAATAGAAAGAAAATGGAAGATTTCATCATTTTCTTACAACTGACAAGTCGTTAATTAGAAATCTAGTACCAGAGTAACCGCGTTCTACCAAACGGTAATCAAGCTTATTTTGGTGAGAATTCCATCAAAATAATCAAAATTTACCTTTCTGTAGTGATCTCTTCAATCACATTTTTGTTAAAGAAAAATGTTTAAAATAAAATGTTGGGACTTACTTTCTTCTTATCGTCAGGTACAATTCTGGACATACGCTTCTGTGCACTATGGAGCGACCGCGACCGCGTTGACACGGCAGACGAAGCGCGCCGCCGCCTGAACGTAGGGAGTTATTTTTTGGTCACGAATTGGGACTCAAACAAGTGCATGGAGTCGTACAAGCGCAAATACTGGGGGCGCTGTGTGAGCTCGCGACTCCCTTGAGCACAATTTCAAGGAGATACGCGAGTTCAATATAACAATAAAGACAACATAATTTATAGACACGTTAAAGAAGCCTTGTATGCAGCGGCCTGACCTGGTCAGAGAGCGCTTGGAAGCTGTCCTGGCCAGAGCGGTGGTGGCTATGTCAGTGATCTCGTCCACGATGTCGTGGTCCAGCTCAATTTCAGTGGCAGTCTCGTACTCAGAGGAGGTGATGAGGTCGCTGTTCAGTGCGTCTGAAAATTAATGGCATTGTTCACGCACGCAGTTCTCATACATGTACCTCATTGAACAAAATATTTTTGGCGCCATTTTGTATTCATAACAAACGAGAATAGATAAAAAAAAATTAGTAGCCTTCAGTTTGTTGCGATAGGAGTGAATGATTAAGTAGCTAATGCAAAGCAAATAATAAGACTTTGACAAGAAAGACCACTCCAACGAACGCCTAAAATTGCTTATACCTATATCTGGACATGAACATCTCAAGAGATATTTTTCGAAAGCCAATCTAAAACGAAACTCATGAAAAAAATTTCCATGACACTCCATCGACAAAATTGTTCACAACTGCATGCGAAAGTGCTAACAGTTTTATTCGCTTTGCTTGCTACCGCAAAAGCAACAGTGGCAATAGACGGAGTGAAAGTGTTATTGCTCAAAACAAATTTGCACAAGAACTAAAAAATACAAGATGACTCAAAGAAATGAGGATTTTAAATAGTCACATTTTAAACAGTATATTCATCAGGTGTAGTAGGGCGATCGATCCATGAGGCGAAGGTTTGCGACTTGTGCTTGAAGGCTTTCGAGATCTTGATTTTTCGCAAGGCATGCCTGCTTTTTGGTAGCGCTTATCATTGGCCATTTTAGTAGCAGTTAGCAGGAGTTTCAAAAAGGCATTCATGATCAAGAGATGAGACTTCACAAGTGCAAGAACTAAAAATCCTTTTCTTCAAAACACTTCACCCACAATACTGATGCAGTGGAGAACCTTGATCAAAGAATCGAATGCTAGAGATCTAATTTTCTTTTCTGCGGCTCGGCACGGGTGGTAGAAGTTTCTAGGGTGTTCCCATATAGAATGAAACTTCTACATAAAACGCGTATTCAACGACGGTAACAATTGCACGTATTGCCGAGTTTCACTCAGTCGAATAAGCACTATTTAACGGATTATTAACTAGTTGGTATTTAAAACGATAGAAGATATCAGGTAGGAAATTTTGTATGCTGCTCGTCATTCTTTCACCTACACGCAATAAAACAGACTAAATGTTTCCGGTACTTTGATTACTTTGAAAGATCAGTCAATTTTAAACTTACGCGTAGCCGCACCAATCAATGTATCCTAATGCCCGAAAAAAAGAAAGAATGTGGAAAGTTAAGACTGATCGCACATTTACTTATAAGTAAAATCTAAAATTACAAAACGAGCTGAACCTAATGCATGAAGTTCAGGCTACCTATGAAGCGCAACTCATACCCAATCTTATTTACAGAACAACGATTAAGTACGCAAACAATGCCCCGAGCATCCGAGTCTTTCGCACTTTAAGAATATTAAGATCCCGAAATAAATCGAACACAATCACCTCCAGGATGTTTCTCAGATGAAGTGCCAATTAATGACGACACACATGTCTTTTCTAAACGTTACAACGAAGTGTACAACACGGCACCTTCCAAGTAAAACAGTCCAGTAATCGTGCGCATAAAAAAGGATACAGTCGTGATTCTCACAAGTTATTAATACCACACTGACTGAATGATTGCTCTCAAAATAGACGATTCCACAAATAAGATGAGCAAATATATTAAGCGCAGAAAAACATGCGGTCAATAGATTTATTCAGCTAGAATCAACCAAGCTTCTCATTTCACCTTTCTTCTCGGTGGGGCTGAGTTGCGACGTCACCAGCGAATAGTACAGGCCCCGCTTGGCCATGAGCTGCTCATGCGTGCCCATCTCCTCCGCCTTGCCGGCTTTGAGGGCCACGATCACGTCAGCAGTTCGTATGGTGGTCAGGCGGTGAGCTACGATGATCGTGGTGCGACCAAGGCTGGCCTACACGGACCAGAACTTTTCGTTACAATTCAGAAAAATATCTTAACAATTTATTATTTTTCATTCAACAGTAATCGCAATCAAGGCAATGAAGGTGCGGTTTGAAAAATCTCAAAGTTCTACAGGTCAGCTGCTTAGCTAGTAACTACAGCTTTTTAACTTTAATTTTAAAAAGCTCAAGTTCAATTTAAAAAAGGTCAAGTTCAATTTTAAAAAGCTCAAGTTTAATTTAAAAAAGCTCAAGTTTAATTTAAAAAAGGTCAAGTTCAATTTAAAAAAGCTCAAGTTTGATTTAAAAAAGATCAAGTTTAATTTAAAAAAGATCAAGTTTAATTTAAAAAAGATCAAGTTTAATTTAAAAAAGATCAAGTTTAATTTAAAAAAGATCAAGTTTAATTTAAAAAGATCAAGTTTAATTTAAAAAGATCAAGTTTAATTTAAAAAGATCAAGTTTAATTGAATAAGTCTCAAGCAGAATATATTTAAAAAGGGTCAATTTCAATTTTGAAAAGCTTATGTTTCTAAAATTGCATACATATGTAATAATAATAGTACAATTAAAGTTTATTCATGAGAATGCATATTCATTTAAAAGTACTGGCACTGAAAATAGAGTAAAACGAATATCAGGCAAACTAAGCCGCTGTAATTTTGTACTCAATTTGACATTCTTTAAGTTTTACCTATGAATCATTTGCTAAACAGGTCATCGGTACTTTTATCTATTGACAAAAATGGTTCGAATAAACTTCGTGTAATGAGTAACTGTTGGACAATTAGCAAACTGCACTGACTGAAAAATTTAACAGTGTGCATATTACTAATTGTCCCACAGTTGCTTATTGCATAAAGCTTATTTGCATCATTTTTGTCAATAGATATAAGTACCGATGATCTGTTTAGCAAATGATTCATATTTAAAACTTGAAGAATGCCAAATTAAGTCCATCACAGCAGCTTGCCTTGTCTGATATTCGATTTACTGTATTTTCAGGGCCAATACTTTTAAATAAATATGCCTTCTGACAAATAAACTTTACTTATATTATTATTACATAAGTATGAAATTTTAGAAACATTAGCGTTTCAAAATTGAAATTCATCTTTTTTAAATACTTTTTGAGACTTTTTACATTAAAAAACAAGGCGAAAATCGCTACAGGTAAAGTCATTGTTACTAAAAATGATCAAATAAAACTGAACGTTTCTAACTAACTGTCCATCTTCAGCAAGAAAATTTCTGTAAAACGAAACCAAATAAGAGAAATCAAAGCACTAAAGTAGTATATATACAAAATCTAAACTTTGAAAAAACACAAACAAGGGTAAAAAAATATGTAAAAGATAAAGGAAAAACTGAATTACGTATTGGCAACATGAAGCGGGAAAGCACTTTGGGTGTCATTGAGAGCAGGTTTCATTCTGTAAATATACAAAGATTCGAGAAGGTGCAGATCTGTTCTGTAGGAGGTACTGTTCTGTAAGAAGTGTTCTGTAAGAGGTTTCATTCTCAAGCTGAGAAGCATCAATGATGGACTTTTTAAATTAAACTTGATCTTTTTTAAATTAAATTTGAGCTTTTTTAAATTGACCTTGAACTTTTTTAAATTCAACTTAAGCTTTTTTAAATTCAACTTGAGCTTTTTTAAATTGAACTTGACCTTTTTTAAATTAAACGTGAGCTTTTTTAAATTGAACTTGAGCTTTTTTAAATTAAAGTTAAAAAGCTGTAGTTAGCGCTGGGTTGCAAATGGATGTGAAAATTGTTCTGTAATTTTATAACAAAAAAAAATGGCGCCGAAATCGTTGGAACCAAGATCACCTAAAATTGGAAAATGTTAGAAGCATACATTTCTTTTTAACACGTGTAAATGAAAGGATAAATTTCTCGTTAACCTTGGTAATCAGTCTTACGTACCGATCCCAAGGAAGTAATTAAAACCTGGAAAGAGCGATTCATCACTCGTCATTTGAAGAATCAGTCATAGAGAAACTATTCTGCCTGAAGCAAACCTTGTCGAGAGCGTTCTGCACGAGAGCTTCACTCTGGTTGTCGAGGGCGGACGTGGCCTCATCTAAGAGCAGGACTTTGGGTCGCTTCACCAGGGCTCGTGCGATGGCCAGCCGCTGCTTCTGTCCTCCTGACATCTGGGCGCCGCGGTCCCCGACTTGCGTCTGGTATTGCTGCACACACACACACACTCACAATGGCAATTCCATGTACAGTTACAAACATCTCTGCTATACGAAACCTTGTCAACTAGGTGATAATTATATTTTCATGTCTAACAGCCCTAGGGGAGATATTGAAAAGAACCATATACATTTTAAGTAAAACTTGTAGAAAGTATCAAGTAGAAAACTGGTTATCAAAATATATTCAGGAAGATTCTATTTTGACGGCTTTCACTTATTCATTGCTTGAAATAATATATCGATGATTTAAAATAAGATTGAAGGAGAAAATATTGATTTAGTCAAACTGATAAAGCCACAGTTATCTAAGAACGAGTGGTTATACTCAAATCAGGCCGATAAGTATTTTTTTAAGAACTCTAGCAGCAATGTTAAACATGCTCTAACAGTATCATTTTCAGCAATTAAACTCTGAGGCCCGAGCTACATGAAACTTGAAAACGAGGGCCGACAGTGTCGGGGCCTATGTAACGGCCAACAATTCCCTCGACATCACTCACAATGTTCACCGAGCAATTAAGCGCCTGTGCATCAGACTTGTCCAATAAACTACTTAGGATCCAACAACCCTTGTCACAAACTACCATTGGACGGCATCAATGAAATAACCAGTACGTCAAAAACCACCCTCAGGCAAGATAGGCACTACAACCCACTCTTCATGACTGCCTCATTCCTGTCACTGTCTCTTACTCCAGGCACGTCTCTGTATGTTCTAATCCATGCGAAGTTTCACAGCGTGAAGTAATTCATTAAGAAGAGTAGGTATTGTGACAAATTAAATTAGCTAGCGACGACAGAGCTTAAAAAACAACCCACACACGTCTTTGAGCAAGTAAAGGTGACAGAATGAACTTAAAGTAATCCACAATTGGACATGAACTGCAATTAACAAATTCAAGCTGAAATCAACAACATTATCAAATTGAAGGCTAATAGTTCGTACAAGTAACTTAAAACTTATTGACAAAATTGTAAATCATTTTGAACAAGCCAAGAACTGTTAGACTTAGTGTAACATACCTGCAGACCGACCTAATTTGAATGTAAATGGATACCCTTATTATCAATAATCATCAAGGCATAAATCTTTCCCATTAGAGCCGAAGCTTCTGGCTTTTTTAGTTGCGTCGCTTCTCGTACATACAATTATTCCTCTCGTAATGTCATCTCTACGTCTTAATTAAAACCCTTCATATTTAATTTACCTAGTATCTTTGGGTACCAGGAGCATTTACTTTAAATAAGAGTCAGAAGCCCCCTCCGATTAACAAAGAAAAGTTTTACGTTCTAACATCCAACAGCCCTAATCACAGACGTGGATGGAACAATTGGAGACACGAGCACGTACATAATACAGGAGTAGAGTAATACGTCACGTTCAACGAGTATCAGATTCATCTTTTTACAGTAGTATTGAATAAGGAAACAAAACTATACTAACCTGAGGTAATTTCATGATGAAGTCATGCGCATTGGCTTGCTTGGCAGCAGCAACGATGTCGTCGAAGGAGAGCCCGTCACGGCCGTAGCGGATGTTCTCCTCGATGGTGGTAGCGAACAGCACGGGCTCCTGGCCCACTACTCCGATCTGGTCGCGCAACCAGCCAATGTTCAGCTCACGCAGGTCTACCGAGTCCAGAGTTACCTAATTTGCGGAGAACATCAAATTATTTACTAGTAAATGTTGTCCACATGCTTAGCGAGAAAACATCTAAGACAGGAGCACAGCAAAACTTGACGGTTTCATTTCAGAGCTATAGAAACACGTGACAAGCCAGCTTAATAAACTCGATTGAGAAAATGAAGACTCAAAGTCCACTCATAATGTTGTACGATAATAGTTTTTACTTAACATTTAATGGAAACCTCACTCGACGCGCTGTCACACATCAATTCCTTAAATAATTTGTAAAAATATTTTTTAAAATTACTGGTAAAAAGTATGACCATAATGCAAACGGTCTCACAAATCTTTCTAATTCATAAGTTTGTGTAGGACAAAATATTTTCGCTATGAATACTGCATTAATCTCAGCTCAACTCCCTCATCTTAGCTTGAGGCTGTAGAACGCAGAACAGAAATTGCCTCGCTAAAGTCAGTCAGTATAACCACTGAGAATGAATAGTAGACTCACAGTCACTCGTAGACACTGCTCGGAGTTGCAGAAGGCTACAAAGCCGTCTTAAGAGACATGACCATAAAAGAGTGTTGCCACTCACCGATCCCTGGCAGGGGTCGTAGAAGCGCTGCAGAAGCTGGACGCAGGTGGACTTGCCGCAGCCTGAGGAGCCCACGAGGGCGACTGTTTCTCCGGGGCGCACCTTGAGCGTCAGACCTTGCAGTACGGGCACGTCACTCCGAGATGGGTACTCAAATCTTACATTACGGAACTCTGTGAATCAAGATGTCGTATGTCAGCATGAGAATTCAATAAATTCAAGATTCTTTACCGTAAAACTCAAAATTTCTAGGAAGAAACGAGCAATTCACGAAAAAATACTTCATTTCTTCAGTGGTAGAAACAAATTCTGGGAAAATCTATTTCAATGACAGGAGTCGCCGTAAAAAACGTAATTACTAAATAAAATGCCTCATCAAACGTCCTTTGGAATGTGGAGTGTACGAGTTAAATTATACATTATAGTTAGTCTCAGCCTCCTTCACTACAGCAAAGGTGTTTCCAAGAGATGAAGAAGTAAGGTACCATTTAGTATAGACTAAAGGGAACAAAAAATCTATGCACAAGGTATGTTCTCACCCCCTGAGGATAGTTTCAGCAAAATTGTAAGATGTTTATGAACGCAAGAGGGGTTGAAAATAGACAACAGTGAAACAAAACTGTTCGTCCGCAATAAAAATATTTTTTTCATCGCAACAAAAGGAAGGGCTACCTAACTTTCAGCTCAGATCCTCACCTCATTCCTGTAGACGTAGAGCGTGGTCGCATTTATTTATATTTTTTACTCTTAATTGAACTTCATTCATTATAAAACAATGAATTTTATCTGATACTTGCTCTGTGACTCACCAAGAGTACCCTGTACTTCGGAAAGCTGCCGGCCCTCAGCTGACATGGGGTCAATAGCAGACGGCCGCTCCAGAATGTCGTAGACGTTGGCCGCGGCACCGCGGGCGATGTTGAAAGCTTCAACGAAAGGAGCAGCTTGTCCCATGTTCATGGCGCCCATGAGCACGCTGAAGAACACCTGAGAGCCAATGTTAAAAACAAAATCAAGATGAGCTACTTCATTCGGCGGTATTTTGAATAAGCCTTTTCAACTGCATGACCAGTAAATTTTCTCGAAAAACTCAACTCACACAAAAATATTTCTCAGGGTTTTTGCAGTGAAATCAATTTATTGAACAATTACTTGACTAATTTTTGACTTTATAAACTTAGGTTATTTGTAAACTTTCCTTTCCTCATTCTTCCATCATGTTTCCTGATGACAATTAAAAGTGTTCAGTACTCTTTTGTACGCTAAAGCTCTCAATACCAAAAGTCTATGATTCATTACAGCATTCGGTGACCACAGAATGGCTAGAGTTCAATATTTCAGGAAACAATGCGAAGGAATTCAATAATAGGTAATATCAAACTTAAAATGCAGTTCAGAAAACACATGTTCAAACTTTTTACAGCAAGAATATAATTTCCCCTTTCATTAAATTTTTATTCATTGAGCGATGAGCCAAGTCTAAAACAGTTGTCTTACTCATAAAACATATGATGAACATAATACACGTCAATAACTTCTATTATAAATTATTAAAAATAACTCCACGCCAAATCATGATGAAACACAAGTTCGAAATACGATCTCTCTACACGATCTCACAAATAGACCAGACACGTTTTGAAATAACTCCGCAAGTAAGGACATAACTTACCACGATGAGGACCGCAGGATCATAGTCTCCATCATTGGGGTAGCGCGACTCGATGATGAGGCCGCTGCCATACCAGAAGGCGATGGAGTACGAGGCGTAGATGATGAGCCACACAAGACCGAGGCTGATGCCAGAGAACATGCCTCGCCTCACACCGGCACTTTTGGCGTGCACGAGGTTCGCTTCGTACCTGAATGCAGAGTTGCAGCATTTGAAACGTTTACTTCGTCAAATGCATTTGCAAAATTGAGAAGACGCTCATCAGTACAAAGAAAAATTAATAATTATTATTTCGTACAACTTGAGTAAAATTTAGATCAGATTAACGTAGTTAATTAACTAACATTGATTTGAGGAAGACAATAATGGGAACGAAAAAAGCTCTGCTGGAAGATAACTTACACAGCCGAGTCGCTAAATGAACGAGATTTTTTTTCTTCTTTGAAGCAAATATTGGACGATACTGAAGATTCTGAGTGATGCAGTTATTAAAGAAAATTGGACCGTTAGAATCGATACACGATTCTAGCACGAGCGTCAACTCGGCACTAGTTGGTAGTTTGATAGAGTCGTAATACAACTGCAAAGTTTTGAAGGTAAAAGAACTGTTTAACAACTTCTGTACAGTTCCTTTTTTAAATCACAGATGAGGCAGACTGAAAAACACAGAATACAAAGTAACCTATGAACAACTTCATTGACCACAAAGTGACTCGTGTCAGGAACGCACACTACGTGGCGAGTATCTTGAGACACGTCAGAGAACAGTGTACCCATAAGATGGTGACCATTCATATTTAACTAATGAAACGTCATTTTCCGTACCTAAGTTCAAATGGACCTGCATCTACGCACAAACGCCAGAAATAAGAATTATCTGAAAGTTTGGGATACCGTCCACAAATATCGCAGCAATTTTACCCCAATAGAGTGGCAGTTGGATATTTACTGACAGTCTCGCCAAAAGTGCAGAAGTCAACAAGACAGAAGTTCAACTGATAAATTAGCAACTGTTTAGCTAAGGGTAAACAGCTCACTAGGTTCACTTACACGGGGAATCATTGCAAGAGTTACTTGTGCCCTCGCATTTATTTCAGTGTCTGTAATTTTTGTGGTAAGCCTTGAGGATTTCAATTGAAATCACTCAGTATATTCAATATTTTACAACTGTAAAAAAGAACATGAGACATTACGAAGCGTAAACGTGAGACGCTAAAAGTACTTGCAATAACCGTGCATTGAATATTGCATTGGACGTTTGACAAAAAAAAGCATAGTAGCCTATGGTTTCTCTACTGTAGATAACCTTGTACCAGCAAATCCCTTGAGATCCCTCCTCTAAAGTTGTTAACGACTCCAACAGCATCACGCCCAGCGTTCGAGCGCCCTACAACCCAGCATCAATAGCTATCGTAAAAACAGTTCCACCAAGAACACAAAGAGTCATTAGTACTGAGATCCGTTTCTTAATCATGTGATCAACTATGCAGTCGCGTTTTCAGCCACTAATGTACTGCAAAACACAACGATCGAACTCGTGAGAATGGAGTGAAAGTAACATTTTCTGCTCTCCAAAATAAAGATGACCCCAATATTCTTTAACCATGCCTTCTAGGAGCGTGAGCGACATATTATCGATTGATTTCCGCGAGTATTTCTGATGATATCCTCTTTAGACAACTAAAGAAGTAATAATATGTTCAGAACCGAGAGATAAGTGAAAAACTGCGTAATAAGTTCTCATTCCCAAACACTTTTCGGCATTTTGTAGGAAATTTAAAATATTAAAATCATTGTGAGCATTGTGTGGGGGTCATAAAAATAAGCCTATTGAAAGTTACATCAACGAGGAAGAAATTTCCAAACACGTAGCGATCATGTTCAAGTACATTAACGAGACATTGGTATCAATGGCTCCAAATTTACAAGGCTCTCTGCAAGAATCTCGAACACGGCTTGTAAGTTCCATAAGCAACACAATCTCAAACAAACCCACGCACATAACATACATATAAATTACCTTTTAACCTCCTTAGTCTCGCCCCCAAACGCCAGTACGGTTTTGATGGCTCCAAGCACCTCCTCTGCAATGCTGCCAGCCTTCGCGTATTCGGCCATTTCTTTCGACGTCAGTGTGGACTGAATCTGTAACGTACGTGATACTAGTTAAACATGTGAGAACATGGGGGCTGTGCCAGGAAACTTACAATACCTTGAATAACACTCCCGAAAAAATTGAGAGAACACAACAAAAAGTCAAAGTAAACAAATAATAACAGAGCTGATTTCAGTGTTTTCGCTGGGACAAATTATTAGTTTATTGTAAAAATCACATGTGTGTCACGACTATTTTGTACGGTTATTCCAAGTCACACAAAATACTACAGCCCTGCCAATTACAAGCACCATAAATATGAAAGCTCAGCTTTGTATCCAGCCCAGCTAGCTCTGTATTAAATCGATAGAACCTCAACAGAGCAGTACCACTTCAGTGAATATTTTAAGCGCGTGCGACGAGCAGAAGTGCGACTAACCACCAATTACTCGCCCTTGGATAGATGGTGAGTTGGTAGGTGAACATTCATTGACGAAGAAATTTGTACCGTATTTGGTTCGTAGTTTACGCTAATCCGTGTTGGACAACGCGCAGATTTCACACTCTCAATCGCATTATATCTCTCAACTCTTAGGGTGACTGCACACCAAAAGATTTGAGGCGAGAAAGCGAGCAAGCTTGAATCGATATACATGTATTCCTATGGGAGTACGCACACCACAAGCAAGCTAGCGAGCGAGTGAGAAAGATTGAAGATTGGATGAAGCGAGAAAGCGACTCGAAGATGGTTTCACGCTTGAAAGCTGCAGCGGGAAACGTCTGGCAGTGCGTTGTGAGATGTCGACGATGAAGGTGCGCAGCTCAATTCTTCCAGCATAGACTGAACTCCTTATATCCAAAGTTTATGCTGTACTGTGCCTTTGAAAGTCAAAAGATCCAAAGCACAGTGACAGACTTCGTGTTCCAAAGCAATGGGACGAAGTAGGAATGATACTCAACGTTACAAACACATGCTTGTTCCGCTTGTTGTTGTTATAGACCTTTCTCCATGACATTCAGGAGCAAACTGGCTATCTTTTGGTGTGTGATAGATCTCGCCTAACATCTTTCTCTCTCGCTTGCTTTGTCGCTTGCCGTCTTTTGGTGTGCAGCTACCCTTATGATACCGAAGAACTCCAATGCATCGAACTCAGTATTTTGAATTCGCTCGCCAAAGAATCATTTCAAGAAGGCTCATTTAGGGAAATATGTAACGCCAAACTAAGTTATAATAAACTGCGTTTTAGATGCTAGAGGAATTTACTAGCACGATAAACTTTTAGTAAAGCAAATTAAAATTTACTACATAATTCAGCCCCTTTGTCGCAAAAAACAAAGGCATTGCCCACCTTCACACAGTATGTAGCAGCGATGGCTTCAAGTAAAGTCCCAAGCAGCATTTGGAAGCTGCATCGCACGTACCTTAGAAATGAGGCCCGTGGTGATGGCCAACAAAGGGAACACAGACATGATGACAAGCGTCAGCTCCCAGCCGTGCACGAACGCATTGATGATGTTCGCAATGAAGGTCACGAAGAAGAACACGAACATACCCACCTTCTCGCCCATGCCTTCCTGCAACTTGTTCAGGTCTCTGAAATGGAAGTCGAAAATATAAGTGGAAGGAAATTAAGTACATAGAAGTACATGTTGGGCAAAATGAAGAACATTATTTACTAAGAATATTCCAAAAAGAGGTTGCTTGAAGCCATTTTTCAACGTTTTCAATGTTAGGAAAAGAACAAACTTCTAACACATTGTTTATCATTACAGTTTAATAATTTCCCAAAAGAATATCACAGGCAACTAATTACACTGCCAAATTCTGGAGAAATCTTGGAGTTCTCACTTGTTAACTAACGAAATACAAGGGATTTGAGTGTAGTTCTTGCACTACACAATACTCAGTCATTCCTGCGTCTAAGCTTCGAGTATAAACTACACGACGGGATTTTTTTTTTAATTAACTTTCCAAATGATTTACTTTCCCATTATCTCAAAAGTCAGCAACGTCTAGTATTCATACCTCTTATACCAAAGAAAACACTTTTTCATCCTAATTTAAAAAAATAAAAGTTACCTAGTGTATAAAATGAATTTGAATTGCACAAATTCAAATTAAGATTTAATAAAAAATTCAACTGTGTCACCTATATTTGAGATTGAAGAAGGCGCGTCACTGCGCATTATACTCTTACTTTTTTCAGAAGTAATGGAATACAATACTGTAGTTTATTAAGTGACCAGCAGGCAGTAACGTCAGAGCGTCACAGCATTCATGCGGGTACGAAACTAATACTTGCTTAGGAGCATACACGAAGAAAATAAAATCACCTTTGGACTCGCACTCGCAACCTGTCAACAGTCTGAGATTTGAATCATGGATTTTCAACGAGCTACGTTTAGCGTTATTCACCTGTGTTTTTACGCAATACATGCCATGATCAAAATTTTAATAACTACCTAGTACAGACTGAATTCCTGTAACTAATATATTTTCAGAAAGTATTACTTCTACCAAAAATTTGCTAAAAAAGCATACGAATACAGGTTTCCACGGTGTCGGCTCTATTTGATATAAATTTGAGCAGCTAAGGACAAAAAAGCAAATAAATTTTCAAGTTCAATAACAATCTCGCGAAAGCATAGTAAAAACTAGGTCATATTTATATTTAAAAAGTGGAAATAATTCGTGCAAGATCTTTATGGAGTTTCGATACTTCCCGTGTCTGAAACTTGTTTCCAAGTATGTCACGGACAACTCTTCAATGCAATACTAACTTACTGTGCAATAGCTGAAGTAACTTTGAGATGCGCTTAATCTTTTAGCTAAACTGGGTAGGCCAAGTGTTTCGCCAAGCCTAAAACATCAATCGGCCACGAAATAATTCGTGTCCAACTCTTCAATTCCAAGCAGAAACTTCCGCATGACCGAAGAACTCGATATCGAGAAACGAGCAATTAATTTAAATCCTTTGACAACTGAAATTGCAACTTCTCATAGAGAGAGCAGTGTCATTATAAATAAAAACATATCTTGAAGCTTATCATAAATTATCAGTGGCATCATGGTCTGAAAGGGTGAGAACAGCCAGGACTTGAGATAATGATCAAAGAAAAAAAAATGAACAAGGCACTTCAGAACCACAATTGGACATTGTGCGATACAAACTCAGTGACTTTAGATGCGAAGTCGTTGGTCTTGTGGGTATCGAACCAACCCATCTCTTGCCGGAGCGTGCAGCGCAGGAACTGTGTGCGGATGCGGTGAACCTGAAATACAACGCAACACATGTGAAGTTTTCTCTCTCATAATGAAACTTGTACATCAGAGTACTCGTAAACTCATCCCTCTCCCATAAACTGTATAGTAGAACACTAGCAAACGTCATCCCTCTCCCAATGAAACTATTTATCCCAATGAATACTCGTAACATTATCCCTCTATTAAACTGTAAAGCATACTAACCGAAACATAATATTTTTCTTAAATAAATCGCACAAAAAAGAAAATACGAGTAACGCTTCTCAAAGAAACTATAATGTAATAGTACTGCAATTCTAGTACTGTCCTAAAACGATATGACCGAATATTTACAACACTTTCTCTCAGAAACCCCTCAGGGGGTAAAGGATAGACAACAGATTTGTGTCTTTTGTCATGGAGTGCTATGGGGACTGGCGCTCCCAGGGAGGATACAGTCAGGTTGCGTCAGCTATGGATGGGCCATCAGGACTTACGTCTTACGTTCGTAACCGTTTGGCTTCTTTCCGTTTTCAAGCCCTCTTCGCTAGCCCTTCTTCATCTTTTCTTCCTCTTCCTTCTTAACTTGTTTCTACACGCAAGGTGAACAGACTTGTACAAAGATTCCCTATTTTTACACTCCATTTTAAACAGTCAGTTCTCTTCGCTATCTTGAGATCGCTTTTACTGTGGCTCGGGTACGCTAACATAATATTGCTGTAATTTTTTATGATAGTGTCAAATGCCTTCAAAGCTAAAATCTGATCTCAGAGCCTTCTACAGTCTTCCTATTCCCTTCCAACATCGATGTCAAACAGGTGAACCGCACAAAAATCCCCGGTAACTTTTGAAACTAACGAACTAGGCTGTGCTTACGACTGAGATCTAAGTGGTCAGGCCTTCAGTCATTGTCATGTTAGTTCATCAGGCATGAACTCATTAATCCCTGAAACAAAAAACAGTTACTGTAGTTAAATGTTATAGACAATTTATGATAAACGCATTTTGTGAAAATCTTTCTAAAGTTTTTCCTAAATGTCTGTCTCAGACCTAGATTAGAGGAGATAAATTTATTTCGAGCCTCTCTAATCATATCAAAGATGTTCCAAAGAGAGGAAGGAGGGAAAACACCATTTAATGTGAAGTTAAGGGAACTGGGAAACCTATGCACAAGGATCGTTCCCACAGGAGATAACCAGTGTATAAGAACAGCAAGTTAGGAAGTTAATGAAGCAAGGCAAGAATAAAAGGAAGATAGTAGGTGCTGGGAAACAGGCCAGCAGTGAAATAAGAAAACTTAACCCGTATCAAAACAAAAACTTCTTTTATTTCAACATGAGAAAGATCTACTGAACCTTCAACTTAGACCTCACATTTTTCCCACGTGAACGCTAATTCCGTAGATACGGTAGTCATACCGTATCTACCTATGGGGTAGCGTTCGAAAGACAAGCCTAACTTACCTACACCTTTTGCTTAGCCTACGCTTCCCAAGGGCTTCGATACAAGGGAACTAAAGCTAAGACTGCTGAAGTCGACTGCTCGCGTGCAGCTACTCACTGCCTTCAACTGAGGTAGTTATTAAGGTGATATCAGACACAGCTCACAACGAAGTACAAGCCAGTTTATCTTGTGGCTGATTATAAATTAGACCAAAAACTGTACCCACACTCGGAATCTTCTTTTTTACATGGGTGCATCCACAAAATTATATCCAGTACCGTGTTCCCATTACTGCGCTTAGAACCATGTATAATAACCGCGTAGTAAATTCAACTTTATTTTTTCGCCTCCTTAGATCAAAAAAGTATGAATATTAACAAACCTGTATAAATATAGAAATGAAAAAGAATCATTCACCATGAGTTGGAATAGAAGACATTACAAAAAGAAATAGCTCAATTGAAGATAACTCAATTAAAAGAACGTGACGCTTTATAATTACGAAACGAGTACCTGCAAACTCTTGGCACGAAATAAAATTAATGCTAGCCTGCAGTAACTTCAGTTATTGATGGTTAGCAGCTCAAGAAGAAACTGACACGATTTGGCTCATAGCGTAATCACTGAGTCAAAAAGAAGAATGAGAAAGCTCAACGCTCAACAAGATTGCCTCACAATATTGAAAACATTCAGGGACATTTCACGGTCCTATAATGAAATATTAAGGAGACAAACTTACAGGAAATTAATTCCATTAAACAATAATACTCATATAAATTTTAATTTATCAGTACTCGTTGATTAAATATTGACCAAGTAGACACAAGTAGCGCGCAAATGACATAAGCGGTATTGTGGACTCCTATCAACTCACCATTTTCACTTTTTCAAAATCAAAGCACACTACCATTTACGAAAAATATTTCAAATTCAACGACAAATAATATTTTCCAAGAACGTTTCAAGATTTTTAAAGAGGCGTGGCCACCCAGTTCAATCTTTTCATCCGTTAATGACAATTTCCCACTAACCTTTAACTCAGGTCCTTGTTTGATCGCGGCGAGACTAAACAGCGTACAGTATGCAAAACTAACAAAAATTTCAGCTGAAAGAATTTTCTCCATCACACAAAAAGCAGAGCAAGCGGTGCCAAAGAAGCAAAGCGGCGACCTGCACACACACACCTGCCCCTCCGCAGCGTAGTTGAGGCAGGTCACGAAGATGTAGCCGGTGACGAGCTGCACTACGCCTATTATGCCCGTGCCCGCACCGAACCGGACCACTTCGTTGAAAAAGCTGTCTTCGTTGTACGTGCCTTGGAAAGTTTCGTTAACGCTGAAATGATGAAAATACAAAGGAATGAGTACCTAATTTATTTACATTGATAAACGAAGCCGAAATGATACAGTTATCGTGATAAGTGAAAATGGTTTTGATGAATACATTCAATTAGATAACAATTCATTGAGAATCTCAATGTGTAAAAAATAAACGTTCACAAAAAAATGAACGTAACGCTTGAGAGGAAAGTCAGTTGAAAATGAAACTAATGAACGAGATAAATGCACTTGTTTCAGGATTTAGCTGTTGGTAAAATAAATTAAGGTTAAACGTTGCATACTATTATCATAACGTATATTGTAGGGAAGGTCAAATGCTTATCAATTTTGTCTCAAGAAAAATAAATGGTACATGAAAATATGGCCTGGTTACCAATTACCATGAAAGTAAAAATAAACCATGTGCAGCACTGAGTGCTGGTGCGGACAGACTTGAGCATGACAGCTAAGAAATTCACTCCCAAGCTCAGGGTGAAGATTCACTCCAAACTTTGGGCAGAGAGAGAGAATGTTTTGCATTTGCTTACATAAAGTAATTCCACAGCACGAAATTTCACAAAATGATTTGGGTACTAACTAGCCTCTGGAATGGACGAACAAATAGCAAGTATAAATAATTATTTAAAATAAAATTATTTGGATCGTGCCGTCTGATAAAGTTGTCTGGTGGAGCTCCTGATAAGGCTTCTTATCTCTACCATCCTGCACACCAGTTATTTCTACTTTGGGTCAGTAATGTCCGAAATTCTGAATGCCCAAGTTCAGTAACTGTTAAAGTCAGGCCTCAAGTTCGAGACTTCATCAGTACACTGGATGTTTAATTGTAGCACGTATCATAGAGAGCGCTAACAGAAATTGATTTCGAGTACCTCCAAGCACGAAGAGTTCCGTGATAAACATGAACAAGGATTATGTTCAGCCTCTTTGAGATCTCGTTGGCTAATATATTTTGTATTTAAGGTCTCAGCTCAGTACAACGTGATTCTGGCAAATCTGAGTACCTCGATAACCATAAAGCGTGCACATTAGTGAAAACTTGCAAAGCGTAACCGTCTAACGATATTTAGTGGACATTTCAAAATTTTATTCATTTAAAATGACCATTAAATAATTGAGAGATTATGAAAATTTCTCAATCAACTAATCAAATACAAAAATGACAAGGCTCGACTGAGGACTATCAAAAATGAGCTCAAGCGTGACTCGAACATCGAGTTAAGATAATTTGATAAAATAGTCGAGTATCTTGAAAAAGTTAAAATGTTTATTTCACCTATCACAAGCTGGATGACATCGAGTGTACAGAAACGATAAATAACTGTTTGCTCTCTTAATGCGTGTAGTTAACAACTCAGAATGGATAACTTTATTACAAGCACAAAAAAACACGATAAATTGTATGGCTAATTAGCCACAGGGTGAGAAATATGAAAGCGCAATTAGTGCTGGCAATTAGTCAGGGGATTTACTCAACACTTTGAGAGTTATGCACTTAATTCGTCAGTTATGCGTGGCTTGCATCTAGAAATAACTCGTGCAAAAAGTGGAATAATGCTCAGTGTGCGAAAGTACTGTTCTCTTGGGTGACATAATTAAGGTGAATCATAGCCGTTATTGTTCTCAGTTTTCACAGTTCTCAACAATGTGTGAAGTTCTTCTGGTTTCAAAATGAATGAAAACATTATAATTAACCAGCAGTGGTATGCAGCTTTGAACTGTAAACCTTGTACCAGATAAGGCACATGGTGGGGTGACTGACGTGAGTGATAATTCATGCCGAGTGTCGGTTGAGTATGAAAGTGACAGCTAATTCAAAACACGGTACCGTGTCGTTGCCAAAGATAACTTAGGAAATCAGATCAAATAATTTAAGCCGACAGGGATTAAAGAACATCATAATAAATTAATAAAAATTCGAAATTCTTTCAGGAAGGTGACCAGAGAACTTGGAAGACCCAAACGATACTTTATAGACACTCACTGCAAGACATTAGGACAAACCAGCATTTATTAATGAAGGCGATGATTAACCCCCATTCAGCCATTTAGGAACTACTACTGTCTGTAGTCGTCTCCCATACTTCAATAGTACAATGCTTCTATGCTCTGATCGATCTTTGAGCGGTTCACCCGCTTAGTTCTGAGGATTCGCTCTGAAAGCGTTATTTCCGCATGGCTAGGGCTCCATTGGAAAATATAGGTTGTGATAGGCAGAACGTTAAGTTACTGCATGAATACTAATTGAAAAAGGAACAGCTACTTAAGAGTATCAAATGTAATAATATACTCTAAAAATATTCCTTGCCTCCTGACTAAATGAAACAGCGGGTTTATTGACGCCAGAGACTAACTCAAGATATAAGTTAATGCGGGCGCAGATTCGAGAGTCAAGAGTATTGTGCTCCTGCATCACAATATGCTAATGAAAAAACTTAGCACTAAAGTAAGCAAACAGGAGGAATGATAAAATGAATGATAATGCGCGAACTTATATTGTTGAGAAATATGCTGGTGCTCGTATTTTGATTCAATAATCACGCAACTATCGAGCTACAACATCTGAGTCACATTTGACCGTAGCATGAAATATGTAAAAAGATTTCAAGTTAACTCGAATCCTGCATAAAGCTCGTTGAAACACACTTTTATTCGCCTCAAAAATGAGGTATGGTTTTATGAATATAAACAAACAAACAAACCAACAAACAAACAAACAAACGCGCAAAAAAAAACAAATATGAATCATAGAACACGAACTTAATTTAGCCTTTGTCAATAAGCTATGAAGTGTTGCAGTGAGACGTGTCAATTTATTCCGATTATATTTCCTGAGTACTTTTTAAACAGTTCAGCATACTGACAACAGATATGAAATGGATAAAAACTTACGCCTCGTCAGTCATGTTATACTCATCCGCAACGACATTGTAGACGAAGGCGTTAGTGATGTCGCCGAAGAGGATGATCATGGCCGGCATGCAGAGTCCGGCGGCTGTGGCGGCGATCAGGGCGATGCATATCAGCACTCGCTCCTTCAAGTTTGAGTAGCGGAACTGTGAAATGATAATATTTAAGAGATAAGCATTGTATTTCAATTCAGAGCGATGATATTTACTGCGGTACGACTTGAAAGCTGGAATTAACGGCCAGTAGCATTCTTGAGTAATAATCATTCGATAATCCAATTAGAGGGCAAATATGCCGAGTGCCCTAACCCACAAATCAGAGGTCAAAACTGTCAAAGTGGATCAAGTGATAATTTCACCTCAGCGGCGTAGATGTCTTTCAGGCAAAGTGGCCTAGTTCCTAGTTCAATTCCTCGTTAGTAACTTGGCTGGGAAAAGCCAGTTAGGCAACCCTGCGATGAACACCACGTCTCTAACTTGAGCGTCCTAAAATTCTGTGTTTTGTGGGTTAGGACACACTGCGTGTTTGCCCTCCAATTTAGGATGGAACAATTGACGCCAGAGACTCGAAATATGGGAAATTGACCAAGGATAATTCTCATCTGAAGAGAAAATATCACACAGCAAACGAACAGCTCTTGAGATAATTTATACTAAAACGTTCAGCCATTTAGTTATTTTTCAAATTGAGTTTGGAAATACAGACTGCTCTGCTCTGTGGAAGAGCATCAAATGAAGCAATTGTGTCATCCTACACCCGACTCACACGGCTGTGCTTGGGCATTGAAAAATCAGTTATCATATTCGAATAAAACTTTCGAGACAGTTTATGAAGTTCGTTTTTTTTTACAAACATTTAAATGGTATGAATGATCAGTGAAAACAGCAAGTAAGGAATCGCTCTCCTCACAGCATTCATGTTAGAAGCGAAATAAAATTAGAGCTAAAAAGTAATAAAAAAAAAGTAAAAGTATTTAAAGAGAAACATTTAAGCTAGATTAGATTAGAGTATAAGTTAGTTTAAGCCTCCCTATCCGCCACAAAGGCGATCCAAAGAAAGGAAGGAGGACGGCACCATTTAGTATGGAGTTGAGAACGCAGAATCTATGCAGAAAGGGAATAGAAACAGTAAGTTGACAAAGAAGATAAAGAAACAAGATCAAAGTCGAAGGAGAAAGTAGTAGGTGCTGAAAAACAAGACAGCAGTGAACGGAAAAAAGATCGTACATATTATAACAAAAACATTTTATTCCGACAAAAAGAAGGCGCACCTAACTCTCAGCTCGGGCCTTCGCATTTTCCCCTAGGAGCGCTAATTCCCATAGATACACTAGTTGTATCCCCCTGAGGGAAACATTTTAGTTATGAGATTCCGTGAAAAATGACAAAAGTGAAGTTAGGTTCTGACAATTTCATGATGTGCGCACATTTGATATTTCAACTTTTTTCGGAACTAAAATCATTTTCTTTAAAAAAAAGCATAATGTGGCACTCAGACCGGTTAATGCCCTATTTCAATTAAAAAATATCATCAAGAAAGTGTAAAGAATCGTAAATAACTTCTGGTCAATGTTGCTTTTCGAGGTGGCTTGATGAACGTGAAATGTTACACCAGTTCCTACGGCGGTTACTCCTAAATATTCGTCGTGTTAGAAAGATCAATTCGTCGTGTTAGAAAGATCAGTCAAGGTCTTACTCTCAAGCTCTCCCGGTGAGATTTTTTTTCCGTTAGGACCGGGTAACGATAATAATGATGGCAACAACGGCAGACCAAAAAACAGACCTCTGTTCTAAAATAACGTTTCAGACATCAGTCCCTCATTAGCAGTCCAGATATGATAAGACAAGTTAATCAAGCCTGCCTAACCGCAACAAAGATGCTCCCAAAGGAGGAAGGAGGGAAGCGCCATTTAGTATGGAATTTAGGAAACGGGGAATCTATGCACAAAGTGTGTATACATAGAAACAGTAAGTTAAGAAAAAACTACGTGAAAGAAGATAAACGTTGAAGAAAAAAGTCTTGGGTGCTGAAACACAAGACAACAGTGAACCGAAAAAATGGCAACAAAACAGAAATATTCCACTTCAACAAAAAGAATGCCTCCTAACCCTCATCTCGGGACCTCATGTCTTCCCCCAAGGAGTACTTATTCTCATACGAACAAAAGTTGCATTACCTTGAGGAGATCATCAGCACAATAAATTCTCTGAAAATAAAAGTAACCCTGCATTTAAAAGATTAGATTAATAGTTTATGTCTCCCTATCCGCAACAAATGCGATACGAAGAGAGGAAGAAGGAAGGCACCATTTAGTATGGAGTAAAGAGAAAGCAGAATCTATTCAGAAAGGGCATAGAAACAGTAAATTGAGAAAGAAGTTCATGAAACAAGATCAAAGTTAAAGAAGAAAGTAGTAGGTGCTGAAAAACAGGACAGCAGTGAACCGAAAAAAGATGGTCCTTAACATAACAAAAACGTTTTATTTGGCCAAAAAGCCTACCGAACTCTCAGCTCGGGACCTCACATTTTCCCCCTGAGAGTGCTAATCCTGTATTTAGTAATTCGAGAAGGCACTGCACTAATTACTGAATAAAAACTAAACAGGAAAAATACATCGCCACCCACTAGAAACTTTTGTTTTTACAATAGAGCTGTGTTTTGACTTTCTGCAGTTTTTGCCATCCTTTTTAATATCAAACCATCACGTTGAAATAACACCAATCAGATAATTAATTTTTTCATTGCACATACATTTTCGGGGGGAAACGCATTCTATACTTCGAAGAATAACGCTAGAAGATAAAGTACAAAATATTAAATAAAAATATTAACAAGAACTCATTAGTCAAAACTTTCGCACCGTAAATTGGTAAGAACCCGAATTCCATTCATTTCACCACCATTAGCAGTCAGCTGAAGAAGAAGAGCAACTCAGCAGGACCCCAACAGCCGTAGAGCACAAGCCCCTAGTAAGCAAGGAATCACACGCCATGTCTATGCACTCAACTCCCAACACTGCGAAACTAACCAGCTCGAACGTGCCCACAGGCGGCTTCAGGTCTTCGTTTTCCTTTTCTTCCTCTAATTCTTCTGGAGTTTTCTCCTTCTTTTTGAAAAGTGCCCTGCAAAATAATAAACAAAAATATAGAATGAACCAAAATACAGAAGCTCATCGGTGAAAGATCTTTTTCCATACCCCCACATCAAGCTATATTATTAAAATCATCAATCTGCCGTCGATTCGTAGTCAATAAGTGTGTCCATTTTAAAACCTTCGGCTACTCATTTCATACCTTATTTCATAAAAAATAACTAAGAACAAACCATCAATGAGCGCCAATTCGGCTCATACCTATGATCAAATGAAGGTTTGTCCGAGGGAGAACGTTCGACTAAACTGAAATAACTCAGTATTAGTCAATATCCGTAAAATATAATGGAATAACTTCACCTCTAAAGATACAACGAACTAGAGTAATTAGTACTTTGCAATGACTTAGTGGCTCGTCGATCGATTATTAGCTTACAAATATCCATCGGGAGACGATTAATATTTGTAGGTGACGTGATTTGAAGGAAAAACGTAGTGCAATTAAATTTCTGTTCTGGATTCCCTGAGGCTGAATGTATACAAGTTAATTTGTATTAGTCTCAATTTGGTTGATGTCTTAATGCATCGTGAGAGGTTTCTAAAAATTACAAATTACGAGCAATGCTTTTGGATTTGTCCCACCCTAACTAACGTTTACTAAAGTTAAGTTAACTAAAAGAGAAATCCACTCTCAGGCATAATGTGATTCACCTTTTAACAGAACTTTGGTTGAGAACATACACAAATTTTATTATGAAAATGAGAGCCAACGTGATTATCATGTTGGTTGACATTTCCATACTAAGCGAGATTTCCTTGAAATCGATTAATGAACATTATCATACAAATTTCAGAAGGGATTTCATAGAAGTTTTGAGTTAATACACAATAATTCACGGCGTCAGTAAACAGTAAATTGAGTTGTGACGGCCATTGGGCAGTCTCCTCTAACGTTAGAACTTTCATTATTGCATGAGCACTTCTAAAAATTGGAAATGGCTGTTACCTTTTACACTAAACGACCGAGCGATGAAGTAATTGTAGAAAAAAAAGACCGTATCACAAAACTCGTATCGTTAGAAGTGATTATACTGTAGTAATTAGTGTTTTTGCACAGGAACAACCTCAGTTTTATTAAGAACTAGAGTATTTTCGTTTGAAGTTGAGTTTGTCAAGTAGAAAGATGACAGTTTTCGAGTCCAAAAATCTTTGTGTAGAGTTCTTGAACGCAACGAACTAAAAAATGAGAAAACCCATCTTCCAAAATTAACACAAGCAAAGAATTCAAGTTTACAAATGAAATTTATAATACCAGTAATTAGTCGTGGACAAAATCAATCTCCCAATAGCACTTGGAGTTGTGCATTTACATTAAAAATCATTTCTTATCGACGCACATTCATGTATTATACGACAGCTGATAAGCCAGTGTGAAAAAAAAATCTTACAACCAGTTATAAATCAATTTTTTCCGCTAAACTGTACCGCTTCAACAGGGCAAAGCTGTTCATCTTCTGTAGATAACACAGATCGCGCCACTCAAGATAGCGTACTGTAGGCACCAATAGCAGTGGGCAATGGGTACCATAAAACCACTGCAGACGTTCGAAATAAATGGGATTTAATTTAAGTGCAGACAAGGCGGGAAAAAAGCACGCATCATGCTACTCTGCGGGACTGGTGATGGAGAAAATGAGAGGACTGAAAACTCAATATTTGAAGATTTTATTAACTGATGCAAAAATTAGACATTCGATGACCATATTGATGGTGTACACACAAATTTAGCCGTTCAAATTGATTCAATTTTTTCGACGTTAAATTCATAGTATTCAGTAAGCCCCTTTAATTAAAATAATTTTCACTGTATTTCATGTGGCATGACAGTATGAAGGGCACATGCAAAAATACAACTGACGGTAGAATGCAAGTTACAAGAAGGGATGTGATTGAATTTTTTTTAAGGCTGTCTCCTATATAGATAACACACCCATACTAATGTTTCTTCGAAAACCTATAAGTTCTGAAACTGACCGCAATTCATTTACTCTTGAAAATTTTACGCAGAAAATGCATTCAAAATTGAAATTCAGAACTCCGATCATAAATTTCAGTTCATATCGACTATCAAGGTTTCATGAAGAGAAATATGAATAAACTTATATTACCATACTGGTCATGAGCTAAACATCAAAACATCTTGCTTTCTGACTAGAATCAACTTCGCACTGCCACACCAAGCGATATTAGCGATGCCTTCAAATTTTAATGTTCATACTGTGAGTTGAAATATAATTTTAGGCTCCCGTAACTACAAAAAAAAGGTTCGGAAGAGGGGAAGGGAGAAAATCACGTAGAAGAAATGCACACCCTCTGCATAGAAGCACTGAAATTGTAAGAAGTTTAATAAGACACAAGACAAAGCCAAAGAAGGAATAAATAAGTGCTGCAATATAGATGGTAATCTTTCAAATAACCATAAATTTAAAGTAATTCTCCTTTGTAAGTAAACAGTTGTCGGCCGTGTGGCGAAATTGGCTTAAACTGAATAACAAGGTGCGCAGTGAGGTGGCTTTGCTAAATCAAAATGTAAAACAAGGCAGCAATTATCAGTCGTTGATGTCGAGAGTCCGCAATGCTCTCAAAATTGCTTCTGAATAATCTAATGAAATGATATTACAACTCAAGACTCCCCAGCCACAACCAAGGCGATCTCAAGCGAGTTTAAAGAACCAACTAATTAGTATCGACTGCAAAAAAAACGTGAACATGTGTTCCCACGCAAAATAACTCACGTATACTAACAGCAAGTAAGGAAGAAGAAGAAGAAAAAACTAAGAAAAGATAGCGAAAAAGGCATGAAAACCGAGAGAAGCAAAGTAGGCACGATATATAGGAGTCCTTTAGTATTTATCTATAGCTGAGATAACCAAACAGAATCTCCCCTGCAGCACCTGTCCTCACTCCACAGCATAAACAAACTTAGCTAACTTGAACATGTAGCCTACCTCATTCTCTCTGAGGGGTTCCAAATACGTCAGATGAATTCAACAAAAATTCACTTGTAATTTCGAAATCATTTTATGGCGAGTGAAAGAGTTTTCGACAAATCCTAAATCTTTCGATTTCAATACAGCATAATTAGAACTCACTGAGGGGCATAATTATCGGTTCAATAACAGTTTAAGCTATGGCGACCATGTTATTGAAGTTTCGGGCATAAATTATGGATGCATGCCACTCTCTATTTGCTTAGAAACCGAAAATACTTCCAGAGCGCACAACTTTTAAACGATACAAAACTTCAGAAAATCATACACCAAAAGTGAAACTCGATATATTATTTGCCAACTAGTATTTTACAGCAAGTAAGAAGCAGCAGGGGGCGGGAAGACAATTAACAATTGTCGACAGGTTCATGCTCAGAAAAAGGTATTCAATTAATTAGTATCAACAATTCAAACTAATGCAAATCATGAACACCAACATAAGAAACATACAACTCTGTACCTACAAAAGAAAATCCCGAAAACAACAACGCAGGAATTCTATAATCTCAACTACACTAGCTGCCACAAACCTCACAATTCAACATGCACCGCATTTCTTGCGAAAAACATTCAACATCAAACTCAGTCTACACAAAACCCAGTTCCATACAAAACCCACAACACACAAAAACCCACAACACACAAAAACCCACAGCACGAAAAAAATATTTTACGGTCATACAGAGATGTCAGCTAATAATTCGATAATTTGATCTAATTCAAAATTGGCTTTTTAATGTACGTAAAACAAGTCACCGATTGCTTCTATTTACACGGCAAAACACAATAGAATTCTCCATTCATCTTCACCATGTATGGTAAAATATTTACTGAAGGTCATTTCCTGCAAATAACCGCAAACGTCTTACTATGACACAATAAATATAAAACTGACGTTCTAAACGGGG
Source organism: Morinoia aosen (assembly GCA_030386875.1). Classification (NCBI taxonomy): domain Eukaryota; kingdom Metazoa; phylum Arthropoda; class Malacostraca; order Amphipoda; family Talitridae; genus Morinoia; species Morinoia aosen. The sequence goes on from CM059561.1 coordinate 11,830,713, forward strand.
GAACCGAATGCACCAAAACCCATACACCCAATTCACAATCGTGTCCAATCAACAGAAAATTACGAAATCATTCCCTAACACCACGCTTATTCTGTTTGAGCGACCCTTCCTACAATGTCCCTCTTGAACTTTAATGTTCGGATTGCTCCCTTTGCCTACGCCCCCTACCAAAAAATGTCAGAGGTTTTCAGCCCATTCCGTCAACACTTTAATAGTATTTCCCGACTTCTTTCATGCACTCCAGCGAATGTTCGAATGATTTCCAAGTGCGGGCTGTCGCACATCATGCCGGCCGAAGAAGGTAATGCAGTTAACACAATCCTCAGAAACGTTTAGGATTCAAATTAAAAGCCCTATTATCATCCTGCATTAACCAGCTTCGAAAAGAACAGACCTTTAGTTTATGTTTTCTTCACAATGTCTAACAATCGTTACTGTTGTAATGTAATGATCGGAACAGAACTACTATGATTAATGATTAGCCGTTTATCGTGCTTGACCCGACCCTCTTCCAAATTCAGCTTCAGCTCACAGCGAGTGCCATATATAAGATAAATTTTCAAGCTTCAGTTCTGAGCCTTCATGTGAAAAGAACACGTTATCAATTAAAAAAAACGAAATTGAACGTCAGACCACCGAAATATAAATGCATGTTGATGCACAAGTTTTTATTCACATAAAGGACAACTTCATACTCGGTTATTTTTTACTGATTTAAAATCACACAACAGCTCATCAGCATAACATAAACAAAAGTAAATCAATTCTTACCATTTTTTCGGGCTTTTTTCTCCATCGTTGGAAGGGGAGATGACGACTGCTGTGTGATCAGACTTGATAGACGCAGCTCTACCATTCATCCATGCCTTGTTTGGACCCTGCGACATACGAAGTAATGGAAGGTATATACACTTACTCCAGAACGATAGATCAGTTCAGTAACTACGATTCTATGGCATTGATTTTTTTCAGGGTATGGCAAAATGGATGATATATAGGTCAGAAATATTCCAGGTAGTTTGTTGTGCAAACGTATCTAATAAAACAATAAACAAAAAGGCTAAAACGGTGTTATACTTCTGACTCTACACGTATCCAACAGTTAACGCACACTTACAAAAGTTCAACGCAATCCACTACAACACACCATGGCTAATATGTTATAATACGTACTTTTCAAACTAAGGTAATTGAAAGAGAAGAAATTCATGTGAAAATGAGACAATTATTGTACACAAAACGCAAATTGATTATTTTATTCGTTCATCTTGAATTCACCACAGACATACACGATCTCAACATATGGTCTTCGATCAGTCTTCCTTTATCAGTGAATCAAAATCTGTCAATGAAACCCAAATTAAAAATTGCACGTGTTAGGCATCACTACGAAATGTTCAGGGGTCACAGATTTGCACAAGGTTCCAGATATATTCTTGGACTTCTAGGACTTGCATATATTTATGAAACGAAAATTGTTACAGTCCTTATCGCCCGTATACAGCAGCAGTAGCAGGCGCCTCATTTTGAATGGAACACTCTGTACCATGCAGCCTAAGGACCTTGGGGAGGCCTCATGCACTCAAACTCCAAATATCAATTTAGGTTAGGTTAAGTTACATTAGATTTGACTAGTTGGTTGAAGCCTCCCTGACCACAACAGAGTTGTTTTCAAGAGAGGAATAAAGAAGGCACCAGCTAGTGCGCCTTCGATTAGCTGGCATCCGATGAACGCACAATGAGTTCCCACACGAGAACGCAATAAAACGATATTCACTCAATTTTGATTACGTCTTAAAGACAGTCAGTCCTGTTTTTGCTTAAAATAGCAGGAGGCTGTCGTCTATCAGACAACTGCAGCAATCCTTATGGGGGACCATTCTGCGTAACGTCTCGCTCGTTACCTTCCACCTAAGTCATGAATAGCATCAGAATTAGTTCAAGGAACAGGGCGCGAAGATGGTAACAAGAAACAGGTTCAGGCAGAAGAATTCTCCGAAGCAAATTTTCACACCAAACGTGAGGTTCAAAATGGGAGATGCACGAGTTATGCTGACCATGAAACTCACCTCCGTGGAATCAAAAGCTGGGTTGGAGCTCCCCATTGTCGCACCTCGTGGTCCAGTGGGTCGCTGTTGACCGCTGTAGGTGTAGGATGGGTCGGGACTCGCTATGTGTTCTCCGTCTATCGAATTAGCTACCATCCTGTACCAAAATTGTTTGGGACTCGCACCCCAACAAAAAAATTTTATTTATCCTGCTACTCTCGATGAAAAAAAATCTGAAAAGTAATGAATTTTGACGAGTTATTAGCTAGGGAACACAACTGACGGGCAGCTCTGAGTCTCTCATCGTAACGCGTACATCGAATCACACAAGACAACACAAAGGTGAAATATGAACAAGCCAGTGTGCGTAAGGCATTCAATTAAGCACACTTTGCTTCGATAGAAATATCAATAATAAAGTCATCTATTTGTTTCTAAATTACCACGTTTGCCAAACAAATGCAACGATGGCAGATCTTTTAAATTAGTTAAGTTAGTTTAAGCCTCCCCTCAAAAAGGTGTTACAAAAAGGAAAGAGAAAGGCCTTTTTTAATACGGAGTTACGGGAACGGAGAACCTATGCATAAGGTGTTCCCACATAGAAACTGTGAGTTGAGATGAAAGTTTATGAAACAAGATAAAAATTGAAAAAGAGAGTAGTGGAGGCTAAAAACCAGGACAGCACTAAACCGGAAAAAAACGATGCGTAACAAAACAAAGACCTATTCTATTCATGTTTAAAAAAATCCTACCCAGCCTTCAGCTTGAGGCCTCACATTTTCCCCCCTTGGAATGTCAACTCCCATAGATAAAATAGCTACATCCACCTGAGGGGGTACATCTTCCACAAGTACACGCGGTTTAATTGACTGCGTTGCTCTGAAGTAAACCATACAAAAAGCAAGGAAGAGAACAAAAACGTGACACTCAATGAATGAGTGCGGACAAAATACCGTAAGAAAGCAATGCAGGGAAATGAAAATTAGCAGTCACCAAATGAAACGAGGATACGTACTGTAGGCAAATGATAGATTTCTTTGAGGCAACTCTTTTTCCAGTTCTTGGAAGAGAAATGCGCTATGCAAACGGGCACAAAGAAAACACAGAGAGGATGGCCAAAACACAGAAAATTCACAGCTGGACCCTTTCTAAATGTTTGAAAGGCAACTGGCTTCAGCAGCAGTGTTAAAAATAATCTTACTTCCTTTAATTTTTTTCTTTCCAGGCCCATCTACTCATCGGAGTTACTATGAGGTCACACGATGGGCGGAATAGAAATGGCCCTTTTCAAACTAGGAGAGTAATATGCTATAATTGAAAGCGAGAATTTTCATGAGTCCGAGTAACTTTGTGGCTTTCGTGTCATGGGCAATGTCAATGAAAATTCCCCCATGAAATGAAAGATAAATTTGGCGATGGCAATTTTTGCGTGCTTGAAACAAGCAACACGTAGCATTGTCGGCACGCATGACACGTCCAGCTGCTAACTCTTGGTCTAATGTATCTAACAAGAATAGACACGGAAAGACAACCTCTTTCTCCTGAGAGATCAGGACTTTTAAGTTCCAACTGAGGAACAGAATCTATCTTTTTCAATTCATCCCCTAGGAGACTAATACAAATTACGTAGCAAGAAGTAGCTGTCAGGGGCGTGAGTGAACAGTAATATCATCTGATACTCGAGAAAAGAAATTAAAAAATAATAGAACTCAAATAGATTAAGAAGTTCACAAAAATTAGATTAGATGTTAGTTTGAGCCTCCCTTACCGCAACAAAGGCGTTCCAAAGAGAGGAAGGCACCATTTAGGATGGAGATGAGGGAACGTGAAATCTATGCACAAAGTACATAGAAACAGGAAGTTGAAAAAAGGTTCATGAAACAAGATATAAAAGTTGAATTAAAAAGTTAATCAGCACCTGCAAATTGAAAAGTAGTAGGTGCTGAAAAACACGACAACAATAAACCGAGAAAAGATGGTCATTAACGTAATAAAAAAACTTTTATTTCAGGAAAAAGAAGGTCTAGCTAGTCTCAGTTTGGGACCTCACATTTTCCGCCTGGGAGTGCTAATTCCCATAGATATAACAATTGTATCACCCTAAGGACAGTGCTTCTACTCCTAGGGTAATTACCCTAGTCTAGGGTAATCAGACCCCTCCTAAGGTACAGTCTAGGGTACTGGAAAAAAATACCAAATCTAGGGTAAAATTGATACATCGAGTCTAGTTTATAAAAATCACGGAAAAAATAAATCTTAGACTAAATTATGAATATGATGAAGTTTTGTCGCTAAGAAATGTCTTGAGGAAGAATGGCGAAAACATTACTTGGATGAACAATAGACACCAGACATGTAAGCCGTTAATTAGAGGAAAACAGTGTTTAGCCGTAAAATTACCCGTCGTCTACCACTTTATCCAAATTTTGAAATTATAATTTCATCCTAGTTGTCCCTTCTATTTTCAAATGCTTGAGTGAACGTTTTTCTGTCAATTAAATTTGACCAAAACTTCACAAAGAACCAGTTGGATGAGTAAAACCGTGCTTGGTTTGATGCATGCGCCTTAAAGAATAAGGCTTCACTGCATCTAATTTTCCAATTAATACTATCTAATGAACTCTATTAATGAAGTGAAAAATAATGTCACGTGTGCTAAAATCTTCAGCAGTACCAATACCTAGGAAATTTCAAATGCGGAAAGCGTGATAGCGTTCTAATTAGTACGGAAAATCTTTTCCGTGAGGCAAATTTACAATAAAAGAAAAGGAGAAGTACTTTAAAAACATTTACGTTGAACGTTTCGAGCCTTGGCTCATTCTAAACAAAATGCCTGCAAACAAAATATAGGACATGTCAGTTCAGTCTAGATTACTCAATCGCGGAATACAAAAAAAATACCGAATAACTATTTTCAAAGGGTATGCACTCTTCATTTCGTTGAGAGAAGGTTTGAGTTTATAAATAAATAATGACTTAAATACAAAACCCTAAGTTAGAGGTACAAGTATTTCATATTTTAAATTTACTAATGCCAATAATCTGTTCACAGGAACCATTATTACCATGTTGTCTTATACCAGAATAAGTAGGAGAAGTAAGCAAGGGACCTGTACAATGACTTCGACCTGCATATTCAGCAACCCCGACGTAAAGTACTCTGTGGGGGGAACCCACATACTGCGATACGTAATGCGCACAACTAAAATTATAGACGAGGGAAGACCGCATGTCGCATTCTGGTCTGGAGCACATTTTTAAATCTAAAAAAATGATTCAAAAGTGCGTTTGTTAACTAAAATAACACGAATCAAAATATCCGGAAAAAATTAGTCAAAAGCTTTAAACGGTCTTTTTCAACTTTTCCGATTGATAATCAAAATATGATAAAAGTCAGTAATTATAGTTCAGAGCTTGAACATAATATTTCAGAATTAATTTACCATTCACGAGGTTAGTTGCACGAAAAATAATTGTATGCAGATCACCATTGGTTGTAAAATAAGGTTGGAAAAAAAAATATTTGCGAATGTCAGTGTAGTTTGAACAAATGCTATCGGTGCGAATTATAAGGATTGAAATTTTATTAAGTTTAAAACAAAAGCTAAAATAACTTAAACATTCCCCGGGGAATGTTGATTTCCTGTAGACTGAGGTTATGAATTATTATCAGATCGGTGAACATTGATATCAAGATAATTTAACAGATTATTTTTCTCTAGATCTAAAATGAATGTTATATTGGGATGTCTGGGAAAAATTTTTTGAACATTTTTTGAACATTTTTTGAAAAATTCTAAATTCAAAAATATCCTTCGTTACCCTCTTTCAACAGTTTTCCGCGTCGAGTGCGGCCAACATCACGCTTTTACGTTAAAAACTGTTTTGCGCAACCCTTCATATTTTTCCATGTTTGAGCGATAATTTTTTTTCGATGGCGAAAATCGGAAAACTTCTATAGAAGCAAATACGTTCAAAACTAAATTCTACATATCTGTATACATTTTCGCTTGCCTCGTTTCAATAGAAATGAAAACAACTCAAATTCAAAAATTTGGTTGATTACAGAGTGGATGATGTCCTCAACGCGCATCAAGTGCATTTATTTTTATCTATTTTTGATATATCAAAAGACTCAATGCAATGAGAGGAGAAAAATATTACATATTACAGTATTCTTCATCCAAAATTTGCGGTTTGGTTTCTATAACAAATATTTTTTGTCTATTTTAAACACTATATAGTTATGTAAATCTGGACTTCAATTTTGTAGAGCAGTGCTTCGTGCATTGTTTGAGCTGTTTATCGGTCCACATTTGGAAATATCTTTTGTAATTTTGACGGGAAGATGAACTTTGTTGCGCATTTCCACAATCAGGGTCTTCAGAGCATTCATTTATTAATTAACTAATCCCCAGAAACTTAAAAAAGCTGTCAATGTGACCTAATTAGGGGCCAAAGCCAATAACATTATTAAAATCTAAACGGTAATTATTCAAGTGCACGCATTTATAGTTTCTAGGGTGATCAAGGAGCATTCTAGGGTAAAATACATGTCAGATTAGGGTACAAAGATTGATGAGCGTGGAAGGCCTGCCTAAAGCCCCGTCTACACTATCAAACTTTTCGTCAATCACGAACACACCAAAACGCGAACAAAAACACGAACTTTTCCGAATCGTGTCCAGACGTCCAGACTACGTGTTCGTCGGTGTGAAGTTGTTCGAGTTGTTCAATCTTCATATTAATTAAATTAACAAATAAATCTAAGCCTAACATACTCGGTCATAGCTGAATAACATGGAATAACAACGTTACGTAGTTAATTTTGGTAAATAAATATCTATGCCGCCTTACAATTAACTATATTTGCACCAAAAACATAATTAAACCTATAAAGTAGAAAAAATACATAAAAACAAAGTAATTCACTCGCAAAATCACCTTCCACAATACATAAACAAGCGAGTGTTCGCTGTTTGACCGAAAGTTCGTGTTCGTGTTTTCCAACACGATGGAAAACACAAACACACCAAAATCTGCAAACTTTTTATCTGTGTTCGTGTTCATGGACTGCCAAAAAACACGAACTTCGGCCGAAAGATTGATCGTGTGGACGGACCGTCACGGGCCGCACAGACTCCAAACCCGCAGATTTGGACGCCGCCCACCACTCTCCCTCCACCTCCGTGTTGCTACATTAAGTTGCCATTCGCGCCAATTATTTAACTATGTAGTAATTCCGAGGTTTATTAACCTGTCTGTTCGTTATAGTTATTATTAATCACTGAATTATAAAAACTACAAGTACTTAGTAAGTAGATAGTACAGCTGAATACCTAAGTTAACCTGCATTAAATTATTATAATAAGTTATGACAACGACCGCTGGTGTTTGGCCATTCGACCCTCCATCTCGGCACTCAAGAACAGGCATTTTCAAACTTTTTTAACTCAACCTTAAACTAACTGAACTTGGCCTAACCTTACTCAACCTAACCTAACTTAACCTAACCTACTTAACCCATATTAAGTTAACTTAACCTAACCTTAATTACCCTATCCTAACATTGCTGTAGCTGCTCGGAGGTGGAGGGAGAGGGGTGAGCGGCGTCCAAATCTGCTGGTTTGGAGTCTGTGCGGACGGGCATTAAAGGGGCTCCTATAAGAAGAACAGCGGTGTTCCCCAGAGAGAAAGGAGGCAGTGGTTGTTATTGGTTGCGGGAGACCGGGGAATATAAGCTCAAGATCTGTCCACACACCCTGCGCATAGAAACAGTAAGATTGAAAACAAGTAATTGAACCAACATCAATTTTATGAAGGAAGTAACAATTACTGAAAAACAGGATAGCCTTGAACCGAAGATGGTCGGTAACAAAACAGAAGGCCTAATCGATTACAAAAAAGGCCGATCTAACCAACTCGGGACCTAACACCTTCACAACACTTGGAACTCTATGCCCATAAATACAAAAGTTATATTCCCGTTAGCGGGTATAGAACTAAAAATGCTACTAAATTACATAAACGAAACTATACTTGACTTTAAATTGGAGGAGATAAGAGAGTTCAAATATATACATTCTGAGTAAACAAATAATAACACACATCTGTACACTTGAGATTCGCATAGCACATCAGCTAATGGGAAAAAAATAACTGCAGGATAAAACAAAACACTAAAATTTCGAAAATAAGTAAGAGTTAAGCTCTTATACAAGGCAATAATATGACAAAATGAAGTTCCTCCTACGTTCACGAAAACGCTCTAATTAGGACAGCACGAAACACGAGTACCAAGAACGAAGTACATCAGCAGTGGCGACAAGGCCGTCAACAGCGTGTCAGCACCGGACGCTACGTTGAGTTAAGAAAGCGGCGTCAGAGACGAACGAAGACGTACGCGAAGCTTGCATGGCGTGGAGGAACAACACCGCCCGATGATTGATTGAAAGTCGATAAGGTCTGACTTCAGTAGTCTCACGCAAGATTTACACAATACGCACCGAGGCATAATTGGAAGATCCGCACAGCCACGGCCTAAACAAGAATCATACTGTAATTCTATTCTAATCATTCCATCCCATGAAGCTCCATGGTGTTGCTCATGGTAGCGTGGTGTTGCCCTAGGTCAGATTGTGTAAGTCAAAAATATATATAGCATCACCCGTAAGGCACTAGGGCATAACTTAATAGCGCCAGTTTTTAGATTAGATAGGCTAGTTTGTTACGAATCTTCATTCTAATTTCTAAGATCATGCTAAACGAAGAACGGGCCAGAGCTAAAGACGCGAGAACGAGGCCAAGACATGGTGAACTCCCAGTTCATTCATCCATCCATGCAGGCTAATGTGAAAGCGAATACGAGAAAAGTAAAATCATGTACTAATAGATATTTTCGGAAGACATTTTTTTCCTCAAAAATCTTAATGAGAAACTTAAAAAAGACATCGAAGAAAGTATCCTGTAGGAAGAATATGTTTCACCACCTCAATCACAATTTAAAAGCCCACCCGCACTATAGAACAGATGAGTGATAAAAAAAACTCCAAGAAAACAATACAATGAATTATAATGCAATATCTAGGGAAACTAAGCTACCGTAAACCGACACGCGCCACAGCGTTCTTGGATCGCAGTCAAGACACGATTTTCGCGAGGATCATTTTCAACAAAGTATGAGAAAATTATTCTCTGAAGGACGTAACTTCGAGATGAATTGAAGAACATTGCTGACACAACTGAGCATGTACACACGAGGATTACCATATACGCGACGCTCCCGCTGCTTTCACGTCCAGCGAACACGTAAGGTCGAACTGCAAACGCACCTCAGTAACGCACTCACGGAACCTCAAGGTCCAGTGTTGATCTCTCGAGCGACGTCACTTACACCGGCATCGATTACCAACCCGGTGTAGCAGCGGGAACCGTAAGCACTGATGCGCTAAATGGAGCTTGGCTTGAAAATACTAAACATTATCCCACAAAACGCGCGCTATCCACATAAGCAACAGTTAATAGAGCTAATGTTCATTGAATATAAATATTAGATCAGATTACAAGTCAGTTAAAGATTCTCAAACCCCAACAAAGGTATTTTGAAGAGGAAGGACAAAGGCACCATTTAGCATGCAGTTCAGAGAAAGAGGAACTTATCCATAAGGTTTGTTTGATATAAAACATCAGTATATAGAACTAAAGCCAAGGTATTCCCAGGAGAGGAAGGAGGAAGTGGAAGTCATCATTAGGACTAGAATTCAGGGAACGAGGAATCTAATCTAGGCTTGAGGTATGTCCCGTCCCCCCACACTCAGCGCATAGAAACTGCAAAATTGGAAGATATTTCATAAACAAGATCAGAATTTTAAAAGAGTAATGGGTACTGAAATAATATATACCGGTGAATCGAAAACATGGTCCGAAAAGAACCTATCCTATTTCAATAAAAGGAAGCTAACGTCCGGTTCGAGACTAAAACATTAGTAACGCACGACGATTCGTAGTCTTACAAACTACGATAGTTGTTCGATAACGTTCTCTGACGAATAAAACAATGGAAAGTATTTTCTAATGCCCAGGTATTTAATTCTTAATACGCGCAAAGAAAAAAAGACTGCAGAGTTATGAGTTTCGGTAACATCTTCGGGCCTTTTCCAGATAAGCCCCGCCACTAATGCAACGCATAAATTCATCCACTTGTAACTTTCGAAATGATGCACCTATCGACTTCAAATTACTCTCAAACGAAAAAATGTTTCAATCTTTCGTTTGAGAGTAATTTGAAGTCGACAGGTGCATTATTTCGAAAGTTACAAGTGGGTGAACTTACGTGTTGCATTAGTGGCGGGGCTTATCTGGAAAAGATCCACATCTTCTAGTGCAATATTTCCCCGTAAGTTGATGCTTCAGAACTCGTACGCAACATGAGACAACCAAAGTGAAGGAAAATCAATGCGTACATAGTATGGAAGATAAGAGACACGTGATGTTAAGTGTTTTGTATAGTAGACCGTCTTTTGGACGCAGTCGCTTATGCGCTAAAAAAACAATTGTCTCATGAACCTTATATCCAGTAACATTTGTTATGTCGAATTGGTCAAGTTTAAAAAACAAGCCCGTAGTGTCCGCAACTACCCAATCTACTATGGACAATGAATTAACTCTCAGCGATATTACGTAACACAGCAAAAACCGTGAACGTTAAATAAATTGCGAGTTTACCTCTACGTCCAATTTAGTGTGACGCAACAGGAATAGATAAGCCCTTGAGACGAAAAATAGCAACGCAGCACGATGAAATATCGACGAAACTCGTGCAAAACCTCAATCGCATGTCAAGCTAGCCTCTAACTTCCATTAGTATGAGGCAGAAGAAAAGGGCTCTGATATACCCTTAAAGGTGGTCTTTAGCAAGGAATTTGGAAAATTTCCCTTAATTCTTAAAGCTTTTAATCTATTGAAAGAGGCACTTACCATGATCTTTTTACTTCAAAAAATATTGTTCTCAAAAATTATTTTATTAAAATCTATTTTTTCAATTGTAATTTTTCGTATTGTGAGTACAAATTCATTTTAGCAAGAAATCGCTTTAAAATTGCAGGTATTAAGACAGAACCTTAAATTTTGAAGTTCTTGTATTTTTTTATATAACAGTGCTTCAGTGTAGCTTTTTTCAAACAAGAGGCAATTATACTACGCATTAATTTTTGGGAGTCGACTATGGTAATAAGTTATTGATTTCAAAACATGTTTGGCTGTTTAATTTGTTGAACCTGCTAAAAAGAGTAAATAAAAAGAGTAAACGAACCTTTTTTTCATTTTTGTTGGAGATTTAATTAATCCGTTCACGTTTTTTTACTAGCATTACTTGAGCAGGTGTTTGATTAATACGTAAAAGTTTTCGGTTTATGTTAAAAGTCATGTTCAGTGAGAACTGATAGTTATTACTCTGTTCACCTCGCAGGACTGCAATCGGTAGGAACAGACCAGTAGAGAGGCCCTTGAGATACCGGTCTGACTGACAGCTCAGCACAACCCACGTAGTCAGTGTCCGCACAAGCTGGTAGCATGTCAGTACCAAGTTTGCTCTATCTTACTAAGGAAATACACGGTAAACGGGACGTTTCCTGGAACTATACTCCAATTTCAATACTTTTTATTGAGTAATAATTTCAATTCAAGGCATTTCCCTACGCGTTTTTCATAAAATTATTTGCTATTTATTAGTCACAATGGATAAAAAACATTTCAAGATTGCTGTCAACCGAACTCCATTCGTAAGCTCTGATAATGGCATTATCTCCACCTACAACATTCAAAACTCACTCTTATTTTAGCGCTCTCTCGCGCGTTGAGGGAGAAGGTGAGTAAAATTCCCGAGTTCTTTTCAACAGACGATAGAAGGTTTGTCCTGTTAGCGTCTATAATTGATGTACCATTCCCAAGAGACAGATGCCTAAGACAGATTTGGAGGCTTCAGAATGTTTTATCGCAACATTACACCAGGAATAGAAGAAAAGGAACAGCTTCCTAAAAATTTATGTATACTAATTGAAACTCACACGGGCGTCATTCTTCAAGGTGATACAGCTGTTGTTCCGTGGGAAGGTCTCTCAGGGAGAATATACGCGGTTTCTGTAATTTCGGTTTACTTCTTCTGTAACACAATAGGCGTTTGTTTCGTTACGAACAATCCTATTCGGCTCACTGAAGTCCTGTTCTTCAGCAATTAACACACTCTCTTCTTCAACTTTTCTTTTGAGTCATAACCTTTCATAGCTCGCTGCTTCTTCGAGTAAGGGATCCTGTATGGGACCACACCTTGTGCATTGACTCCCCGTTCCCTCAATTCAATACTAAATGGTACGTTTCTACTTTCTTTAGTATGGCTTCCCCATTATATGCATCCCATACTCATTCATTCCATGCCCTTCCTCTTTCCTCTCTTGGGAATATATTTTATATGGTTGGGAAAACTTGACCTACCTTACGAGTATAATCTCAATTCATCACTTTGGTGTCAAATTTACATAAAAATCAATTTTGAAAAATTAGACTCTACGACCAAGAAGGTCATTCTTTATGTAAAAATAGCAAAATAATTATAAGAAGCAAAGGGAGAAATGTGTAAAATACAGTCTGAATGCTTTAGGAAATAATTACTGTTCTTTTCCAAATGTTTTTTGTATTCCGACACGTTGTGCCAGAATATGTACGCTCAATAGCTGTAGTGCTCGTATTTAGCTATGCATCGTAGGAAGATTTTGTAGATAAAAAATTCCATTTCTAACTATTTCAACTCTACGTATCCATTCAGGCAAAATCATGATCAACCTGCATAATTAATTTAGCAGATGACGCTTTTTGCATCTAGCATGTTGTAAAAGCGCATTACATAGTAATGAAAATAAAGAAAAAAATCTGTACTCTTTATACACTACAACCCAGTTTTAAATGATGTTCAACTTATGCGCTTACTGCAAATAGTGTAGGAATATTATCGTTCAACATGTAGCTTTGTTCACCTATGGATTATTTTTAGTGCATGCAGTGAAAAATTGTTTTTGCACGTATATAAAATAGCTTTTACGGTCGTCACGTCCAATCTTCAGATAATTTTGCTTTACTATGTTCCTCCAAGTAATTTATTAAAAATTGACGTAAATTCGGCAGTAGCATCCCTTTTCTGGGGCTAAATTTTAAGGCACTTGACCATTTAATATTCACCGAGGTTTTAGAATCGCGTCTCATTTTCCTCGAAAAGTGGCAAAGCGTCACTTCGACCGAGCCGTCCAAGTTGCTATTTTATCTCACTATTTAGTTATTTAAGAGATTCGATTTTTCGACACATCGTTTCTTTCAGACCAGATACGTTTCGATTCTACTCATAACTATGCAATTTCAAAAATTTTGTTGAAAAAAGAATCTTGGTATTATTTAACTACTCACGTTCACCATGAGAGTATTTAGCAGTTTAGATTAGATATCAGTTTAAGCCCCCCCTAAACAAAACAAAGGCGTTCCAGAAAGAGGAAGGAGGAAGGCAATTTAGTATGGAGTTAAGGGAACGCAGAATCTATGCACAAGGTGCATAGAAATACTAAATTCAGAAAGAAGTACCTGAAACGAGATAAAAGTTAAAAAAAAGGTAGAAGGTGCTGACAAACAGAACAGCTAGTAAACCTAAAAAATATGGTCCTTAGCAAAACAAAAACATGTTATGGCAACTTAAAGAAGACCGACCCAACATCAGCTCGGGACTTCATTTCCTCCTGGGGGTGCTAGCTCTCATAGGCACCATATAGTTGTATTCCCCTGAGGAGGGAGGAGGGGAAGTAATAGCATTTGTTCATCGCGAGAGTAGAATTTTTCCTCTCGGTAATTTTTTCCAGAACTTAAACATTGAAAATTCAAGATCGATTTTTTCGCGTAATTTTGGACGTTTGAGTTTTTACTGTTAGTTCATTTCGTTTTCCATTGATGAACAACAGAAAATAAATCATGAAACAAAAAATTTGGGTAGGCATTTTGTAACGTTTTTTGTTTTCTCTGTTAGTGGACTGACATCAAGCGTTCATAAAATACAATGAAATCGTCGATTTAGTTTTGTATCAATATCTTTGTGCGAGCGCAATGTTGTCTCACCCTTATACAGCCAGTACGAGTTCTTGCTTAAAGGCCGAGTGCAGGGAGCCCCCATAACTTACACGGACTATATTTTGGCAACCATTAAGCACCAATGTTTCAGTCTGAAATATCGCGGATTACCACTGAGCAACTCCGCAGGACACCATTCACCCCGCTGGGTCCCTCTTGGACATTGAAAAATTTAGCCAGCTCCCGGAATGGAGTTACCCAAATATATCCCAATATGAACTCGCAGAAAATTGCTGACTAGGCAGACAGTAATTATAGAACAAATCACACCTTTGTAGGTGATAGAAACTTTGCAACTGATGAAAGTTAACAATGAACAAAAAAATACTTAATAAAGGAATATAATTTAGCAATCATCTCCTAATTAATTGAGAAGCTGATGCCCCTTGTAATTTTACATAGAAAAAAGAAACGAAAGTCACGATACTTGCACTTGGACGCATATCAGACAAATCTATTCTACATCATGGACTGACACTCAAGTGATTATAGCTAAAATATTTTCGTGGTTCAACCAATTGCGATAGATTCATGCGCCAATGCGACAGGAAGCTTTTATCAGCAAATCTAGTCAAATAAAACAATAAATCAAGCAATATTTACATGATTAATCGCCACCATGACTAGTGATTTTTGAGCCTGAAGAAAGATATTCAACAAAAATGTTGGATCAGGTGATACAGCTCACCGTACAGATAAAGAAGTCAGATTGAAGCAATATATCACTCAATAAACAAATGGTTATCAAATAATGCAGTATTTCGTAATCCACATTGAGCACATGAGGCGGAAGTTTTTATTCACGATAAGTACGTAGAACGCTGCTGAATATTCGATTTGTGGTTTCAGTTCGAACACAATAACAAAGCTTTTTGAGCAAATAATGAATCGAGTTTAATACATGACCATTGTAAATATACTCATTATAGTGACCCTATCACAGTAGTACTTTCTCTGATATGTAGAATAACTCAGTACACATATAAATGAACATGAATATACGACTATTTTTAAACTCGTCACGGACTGGCATCGAAATGAAGCTTAAAATTTCAGTAGCTTTTATAAATGCTCAACTTTCATATTTAAACAGTTACAATGAATATTTTGTTAAACGTAATAATGATCCGAATTGAAATTATGTAGCGCAAAGCGCACGACGCGACAACACCAAAATTCGCGCTAAAACACGAAAAAGTGAGAGCGCACTTGAAACTATGATAATAATAATTATAATCGGAATAATGATATTGAAATGCGTTGACAAAATCAACATTAAAGCACGGAGGCAAGTCCTTTTATTGCTCCTTTCTACACATGTTATCGGTAACAGAAAAATAAATTTAACCCTTTATATCTAGGAATGAGTAAACTACAACTCGATATATTGAAGATTAGATTAGATTAGATGTTAGTTCAACCCTCCCTAACAGCAACACAGCCGTTCTAAAGAGAAGAAGGAGGAAGGCATCATTTAACCTTTGGGTACTGACGGTACTCTAGTGTCGAGATGGTTAGTACTTCCAGTTTAGGGCATCTAACATAACTTCAAAGTAATTAAACAAGTGAGGAAATATTTTGAAGTAAATAACAAAATTAGGGAAATTACAAGCATTCATGAAACTATTTTTCAAGCATTCCAGAAGCCTGCTCGTGCAATTGAGTTACCTCTAAGTTCATGCCGCCGGGTCCATGCAACATATTAAATAACCTATCTATTTAACTTGTGCGAGTTTTTCTGAACTTCGTTTATTTTTGATAAAGTCGGGCAAAAACTTATGCATAATATCTTCGTAAATTCAGAAACTTCATTAACAACGTCGAAAATTTTCGTCGCCAAACATAGGGCTTTAAGGATTCATAATTGTTTTTAAATTAAAATAAAGAAGTAGGCACTTGCTAAAGCCAAAGGCACCCTCACTAGGACAATTTCACTGACATTTCAGGGTAATGACAACTTTTTTCCCTGGAAATTTTTCCCTAAACCATTTGAATTACCGTACCCAAAATGTTAATATGGAGATAAGACAACGCATAATCTAAATCAGGTTGCACAAAAATAGTAAGTTCAGAAAGAAGTTCATGAAACTAGATTTGAGTTGAGAAAAAAAAATGTACTAGGTGCTGACAAACAGGACAGCAGAGAACCGAAAAAAAGATGGTCCTTTACAAACCGGAAAACATTTTATTTCAACATAAAGAAGACCGACCGAACTCTCAGCTCGGGACCTCACATTTTCTCTAGTGAGTGCTAAAAACAGAGAAAAGAGCAATTAGGTATTGCAGCGGCATCACCACGAGAAAGCGCCAGGTCAGCTGGAGACGTGCTCGTAAGCAGGTAGTCTTGTATCAGTCCTTATCTCACGACTTCGTTCCCTGCACCAAGCTCAATAATTCAACAATTTGTTGCCAGTAAACGTGCAAGAGAACGCGTAAAAATTCTAACCCATAAATCACAACACGCATCCTGACACGTCGTTGTGTGGATCTATAGCGTAGGATGCTTGCCAGGATTATCACATGGGGTAGGGCGATATTTTTGTCCCCAATATAACGTGCTGTATTCACGTTAGTCTCAAGAATTTGAATGAAGAAATTTTTTATGATTTCTGCTGCATAAATTTTGATCTTACAGAACGCTGCGCCGTAATTGTTAACAAAACTTCGTCGATTATAAATTATAGGTTAGTTAAAGCCTCCCTAACCGCTACAAAAAGGAGCGTATCGAAGAGAGGAAGGAGGAAGGCACCATTTAGTATGGATATTAGGGAATACGGAATCTGTGCAGATGGCAGAAGGGGTATAGAAACAGTAAATTGAGAAAGAAGTTCGTGATACAAGATAAAATTTGATGAAGTAGTAGGTGCTCAAAAACAGGACAGCAGTGAACCGAGAAAGGTGGTCCTTAACATAGCAAAAAAACAACAAAAAGAAGGCCTATTTAACCCTCAGCTCGGGCCCTCACATTTTCCCCCTGGGAGCGCTAATTACCTTAGATACAATAGTTGTATCCCCTGGGGAGGACAAAACCTTGTCAAATAATTGTTGAAAAAAGGTATATTTAGGCGAATAGTTCGCTAGAAAAAAAATTAAAATATAGATTAAGAATGAACCTTTTCAATTTCTAGACTAAGCTTTGGGTTGGTTTGTCTCATTCATTGTAATAATTTACTTCCGTAATTGGGACCGTCATTTATCACGCTAATTTCCTTGGCGTACTCCAAATTTCGTTGAAGTTAGCTCAACTCATAATGAAAACGAATAACTATGTCGTTCTTCCGAGTACGTTATCAATTTGCCGTTCCACAAAAAACACCTTTTCCAGTTGCTTTTAGAATCAACTGCAAACTGTTAGGTTCCAAATCTGCAGCAGTTCACGAACGGAAAGAATGTGAACGCGCTGCGTGCACCTAATTGTCTCGCACTCTCATCAGCCCTGCAGTCTCATATACACACACTCGTACAGTCTTGCATCAGCATCGAGCGAAAACGTAAGAACACTTTGTACGCAAATTACGTCTCTCGTTAAACCATCTAGATTTTCTTACTGTTCAGAGCATCAAAAACAGGATCTCAAGTATATATCCAGCACTGCCTATAGGAGCGCGCAAATGCACAATTGATTTTGAAATTACTAACTCAATCTCTATTAAAATTGCAATGGAAACCAAACGTACCTAAAACAATTGAAATAACCCAGTATTGAGCAAACAGTTGCGCTAAACTTCAAACAAGTTCTGTTACGTATCAGGGATCTGTGTGCTGCGCGCGTCAACCGAGACTTGCTACATACATTTACGCGGTTAATCTCAATTGGAAATTTTACACCATTTAACCATTTGAGGGCACGCCAGCATTCGTAAATTACAAAGTTACCAACAAATGACATTAGCGTCTCTGTTCCACTAACCTCTTTAGTTGTCGAGAATCTGTTATGAATAACCAATTTTGTGAATTAAAAATGAGGATTTAGGGAAAAATTTTAATTGTGTGTAATAAATTTTGTGCTTACGGAATAACCAATTTGGTGAATTAAAAAATGACGATTTAGGGAAATTTTAATTGTGTGTAATAAATTTTGTGCTTACTTATAAATCTCAGTAAATCCCAGCAGCACAGGAGGGTCGCTTAAACATGTATGTTTTTATGCCTATATGTTTGTACTCAGCAAATGTTAGGTGGAGCAATAAGAGCTCGAGCGATGTCTGTTTACATTGTGTGTTGTTTCTGGAGGGGTCGATTTTGTGGTGTTAGCAATTTTTTCATTCGGGCGAGCCCTTGGAAACTTTAGACGTTCGGAAAAATGCCTACCCATGCGCAAACAAAGTCGCCTTGTGGTCAAAAATAAATCGAGACACTCAAGCCGAGAGAGGCGGCAAACCAACGGTCGGTTTCGAAGGAGCTGAGCGTGAGAAACAATGAGGCTAAGAAAGAAATAAAGGCGAGCTGCGGTACTACCAATTAGAAAAGAGGTAGGCGGGCGCTTCGAGGTTCCGAAGATTCTTATAGGTCGAATGTGAGAGAGGGGACAACCCTCGAGAAAATACGCGGGGCATCTGAGGAACAAAAGGTAGTTCTGCAGTCAACGCCGGAGCGCGAAGTTTAAGAGATAAAACGCGGGTGTGTTCGCTGTAGCAAACGTGCTCAAAGATATAATGAAAAGTGGTTATTGGATATATTGAAAATTTATACTAAAGGCTACGCTATAATGTAATCCAAAATTCATATATTTTCTCGTTTTTACTTTCAGAGAAGTAAAGAAAAATCCAACCAGCGTGGAAATAATTTAATGTAACATTTAGCTGCAACGTCTCGGGGCGGGTAAGAGAAACACAGGTTCTGAAAAAAATATATATTTGTTAAAATATATATTAGTGAAATTTATTGGCATTCAGTGCTGTAAAAATTGGGATATTTTGAGGGAAAGTAACTAGGGCAATCAGGGATTAACGAGTTATAAATTGCTCTTGCAGGAGGGAGGCCTGTGCATAAGAAGTACTGTGGATAAGGAGCACACAAGATAGGGGAATGCTCGGGAGCTACGAATCTGGCAATTAGCACCAAATTTCCTTGAACTGTGTCTAGGACAGTGATTTGAACTGAAGTTGTGTCGGCTCATGAACGTGAAGGTCGAAGTAATGATCACATCCCGTGCTGCTGGAAGCGCTGAGATATTGTAGGCCTTACTTGTGTTATGTTCGGGAGTGTAAGGAACATGCGGGAAAAGGCTGGCCAGTCGGGAAAATACAGTATAGTTAGGTGATGTAATTGATTTGGCGTATGCTGTTTGATTCCATTGCTTAATTTGCATCACTCCTAATACCATTCATTGTGTGTACGCTCATTGATCTTTGTATGACGTATAGCTGGAAATCATAAATGTTAGCATATTTTTCCCTGTGTATCATGTCCCCCAATATTAGAAGCGATCGATCGTAACACCACGGAGGGTGCTCAGAAAATGCGCTGCGTAAGTGGGTCATCCACCATCGGTGAGTACAGCTCTAATTTTAGTATACAATCATTGTTTTTTGTTCTTAGTGAATGTGTACTTGATACATCCTCTTATTTTTGTGTATTGTGTAATGTCATGGAGGTTTGCCATTCCCTCAACTCCGAGAACCTGATCTTGTTAATGAAATGTTAACAAGAGGAGACGGGCCCTTTTCTCGTGACATCGTTGTGAACTGATACTCCGGAACGAACTGCGAGACGAAGTTTGTTAATAAAAGCCATTAAACTCTTCCAGAAAGTCCATGTTTTAATTCTAAGAATGGGTAAGAACCCAGGAACGTTAAAATTATCATTCTTCAGCAGAATGAGTTGCCTGAAATATTTGACACGAAGTTTTAGAAAACTTGAGAAAAGAAGTAAATTAGGTGAATGAAATAGATTCTGTACGAAGAAATTAACCCCTTTGGAACTTGGCGGCAGAAAATGCAAAAATTTCGAAGAACATACTAGTTTAACTCATTTTTCTCTACTTCTGGCATCGATAAGTTGATATGTTGTGTTCGTTGCAGCCTAGTCAAAGCAATGGAAACACGGTTAAATGCTTCTCTGCTTTGTATTAATTTGTACTGCGAGTGCAACGTAGTCTCCCTCGTCTCGCCCTCCATCCCAAAGTACCACAATGTACACGCTGGAACATGATACGTTTCAGACCGTCGAGAAGGGAAAAATGAACATATAAGTTTCAATAGAAACTTTGATGTTCGAATAACAGTTTGTTTACCAAAGTACAGTAATGATGATTCGAATCCAAAATAAATAGATGGAGATCTATTGTTCTCTCGTCGCAACCTCTCACTTCGATGTTGCTGTTCGAGAAGCGTTTGTCATATCATTGATCTCAACAACACAAGCTCGAAGGTTTGAAAATGGAGTTTCATCAAAGGCGACTGGGAATTGACTTCACTCAGACGAAGCGCTCGATGTTTCATTCAACGTTTTAGCGACATAGAATATTTCCCAGAGAAGCGAATTAAAATAAATCTTACGTGAATTGTATCAGCCGTAGCAGATAGAGACCACCTCCTGAGAGATGTATGCAACCAAGATGGCCAGCAAAATATCCCGACTGTGACGCTCACGACGCTCTCTGGAGCTAAGGAAGGTCGAGGTCTGATGTTCAGTCGCTGTGCTGGACAGAGAAAGTTTACGTCACGAAACTCGCCTCGGTTCCGTCATCCTTGACAGGGTGAGGACATGGGTTAGCGTCAGCTGTTCTAGTTATGAGTATTATTAGAGACACCCTTCCTTGTACGATACTCGCTATCACTCCAGCGCACACGTTGATGCACCTAGAAGTTACTGACACTTGCGCATAGCAAGGTGCTGTTATAGCTACTATTCGGGCGCTATCATCTCTTCGAATTTATATGTACTATTCCACGATAAAGAAAATCTCTCGATAAGGGATAATCTACACCTATATGAAAAAACAAATACTATAAAACTAGCAAGCTTATCTACGGGCTCTCGAATGACTGAAGACGATCTCGTCATAGGAATGATAAAAAGTAATGAAATTTATAACAGTGAAAAACAAACCGTACAGGAAATCCATTAGTTCTACCACTCAACATGCCGTTCTCGCACCAAATCATGAAGGGAGTAATAAAAGGCTGAAAAAGATCGTCCATTACAAAATCCATTCTCAGATTATCTCTAGCAAAATACTTCGCTGATCAGAGTAGTAAATTGCCCTAGTGCAGTGCAAGTACCTCAAGTGCAGGGTGTTCTGAATAATGTACTCACCCTTTGAAGATTACTCATGCATACTCATTTGTTTCAAACACAACTATGTTTTCTTTCATGGGTGAAAAGTATTCGTTCACATGAAAATTTTCTTTTATTATTCAAGAGTACCATCTGTACAAATTTTTGTGCATTTACTGTATAAGAACACATACACTTAATATATGCAAATAAAATTAAATTTTATTGTGGAAATATTAATGCCATTCATTCATTTTTTATATGATAAAGCAGCAAGTACTACTAAAATTTTGATTTTTAAAATTTTAGATTGTCGAAATATTTTAAAGCGACAATCTAGAAAATTCTAACGTTATCAGCACCCACAGTCAACTTAAAAATCTGAACTTTCCGCGATTACTAGTTACACGCATGTTCCAACCACGGCAAGAAGTAAAGAATTCGTTCATTCACAACAAAAATTGTTTGTTACGCTGTGGAAAAATGGAAAGATGTACAGGAAGACCTCGAGTAACCTCGATATTCCCCTTAATACAATTAGTTTATCCATTGTGAAAAGACTAAACACAGTTGGAAACAAAAGAAGCGAGATTAAAACAAATCTAAGTGTTTCGTGTCAAGAGCTGTTGGATGATTTGCGTTTATCCTAAATTAGTACAAAAAAACGAACATTGCCCTAAACAATGTTAGTATCTTACAGCTGCCAAGTCTGTTTCTTGCTTTGAATCCAATAGAGAACTTGTGGCGATATTTGGAAATTCAAATCCGAAAGAGAGCATCAACAAATAACAAGAAGCTGAAGACTATACCAAGAAGAATGGTATAAGATACCTACAAAATGTTTGCAAATCTTCAACTAAGAACTAGAGGAGGGGATTGGTCGGTGTTGAAGTCGGTGAAAGATATACTACGATATTCTACGAAGTATTAAATGAAGGTGATACGATGTTTCTATACGGTATTATTTTTTTAACCCTTTAATTGAAAAAAAGCATTAATTTGTATAAACTCATAATTAATATTGCATGTACTACTTACATGCAACCTTACACACTAAATGTAAAAAAATGTTCTACTAATACTCTTACACGAAAACAAAAATTTTCGTGTGAATGAATATTTCTTTCTCCTCGCTGAACATTTTGACCCATTTTACGCACACCTCAATCATTTAGTGTAATAACAATTGGCGCAGTAGTAAAAATGCAGTGGTACGAACGTAACGTCCGCTTTTAGAGCAGTTTTCCTGCAAGGTAGCAGCCCGTATTACTGCAGTAATTCCGTCAGTCAACTCCAACTCCACTGATTAAAACGAGCCGCAGTAGGCGACTATGCAGTTTTTCCTACAATTGGCCTATAGTGTCTCCAAGCAGTACAGTATGCACTTCTAAGGTGCGCGTATAAGTTCTCATGGCAGTAAATACTATGTAGTAGCTGCATTCGATCTTCGCTGTAACCTGAACTATCGGCGCATTGTATACCACTAAATCGACAAATCGACCATCAGTGTCTCACTGAGCTGATCTGCAGCAAGCGTTTGGCAACACTACGCTGATTTTTAAATGGTGTGGTAAGTCTACCGGGTAAATCTTTTCATGACGTTCTCAATGCAAGCAAGTTATTTTTCACAGGTGCTATATACTCAGAGGAGATAAGTTACAACACCGTCTAGCACGTGCAGCCACGATATCACCTCCACGTAATCTACTACAAAGATATGTAGGATGCAAACAATGAGCCATCGAGAATCTCTCGGCCATCAAATATAAACAAGTAAATAAAACTAACACATTCATGCATCACGAACGAAAGAACCTCGGTGAACAACAGGAAGAGATTGGTCAGTGTTGGAATCAATGAAAGGAAAAGAAAGGAAAGAAAGAAAAACCGTTTATTTCCAATAAAATTTAAACAAATAACGCGTAACACTGCCTGTTAAAATGTATTTACGTTAAGATCCTTGGATGATAAAACACATATGGCTATCGTAATACCCATGTCAATTCTTGAAACATGTTTGAGAGAAAAGCATGAAAGAATGCAATCCCTTTATTGCATTAATCTAAGTTTGATCATGCAACAAGTTATAAAATAAAGGTAATACACCTCGTGTACCAGGGACGCATTGAAGAAAACACTGGTTAGTGCCCACTTACATTTAAATAAGAGCTCAGGAATTCGCGGTATCAGGGTTTGTCATGTATGATGTATATGTTAGGTAGGAGAGCATATTATTATTAAGTATAAAAGTATGATATTAATGTTGCGTATTACATTAATGTTAGGTATGAAAGATACGCTAAATATGCTTAGGTTTAACTTTATGAATATTAGTAATGTACCGATATGTCGGTATCGGCAGTATAGGTCATTTTTACTGGTATCTGTATCGGTATCAGCAAAATCCGGCCGATACTTTACCGATACTTCCCAATAACACGTACTTTATCATAAAAATGAAGGTCATAAATCATGAAAGTAAAAGTATAATCAAATAAAGGGCCTATTCATACCTAGTAAATTAGTTAGCTAACTGTTGAATTACAGCGTTTTATCAGGCCCGCTAACTGAATTTACTACTTTGAATTCCCGATGAGTCACGTACAGTCAGTAAGTGAAAGCTATGTTGCATGAACAGTTAAACACAGTAGCGACATAAAATTATTATACTTTTACAACCAAAAGAGATATATATATAAATATATATATATATATATACATATATAAATATATATATATACATATATAAATATATACATATATAAATATATACATATATAAATATATACATATATAAATATATATATAATATATAATATATAATATATATAGTTTCACCCAATTTTCATTTCTTAAAATATGTGACAGGCTAACAAAAATCAAACAAATTAAATAAAGTTAAAGGTGCATTTAAAGTTTTTGTAAATTTAATATAAAAGTACCTGAGAATTTAATTTTAATTTAACTCGAAAATCCTCAAATACTACGAAGCTAATAATTTTATTTTAATTAAGCATGTAAGTCGACGTACATTACGAATGTGGCTTTTTTTTCTTTTCTCCAAGGTGTTTGAAAAATTCACGAACAACCTTATATTATAGTTGGTTACGTGTTTGCGGATCTCTTCCGTTTCGGAGCCTATCGAATTTTAATATTTTCTTATCGCCAAAGTATGTATTTTGGTGTGAAAAACACGATCACCATTTTTGCTTTGATCTGTTTAGAAAGATTTGTTTCGTGAGTTGATTTTGGAACCATTTTTATTTCGAGAGATAATTTTGGAACTATTTTTTTTTTTAATTCATTTGAGAGATTGTTTTGGTCCACTTCTGGGACCAGTTGCTGTTATAGCTAGTCTACATTACGTTGCAATACGATTAGAAACACTTATCTATTGAATGGATTTCATTTTGTTATTTTTTCTCAACAATATTGTTAACGTAGCAAGAGCAGTTTTATTAGTCTTAATCGAAAACTTTGTCAATATTGTTCTATGATTAGATATATTAGTAAATAATTTTATTAAAACACCCATGTAGGGCTTATAATGGTTTTATATTAATATAATTGTAAAAGTATCGATATCGGTTGCAATATCGGTCAAAGTATCGGTCAAAGTATCGGTATTTCCAAGTATCAGAATATCGGTATCGGCCAAAAAATGGATTTCGGTACCGGTCAAAAAAATGGGTATCGGTACCGGTCAAAAAAATGGTATTGGTACATCACTAATGAATAAACATCATTCAAGAATAATCTAGAAATATTTATTTTAAAAAATGGAAAAGGCAGATTCTCGAGATGCAAGGAGCACTTGTTACGATGAAAGATCTACTCGAGATGAGTTCATCCACTCACAGTTCGTACTCAACGCGCATTAACGATATAAATGAAAGAAGTTATTCATGAGGACTATTGCAGCAACGTCATCTTCAAAGAGACTGTTTTCGGGATGGTTATCACATGTTTTGATAAGCAAATATGTATAAGAGAAGCTTATCTCTTTGCGTTCCTGCCAGCGTAACATGCCAAGAAATAACGATAGTAAAAAAATACATTCATGAGAATATAAGTTAACTTTTCAAACAGGACCATATCGAAAACTTGGGAAAATCACTCGTGATCACATTTAAAAGTAGACCGTAGTTGAATCTATTGGTAGTAACATACATAGTTGAACGATGTTATAAAATTTTGTTACAGCTCATGTATTGGTCGATATCTGGAGGCGCTCGAGTGATATCCTCAACGAAGACTGGAGCTCATAGAAACCATTCGTCCTTCCATTCGCAGGAGACAAAACTAAGAAGGGGTCTTTAGTTTAGGGTCCCACCAAACTAGGATATACAATTTAGCGTCACAGAAAAAGCTCGAGTAAATCACTAGCCGAGCTTTTTTCTAATTAGTAAATCATTAGGGCGTCAAAACAGACGCACTACGTCGCCAAGCCCACACAGTTTTTACTTTCAAGTTTACTCGACCAAATCCCCGACGTAGCAGTCACTGCTATCCAGCACGTGAATATTTATAGAGTGGTAATCATGAAACGGTACCACTGGTGTAATGTCTTCACTATAATTTCACTTTCAGATTTTATTCAATTTCCAAACAGTCTAACGCGGATTCCGTAATACCTTTCGATTAACTTTTTATTACTCTGTAAAGATTTGATTAGATAAGTTAGTTCAAGCCCCCTTAAACACAACGTAAGTGTTCCCACGAGAAGAAAGATGTTTATTATTCCTTCAAGGGAACGGAGCGCCTACGCACGGGTGTGTTCCCACACCCATGTTATAGAAATATCAAGATTGAAATTAAGTTCATGAAACCAGTTGAAAGTTGAAAAAGAAAGTAATAGGAGCTGGAAAAAGGACACCAATGAGCCATAGAAGAACAGAATCGGTGACCGAACAATCAAGACTATTTCATTTCAACAAATGAAAGCCTAACCTTACCTTCAACTCGGGACCTTGTATCTTCTGGGAGTGCTAATTCTCATGTATGTAATATTTGCACTTCAATTAGGAGATAGACGCAAGAATTTACGTTTTTTACTGGTGTATTCCAACGTCCAATTTACCAAACCACCAATAGTTCAGGGAAAATTTTTCACTGATAAATGTTGTCAGTACCCTGAAATATCAATACATTGCCCCAGCGTGGGTCTTTCCAGCTCGAGCAAGTACCTAATTTTTTATTTTAAATTAAAAATATATACTTTTTTAAAAAATGTTCGCTTAGCGAGACAAATTTCGATCCAATGAATGTTTTTAACTTTCAAAAATCAAATTCTGGCCCATGAAACATGTCCGGAAAAAAAAGATAAATAAAAAATTATTAAATCTGTAGCACGGACCATATGGCTTGAACTTGGAGAAAATCAAAACTGATTTCTAAAAAATAATTTTATGCATATTAAGGATAAAAAGGAAAACCAATGTGGCTAAGAATATCATGATGAAAAACAAACGTTTCGGACTATAAAAAATCCATCTTCAGTGTTCTGAAATGCAATAAATCGAAGTATTAAAACATCGTAACTATGAATCTTCTGAATAAATCGGATGTAAGATAATGAAATTTAAAAGACATGATAAAACAAAACTATACAAAATTTTTAACAAACAATGGAAAGTTTCACCGCCGTATCACACTCATTTATTGACGGACGGTTAGAATTGATATACATTTTAAAAAACCGTGAAACTTTCCATTGTTTGTTAAAAATTTTGCACAGTTTTGTTTTATCATATCTTTTAAATTTCATTATCTTACATTCGATTTATTCAGAAGATTTATAGTTACAATGTTTTAACACTTCGATTTATTGCATTTCAGAACACTGAAGATGGATTTTTTATAGTCCGAAACGTTTGTTTTTTATTATGATATTCTTAGCCACGTTGGTTTTCCTTTTTATCCTTAAAGTGAGATTTCACAGAAATCAATCTATTTCATTTACAATTTTATGCATATTATTAACTCCCCTAATTTTGTTACTTACTTCAAAATATTACTCTACTAGTTAAATTACTTTAAATTCCTGTCGGTTGCCCGTAACTGGGAGCCCTAGACATCTTGATACAGGAGTTCCCTCAGTAGACAAGTTAAATATTAGCTTTTTCTAACTAACTGAATTACTTGTTAATCCGCAATGTCTGTAAAGAAATATTTACAGTTTGATTTTAACCGTGAAGACTAACTCATTATTTTCAACAAAACCTTTTAAAAAGGTCTTGTTTACTGTTACTAATTCCCTCGCCATTTGTCCAGACTTGATGTCATGGGTGGCAAAAATATCAACAGATTGTCAAATTCTTACGTACAAAGAAACAACTTTTTATAAAAAGTTACACTTGAATTTTCCATGGATAAAGTTCTCAAGAACGCCCTCATTTACGTTATGAATTATTTCTTATGAAGAAATGTTGCGCAGTAGTTTTAGGTCATTAATTTTTGAGAAGTAAGAAAGAATAACATCTAAGTATTTGACAAGTTGCATAGGAATGTTTTCAATGAATTTTAACCGAGTTTTTACGTAATAGAAGGAATTCACTTGAGCCACAAATGAAATTCAAAGCAGTACCCGACACTAGCTAGACAATCTCAAGTTCATGGAGCTCAACCATACACAGATTTTAGTTCTAAATAGTTTCGTACAAGGATACATTCATGCGAATTAATGCGATTCTTAATGCCTTAACGATGTCTGGACAAGCTGTGAAGGCGTTCCGCTGCAAGCAACAAGTTATCTGCAAGAAGCGCAATGACCGATTTAGGTGTGCTTCATACATATCATGCAATAAGTGTGCGTCCTAGCATAAGGTTTCATCTTTTCAAAACCAACTTAAAGTAGAAGCTTGTCTCTTACGAGTATATTCAACGAGTACGAGTATATTCAACCTAATTTGAATACTCACGACTCAAAATAAAAACGAATTGAGCAATAAATTTTTGCAAATAAGAAAGATTTTTGGCTGTTTCAGTGACTATGTGTAGCAGCAGCAGCAGCAGCAGCATGCCGCCAGTCATACGTCAAAATAGATAGCAATTTTAACAGCGCCTGAGCGGTAACACGTCGATGCCGTGTATGATAATATATTTCTCTTCCGGTTTTGCACATCACTATCGAACCCACGGATCCATTTCAAACGCATCGTGTTTTACCAGGGACATGGGCTAATTTTTTTTCTCCACTCATTTCAGAAATACTTTTGTCAGTAATAAATGTCAATATTTAGAAGTACCTTACGCATTTACACAGCTGAACAAATCAACCAAAAAGTTCGTCAAGAAAAAATGAACTTGAAGATTTTCTCGGGTTTGTTGAACGTGAACTTCCTCACAATAAGTTTAATACAATTTGGCATTTCCGGAGTTTACCTCCCCAACGCATCATTTTTTTAATTATAGTGCAATTTTTATGAAACTAGTACAGTATTTGTAAAATTGAATTTGGAACACATTTTATTATTTATAATTTTCTGATTTTCTTCTTCATTTTTCAGCTAAAGAAACATGTTCGTTGGTACATAAAATGATATTGAGCATTTATTGATTAGTGAAGTGTCGCTATTAGCGCATTTGCAGTATTACAATTTGATTCTGACTAATGTGAATTGTGTAAAATGTGGCTCCCTCATTCAATTTAATGCTTCGGCTTTAAAATTTCGTTGTCCCAAATCTTTCCTTAGACGGAAGTGCAATACTTTTGTTTCTGCAAGGAGGAAGAGCTTACATTCATACAGTTGTTGATTGGCTTAATTTCATTAGGGTGGTTTTCGTTGTTTTTGCTACCTTTTCGTCTAATAAAATCAGAGGAAAAAAAAGTGATTGAAATAGACGAATATGGTGTTTTCAAATATGGTCCGATACTTTTCAAACTTGCACACTTTCTACAAAATTAAATTTACAACGCATTACATTCCTCGTTTCTTTTCAAGTTTTCCAGATATTTTCCGAAAAAATCGTGGGGTAGGTAAGCTCCAGAAATCTCTAAAATTCATTAAAAAATATGGTAAAAATTACAAAAAAAATGTGTACCCAGTTAGAGGGCAAATTTTATCACATCTTATGAACTAACGAGTACAAAATTTAAGGATTTTTCACTATGACATTTTGGGATCGATGTAAAAATAGAGCATGTTTTCTAGAATAAAGCATTGCATTTTCCGAGGTTGAAAACTTACAAGTTTCTTGTTAGGTAAACTCATATCATGAAACAGTATATCAAGGAAAACAAAGCCAACTAACTAGAGCAAACAATAAATCCCGTTAAAGCTAATGAGCTAATGTGTTCTTACTCAAACCATAGCCATGACCCTGTTAGCTTAACACGTTAGTTGCGATGGGTTAAACTGAAGTTCAATATTCAACTTAATTTTAAAGTCAAAAGTGATAAGCAAATTTGTAAATATCAAACATTCACTGGGCCTGTTAAATACCATTAATTCAGAAAAGCTGTTAGAATTTTTCAAAACGACCCATCGATGGGTCTTTTCGCTGCAGGAAAAACCTAACTACGACCCACCGGTGGGTCATACCGCAATGAATGTGTTAAGTAGGGGAAGCCTAATAAAATCACTCACAGCTAAGATACAACATATAAAAATAAAAACACAAGCAGTGGACTCAACATTTCTACAGGTGCTACAAGATCTTTAAAAAATATAAAAAAATTACCCATGCACTTATTCAAAATTCACCTAAACTTCCGTTCAGCTGAGCAATTATTACAGAAATTCAGCCAAGTTCAAGGTCGAATAACGCAAGGAGGGCACAAAATTTGGGCGTCGCGGTTGGCACAAGTTGCCATGCTATTGTTGTGAGGAGGCGCTTTCATCTCCGTATGACGAAATAGTGAAATGAGCACAACGAAAAGAAAACACTCGGCAGGAGATCCTCGTACGTGAGACACACGAGACACTCGTGCAGGGGCTCGATTACAAAACGCACCGGTTTCCCACACGAGAGCGAAAAAGATGAGTCAAGAATATGACGAGCGGACTACAAGCCCGAGCACGTAACTTACTCCTGTCACATGTGTTGCTGATTTTTTTGTGGATAGTCAAGGTTACAGTGAGGAGAGATAGTTCCCACACGGTAGACTGGCGAGGACAGACACTTTTAGCATACGCCTTGAGTGCAGCTCAGGACTCCTACATCTCACCGAGGAATGCTAGGTACCTTTCCCTTACCGGAGATCCTCGAGAAATGTAAAAATGAAAAACCATAATTCAGATCATAACTTTATCCAAAACGGTAGAATTCCTAATTTAAGAACATAGAGGAGGAAGCTTCTTCTATACACTTTTTTCGACAAATGAGTATTTAACGATGTATAGCGGTAGGTTTGGTTTCGTCTTTGATGACGAGCGCGCTGGAAGCGAGACCCAATTGCAGTGTTGCCACACCACGCGATCGATGAATTTCTTTCCGCTTCAAAGTTCAAACACTGGAGTTGCGTTAAGTCATTTACCGCTAAACTAATAAAATACTCATTTCAGACGGAAAGTGCATAGAAGAAAACTTGTTTATTTCGATCTAATTAACTATGATTAGGCATCGAAATTTACAAAATCGATTACTGTTCATTCCTTCAGATTTACCCCGTTATTCTGCTTATTTACGCGTCCGTTTGCTCAATTTTATAAACGACGTTCCGATAGCTTCAAAGTTAAATATCTCGAAAACTAAGCATTTGCGAGCGCAATTTCATTCGTGAGAAACGTCTTCAATTGTAGCATATTACCTATATCAGGCAACGAAATTACTGAAATCGTTGGTAACTTCAAATTTAATGTTGACCTACAATACCTGTATCCCGTTGAGACAGCAACTAATACCCCTTATCTGAGCAATGTAAGATGCATTGATCTGAATGATGACGATTGGTAAGCGAAAATTTGTATTGCAAAGTATGAGAAGAAATAATTTGCCTCAGCTTCAATCGAACACCTGCAAACTTTTCACAAAATTATTTCCGAGTAGCATCTCTAACGCCAAAACTCACCGCCATCTACGACGCAAACGTAAAATTTAGGTGAAGAATCAAACGTTAACTACCATCACGACCTCACTTGACTACCTTACCCTAACACAGTTGCAGCGCGACTGGCGGCCGCTCGACTGCTGAAAGACGGACTGAGTTTGACGGATGTCACGGTATACAGAATGCCATGACGGACGTTAAGTATGGATTCTATCATGTAAATGAAAGTTGGTCTCTGGATAGAGTCTGAATTGAACCGAAAATATAAATCGCTCAAGCCCCAACTCCGTTGTAGAATTGAAGTCTTTTTGTACACCAACGAGGGATTCGTCTACGCTTTTATAATGTTGCCCATAATTTACGTTTGAATCAAATAAGAAATATTTAACGGTTTTCCACCCTCTCAGTCACTGAATTTACAACTGCCGACAAAAACAGACCCCAGTACTAGTTTGGTAAACCAGCGCGAGTTTTGAAACAAAGCAATAATGGTAAACTCCATAAAAAAACATTTCCACTAAACAAGCATCATAACTTCAATAATACGTACTGATTTGGTTCATGCAAGCACCCCTTCACAAAGAACAAAAAAATGAATCATTTGTGTACTAACAACGTTCTTTTACAGTACAGTCTAACTTAAAAGCTACACATGCTGAAAGAAATTGAACAGCATATTATTTCCTTATTCGTTGAAATTTCATAAGAATTAAAATTTTGGGGAAGATTTATTGTACGTGCCCCAATTTTAACCACCAAAAATTTGGGCACATACAATAACTTCAAACCAGTCGCTTTTTCGTCGATTACTCTGAATTTTATTCTGTCTCGCACCCAATTTCAAAACTGAAAATTAGTTTTGTGTTCTCTTCAGTACTCGAGACCTATACAGGCAGACCGGGCTACCGATTTCTTCGCTTGTTAGCTTCCATTCCTAGTAAAAGCTGTTTAATTAAATGTTCAACAAATAAGTGGCGAACTATAAAATATATCTGTGGATTAAAGCAGAAAAATATACGTTTCATCGTCGAAAAACTATATACATCCTATTCTCCAACAGGCGAAATGCATTTCTCCCCCTCATCAACAGCGGAGGTGATTATACGTATTGTAGAAGTTATTTCATTCCATTTTCCTGACATCCCAAAATTCATGTAAATTTTTGCATAAAAATTGATTAAAAAAATAACTCGCAAAGAGCATATTTTGTATTTAATTATTGAAACCAACGAGTTATTGAAATTTTCAATTGAGTAAAATATGACTTACCTGAAGAAGCTCTGAAAATACTGTGCGGAATTAAATCAATAATCCATCCATTTATTTAATGTGTAATGGAAGCCTGGTATGGGAATGACAGAAGTAAAATGTACATTTTACACTACAATAGAGAACCATTGGAGCAACAAGAAACTTGAAAAAAATTGCCCATACGAATGATTTATTCAAATACCTAAAAATACCTCAGCTGTCTAATCTATATCAACTTTCCCTGCTTGATTTCACGTGAATAGATTTAAATTGTGAAGGGCGATAAAGATCACGGGGTGTTGCTTAAGTGCGAGGTCTACCACACCATAGCATGAGATCTACCTCTTGCTAGTACTATAGCGTGAGGTGAGGTTAGGTTAGGTTACCAATGAATATTACAATTTTCATACATTTAACTTAGCGATAAACAATTAATTTGTACATCTCAAACTGCACCTGGGTAGGCAATACAAGGCGGTAGGCCTCACGCTAAAGTAACACCGCCCCTATTACTATTAGTATTTTCTCACACTTACCGTCATGGTCTTTTAACTAGAAACCGAAAAAATTCATTCTCCCTCATTAAAACAAATCATTTCCATTTCATTGGAATTAAGGCTTGGAACTCAACGACTCCAGTATCAGAGGGAAGCCATGATATTAAAAAAATTCAATGTTACTTCTTAATTTAAGTATTGATGAATCTTGCTGCTGAGAAAAAGCTGTTTCCGTATTATTACACGGTTCAGAATGATAGGCCTATCATTCTGAAATAAAACCAATCCTAACCGTATTCTTGATAAATGCAGTTCTTTCTTGTATTATTCGATAGTATGGTAAATTAAATTAATGTTTTTCATTCTTTCCCGATTAATCACTATTCTATCAATCATGAACAGAGTCAAGATCAGTCAAGTGATCTCAGTTATTTGAAACCTTAGCGTAGTGTAAGGTTTCCATTGGACTTCCTAGGCTGAACTTAGTCGAGCGAACAACTACATAGTTTTATCACAATCAGTCCATTGCAATTATTTTAAGTAATGATTTAATTGATATATAACTCGAGAAATTGTACAAATTATCCTAAAGTTTCCCTATTGATGATGGGTACACACACACACGCACACAATATTTTTAAACGAACACTGCATTCAAAAGTACTTCCAGTTTTGAACCGTGGGCAAGAAAATAAGCAGCTTAGTTTCGAACTTTCTTTTACAAATTGTTCATGTGTCAAATTTTTTATAATATCCGTAGAATGTTCGACTTATAGAATTCAGGTACAAATGTTCATATTAGAATGGCTTAATAGCCTTCTTCAGAACTACATAAGTTTTACCAGAATAGCACGGTCGGAATTTTTTATTTGAAGATAATAGTCAAACACTTTTTCTCTGACAGCAACTCAGGCTCGTGCATGCCAGTTTAAGATCTAATAATTCAATTAACACCGCAAAATAATTTATGTGATCATACTCCAATCATTATTATTAAAATAGTTTTTGTATATTTATCTTACATATTTCCTCTAAAAATATAGAAATTATGAAAACTAAATGATGTTAAGTGGATACGATAGGTGAAAGCCTCAAAGGCTTCTGCGTCTGACGTAGCCTAATCAACAGCATCCCCTGCTGAGGACGCAAGTCAGCATCGCTTAAAATAGACGAACGTAACTAACTTGAACCTATTACTTTTCCTACGCCCCCAGAGAAGACTTTATTCCAGTAGTAATTGCTTTCACTAAATATTAAAAGTAAAAAAAAACGGATTTGGGAATCGAAAAGGCTTATCCGATCTATGAAGGAAAATGCGCGAAACATCGTGCGTTTGAAGTACAGTAATATTTGGTAAATGTTGAGGACTTGACCATAATCGATTTTCCACTCTTTGATCAATAAAGATTGTTGATGAGACCAAAATAAACAAGTTTTATTCAATGCACTTTCCGGCGGAAATAAGTATTTTAAAAGTTATGGCATTAAATGAGTTACCGTAACTCCAGTGTTTGAGGCGAGGAAAAATACACCGCGCGGTCCGACGTGAAAGTAAACAGGCGTTCCCGCGCGCCAACCAAGCCGACGAAGAGCAAACCCCCTATTACAAACGTAAAGAGGTTGGGTCGTGAGGGGTAGCAACAGTTCTTTTAGTGAAAACAATAAAACTAAAAGAACTGTGGCTACCCCTCACGACCCAACCTCTTTACGTTTGTAATAGGGTGATGCACACTGGAGTTCCGGTAACTCATTTAACGCCATAACTTTTAAAATACTCATTTCCGCCGGAAAGTGCATTGAAGAAAACTTGTTTCTTTTGGTCTCATCAACAATCTTTATTGATCAAAGAGTGGAAAATCGATTATGGTCAAGTCCTCAACATTTACCTAATATTTAGTTTTTAAGTACAACAATTGTTAAGTATAGCAATGCAACCACTAAAACAACGCCGCTGTGTTAGAAAGCTTCGTTGCGAAGAGTTTTGACGTACAAATCATGGTGTGTGAACCTGCTGCACATTAACAGCTCATCAAGGTGCGAAATTCAACGTAGAAAATTATGGGCTGTCAAATATTCAACCTAATTCATCTATAAGATCTACACTCCACTCGTGAGCGTATACTAAATAAAAAGTTATTACGATTACGTTAGTATCGCTCAAACCATAATTCTATTCTCACGATTCCACGCCATGGGGTAGAAAATCTAGAGCGTAACTGAAGATCACTCGAATTTTTTCACACAACTTTTAACATCAGGATTCAGGACATCTTTTGGTGCAGGTTTAAGCAAACTGCATGTGGGCTCTTCAACCGCTTTAATTTATGTATTTGTATTAGAATACGTTGAGCCATATATCATGCCGTGTACACACAAATCTAACGAGGCAAACCTCTTCAAGTTAAGTAATCATTAAAAAATTATTCAAACTCATGAAATATAAGAAGAATAAATAAAGTTTTCAGAATTATACATTTCGAACTCTCGCCTTTGCAATCATTCATTGGATACATCTAAAAAATGTCTCGGATAAAACCTATACACAACCTACATGCATTGCATATTTTAGTCATACATGTTAGCTTTGCTCTCCTTTTATTTTTCCGGCAAAGATTTCTGTAGAAACAAGCGAACGTACAAGAAGTATACTCTTTTAGTAACTAAGGTAGAGAATACTTTTTCAATATTCTTCAGTTGCGCAGTTGAAAAATTAATTTCTTTGCTATCTTCTAAATAGATAGGTAGTTAGAAGCTCCCTGGACTTCGAACGGACATTCGATTTATACACAAAACAATAATCCAAGTTTATGAAGAATGATGTGTATATTGTAGAATGAATGAGCAAGCATTAAATACGTGAACTCCACCGAAATTATTAAAATTAATAGTGTGTAACATCTGAATAATGAATGACATTTCAACATAAAACTTGCAGCCTTACAAGATCGTAAGAAATATGTGCAGTACACCGATTCTTAAAAAAAAATAAAGGAAAGCTGTTCAAAAAATGAAGTTCTTCAATTATTGATCAGAACAGATATTGTTCCCAAAACGTTTTATCCACGTCAAAATGCTTCCACAAGCCGCCCTGTTAACGACCACAACACTTTCAGTGCTACTACAATTGACTTAACGCCACGACTGCCGGTGCACAACTGACTCCAAGTCTCCAACGGTCCTACTCCAACCTTCTAGTCGACATGTTTAGATACTGAGGCTGCAGAGTGCAGTCTTGAGAAGTTGACCGCCGCTCTGGCCGCAAAATACATTGCGACTTGCACCATGGTTGCGCTCGGCTCTAAAACTCAAGAAGGGCGGGAAGGTTAGGTTCGGTCACGTTCGAACGCTGAGGTAATTTTTCATAAAACAGCTCACGTTCAAACATTATGTCATTTCCATAATCGTAAAGCACAACTTCATCTTTACTGTGGTATCATCGTAGGAAAAGTAGTGGGATATATCTGCCAATAAAAATAATTAAGTCGATTTCGACACCAGAAGCACATTACGTTGGAAATATAACTCGGAGTAACATTAAAACCAACCACCCTAGAGTATCTATGACTAGCATTGATTCACCTCCTCTGTTGTGTTATACCTGTAATATTTTTCATGAGGAAACAACTTTGCGAAAGTAGCAGTGCACTTCAATAGCAGAAAAAACACAACTACCTCCGTTTCAAACAAGGCATGAAAGTTGATTTCTTTTGGCATTTCAAAACCGGCGTGCCAAATTGCGACCAGTCGCGCGAACGGAAACTCGAACGCACTCTTTCTCCCTAAAAACAGGGTAAAGAAGACCGGCAGGCGGCAGCAGAGGGACTTCATAACGCCGTTAGGTACAGAATTTCTGGAGATTTCTTGAGTTCACCTCGTGCGACTTTACACTTAAGTTTACCCACTCGTAACTTTTGAACGAATGCACCCATCGACTTAAAATTACTCTCAAATGAAAGAGTGAAACATTTCCAGTAGTACGGTGTCCTACACATGACCACGGCCTCAACGGTTTTCGAAAAAATAGAGAAATTCTGCGTGGAGCCTATCCGACTCGCGCGCCCCCAGAAAACTTAAGTTTACCCACTCGTAACTTTCGAACGGATGCACCCATCGACTTAAAATTACTCTCAAATGAAAGAGTGAAACATTTCCAGTAGTACGGTGTCCTACACATGACCACGGCCTCAACGGTTTTCGAAAAAATAGAGAAATTCTGCGTGGAGCCTATCCGACTCGCGCGCCCTCAGAAAACTTAAGTTTACCCACTCGTAACTTTTGAACGGATGCACCCATCGACTTAAAATTACTCTCAAATGAAAGAGTGAAACATTTCCAGTAGTACGGTGTCCTACACATGACCACGGCCTCAACGGTTTTCGGAAAAATAGAGAAATTCTGCGTGGAGCCTATCCGACTCGCGCGCCCTCAGAAAACTTAAGTTTACCCACTCGTAACTTTCGAACGGATGCACCCATCGACTTAAAATTACTCTCAAATGAAAGAGTGAAACATTTCCAGTAGTACGGTGTCCTACACATGACCACGGCCTCAACGGTTTTCGAAAAAATAGAGAAATTCTGCGTGGAGCCTTTCCGACTCGCGCGCCCTCAGAAAACTTAAGTTTACCCACTCGTAACTTTTGAACGGATGCACCCATCGACTTAAAATTACTCTCAAATGAAAGAGTGAAACATTTACAGTAGTACGGTGTCCTACACATGACCACGGCCTCAACGGTTTTCGAAAAAATAGAGAAATTCTGCGTGGAGCCTATCCGACTCGCGCGCCCTCAGAAAACTTAAGTTTACCCACTCGTAACTTTCGAACGGATGCACCCATCGACTTAAAATTACTCTCAAATGAAAGAGTGAAACATTTCCAGTAGTACGGTGTCCTACACATGACCACGGCCTCAACGGTTTTCGAAAAAATAGAGAAATTCTGCGTGGAGCCTATCCGACTCGCGCGCCCTCAGAAAACTTAAGTTTACCCACTCGTAACTTTTGAACGGATGCACCCATCGACTTAAAATTACTCTCAAATGAAAGAGTGAAACATTTCCAGTAGTACGGTGTCCTACACATGACCACGGCCTCAACGGTTTTCGAAAAAATAGAGAAATTCTGCGTGGAGCCTATCCGACTCGCGCGCCCTCAGAAAACTTAAGTTTACCCACTCGTAACTTTCGAACGGATGCACCCATCGACTTAAAATTACTCTCAAATGAAAGAGTGAAACATTTCCAGTAGTACGGTGTCCTACACATGACCACGGCCTCAACGGTTTTCGAAAAAATAGAGAAATTCTGCGTGGAGCCTATCCGACTCGCGCGCCCTCAGAAAACTTAAGTTTACCCACTCGTAACTTTTGAACGGATGCACCCATCGACTTAAAATTACTCTCAAATGAAAGAGTGAAACATTTCCAGTAGTACGGTGTCCTACACATGACCACGGCCTCAACGGTTTTCGAAAAAATAGAGAAATTCTGCGTGGAGCCTATCCGACTCGCGCGCCCTCAGAAAACTTAAGTTTACCCACTCGTAACTTTCGAACGGATGCACCCATCGACTTAAAATTACTCTCAAATGAAAGAGTGAAACATTTCCAGTAGTACGGTGTCCTACACATGACCACGGCCTCAACGGTTTTCGAAAAAATAGAGAAATTCTGCGTGGAGCCTATCCGACTCGCGCGCCCTCAGAAAACTTAAGTTTACCCACTCGTAACTTTCGAACGGATGCACCCATCGACTTAAAATTACTCTCAAATGAAAGAGTGAAACATTTCCAGTAGTACGGTGTCCTACACATGACCACGGCCTCAACGGTTTTCGAAAAAATAGAGAAATTCTGCGTGGAGCCTATCCGACTCGCGCGCCCTCAGAAAACTTAAGTTTACCCACTCGTAACTTTCGAACGGATGCACCCATCGACTTAAAATTACTCTCAAATGAAAGAGTGAAACATTTCCAGTAGTACGGTGTCCTACACATGACCACGGCCTCAACGGTTTTCGAATAAATAGAGAAATTCTGCGTGGAGCCTATCCGACTCGTGCGCCCTCAGAAAACTTAAGTTTACCCACTCGTAACTTTTGAACGGATGCACCCATCGACTTAAAATTACTCTCAAATGAAAGAGTGAAACATTTCCAGTAGTACGGTGTCCTACACATGACCACGGCCTCAACGGTTTTCGAAAAAATAGAGAAATTCTGCGTTGAGCCTATCCGACTCGCGCGCCCTCAGAAAACTTAAGTTTACCCGTTCGTAACTTTCGAACGGATGCACCCATCGACTTAAAATTACTCTCAAATGAAAGAGTGAAACATTTCCAGTAGTACGGTGTCCTACACATGACCACGGCCTCAACGGTTTTCGAAAAAATAGAGAAATTTTGCGTTGAGCCTATCCGACTCGCGCGCCCTCAGAAAACTTAAGTTTACCCACTCGTAACTTTCGAACGGATGCACCCATCGACTTAAAATTACTCTCAAATGAAAGAGTGAAACATTTCCAGTAGTACGGTGTCCTACACATGACCACGGCCTCAACGGTTTTCGAAAAAATAGAGAAATTCTGCGTTGAGCCTATCCGACTCGC
This sequence comes from Morinoia aosen, assembly GCA_030386875.1. NCBI lineage: Eukaryota > Metazoa > Arthropoda > Malacostraca > Amphipoda > Talitridae > Morinoia > Morinoia aosen. Next base: position 11,870,483 of record CM059561.1, read on the forward strand.
GCGCCCTCAGAAAACTTAAGTTTACCGACTCGTATCTCGCGCGTTGTCAAAACATCCTATCCTAAGAATTCGAAATAATAATATCCTCAACTTCACTTACAATGAACAGACCCTTTCATGACAAAAGAAGGCATGGGAAATTGAAAACAAATAAAATTAACCTCAGAGTCATATCATTTTCTATATCAATATTTCCCGAGAATAAAAGCTTACGTTTTTTCTATTCTATCGAGCTATATTTTGATCGCTATTCAAGCCTTTTTAATGGTTATTTAATTTTTCCTGTGCTTATGCACTATCGTTAAACCCTAGAAAACCTATAACATAATTTCTACTTCTTTTTCAAGAATTTGTTGAACCCTGAACGCATTGTTTGTTTCTCCTCGCGGTTACTGTGTCGATATAAGTTGTGTAACCTTGTTTTTTCTTTTGTTTTCATTTTATTTGAAAGTTAAACCAATCAAATGGTCTTTCACAAAATTGGTTTGGTTTTTATATTTTCCAAAATTAGATTGAATGACTATTACGAGAAAATATTTATGATAAAGTAATTTATGGCAGTGCATAACAAATCATTATTGACTGCCTGTTTTTTTCATGTCTTTGAATCAGGTGATTTAGGCGTTTATGCATATGCATCCGCTACGATTTTTGTGTTTCGTTTTCCGCACAGGCTAATACGTTTCTTTTATTTACGTCATTCTTAACGTAACTGTTTCGCTACCTCCACGCCTTATTTGAGGATGTATGCTCAGGTATTTTTGGGGTACTTTTTCCAACATTTATTTCACTTCAACAGCCGTTTACGATGCGTCTAGTTCAATATTGACGGGTTTTTGCATTTGTTATTACAAATTAATAGCTTTACGTAAGAAAATTTGGCCATTGTATTGTTTTTTAAAGAGTCAAATTGATGGATGAATGAAATAAAAAATTTCTGAACGTTTCAAGAATACATTCTTAGGAGGGAGAACCATGCTTTGAACCGCAAATTTTTACGAACCGCAAATTTTTACTGGCTCACTCGCCGTATGTATAAAACTGCCGAATTAATTTGTATGTTTTGAATAAATTTAGTTCAAATTCTACTCTAAGCACTTTAATGTACTATTCAATCTTTCTCACAGCCCAATGTCTAGATCCATCGTATCAGCATTTTGGAGATACAGATTTTTCAGTTTAACGTTTGCATTGGTATGGGTAAGTTTCGTTGAAGTTTTTAACTTTTAAGAAACAACGGATGGGTTACAGATTTCAGTTTTCGCATATGAAACTGTACAACTTATATTGGAAAGAAACAATTCTGTTCTTTACTTCATATTTAAAATGAGACTCTTAATCTGACTCAAAACAAATGTTTGTGAGTAGACGGCGTCTAGCTGTCCACTTTGCTGACACTACAAATGTCTGCTGACCAAGCCCCGAAATGTTTTTGAGACTCAGAGGCCTGCTCTCGGTTTGTTTTGAGATCCCTCCTGCATTTGCGCTTTGGATTACGATGTCTTCTTGCTCCATGCAATGGCATGCATACTGCGTTAGTTTTATGACTAGCGTTGTGGTGTCAGGTTGTCCTTTCCATTAGTGACAGCAGATCATCATCTAAAATTTGACTCATCAAAGATCAAAACTTGTGGGTATTAAGTAAATAGAAAAGTGTTCCTTGACATTTTGTGAATTATTTCTTTTCTAAAAATGGAGAGTGTTATCGAGCTCATGAAATCGTTTCCCAGCAAGAGCACGGACAGCAAACGAAAACTTTATCGAATTCTGTCTAGAAAGTTAGGAACTCATAGACATGAAAGATCAAGAAATCGTTTCAGGAAACTCGAATTGTCAAGTCCAGCGTTCAACTTCCAAGTGGCCAGAATAGTTAAGGTAAATTTATAAACTTAAATTAGTTTGTGCGAGTGTGACTCCGATTACATTTATGTTATTTTAATTCTTCTCGTGGGCTTTCGGACCGCCATAGCCGTGTGGCTTTCGGACCCGCCTCCGTGCGGGCAAACCCGGGTTCGAGTCCCGGCGGCGCTGGTGGCGATTTTCTCTGTTGGGTATAGGGGTACATAGGGGAAAGTCCTATCTTTAGTTCTCTAAGTGATTAATCATATTAAGCAGCAAGATTTTAAATTATTTTCTCGCTAATATCTTCAAATATATATGTTATGTCCCGGGAATTTCCGGGAAAGTAGGAATTCCCGGACAGGGAAATTTCAGCCAAAAATCATCCCGGATCTCGGGATCCCTGGATGCAAACCCTAGTGGTATCCTACTTTGAATTTTAATGTTTTTGAAGTCCCTGTAACTCGAAAGCTAAGTAGTTTTTGTCATTTTATCCTTCGCAAAAAACGATTTTTTTTACTTCATAGACTTATGGTTGAAATTTGTCCGTACAAAAAAACACCCTTTATAGTGTAGATTATTCTTATACAGTAAAATACAAAGTTCCTGCGCATAATTTTTCTTTCGTTATTACAATATTCAAGTTAGTATTGAAGAAATTCAATTGGTTGGTCTGTCTTTTTTGGTTGGTCTGTCTCCATTTCACGCCCTTGATAGGATAGTTAATGACCGTACCTGTGATACGAGTTTGACCAGTGCACAAGCACATTAATGTTTTAATCGCGTGTACTATTAGGATGGATATATTTGTTTGGCATCCACATCTGGAAGATTTCTATATTGACAATATCGAATCCCTTCATTTATGACGGGATTACCCAGGTGTCTTCTGAGTAGGCAAAGTAGGCAGCGCCTACCCTGCGAAGCATAGATCAGAATCAAATAAGTATGCACCAATTCAACGAAATTACAATGGTTGATTCAATTACCATGCTCCAAATCGCAAAATTATGATATACATGGAGATGAGGTAGGCTAAATTTGCACACTGCCTTTCTTACCTGCATCTCCACTATGCAGGGTAACAAGAAAAGAATAAAGAAAAGAAAAACCGTATATTTCCAAAAAGGTTGGCATATGAGATACATGACAAACATATTGTATTTTAAAAATTTCTTAATAGAAGACGGCATTAGACAAACGTACTATACGAGGAGTACTAATAGACAGACTATACGTAGTCTTGTAATAGACAAACCATACGAGGTGTACTAATAGACAAACTATGCGAGGCGCACAAATAGGTAAGCCTTACTAGGCGTACTAATTAATAGACACGCCAGACGTGGCTTGCAAAATAGATTAACCCTGCCATGGGCTATTTAATTCAAAAATATCATTTCACGGATATTTTATGTCCCAAGAGATGGCTGACAACTTATATATATTTTGAAATACTACTAGAGAATTCTTCGGAATTCCTAAATGATTTTTTGAACCAAAAGTAAAAAAAGACAAAAAACGCTATACCGAAGCTGCTCGAAACACACCGTTGTAAATGACTATCAAGTATTGAGAAAAAGTTAGTCACAAAGTAATTTCTAAAGCACATCACGCAACACAACACGCACATCTAGAGAAGAGACGCGTAAAAAAACTTACACACAAAATGAAAATCATGGCTTGTTCAGCATACGTACAGAGAGCTGATAATTTTTCACGATTTTTCACGAGCGCTATTTAATTTGTCTGCCCATATTCTTCATTTGTTCTATTCAGAAACGCGTAAACAGACTTACACGCAAAAATGAAACTCTTGGCTTGTTCAGCATACGGACATAGGGATAAATTTTTCACGAGCGCTTTATTTCATTTGTGTGTTGATACTCTTAATTTTTTCTATTCACAGAAATGCCCTTCGGGGTCGTGGTGGATCTATTTATGAATCCTCAAGCAAGCGCAATCAATTTATTTATTTCTGAAATTTGGTTCAGTGTTAACTGATCGCAGAGCTTTAGGTAAAATTTAATGTGTCTTGAGGTTTTGCTGTTACGCTAAAAATAGAAATAGAAACATATATATGCATATGTGTGTGTATATATAAATCAGCGAACGTGTACATGTGCACACAGATACATAGACATTCATATTTGCGTGCGCACACATGCAAACACATGCACACACGTACACACACACATTCATATATATATATATATATACACGTATTGAAAATGAATAAAAGAAAAATAAAAATATTAATAAACATAAAAAACAATCTTGCTCTTGCTACATGTAAATTGACAGTCAAGCTTTGTGTAATCGTAAGAAAAAACCCGAGGAAAAATAAGAAATATGATAAAAGACTTCGAAAAACGGATAAATGAAATGCTTTCTAATTTCCTCATAGAAATTTCCAAGAAAACTCAGGTTAGAGTCAAGGAACAACACAACAGCAAAGAAAACATCTCGGGGTTCACATTTATCGGTATTCTCTTCAGCATTATACGGACATGTGTACATGGGATAAAATGGAGTAACATTGTGGCCGGACATCAGATCTGAGTGGCGAATATTTACAAAGTTTGCAACGTATACGTAGATTAAACAATACTTAACAGTGATAATTTCAATTACGGAACTTTAGAGTTTTTTGATTTGAAAGTTCAGTGCTAGTGTGCGCTGAAACAAATGCTTAATTACCCCTTCCCCTAGCTCAGCAGAAATCGATTGAAACATTTTCGAGAATGAGTTTGAAATAGTGAGACAACGTTGGCCATAATTTATTTCATTAAAAAAATAGCACAACCCTCACATCTATAAACCTGTATATTTTTGTACACACAAAACGTATTTCAGAGTCTGTTTGTCATACGGATGTTAAATATGATTACAGAAAGGAGAAAAAAGAAATAAAGATGAGGAAATACTCCTAATTATGGAAAAACGACCTTCAGTCCGCTGCATTGAACTGAATGCGGTGGTGCTCATTCTAGTCGACAGAAATAAGTAAGATGAATATTATAGAATGACTTAGCAATAGTTAATTTAAAAAATTTCTAATTTTCTAACGCAAATTTCATGAAAATTAAAATTGCAGGTAAATGGGAAATTCACACCAAATTGCTGCAGGTCCTATGACAGAGATGCGAAATGACGTGACACATTTACTCTAAATTGTTTGACAGTTTTAGAGTTTTTGATTTGCTGGGGAGCTTGTTCCACAAAAAGCTCCAGAAACTGAGAGAGCTTTTTATCCCGCGTTAGATGAACGGAAATTGACCAAGACATAATTCCTCCGATTTGTTTTTTTGTTTGGGATAATAGATGGAAACAATTTTACCACATCTGCATTACTCTGAGAGAGGTACAGAGAGGAGAACGCTTGTCGAGCTTTTTGGATCATTAATCTGTTCGTTATTCGGCATGATCGTATTCATTGAAATTTCCTTTACATACCACTTTGGCTGCAAAGTTTAGACATTTTTGCATCTCTTCTTGACGGTATTGAGGTAAGTCTCCCCAGACTAGACTGCAGTAGTCCAGACGCGATAAAAGTAAAAACTGAATCACAAATAACCTAGATTTTTCGTCAAGTGTGTTCTTAATGCGATGAAATAACATTAAGGTTCCGTTAATTTTGTTGCACTTTGTTTCTACGTGTGAATTGAAAGTCATATTTTTGTCAAACCAAACACCAAGATTTTTTACCTTATCTACTGGTTCAATTTTATCTTCTAAAAATGTCCGACGCGTCCGACCGACCGACCGACCGACGGACGGACGCGGCTCTTATTATGGTATAGGTAGATTAATTATAATGAAAAATAAACGCTCTAAGCACAAGATTTTAACGATAATATTTTCTATTAGGAAAAGCGTTTTGGAATAAGATAACCTAATATCGAAATACGTACGACTGAAGGAAGTAACTCATGACTTCTGCAAATTAAATGTCAGTTTATTCACATATAGTAATTTCAAGATGCGATAATTAAGTGTTCTTATACTCACTTATGTTCTTTTTTTCTTTTACTTTCAAGCTTAAAGGCGACACAAGCAAAGGACCTCCCACCGGAGGAGTTCGTCTCAATGAATATTTCCACGCATCAGCATCTACGGGGAAGTGCGCTAAGGTGAGTTCTAATCTGTTCCCATTCTGAGTTCTAATCTGTTAATCTGTTGAAGGAATGGTTTCTTCTTTGTGTTGAGCGAAAATTATATGAGACAAAAATTAATACAGAAATCCGACTCAAATGTGCTGAATTCAATGTATCCACTTTTCAGAAACCTATTTGTAATCTTTCATGTTGCTGTCGCTCGGCTAACATCGTCAGTTGTTGTAGCTACTCACCTCTCATTTGTTGTCTCAACATTTGCTCTTTCTACTTTTTCTCTTAATAATATGTTCAACCATTGAAATGGTGATGTTACTTTTATTATCATTTTTATTTTCACTTTCGGGGTCGGTCAGTTCAGTTTTGATAGTACTCAGTTCTGCGCAGGGATGGAAAAAACCCTGAATTTTTAAGAAAAACCCAACCCACGTGGGTTTTTTGGGTTTTTTTTTTTTGGGCTTTATTGGGTTTTTTGTAATGCCTTTTTTTGTTTAAAAGAGTTATTCACATAGCTCCAGTTGCGACTTTTCCAGATTTATTTACACTTATTGAGTAAATATTGTTATTTGATTACTTTATTTCCAACATTATATTACATCATTATATGAATTATTACATTCTATGAACAATATATGAATTAAGTTTGTCCATCACAATTACCACTTACCAATTACGATATGCATAAGGACATAGCTGTGCAGTCTGTAAAGACATAAGATGTGCAAAGAGAATCGCTATGCTTGTCAATTCATAGTAAGTTGTTTCATCAGAAGACAGGCGCAAGTCATGTGAGAGGGAAGCGCCATGCAGATCATAAGTTACCACCACAAGCAACTTGAAGCAAGACAGCTGCACATCACGTAACAGTCATGCTGTTAACAACTTAACATGTGTATTGTGTGAGATGGAGGGCTTAGCAGCGCAAGCCAAGTCAGTCAACCACACTGTTATATGTTACAACATGTAGTGACATGCCAAAATACTTTTTTTTTAAATTTGTCAAAAAAATCACTTTTTGCAGTTCAGGATAGCAACAAACACTAAAACGATCAGAAATAAATGCTCTAACGGATTCCATGATCAAATTTGTTCCAGTGCAGCTTGAATGTTCACCACAGGGCAGTCGTTTATTTACTTTCTTACCCAATGATGGTGGTGGTCGTGTCTTACCCCATCTGACTATAATTGTTAGACTTATTTCCGGCAAAGCTCTCACAGGAGACAGATATTGAAGAGTGGTTGGCTGAGTACAATCCGGAGTTAGTCGGTGCGATTTATTTGTATAAATTGAAGGACTCCAACATCTTCCCAAAACAAATGTTCAACATGAATATCACTAAGACAACGACTCCTTGTTGATTGTGGGATATTCAAGACATGAAACAGCAGAAAATGCAGATTCTTAAAAAAACACTGGCAGAGGGCTTCTGCAAAATTTTAAGCAATCTTCATTCTTGCTTCGCAAATTCAGGATTCGTTGAGAGAATATTCTAAACATTTGGAATTGTGCGGAATAAATTGAGAAATAGATTAGGATCGAAACGCGCACAGAAATTGGTCTCATGATATCGCCACCTCACAAATGATCATGATGTGGATGACAACGATAAAATGGCAGTGGATGTAGAAAGAGAAATAAAGTAGTACTGTAGTAGCGATCTAGTCTAGAAGACAGAGGAAGAATTCAGAAGTCTCTTTACTCTCAAATAGTCAAACTGCATTTGTTTCTTAGTTTTGGTTTTTTACTTTGGAAATGGAACTCATGGAAATATATTAGCCCCTCGAGTTTTTTTTTTGTGATTAGGGTTTTTCTTATTTTATTTCTATAGTGGTATTTTTTCCAATATTTATTGTAATAGTCATGCAAATGCCTTGGACACATTTTTGACAACATAAATATTTAGCTCATTTTGATTCTATAAGCTTGAAAAGAAGTGAAATTCAAATAGCACCAATAAACAGGGTGTCTACTAGGTAATAAAGTAGTAAAAAGTAGTAAAATTTTGAAAGTAGTAAACAAAGTGTTACAAAGTAGTAAAATTTGCCTCAGGGTAGTCAAAAAATTAAGTGGAATAATTCTCTGAAAATTTAAAGTAACGTTACATATATACATAGAGTATAAAGAATTTTTAAATGTATTTTTCCCCTTAGCAGAAATTGGCCTGGATTTATGGGAAATATTCCAGTAGAGGGGTGTAATTTTAGGATTGGAGCACACAAAAAAAAAAGGTTCAAAATTTTTGGAAACTACAGAAAAAACAGTTCACTTTTTCTTCTCATTCCGTTTGATCTGAAAGTTATCTAGTTGTTTTATGATGGAAGGTTCATTTGAGCTATTTTATGATTAACAAATTATTGAGAGAAAACAGTAAAATAGCTTTCGCTTTGATGCGATAATCGAGGTTTCATAAATCGAATAAATATGGATTTAAAAAAGTAATACAAGTGGAGATGCATTGCTGAAAACACTTCTATTAGTGCGCACTTACATTGAGATACAAGCTTAGGAACTCGTGATATCAGGGATTAGTATTGAAAATAAAGTAAGGATTTAAAAATTGTCCATTTATGATTATGAGATCGACATTTAACATCTTTTATTCTTACGTATCAAATATGCATTGTACGATTTCAAGGAAAAATGAAATAGCATCGCTACATATTTTGTTGTGGAAGCATATCAAGTAGCTGTGATTGAAATGTTTGTCAAGTAAAATTATTTATATTTTATGAAGAATTACGATTCTTTTAAATGTAAAACACCTTGTGAACTTCTTCTTTTAAATTTCAAGAATAAATTTCAACAACAAGCCAAAATTTTTAAATAGGAAGTTGTACTTATCACTAAATAACTATTACATTTTATTGGATTTCATCTTTAGTGGATGCAGTTGCCCGTTAAATGTATAGCAAAGTTGGCGTAATTGTTCTTTTTGTGTACTTGATACTCAAAAATTCAAGTATTTTATTCACAAACGTAAGTACAGAAATAAAATTATTCTCAATTAGCTTTTAGAGAGTCCTGCTGCAATTCCAGATGAGTAAGTTGTGAACAGTCCTCTTAATGAATGAAGTCCTCCTAATGAGTAAGTTCTCCTAATGAATAATGTTTAATTACAAGTCATATATTTAGCTGGTAAGGTCTTGATTATCATGAACTTGCTGTAGCCTTCCAATTTTTGTTCTAAGACGAATATGTCAACACTAAAAGTTGTTGCGTCAGGATAGAAACATTGGAATGACGTCGCAGGGACTTCTCCGCAGTTCATTTATATCCATAAAGTGTTTTTCTTTTAAACCTGAGCTTGATTGTGAGCAGTATTATCTTCCTTTGAAAGACGAGTTTATTCTGTCCACTGCGATTTGGGGAAAAAACGATTAACTGTGACTATAAATGTTTTTTCTTTGAAATTCCTTCTTTGTAAAGCTGAAGGTTTTTTTTCAGTAACGTTCATTCATGTCCAAATACAGAAAGAATAATGCTATAAAATTATCTTTTGATACAATGTGTCATCATTTGAATGAGGGTTTAGTTGATTTGAAGTTCTTTTTGGCAGTCATGACGATTCAGTTACCTCCAGGATGTCGTCATAGCATGCAGATACTCCATGTAATCAAAGTTCATTCTTCTACTAAAAGTATATAGGAAAGCTAGATGAAATTTGCATTTTCGTGATTGGTTCCGTAACATAACATGTTCATAACCTCTTTATTATTGATCGCAATTAAGATGCCGATTTAGATTTTGAGGTACCATAGAAATAGTTTACAAAATCATATTTCCGAAGTGCCATAGTGTTTGGTCATAATGAAATTCCTTAATATTCTATCCTGCTGTAAAGGGATCTGAAAATCCCCTGGTATCTACTAGTTTTCAGTCAGTTTATTTTTTCCATATGATGAACTGTTGCCCTCATAGTTGAAAGATGTTAAGACAAGGTCTTCACAAAACTTTTGTTGGAGTTCATTTAGGACTGGGTAGGTACCATAGAAATTTAGGTAACTTTTTTGCAGTAAAGCTTCGGTTGCTCCATTCAGTATTAAGTATTTTAAGTATTAAGAAACTTGGAGCTTCTTTTGAACTTTTGGTATTGCGGATATTATTGACTTAAATTACTCATTATAGGCCTATTACTACCATCTGGACATTTGGACAACATTCATTGTGTTCAAAAAAGGTAGTAATTTTTTGGCCGTTGAAGGGAGTAAAAAGTAGTAACATTTGAAAATGAAAAATCAGTAGTCACCATGATAAAACCCAAAAAAGCCCCAAAAAAAACCCACTATTTAGTGGGTTTTTTAATGTGGGTTTTTTTGGGCTTTTTTGGGTGGGTTTTTTATGTGCCAACCCTGGTTCTGCGTCAGTATTAAATCCCAAAATTATCAATTTATGGATTCACAATTCATTACATCCCTAAATTATCCAGGTGTGGGTGTCAAACAAACACATCCAGCCTAATGGTACCCGTGATTAAAATGTTCTTTTCATTGTGCACTGGTGAAGGTCGATGGGAAAACATCACAAGCCGATGACACATCACTGGCGGATTCTCAAGAGGGATCAGAGGCCAATTCCGAAGATGATGGGGAAGAGGAGAACTCACAGGAAGAATCATCACAAGCCGATGACACATCACTGGCGGATTCTCAAGAGGGATCAGAGGCCAATTCCGAAGATGATGGGGAAGAGGAGAACTCGCAGGAACAAAACGGAAACAAATCACCAGCCGTGTGCTTCGAGGTCGAATATAGCACTGAAGGTATTAATGGAAAAAGTAACGAAGTGCATCAGGCTCAAGATTATGAGGTGTATGAAGCATCTTTCATGCGGGAATGGAAACTTGCGGCGCAGAAAAGAAGTGTCGAAACTAATCTAAATTATTTTTTGGAAAGAAAAATGAATCATTCTTATAAATTGAAGCAAAGATTTAAGGTGGTGATAGATAATTGTAGCCCTAACAACATATTTGAACCAGGACATGAAAAGCACAAGACTCTTCTGAATGACATACGGAACGTGAATAATGATTGCGTTATAAAAGTTTATGAAAGGAAAAAACATCGCAACTCCAGTTTTGCAGGGGATCCACTTTTCAGCTTCCTGATTAAATGCCAAGAGCCATCATGTAAGCTGAAGCAAAAAATTGTTTATTTCCCCGGTCTCGAAGAAAAGGTGAACATATGTACCATTTATTTGTTGGAAAAGACCGAAGCTGATAAGAACCATAAAGTAACTAGGCGACAAGCTGAAAAGGAGGAAAGAAGAGTTATTGGAGAAGCTGTTCTAAGAGATGGACCCTCAAACGTGTACTATGATCAAATTCGACACGCGGCAGTTGGTAAGAATATGAAACCGAAGATTTTCTCTCTGAACAATTTGAAAAAACTTGGGCAGAACGTCAAGAACAATTTTAAAATTTCACAAGATAAAGAGGAGAATCTCCAATTAACCGCTAAGATTCTTCATAACATAGACTCAGCAGAGAACAAAATCATCCCAGGTTTTGTTTCCGAATTCGACCCACTTACGTCAAGGATCGTGCTGCAATCTGAAGGAGAGCTGCGCGAACTAGCTAGATGCCCCAATGTAACTCTTCATTTAGATTCAACAGGTGGTATCATCAAAGGTTCAGAAGGCCGAAACTACTTATATCACGCGGTTGTATACCAGCGCCACAGCGGAGCTCCACAGTTAACAGCAACCTCCATGTTGACAAAACAAAGTTCGGCCAACACCATCGAAGCCATGCTGGCCAGCCTCTTGCACAACTATCGAAAAGTGCACGGAAAAGAGCTCGCGCCGAAGTGCATAGTAGTTGACCACAGCTTTGCTTATCTACACGCAATAGTGTCCTCATTTAAGCTGGGCGATCTGCCTACCTACCTTGACAAGTTGTGGATGCATCCTGAAGAGTCAGAACTAAACTTCCTGAATATAAAATTGTGCAGAGCCCATTTTATGAACAATATCGCACACAACTGCAAAAAATTTTATCCGAATATGAAGCCCAAAGACCGTAGCATAATTAAACAATACTTCGCCGACATGACAGAAGCCTCCTCTAGAGATGAACTGTACTCTGTGTTTCGAAACCTGGCTAAAATAGTACAGAGCCGTTTTCTTGTAGAAGAAATAAAACCTCTTCTTGACCGTGGCTACGTTGGTAGTGAATGTGACATTGTTGAGTCGACCAACGCATTGGTGGTTGAAGATGGCGGAAGATATCGTGAAAAATGTGCAGTAGGTAAAAAATTCGTGTCTGTAGCTGAAGAGGTAAAAAATAACCTTGCAAATGAAGGTAGTGTAAAAAACCCATTTTATTCTCCAAGTTTCATGGAGAAAATACTGACAACCTGCATGCCATTCACGCCACTCTGGTGTGGAATCCATGGTGGAACTGAAACAAACGGATTAGTGGAGGGGTGGCACAAGATCGTGAAGAGGGATATTCTCCGAGGAGAGCAAGTATCAACAGCTGACTTTATTTTAAAAATGTATCAACAAACTAAAGGCAGAACGATAGAATCCGAAAAAGACTACAAAATTGTTAAGAAAAAAGTCATTTCTAATCTAAGTGAATTTGTTGAACGTTGGTCGTCAAAGAAAAAAGAAAAATTGGAGCAATCTTACAGCTCTAAAGCTAAAGAGAAAGCAAAAGTCAGACAGGGTCGTCTATCTGAGAAAGACGACACACGCGAAACGCAATCGACCCACGTTTGCGATATCGTGAAGCTGGTGAAATTTCGCCGTAGAAGCATTTCAACGTCGCCCCGAAAGAAGGAGTCGTACAAGAAAGTTAAATACAATGATGAACATAATCAGAATGTCAACAAAGAAAAATTGTTCTCTTTGGAAACGTACAAATCAGAAGAAACATACTCACCAAGTGAAATGATGTGGCTCAGTCGTTTTGGTCTAAAAAGGAAGGATAAGGATAACATCCTGCAATGCTACAGTTGGCTCACAAGTGACACGATAGAAGGCTTCGCAAGACTTGTTAGAAATTGCCATCCTCAGTATAAATTCGACTCGCCGCTGACGTGCTTTACTCCACCGCCCCTGAGATACGCCAGCGAAAAATTTATACAAGTCCTTAATACTACCTACAACCGGTGCAAGGTCATGGTCAAAAAGACTGGTTACAAAAGTGCGAGTGACGGCGGTACCCATTGGATAGTCATCACCAATGCATTGTCTCGCGACCGCTCTGAAGAAGGTGTAGCACATGTACAGCACATTTGTTCTTTAAACGGCGCACCAAGTACCGACGTAAAAGAGTATCTGCAGAATCTCTATACAGGCATAAAGACAATAAGGAAACTGATTATTGAATGTGTAAGAGTACAACATCAAATGGACGCATCCAGTTGCGGACCATTCTCTTTAGCGTTCGTTACGTCCGTGGTAAATGGTCATGATCCCAGCCTTATAACCTATGTCAAAGAGAAAATGAGAAGACACATCATCTTCTGCCTCGAGCAAAATGTTGTCATGGAATTTCCATCGTCAAAGAGAAAAGAGAACTTCACTGATGAAGAAGGAAAGCTCGTCGGACTCTACGGAGAAAGAATTTTCAAGATCGAAGAGATTCAGCTTGACTCCTGATGAAATGGCTCCTGTACAACTTTCGTTTTAAAGTGTTCATTTAATTTTTACGTTTTTCGAAGTCTTCTTTCCTTTTAGTTATTTTGTCCGAATAATTTCTTACAATTACAGTGAGCTCGACTGTCATTTTCGATTTAGTAGATGGTAGGTTTTTTTCATCTTGTTATTATATGTACATATTTTATTTCTCTTATATTTCATTTTGAATAGGTATATGTAGATTAGTATGCGTGTGTACGTATGTAGGTATATGTATATCTACATAAATAGACATACATGTTTCTATTTAATTTCTTTACGTGAAAACCATCCGGTTAATTAATTTAATTGCACTAGCGAAAAAACTATAAAAAAGATCTATCACTTCCCCAGCGGCGTTTTTGTGAATAGGAAAAAATTGAGAAATACAATTAGTGGAATAAAGCCAAATTCCAAGAGCCTAGGAATAGTAGTAAAATTTTCTTTCTGTCCGTATGTCGAACAAGCTATGAATTTTGATGTTGAGTATATGTTTGTTTGTCTACGCATTTCTACAGAAATTTCGTAGATTTCTGCTAATCATGAGTGATATCCCGCTTACACTGTATCTCCATTTTACCCCATGTACCCATGTCCGCATGATGTTGGAGAAAATATGAAATATGTTCTTTTGTTCTTGTTCCTTCAAAACTTGAGTTTTCTTAAAATTAATTTCCCGAAATTAAAAAGCATTTCATTTTTACGTTTTTCGAAATCTTTTATCATATTACTTATTCTTCCTCAGGTTATTTCTGACGATTACACAAAGCTTGACTCTCATTTTAGATGTATCAGGAGCAAGATTGTTTTTTGATGGTTATTAGTATTTTTATTTTTCTTGCATTCATTTTCAATACGTATATATAAATGAATATGTGTGTGTAGGTGTGTGCATGTGTGTGTGCATGTGTGCGCACGCAAATATGAATGTCTATGTATCTGTGTGCACATGTACACGTTCGGATGTGTTTCATTGACGTTCATATCTCACCGATTGCAATTAGTTCCATGTGGAAGGTTTTGAAGCCTCCGGCCCGGCAGAAGTATTCCAATAATCGACTTCTGTAGAATAATTTTGTATACGTTATGAATAATTGTGTATATGAATGAATAGTTTTTGTATATGAATAAAGGCTTCTTTATAGCCCAAATTATAGCCTCACTATAGCGGCAGACTGATTTTTGGCAGTTTTCCATTATAGTGGGGTTGTAATGAAAGGCATAAACATCTCGAAGAAAGCCTCGAAGACGGGAGCACTAAATGAGACCAATGGAGCTACTCAAGCCTTGGCATGTAGGATTCACCTACAGAAGAAAAAATGGGTCGTGGTCGTCGTCTTCGCTGTACGCTATCTCAAGAAAAGTTCCATGTGGAAGGTTTTGAAGCCTCCGGCCCGGCAGAAATATTCCAATAATCGACTTCTGTAGAATAATTTTGTATACGTTATGAATAATTTTGTATATGAATGAATAATTTTTGTATATGAATAAAGGCTTCTTTATAGCCCAAATTATAGCCTCACTGTACGCTATCTCGAGAAAGCTGAGAAGGTAAGGTAGGAGCTAAAATAAATGTAAAGGATGTATTCAGTTTATGTGTAAAGAGTCCAGACCTTCAAACGATCATGTGCATGTTGAATTCATCCTAATTATGTTGTAATTTTCACAATATCTTCCCCCAATGACAGAGTCAAGTTGACAGTATTAGGCATTAAACTTATTCAGAAATTAACATGACTGCAAGTACAGAAAAAATGAGACTTACAGATACTAATATTAGCCCGTTTGAGAGTTATTTGAAGTCGATGGGTGCATTCTTTAAGAAATGACAAGTGGTCCAAGCCAAGTTTTTTTGAGGGCGCGCGAGTCGGATAGGCTCAACGCAGAATTTCTCTATTTTCTCGAAAACCGTTGAGGCCGTGGTCGTGTGTAGGACACCGTACTACTGGAAATGTTTCACTCTTTCATTTGAGAGTAATTTTAAGTCGATGGGTGCATCCGTTCGAAAGTTACGAGTGGGTAAACTTAAGTTTTCTGAGGGCGCGCGAGTCGGATAGGCTCAACGCAGAATTTCTCTATTTTCTCGAAAACCGTTGAGGCCGTGGTCGTGTGTAGGACACCGTACTACTGGAAATGTTTCACTCTTTCATTTGAGAGTAATTTTAAGTCGATGGGTGCATCCGTTCGAAAGTTACGAGTGGGTAAACTTAAGTTTTCTGAGGGCGCGCGAGTCGGATAGGCTCAACGCAGAATTTCTCTATTTTTTCGAAAACCGTTGAGGCCGTGGTCATGTGTAGGACACCGTACTACTGGAAATGTTTCACTCTTTCATTTGAGAGTAATTTTAAGTCGATGGGTGCATCCGTTCGAAAGTTACGAGTGGGTAAACTTAAGTTTTCTGAGGGCGCGCGAGTCGGATAGGCTCCACGCAGAATTTCTCTATTTTTTCGAAAACCGTTGAGGCCGTGGTCATGTGTAGGACACCGTACTACTGGAAATGTTTCACTCTTTCATTTGAGAGTAATTTTAAGTCGATGGGTGCATCCGTTCAAAAGTTACGAGTGGGTAAACTTAAGTTTTCTGAGGGCGCGCGAGTCGGATAGGCTCCACGCAGAATTTCTCTATTTTTTCGAAAACCGTTGAGGCCGTGGTCATGTGTAGGACACCGTACTACTGGAAATGTTTCACTCTTTCATTTGAGAGTAATTTTAAGTCGATGGGTGCATCCGTTCGAAAGTTACGAGTGGGTAAACTTAAGTTTTCTGAGGGCGCGCGAGTCGGATAGGCTCCACGCAGAATTTCTCTATTTTTTCGAAAACCGTTGAGGCCGTGGTCATGTGTAGGACACCGTACTACTGGAAATGTTTCACTCTTTCATTTGAGAGTAATTTTAAGTCGATGGGTGCATCCGTTCAAAAGTTACGAGTGGGTAAACTTAAGTTTTCTGAGGGCGCGCGAGTCGGATAGGCTCCACGCAGAATTTCTCTATTTTTTCGAAAACCGTTGAGGCCGTGGTCATGTGTAGGACACCGTACTACTGGAAATGTTTCACTCTTTCATTTGAAAGTAATTTTAAGTCGATGGGTGCATCCGTTCAAAAGTTACGAGTGGGTAAACTTAAGTTTTCTGAGGGCGCGCGAGTCGGATAGGCTCCACGCAGAATTTCTCTATTTTTTCGAAAACCGTTGAGGCCGTGGTCATGTGTAGGACACCGTACTACTGGAAATGTTTCACTCTTTCATTTGAGAGTAATTTTAAGTCGATGGGTGCATCCGTTCGAAAGTTACGAGTGGGTAAACTTAAGTTTTCTGAGGGCGCGCGAGTCGGATAGGCTCAACGCAGAATTTCTCTATTTTTTCGAAAACCGTTGAGGCCGTGGTCATGTGTAGGACACCGTACTACTGGAAATGTTTCACTCTTTCATTTGAGAGTAATTTTAAGTCGATGGGTGCATCCGTTCGAAAGTTACGAGTGGGTAAACTTAAGTTTTCTGAGGGCGCGCGAGTCGGATAGGCTCCACGCAGAATTTCTCTATTTTTTCGAAAACCGTTGAGGCCGTGGTCATGTGTAGGACACCGTACTACTGGAAATGTTTCACTCTTTCATTTGAGAGTAATTTTAAGTCGATGGGTGCATCCGTTCAAAAGTTACGAGTGGGTAAACTTAAGTTTTCTGAGGGCGCGCGAGTCGGATAGGCTCCACGCAGAATTTCTCTATTTTTTCGAAAACCGTTGAGGCCGTGGTCATGTGTAGGACACCGTACTACTGGAAATGTTTCACTCTTTCATTTGAGAGTAATTTTAAGTCGATGGGTGCATCCGTTCGAAAGTTACGAGTGGGTAAACTAAAGTTTTCTGAGGGCGCGCGAGTCGGATAGGCTCCACGCAGAATTTCTCTATTTTTTCGAAAACCGTTGAGGCCGTGGTCATGTGTAGGACACCGTACTACTGGAAATGTTTCACTCTTTCATTTGAGAGTAATTTTAAGTCGATGGGTGCATCCGTTCGAAAGTTACGAGTGGGTAAACTTAAGTTTTCTGAGGGCGCGCGAGTCGGATAGGCTCCACGCAGAATTTCTCTATTTTTTCGAAAACCGTTGAGGCCGTGGTCATGTGTAGGACACCGTACTACTGGAAATGTTTCACTCTTTCATTTGAGAGTAATTTTAAGTCGATGGGTGCATCCGTTCGAAAGTTACGAGTGGGTAAACTTAAGTTTTCTGAGGGCGCGCGAGTCGGATAGGCTCCACGCAGAATTTCTCTATTTTTTCGAAAACCGTTGAGGCCGTGGTCATGTGTAGGACACCGTACTACTGGAAATGTTTCACTCTTTCATTTGAGAGTAATTTTAAGTCGATGGGTGCATCCGTTCAAAAGTTACGAGTGGGTAAACTTAAGTTTTCTGAGGGCGCGCGAGTCGGATAGGCTCCACGCAGAATTTCTCTATTTTTTCGAAAACCGTTGAGGCCGTGGTCATGTGTAGGACACCGTACTACTGGAAATGTTTCACTCTTTCATTTGAGAGTAATTTTAAGTCGATGGGTGCATCCGTTCGAAAGTTACGAGTGGGTAAACTAAAGTTTTCTGAGGGCGCGCGAGTCGGATAGGCTCCACGCAGAATTTCTCTATTTTTTCGAAAACCGTTGAGGCCGTGGTCATGTGTAGGACACCGTACTACTGGAAATGTTTCACTCTTTCATTTGAGAGTAATTTTAAGTCGATGGGTGCATCCGTTCGAAAGTTACGAGTGGGTAAACTTAAGTTTTCTGAGGGCGCGCGAGTCGGATAGGCTCCACGCAGAATTTCTCTATTTTTTCGAAAACCGTTGAGGCCGTGGTCATGTGTAGGACACCGTACTACTGGAAATGTTTCACTCTTTCATTTGAAAGTAATTTTAAGTCGATGGGTGCATCCGTTCGAAAGTTGCGAGTGGGTAAACTTAAGTTTTCTGAGGGCGCGCGAGTCGGATAGGGCGCGCGAGTCGGATAGGCTCCACGCAGAATTTCTCTATTTTTCCGAAAACCGTTGAGGCCGTGGTCATGTGTAGGACACCGTACTACTGGAAATGTTTCACTCTTTCATTTGAGAGTAATTTTAAGTCGATGGGTGCATCCGTTCAAAAGTTACGAGTGGGTAAACTTAAGTTTTCTGAGGGCGCGCGAGTCGGATAGGCTCCACGCAGAATTTCTCTATTTTTTCGAAAACCGTTGAGGCCGTGGTCATGTGTAGGACACCGTACTACTGGAAATGTTTCTCTCTTTCATTTGAGAGTAATTTTAAGTCGATGGGTGCATCCGTTCGAAAGTTACGAGTGGGTAAACTTAAGTTTTCTGAGGGCGCGCGAGTCGGATAGGCTCCACGCAGAATTTCTCTATTTTTTCGAAAACCGTTGAGGCCGTGGTCATGTGTAGGACACCGTACTACTGGAAATGTTTCACTCTTTCATTTGAGAGTAATTTTAAGTCGATGGGTGCATCCGTTCAAAAGTTACGAGTGGGTAAACTTAAGTTTTCTGAGGGCGCGCGAGTCGGATAGGCTCCACGCAGAATTTCTCTATTTTTTCGAAAACCGTTGAGGCCGTGGTCATGTGTAGGACACCGTACTACTGGAAATGTTTCACTCTTTCATTTGAGAGTAATTTTAAGTCGATGGGTGCATCCGTTCAAAAGTTACGAGTGGGTAAACTTAAGTTTTCTGAGGGCGCGCGAGTCGGATAGGGCGCGCGAGTCGGATAGGCTCCACGCAGAATTTCTCTATTTTTTCGAAAACCGTTGAGGCCGTGGTCATGTGTAGGACACCGTACTACTGGAAATGTTTCACTCTTTCATTTGAGAGTAATTTTAAGTCGATGGGTGCATCCGTTCAAAAGTTACGAGTGGGTAAACTTAAGTTTTCTGAGGGCGCGCGAGTCGGATAGGGCGCGCGAGTCGGATAGGCTCCACGCAGAATTTCTCTATTTTTTCGAAAACCGTTGAGGCCGTGGTCATGTGTAGGACACCGTACTACTGGAAATGTTTCACTCTTTCATTTGAGAGTAATTTTAAGTCGATGGGTGCATCCGTTCGAAAGTTACGAGTGGGTAAACTTAAGTTTTCTGAGGGCGCGCGAGTCGGATAGGCTCCACGCAGAATTTCTCTATTTTTTCGAAAACCGTTGAGGCCGTGGTCATGTGTAGGACACCGTACTACTGGAAATGTTTCACTCTTTCATTTGAGAGTAATTTTAAGTCGATGGGTGCATCCGTTCAAAAGTTACGAGTGGGTAAACTTAAGTTTTCTGAGGGCGCGCGAGTCGGATAGGCTCCACGCAGAATTTCTCTATTTTTTCGAAAACCGTTGAGGCCGTGGTCATGTGTAGGACACCGTACTACTGGAAATGTTTCACTCTTTCATTTGAGAGTAATTTTAAGTCGATGGGTGCATCCGTTCGAAAGTTACGAGTGGGTAAACTTAAGTTTTCTGAGGGCGCGCGAGTCGGATAGGCTCCACGCAGAATTTCTCTATTTTTTCGAAAACCGTTGAGAGTCGGATAGGCTCCACGCAGAATTTCTCTATTTTTTCGAAAACCGTTGAGGCCGTGGTCATGTGTAGGACACCGTACTACTGGAAATGTTTCACTCTTTCATTTGAGAGTAATTTTAAGTCGATGGGTGCATCCGTTCAAAAGTTACGAGTGGGTAAACTTAAGTTTTCTGAGGGCGCGCGAGTCGGATAGGCTCCACGCAGAATTTCTCTATTTTTTCGAAAACCGTTGAGGCCGTGGTCATGTGTAGGACACCGTACTACTGGAAATGTTTCACTCTTTCATTTGAGAGTAATTTTAAGTCGATGGGTGCATCCGTTCAAAAGTTACGAGTGGGTAAACTTAAGTTTTCTGAGGGCGCGCGAGTCGGATAGGCTCCACGCAGAATTTCTCTATTTTTTCGAAAACCGTTGAGGCCGTGGTCATGTGTAGGACACCGTACTACTGGAAATGTTTCACTCTTTCATTTGAGAGTAATTTTAAGTCGATGGGTGCATCCGTTCGAAAGTTACGAGTGGGTAAACTTAAGTTTTCTGAGGGCGCGCGAGTCGGATAGGCTCCACGCAGAATTTCTCTATTTTTTCGAAAACCGTTGAGGCCGTGGTCATGTGTAGGACACCGTACTACTGGAAATGTTTCACTCTTTCATTTGAGAGTAATTTTAAGTCGATGGGTGCATCCGTTCAAAAGTTACGAGTGGGTAAACTTAAGTTTTCTGAGGGCGCGCGAGTCGGATAGGCTCCACGCAGAATTTCTCTATTTTTTCGAAAACCGTTGAGGCCGTGGTCATGTGTAGGACACCGTACTACTGGAAATGTTTCACTCTTTCATTTGAAAGTAATTTTAAGTCGATGGGTGCATCCGTTCAAAAGTTACGAGTGGGTAAACTTAAGTTTTCTGAGGGCGCGCGAGTCGGATAGGCTCCACGCAGAATTTCTCTATTTTTTCGAAAACCGTTGAGGCCGTGGTCATGTGTAGGACACCGTACTACTGGAAATGTTTCACTCTTTCATTTGAGAGTAATTTTAAGTCGATGGGTGCATCCGTTCGAAAGTTACGAGTGGGTAAACTTAAGTTTTCTGAGGGCGCGCGAGTCGGATAGGCTCAACGCAGAATTTCTCTATTTTTTCGAAAACCGTTGAGGCCGTGGTCATGTGTAGGACACCGTACTACTGGAAATGTTTCACTCTTTCATTTGAGAGTAATTTTAAGTCGATGGGTGCATCCGTTCGAAAGTTACGAGTGGGTAAACTTAAGTTTTCTGAGGGCGCGCGAGTCGGATAGGCTCCACGCAGAATTTCTCTATTTTTTCGAAAACCGTTGAGGCCGTGGTCATGTGTAGGACACCGTACTACTGGAAATGTTTCACTCTTTCATTTGAGAGTAATTTTAAGTCGATGGGTGCATCCGTTCAAAAGTTACGAGTGGGTAAACTTAAGTTTTCTGAGGGCGCGCGAGTCGGATAGGCTCCACGCAGAATTTCTCTATTTTTTCGAAAACCGTTGAGGCCGTGGTCATGTGTAGGACACCGTACTACTGGAAATGTTTCACTCTTTCATTTGAGAGTAATTTTAAGTCGATGGGTGCATCCGTTCGAAAGTTACGAGTGGGTAAACTAAAGTTTTCTGAGGGCGCGCGAGTCGGATAGGCTCCACGCAGAATTTCTCTATTTTTTCGAAAACCGTTGAGGCCGTGGTCATGTGTAGGACACCGTACTACTGGAAATGTTTCACTCTTTCATTTGAGAGTAATTTTAAGTCGATGGGTGCATCCGTTCGAAAGTTACGAGTGGGTAAACTTAAGTTTTCTGAGGGCGCGCGAGTCGGATAGGCTCCACGCAGAATTTCTCTATTTTTTCGAAAACCGTTGAGGCCGTGGTCATGTGTAGGACACCGTACTACTGGAAATGTTTCACTCTTTCATTTGAAAGTAATTTTAAGTCGATGGGTGCATCCGTTCGAAAGTTGCGAGTGGGTAAACTTAAGTTTTCTGAGGGCGCGCGAGTCGGATAGGGCGCGCGAGTCGGATAGGCTCCACGCAGAATTTCTCTATTTTTCCGAAAACCGTTGAGGCCGTGGTCATGTGTAGGACACCGTACTACTGGAAATGTTTCACTCTTTCATTTGAGAGTAATTTTAAGTCGATGGGTGCATCCGTTCAAAAGTTACGAGTGGGTAAACTTAAGTTTTCTGAGGGCGCGCGAGTCGGATAGGCTCCACGCAGAATTTCTCTATTTTTTCGAAAACCGTTGAGGCCGTGGTCATGTGTAGGACACCGTACTACTGGAAATGTTTCTCTCTTTCATTTGAGAGTAATTTTAAGTCGATGGGTGCATCCGTTCGAAAGTTACGAGTGGGTAAACTTAAGTTTTCTGAGGGCGCGCGAGTCGGATAGGCTCCACGCAGAATTTCTCTATTTTTTCGAAAACCGTTGAGGCCGTGGTCATGTGTAGGACACCGTACTACTGGAAATGTTTCACTCTTTCATTTGAGAGTAATTTTAAGTCGATGGGTGCATCCGTTCAAAAGTTACGAGTGGGTAAACTTAAGTTTTCTGAGGGCGCGCGAGTCGGATAGGCTCCACGCAGAATTTCTCTATTTTTTCGAAAACCGTTGAGGCCGTGGTCATGTGTAGGACACCGTACTACTGGAAATGTTTCACTCTTTCATTTGAGAGTAATTTTAAGTCGATGGGTGCATCCGTTCAAAAGTTACGAGTGGGTAAACTTAAGTTTTCTGAGGGCGCGCGAGTCGGATAGGGCGCGCGAGTCGGATAGGCTCCACGCAGAATTTCTCTATTTTTTCGAAAACCGTTGAGGCCGTGGTCATGTGTAGGACACCGTACTACTGGAAATGTTTCACTCTTTCATTTGAGAGTAATTTTAAGTCGATGGGTGCATCCGTTCAAAAGTTACGAGTGGGTAAACTTAAGTTTTCTGAGGGCGCGCGAGTCGGATAGGGCGCGCGAGTCGGATAGGCTCCACGCAGAATTTCTCTATTTTTTCGAAAACCGTTGAGGCCGTGGTCATGTGTAGGACACCGTACTACTGGAAATGTTTCACTCTTTCATTTGAGAGTAATTTTAAGTCGATGGGTGCATCCGTTCGAAAGTTACGAGTGGGTAAACTTAAGTTTTCTGAGGGCGCGCGAGTCGGATAGGCTCCACGCAGAATTTCTCTTTTTTTTTCGAAAACCGTTGAGGCCGTGGTCATGTGTAGGACACCGTACTACTGGAAATGTTTCACTCTTTCATTTGAGAGTAATTTTAAGTCGATGGGTGCATCCGTTCAAAAGTTACGAGTGGGTAAACTTAAGTTTTCTGAGGGCGCGCGAGTCGGATAGGGCGCGCGAGTCGGATAGGCTCCACGCAGAATTTCTCTATTTTTTCGAAAACCGTTGAGGCCGTGGTCATGTGTAGGACACCGTACTACTGGAAATGTTTCACTCTTTCATTTGAGAGTAATTTTAAGTCGATGGGTGCATCCGTTCGAAAGTTACGAGTGGGTAAACTTAAGTTTTCTGAGGGCGCGCGAGTCGGATAGGCTCCACGCAGAATTTCTCTATTTTTTCGAAAACCGTTGAGGCCGTGGTCATGTGTAGGACACCGTACTACTGGAAATGTTTCACTCTTTCATTTGAGAGTAATTTTAAGTCGATGGGTGCATCCGTTCAAAAGTTACGAGTGGGTAAACTTAAGTTTTCTGAGGGCGCGCGAGTCGGATAGGCTCCACGCAGAATTTCTCTATTTTTTCGAAAACCGTTGAGGCCGTGGTCATGTGTAGGACACCGTACTACTGGAAATGTTTCACTCTTTCATTTGAGAGTAATTTTAAGTCGATGGGTGCATCCGTTCGAAAGTTACGAGTGGGTAAACTTAAGTTTTCTGAGGGCGCGCGAGTCGGATAGGCTCCACGCAGAATTTCTCTATTTTTTCGAAAACCGTTGAGAGTCGGATAGGCTCCACGCAGAATTTCTCTATTTTTTCGAAAACCGTTGAGGCCGTGGTCATGTGTAGGACACCGTACTACTGGAAATGTTTCACTCTTTCATTTGAGAGTAATTTTAAGTCGATGGGTGCATCCGTTCAAAAGTTACGAGTGGGTAAACTTAAGTTTTCTGAGGGCGCGCGAGTCGGATAGGCTCCACGCAGAATTTCTCTATTTTTTCGAAAACCGTTGAGGCCGTGGTCATGTGTAGGACACCGTACTACTGGAAATGCTTCACTCTTTCATTTGAGAGTAATTTTAAGTCGATGGGTGCATCCGTTCAAAAGTTACGAGTGGGTAAACTTAAGTGTAAAGTCGCACGAGGTGAACTCAAGAAATCTCCAGAAATTCTGTACCTACCGGCGTTATGAAGTCCCTCTGCTGCCGCCTGCCGGTCTTCTTTACCCTGTTTTTAGGGAGAAAGAGTGCGTTCGAGTTTCCGTTCGCGCGACTGGTCGCAATTTGGCACGCCGGTCATTTTCAAATTCCTTCTGTGATCGGCAGTGGGCGAGTTATTTCAATGTGTTCTTCTACCACGTAAACCAGTAAATAGTTCTTAAGTTTTCTCAACTAAAACAATTGTACCTCAGAAAGAAAATAACTAATGCATCATTCTAGGCATGCGCCATTGCACGCTATTCAATTTGCCTATATGTTCTTTGTATTGTGAATGCTCTCCTTGAAAAATAGTTCACAAATAGAAGTGATTCAGTGAACTAATAATGTTAAGAAAACTGTCAAATCAAGGAACACATTTTGGGTAACGAGAGCGTAAATAAAAAAAAAACATTAACGTGATTGGTCATGGGCCTGTGGAACTTGTGAGTGTAAATAGAAGTGATTCTCTGGGGCTTGTCCGCGAAAACTGATAAGTAATTCTCTAGTGTCTGACGGCATGGAGCTAGGGGAGTAACCACAGGACAGGCCACTCGCTTCGTTCATTTCAACCCATTCTGTTTAATTGCGTTCTATTCCATGCTTCCCATTCTATTTTGTTTTTCGATATCTGCATAATTGTTGAAGTGTTGTTGAGAAAGTACGTGAGACGTCAATGAAAACAAGTGGTAGTGCGCAGTGCCAAGTCTCGCGAGTACGGCGCACGGTATACTAAAGGTACCATGGTACACCTTTCGTGTACCATGGTACGGCGGGAGAGGAAGGAGTTCCCAGCCAAAAGCATAAATAATATCTCTGAAGTCTTTCCCTCAGTGAGGTGAAGCATCATCTTGTAGTAAAATTACTCTTCTATGTTTTGCAGCTCAATCTGAAAGCTGTCACGCATGGTTCAAATTAATCAATTGTTGATAGTAGCGATTAGTAGTCACTGTTTCAGAGTCGTATCTTGATACCCCACACTCTCGTGAACGCACTAAATGCGTAGGAATGTTTTCCTTCCGAAGCGATTCGGTTTCACGATCAATGTGGAAATTTGTTCTGGGTCAACCTATGACGTCTGGCGTTTTGGGATTTCGAAATCGATCCGCATTTCGTCTCCAGTCACACCATCCGATGCAAGAATGAGTATCTTTCAAGTCAAGGAACCAAATTTCACACAGTGTACCGCACAAGTTTACAAAAGAAAAACGACACCACTCTAACTCAAACTCGGTTGTATATGAACGATATTTTAACAAGTACCATTCTAGCAACAAACTGAAAAAACAGGTGAGACTGTGAGCAACCCTTGTTTCCAGCGCCATCCACCAAAGAAATTACGAATTATTCACGGGACACCATAGCAGATTCAGCACATTCAGTACCAATACCAATACCAATAAGGTAAGGTAAACTAAGTGTTGTATTACACATTACTGTACGAGCGGAAAACTCTTACTTTTGTACTTCTTCCACTAGGAGCGAGCAGGTAATTATGAACGGAAACAATGCACACAAATTAATCGCCAAACAGGCAAAACCCAACTACTGTAAAACTCAATTTATCAATGAAGGACCTTTATATCAAGACACTATAAAAAAAATTTAATTTCATCTGATGTATTGATTTTTTTAAGACATTAATGTTTTATTTTCTTATTCTTGTCCTAAAATGTTCTCGTTAGCTTTGTGTGGCAATTGGTCATTTCTTACGCTCGTGAGTATACTATGAAAGCATTATTTATGTAGTTAATTTCACGTATTAATACAAAAATGTTTTAAATGTTTTAGTTAGCGTTGCTCAACAATTTTTTTCATGTTTCTAACTAAGGTTAACTCTTTTGTGCCGATGTTATTGGCGTAGAAAATATTATACGCGGTAAATATCATAGGGTTGTGGCAAAATATATTTTCTCCGAGTTCATTGATTGGCATACTAGTTCATACGTCGGAGTGAAAAAATAGTTCTGACTATCGACCTCATAGTCCATGACGCAAAATTATTTAAATTCAACCATTTTACCCCCAACATTATTTCCATATATCGCAAGTTCCTGAACTCGTGTTTCAATGTAAGTGCGGACTAATAAGTGTTTTCAACAATGCATCGTCACTGGTATTATGTTTTTTCCAACATATTTTTACAAGCATTATCAAACCTAGATTACGCAACAAACGTACATCAACTAAGAATCTTTACGTTAAGATGGTTCAAAAACCTATGCTGCTTTTTATATCATCTTTATTGAAAGTAAAATGTTTTTCTTTTTCTTTCATGTTCAATGAATGGTATTCGAAATGTGAGCTAAAATTTCCCTCATTTTAATACATTTTTGGGCACAGATGATAACCGAATTTAAATCTCCCGAAAGTGATCAAATTATTACAATGATTTTTCGTTGTACTATCGGTTCTGCTCTTCAAAGGCGTCAGCCACAAATTTTCATTAAAATATTTCACTTTCAGTTGCAATAACCGCCTAGGTAATAGTGAGGCAACAATGGTTCAGTAATATAAACTTGTAGTACACGATGATGACATGTGTGGTGCTGTCCAAAAATTAGGTGTCCATCGAAGAACAGAATATTCTTATGAAACTAATCGAATCAGCAAATCTGCGGTTTGAAATTCCTACTCAAATTCACCTGAAAGGGATTCTGAAGTACCAAAATCGTAGTAATACCTCACCTTCACTCATGTTGCTCCCTATTGTAACCTCAATAAAATCACGTGCAAAAGCTGTCTAAACGAAGGTGTTTGGTCAACGAAGCACATAAATTAGTTTTAGATCTCATCTCTGACTTGGGTAAATTCAACAGTGATGCTGATAGTTGTCGTGGGATGCTTATATTTAATGAATGCAAATACCATCGCTTCCCGACGTTTCACTCTATTCATTTACAAAAACAATATACAGAGTAAACGCCAGAAACTCACGGATACCAAAACAGTATTCAATACCGATACAGAATTTTGACATACTTAGCGCGAAAGTGGCCGAAAAATAAATTAGTTTGAATCAAACAACCCTACAGCACATCTACATGCTTGAGTTTATATTCTCCCTACTACCTCACGTAAACCTGTTTGGTCACTTTAACATTATAATTACTTTTATCGGGACACATATATGGTAACCCTGATATAACATCTACCACTATACGTAAACATAAATGGCGACCTCTATGTTTTGAATGCTGCTATAAGTGTCCATGCAACCTATACGAGATAAAAAGCGTCATTGTACACTACCAGAGCACGAACAAAAAGGACTTCATAGACCGCGAACTTGTTCTTGCCAGGTTGTGAGGAAACGGATCTACGCAGCAGCTGGTGCTAGTTTTTCTTCACATGTTACGCCATGCAACGATCCCAGCGCCACGGTATACTTAAAAGAGGTAGCAGCAAACCAGTCTTTTGAAAAATCGAGTGGTGTGTATGCGACGTCATGGCATCGCACCAATAGCAACGCTTAGATTACATCTGGCAACACTGCTAACCCGAAATCTGGCATCACTGTTATCGTTCCTGGTACGACAATCTTGAATCTAGCCGTGCCGTTCAAACGAAGTGTTGACGAGTCGAGTGAAGTGCAATGTCGCCGCCTCAAGTTAAATTAAATAGTTTTCAGTTATTTGGTGTCAGAATAATTCTGAAAATTTACCCTAGATATTTCAATGCCATGGTTTCAATTTTAAAGAATTGATTGCGCCGAGTGGAATTGTCCAGTTAAATGATTTTAATGTCGAATTCATGTTTGCAGCCGCCATTTCAAAAACACCGACTACCGAAGAATCCTATCAGCATTAAAGATGCACTAAGTGGTGTTGAAAACTGGTGTTGTGCTGTGGTGTTATGATCACAGGACTTTGGACCTGGAAGGTAAAAAATTGAACTTTGAACATTATTTAAATTTAATTTAAAATGGATTGCTCATAACTGATTTTTTCCCTTGATGAAGTTGCATCTCTCTGTCAAATCTTTGAAAAAGATGCAGTAGACGATTTAAAATTCGATATGCTTGTTCAATAGGAAAATGCTGTTGACTCGCCTGAAATTTGAAGTATAAAGGAAATAAAGAAAGAAGAAAATAATGTGCACAAATTCTATGCTGATTAATGACATACTGCTTATTTTCAAAAAAATTTTAATAGCATTGAGCTTTTCATACTAAAAAGGTAACATAAATCTTGTGATAGGGTGCTATCAGCTCTAATAGTATCTAAATTTTTATGTCTAAATTATTCAGGAAGTAAGATGAGATGACAAATTTGACCAGGTTTACAATAAAAAAAACTTCACTGGCATTGTTGAAATTTTGATCTCTCCTTTATGTTGAAATTAGCAAGTAGAAAGCTTAGAACCTGCAGTGCTCAGCATGAAAGCTAGTTTGGACTGCAGACTGTAAAACTTGTGTACTGTATATTGGATGCATTTTCAGAATAGCTTGACTATGTGAGGGCCTGAGCTAAAGGTTAGGTAGGCTTACTTTTTGTTGAAATAGAATAGGTTTTTGTTCTGTTACGGACCATCTTTTTTTGGTTCAATGCTGTCCTGTTTTTCAGCACCTACTACTTTCTTCTTCAATTTTTTCTTGCTTCATGAACTTCTTTCTTAGCTTACTGTTTCTGTGCACCTTGTGCATAAATACCCCCTTCCCTCAACTACATACTTAATGGTACTTCCCTCCTTCCTTTCTTAGAACATCTTTGTTGTGGTTCTGAGAAGCTAAAACTTTCTTATATAATAATAATGATAATAATAATAATAAAAATTCAGAGTAGCTTTTTTTTCTTATGTAGCCTATCAAATCTGAAATTTTTAGATTAACTCTTAATAACTTTCTACTTTGTAGCTAAATGTCAAGGTGAAAGATGACAAAAGAGATGCAAAATCTTGTCCATGAATTTCCATTGTAAAGTGCTGCTTTTTATGGGAATCATCTTTTTGAAAATGACACTGTTCTAAGCATCCTTGGAAATGCATTTTTATATATATCTAACTGTTGTTCTATGCTTACCATTCATGGTGAGCTGCTATCAATATTTTTTAAGATATGAGGTGCAAATTCATGCTGCTTATCATAATTTTATTGTGAGTGCTTCAAAAATGTCATGTGAAGCAACAGAGCCATGTTTCAAAAAAGCATGTCTTATGTTCATGTCAATGATTGTATTTATTTTTTGCTCTCCTTTCATGTTTCTTAATAGAAGTAAAATGAGTCTGGTAATCCACTTAGGAATACATACAAGCAAAAATGAAATGGAGAACATTTTCCAAATTAAGGGCTGATTTCTTTACTTGTCATTTTTTATGAGTCTTACTAAATTGGTTTTTGTTTTTTTAGACTTGTTTTATATATTTAAGGCTATGTGACATTGGGATTGTTATTAAATAACACCAATAAATTGGCGTATATCACATAGAGATGCAACTCAGAAGAAACCGTGCTGTTTAAAAAAAAAGTGTGGTTTTACAAAAAAATACATGGCTAAAAGAACGTGGATATTTTTTTCTAATATTTTTTTTGAAAATAACTCAGCAAGGAAAAGAACCACTTTACATTATTTGTTTTCATGTCCGATTATACGATAAAACAACATACTTCTTAATTCATGGTTTTCTATGTTTGTATTGAATTTTTTATTATCTGTGGTTTCATGTTTTGATATTTCATTTATTTTACAATGCATGTGAATCACTTTCAACTTCCCAAATAGTGTGTTGTAATAATATATCTTTACTTATGGTCATTGATAGAGATGTGACCAAAAAAACCATGTTTTTTTTTAAAACATGTTATTTTTACCAAAAAACATGACTAAAAATATGGATATTATTATATTTATGTGACCAAAAACACCAATGCTGTTTTCTACAGAAAAATCATGACTTATAAAAACATGGATATTAATATATTTTACGGGACTTAAAAACCATATATATTGTTTTTTTTTTAACATGTTTATCTCCAAAAAATTTATGACTAAAAAAACATGGGTACTATTATCTTTTATGTGACCAAAAAACATGCTTGTTCTTTCAAAAAACATTTTTTTACAAAAAAGCATGACTAAAATATGTGGAAATTAATATATTTTATGTGATCAAAAACCCAATGCGGGTTTTTTGAACAAATTATTGTTTTTTACAGAGAAATCATGACTAAAAATCATGGATGTCAATATAATAAATATGACCATATATAACCATGCTGTTTATTTTAAAACATCTTTTTTTTTACAAAAAATCATGACTAAAAATGTGTAAATGAATGTACGTTATGTGACCAAAAACCATGCTTTTGTAGAAAAATGTTTTTTTTTTACAAAAAAATGCCCAAAAATACATATCAATGATTTTTCATAAAAAAAAAACATTTTTTTAAACAGTATGGTTTTTTTGGCTAGATAAAATATATTAATATCCATGTTTTATATTTATGATATTTTGTATAAATTTTTTAGAAAAATTCATAGTTTTTGGTCACATAAAACATGTTGGTATCCATTTTCTTCACAGAAGTCATGACCAGAAAATGAATGTTAAAGACTTTTTAAAAAAACTTGTTTGAAAAAAGATGATTTTTTGGTCAAATTAAATATATTAATATCCATATTTTTTAGACATGTTTTTTTGTAAAAAAATGGTCAATATGCAGGTTAATGCGCTAAAGGAAATTGAAAATTCCGCACCCAAATATTAGCGGGACTGGGGTAACCGGGGTAGTGAATATTAAAATCAATATGCAGTTGACATCAGTTTCAATATGGCGGGCACCGTAGAACATTAGCAAAAGCGTAGGAGTGAATACTGTAGATTCAAGTATTCACTTTCCCAGCCCTGCTAGTATTTTTTGGGTGAAAACGTTTATTGTGTTATTAACTAGAACATCCTAGAAGTGGGTTCAGGCTCCGCAGGGTTGGCTAATGATAAATTACATGTACCCAAACCTACTTTAACAGCTCCAGCTCAAGCGCGCAACTGACTGGAACTGACTGCCATGAAAGACAAAAATTTTGAAGTTGCATAACTCAAAAATAATGCATCTGCAAGCAGAATGTCATTCATGTAAAAGGTTTTAAAATGTGTTCCTTTAGTGATCCTTTGGAACGGAATTTTTAATTTCTGTGAGCGAATTAAACTGTAAATTGACTAAAAAATGTGAAAAAATCAGCATGGTTTTATGGTCACATAAAATATATTAATATTCATGTTATACAAATGTTTTTTTTAAAGCATGATTTTTTATTTTCAATTTTTTGGTCACATGAAATATATTAATATCCAGTTTCTTAGTCATGTTTTTTAGGAAAAAAAACATGTTTTTAGAAAAAACAGCATGGTTTTTTGGTCACATGAAATACATTAATATCAATGTTCTTTTTTAGTTGTGATTTTTTGTAATAAAAATATCAAAAGGAAACCATACAGTAAAAGTGATGGCAGATAACCCACAATTACCAGAAGGAGTCTTAAGAGGAACAGCAGGAGCCACAGAACTTAAATAGATGGAGCCAAAATTCAGAGCTAACTACCTCTACTATGTCTGATCTTTTGGTCACATTAAAGTAAAATCATAGTAGAGATAGTAAGCTCTAAATTTTGACTTCATCAATATAAGTTCTGTGTCTCCTGCTGTTCTTCTTAGACTTCTCTAGGTAATTGTATGTTATCTGCCACACTTTTACAGTATGGTTTTCTTTTGATGTTTTTATTACAAAAAATCTTGACTAAAGAACATGGATATTAATGAATTTTATGTGACCAAAAATAAACAAACATATACCTAACAAAATTTAGGTGTGTGCAAAAAAAAACAAAAAAAAACACACAAAAAACACGTTTTTTTTGCAAATAAACCGCCATCAAATAAAACCGTTGTTTTGCATGACTAATATCACCCAACAATAACTGTTAATGAAAAATTGTCAGAACCAGCGTGAGTGTGTTACCTTGTTTGTTTGTACTTGAACCTATGTACAGTACTTCTCTGCCTTATTTGTTGTACTTGATGCTAAGTACAGTACTTCACTGCCTAATACATTTAATTTTTCCTTTTTTCTCTTATTTTTTAATTTTTCCACAGCTCCTTTTTGCTCTTTTCCCCTATCACTTTCTCCCTTTTGACTCCTTGTATTTTTACATTCTGTATTACACTATAGTTTATCATTGCCTCCATTTCCTTGTGTATGCATTTCAATATTTCTTCATATTCAACATCATCTCTCTGTACAGCTGAACCTTTTTATTAAAACTCTCACCTGCATCTTGATTTATCATATTTCCACTGACAAATTTCAATCTGTACCCTTACTACCAACTAAAATGTGTGCTTATTGAGCCAAAAACAAATTCAAAAACTGCTAACTTGAGAAATTCACTCATTTTTATTTGCCTTTCAGGTACCGGATGAAACTGAAATAATTTCAACGTCATCAAGGTGGATGAAGAGGAGCTAAAAGCTGCTGCGGTATTCAACTGAACCACCAATATTTGAGGAATTTTTGCTGCAGGAAGTGGAAGATGCTGCCTCTAGAGCTCCGGTTACCTCGTCATGAAAACAGACTTGCATCACCAGCAGCTGAAAAAATTCTTTGACTCACTGCACTATAAGTTGTTCCATTTTCAGTGAGCAAGTTTCTTGTGTCCACCTTTCTGTGTCGTTTCAAAGGTATATTCGGTCTGTTGATCTGCAGAAGGGACTTGAATTGTGCAGTAAATCTTTCGTGCAATTATTTTTTATTAGAGGCTCTTGCAGTATCTGTTGAATCAAATCAGTTACTTACTAGGCTTCAGCTAAAATGTTTGTGAATTAATTCATGATAACTGCCCTAAACATCCCACCTACTGTTCCAAAATAAAAATGGAAAGAAAGTTTTCTTCAGATGTAGAACATTATAGTCAATCAGAGCTCACGATAGAGCTCAGCAGGGTACCTTTTCTGTGATGCACAAGTGATTCACTGCACTTTTCTCCTGAGTCCTTGTTCTCATGTTCTAGGGTGAAATATAATAAATTTTGTTGTATAACATGATTCAGTTCGTTTTAAATCGTTTCTGGAATATAATTACATGAGTGTAGGCTGCTGGCAATAGTGGTATGGACACATTGGGCGAATATGTTGCAGAGCAGCTGTTTGAATGTACTTCTGTGTGCACAATTAATTTATGCCTATAGTACTGTTATTTCATTAGAATCAATTACGTGCGAGTTACTGTTTCCTCCTGTAAAACCTATGACTTCCCCGTTGCTGTATGTACAGCAACACTTCATACATTCCGATTGAAATATAACAAAGCTTAATTTTAGTGGTAGTGTTACTTACTCGATTACTCAGCTGTAAACCAAATTAACACTAAAAAAATGATTGAGATAAGGCAAAATTTCTGTGTGACATAATTTGTCTCTCTCATTTGGTAGCCAAGTGGAGCCAGTAAATTTGGACTTGAGAGTAAACTTATATTTGTGTTTTCTGGATGGCCTGGTGCTATTCCTGTCTGCTGTGGCCAAACTTGAGACATTTAGTCAGGCATGCTGAGGCTCATCATTCTGTCCGAGGCACCATACAACCTACATTTGTACAAATATCTGCGCATTACTCGCTCTCAGCTCAGTAAGTGGCGTTAATTAAACTCCCAATGACTCTTAATGAACAACAACTTAGTTTTCGACTTGTGCTAGCCTTATTTTGTTCGTGTCAGATGAATTTAAGGCTATGAGGTGTTATATTGTATCAAGCGTGTGATAAACCTTTTTTCTTTGCCTGTTTATAATTTAAGGCTGTGAACTATTATGTCGTCATCTGTTCTCGCTTACAACACATTAATGGATGGTAGTGCAAGGTTTATTAATTGATTTGGTTTGGTGTATTGCTAGGGTCAAGCGTTATAAGTAAGCATTATTATCTACGCGCTACACATATTTGTTATCCTTGTTTTCTTCTCGTAATTGGAACTCGGCAAAAAAAATTGGATTTACTCATTGAAACCTTTGCATTCTTATGACATAATCATTGTTTTGGTTTTTAAATGAATTATTTGATAAGCTTTAGACTGGCTGTGAAAATACACACGTAACTAGAGTTATGCTTACCTTTCAAGTTTTTGCATTCTACGGCTTATGTTGGAATAGGTACACTGCCCGGCAGTCTCTACAAAGTTAACGTAATTTTTAAAAAGTTATCTGGAGTGTTGTCTTGTTATTAAACAACGCAGTTTGCTTCTGAGCGTGCCGATTAATTTACTTCTGCTTATTGATGATCATACAATTGTGTGTAAGAACTATTTTACCGTTTTGAATGATTGATTTGGAACATGCATCCAATAGTTGGTGAAAGATGCGTCGTAGGCTTCCCACTCGCACTGAGCTAGAAGAACCGGTACCCAAATAGTAAGTTTGACGTGAACTGGTCTTTCTAATGTTTATCTTCATTGTCTATTAAAAATGTGAGGGACCAAGCTAAAGGTTAAATAGGCTTTCTTTTTGCCAAAATAACATAGGTTTTTGTTTTGTTGCGGACCATCTTTTTTTGGTTCACTGCTGTCCTGTTTTTTCAGCACCTACTACTTTCTTCTTCAACTTTGATCTTGTTTCATGAACTTCTTTCTCATCTTACTGTTTCTATGCCCTTTCTGCATAGATTCCGCGTTCCCCTAATTCCATACTAAATGGGACCTTCTTCCTTCCTCCCTTTGGATCTCATTTGTTGAGGAGATGTAGGCTTAAACTAACTAATAATCTAATCTGTAGTCTATTATGATATATTTTTTCCTTTTCGATTTTAACAGCTCATTTTTTTATTTAATACTTCTTTATTTACTGGTATGCCCCTCAGGGGGTACAACTATTGTATCTGTGGGAATTAACGCTCCTAGGGGGACTATGTGAGGGCTCGAGCTAAACTTTAGGTAGGCTTCCTTCTTTTTGAAATGGAATAGGTTTTGTTTTGTTGTGGACCATTTTTTTTAAATTCACTGCTGCCTTGTTTTTCAGCTCCTACTACTTTCTTCTTCAACTTTTTCTTGTTTCATGAACTTCTTTCATAGCTTACTATTTCTGTGCACCTTGTGCATAGATTCCGAGTTCCATCAACTCCATAATAAATAGTGCCTTCCTCCTTCCTCTCTTGGAACATCTTTGTCGTGGTTAAGGGAGGCTAAAACTTTCTTATATAATAATAATAATAATAATAATAATAATAATAAAAAAAAAAATAGTAAAAATAATAATAATAAAAATAATAATAACTTACTGGTATGCAGAGCACTAGTCCTGATGTTTGAAGATAGCGCTTATGCATTTGGAGGGCTTCCATTTGCGTTCTATGATGTTTAGCAAGTCATTATGTACGACTACACCTTACCTAGATTTAAATGCTCAGTTTTATGTTGTCCTGGGTGTACATTTCGGAATTTATTAGCCGGAAAATGTTAAACGTGCCTTGAGTGGTCGGTGGTGTACCAATTATTGTTTTTGATGAAAAAAATAGTTTATTTAATTCATTATCGTCAAAAGTTTACGTAACATCGAGATATTAGAAACGAAATATATTTCTAAGTAATAGGAATATTTATTCAGGGACGAGTTGTTGGCTCATATTTTGTTCCCATCCTTATAGAACAAGTGACCCCTCAGGGGGATACAACTATTGTATCTATGGGAATTAGCGCTCCCAGGGGAAAAATGTGAGGGCCCGAGCTGAAAGTTAGGTAGGCCTTCTTTTTGTTGAAATAAAATGTTCTTTGTTATGTTAAGGACCACCTTTTTCGGTTCACTACTGTCCTGTTTTTCAGTACCTCACTTACTTCTTCAACTTTTATCATATTTCATGAACTTATTTCTCAACTTTACTGTTTCTATGCCCCTTCTGCATAGATTCCTCATTCTCTTATCTCCATACTAAATGGTGCCTTCCTCCTTCCTCTCTTCGATACGCTCTTTTTTTGTAGCGGTTAGGAAGGCTTAAACTAACTTATAATCTAATCTAATCTTATAGAACAAGTGATGTAAAGTCCAGAGCTGAGAGTTTAGTAGGCCTTCTTTTTGTTCAAATTAAAATGCTTCGTTTCCTTAGGTTAAGACCAAATTTTTTTGGTTCATTGGTGTCCTGTTTTTCATCACCTATGACTTTCTTCTTCAGGTTTAATTTTGTTTCATAACCTTACTCCTCAATTTATTGTTCCTATACTGAGGTTCTCTTGTGTGGAAACACCCTTTGTATTAATTATGCAGTTCCTTTCAACTCCGGTGCTTGGCGTTTCCTTCCTCTCTTTGAACGGTTGCATTGTAGTAAGGGAATGGAGGCTAAACCCAAGTCGGAATTCAATCTATAGAACTAGTCAGTTTTTATAATAAAAATTTGATGTTCTATGTGAGAATATGTAAAGTCCCCCGACTGTGTCACTTTGAGCAGCTTTGTTGTGGTACGGAAGACTGAATCTATGTCGCAACCTAATTTATAGAACTAGTCAGTATTTTTAATCAAAACTTGTTGTTCTACGAGAGAATATGTAGAGTCCTTCAGCTGTGCTCGCTTTGAACAGCAAGGAAGGCTGAATCTATGTTGTAACCTAATCTGTAGAACTAGTCAGTTTTCATTATGAAAACTGGGTGTTATATGGAAGGAGATTCAAAGTCCCACGACTAACGTAAGCCATCAATTTATTGTGAATAGAAAACGTTTTTGATTGCGTTGCAGATCATCTTTCGATTCACTGCTGTCATTATTTGTTTTTAACTAGCGATTGAACTATTCATAATTTTTCAACATGAAAATATTGTGGCGTAACTCGTGAGTGATATTGAATGCGGTAGCCCTTTAAGGGAAACACAGATTGGAATGAACAAAAGTAACGGATTTTTATTCACTCTTCCCCCTCAGAGGGACACAACTATTGCATCCATGGGAATTAGCAATCCCTCGGGGAAAATGTGAGGGCCCGAGCTGAGAGTTGGGTAGGCTTTCCTTTCGTTTAAATGAAATGTTTTTCTTGTGTTAAGGAACATTTTTTTTGGTTCACAGCTGTCCTGTTTTTCAGCACCTACTACATCTTCAAATTTGATCTTGTTTCATAATCTTCTTTCATAACTTACTGTTTCCATGCCCTTTCTGCATAGATTCCGCGTTCCCTTAACTCCATACTGAATGGTGCCTTCCTCCTTGCTCTTTTTGGATCGCATTTGTTGCTGCGGGTAGGAAGGCTAAAACTAACGACTAATCTAATATATCCTTCTCTCTTTGGATCGCCTATGTTGCGGATAGGGAGGTTTAAACTAACTAATAATCTCATTTAATTACGTGTGTGATGGAGTCTTGTGTAGGAACAAATCTTGTGCACACATTCCCCGTTGTGTCAAGTTCATATTGAATGATTTCTAACTTCCTTTGATTGAACTTTGTTGCGGTAGGGAGGCCTGTACTACCAATAATCTAACCATGAAATATTTTGTTTAGTTTGTACCAACTTTTTTTCGGTCCATTGCCATCCTATTCTCTGCAACCTTAAATATCCATGGTAGATTTTTCATTGTAAATTTCATACCTTGATGCTTCCATCCAAACCATATTTGGGAACACACCTCGTGCATAGATTTCCTGATTTCTTATTTCCACACCGATTGATGCCTTATTCCTTCCTGTTTATGAAACACCATTTTTTGTGGGGAGAAGTTATGAAATGATGTCATATTCATCTAGATTTTCGGTATTATATCATTTATTCATATCATCATCGCAACAATGTGAACGCGAGTAATTATAACTTCCCCTCACAACGATAACAATAATCAAAGCTCTCTGTTCTTAGCGCTTCCATGGGAAATGTACAAGTTCTTGAGCGAAAGGTTAGGTAAGCCTTTCGTTAAAATACAGTAGTCTTTAGGATTTTTTGACCATTTTTTCGGTTCACTGCTGTCCTGTTTTTCAGCACCTATTACTTTCTTCGTCTACTTCTGTCTCTTTTCATAAACTTCTTTCTTAACTCACTGTTTCTATTTCCCTTAACTCCAAAACTAAATGGTGCCTTCTTATCGGAAGTCTTTTTTTAGCTTAGAAGTTTAGATGCTGAAAAAGGATATACAACTGTAAATCGATACTCCTGCTCATTCAGTTCGTGAACTTACATGCAGAATATATCGCAGGTTTTATTTCAAATAAATATCTGAAACTGAATCTTATATTATCCTTTTTTACGATTAAACACAGCGCACAATAGTCAGCTTCATCTGCATGGAAAAAGTATTAAAACGTTTTGTATGATTGAATAAAGTAAATTTTCCTACAGTTTGGATAGAGCTGTCTATTTATGAAGCTGCCGGAATGATAAAATTGAAGATCGATAACCTTTTAGTTCTGGTAGATTTGTAAGTATCAGGACGGAATTCAATTTTTTAAAAATCCAAATCCGTTATCTGCGGAGGCACGCCGGCAGTCGGCCATGTTGTTGATCGTACGTCTGGCAGGGCAGAGTACGCTACGTAGTAGTAGTACGCTGACGTCATGGTGTGTATGTGACGTCATCTGGCTTGATTGAAATGAAGCCTCCTATTGGCTAATCGAATTAGCGAATGTGCGTGGCTGTCCCCGTAGAAGTGACGGTACCTCCTTTAGTCTACCATGCCCAGCGCGCCGGCACCTGAGGCGCCAAGTCGCTGTTCATGCAGGCCATGCATGATACAGGCTCAGCGATAACAGGCTCAGAGGCCGGTGTACTTTCCCTGGGTTGCACCATGCGAAGCAACTCCCTCCATAATTTTTTATTTGAACTGGGTGGAAACTTGTTCAGAAAACAATTTCCCATCCTAAGCTAAGTGAGTAATTCTACTATAGAAAATCTCGAGCATGTCATGTAAAAAGGAGATAATTTTTGAGCCGTAATTTCATAGTACAAAATGTTGATGGTTGGAAAAGGAAAATTTTGATAGCACATTGAGGGTAGCTGACAGTAATATGGGCGGTAAAAAAAAATTTAAGCGTGGCGAAAAGCAGTTGATCGTTGAGCATATAGGATTAGTTTCTATGAGAATCTAAAAGTATAATAATTTACTAAAGTTGTCGTTGACAATGCAAGTTAATTAAAAAGAAATGGAAGCAGCACAGAGAATTTTTCGAACGAAGACACGAACTTCAAGTGAATCCACATAAGCAAAATTAAGATTCATTTTCCGATCAAGATCATCAAGATTCATATGACCTCATAAGATCGTAATGTTGAAGTCCTCAACCGCCACTACTCAACAGTTCCGTCGCACACGAATGCTGCAGAAATCTGAAACTGGACCCGCAGCAGGGCTCCGATTACAATGCTCAGCGACCTCACAACAGAGTAGCAATTTTTTGCAGAGTGTCTGCCTTCCTATTTATATTTTCGCATTTTTATTTTCACTGGTTTTTAAGGTTATACTCGTTTCGTGGCAATGGCCTCTCGTGCTGCTGCGTAATTTATCTCAGCTGCTCATTTGGTTTCTACCTATGGTTGGGGTTCATTATTTCTTTGTGCTAATTCACACTGGGGATACACAGTAGAGCTAATTAGTAGCAGAGGATTTAATTCAGTTTCATTTTTTGTAGTATCTGTCATTCGCTGTATCTCTGTCTGTTCTTGTACCACCGTCTTTCGCTACATGTCCGTCTTTCGCTGTATCTACGCCTATCTCTAGATCTCCGTCTTCCTCAGCGTCTCAATCTTTCTGTGCATCTCCATTTTTCCCTTCATCTTCATCTATCTCTCTATCTCCGTCTCCCTCAGTATTAGGGTCCTCCTCAGTATCTCCTTCTTTCTATGCACCTGTATCTGTCTTTCCAATATCTCAGTTGTTTTCTTTTTCTCTGTCTATCTTTGTACATTCTTTTTCCTCTGTATCTCTATTTTTTCATTAAAACTCTCGCAAAAGTTTTGCAACTGTCGCCGCTCCCGCGTTTGATCGATCCGTTTTTAATTTTTAGTTAGCTTGTATAATTTCGTCTAGGCATGATTGGTTCCTAAAATTTTCTATTGGTTTCCAACAAGATATTGTAGGCACGAATGTTCATTTACCGGACTTTCTCCCTAGGAACTCCATAACTTTTTTACCAAGCTCACTTTAAGGATTACATCACGAGAGCTCTTATTGTGGAGTTGGTTTTGTGCCATAGTGGAGTGGTCTGAAGATTTCAGAGTTTAATTATTCTAGTTTTAACCTATTTTTAAATAAACAAATGTCTTGCAAGACATTCTCCGCTATGGTTTTAACCGCGTCAATTTATTTTGGCGTATAACCAATGTCTTTCACATTGGAGACGAATCTTAGGTGGTTTTGTCAAAAAAGACACCAACCTGTATAAAAGACCTGTAACATAAAGTGCAATGTGGGTTGAACCCGAATTTTTTGATTTGTATTGTACACAATTGAAGATATAAACGAGTGGCGATTGCATGCTAGTCGGAAGAGCATTTTAACAGCAGGGGAGAAATTCTTCCGTTTGCTTTTTCGTGCATCGTGAGAGGAATACTGTAAAGCTTAAATAAATTCTCGGAGATATTTCTCCAGGTTTTCTGGCGGATTCTCTCAAAATATCACGTGTAATTATTGGAATAAGAATATGAGTAACGCCATCGCCAACTATTTATCTAATGTAATGATTGTGCGGTAATAAGAATGATGGTTGAATAGGTGCAGGGGAGTGATGAATGCCTCAAAAGTAAATTCTTTGTGCGAATCAGCATTATTGGAACTAATATTGTAAGAGATGGAAACTGAAGTCCAATCCTTGCTTCTTAAATATTGTAAAGCAGATACTATAATTACCCAAGATTTATACCATGGGTTTTCTACATGCAGCGGCGTACAAGCTTTAGCAACAGCGGGAAATGTTTACACCGAAGAAATTTGATCTCTTGTAACCTATAACTCATGAGCAAATATGATTCTCTGATATTAGCTGTTTAAGTGGCCCGAGAAAGAAATCACTAGTGAGCATGATTAACGAAAGCGTTAGATTTTGGGTCACCCATGAAGCGTTACATGGCAAGAGCTTGAGTATTAACGGTACTGGCATGTACCGTCTCGTACCACATTTCGAATGTTTATTATATTCGTTGTATTGATGAAATTGACTATAATTTTAGAATAATATATTTTCAAGCACTTTATACGCTGTACGAATTATGATGCATCAGAAATGAATAATTACATACTGTTCAAAAACCTTGGTTCAGAAAAACCATTGCATGACCGTTGTCAAGTTAATTTGAAATATCAGAAAAACATTTTGGGAGGAAACTGCTGAAATTTTGTAGACGATTTGAAACTCATCCTACGTTAAAAGGAAAGGAACTATCGGCGATTATTGGAACTGCTAAGGAAGTCACGATTAGAAATCTTCTGGTCTAGAGTGAAAACTAATGTTTGTTGCTATGAAAAATTTGGTAAAAATTTACTAAGAATCGAAAGGTACAAATTAAGACCAAAGGTAAGTTAAACTTTATTATAATCGCTCCTAGCTGAGATAAAATCATTAAAAACAAGGTTTGATTGTCAGAGCTTTAAGAGATTACGAATTTTTTACTCACTAAAATTCAGCTTGTGATTCAGCTTCAAACAAAACTTTTAATTTTCTTCATAACAACACAGAGAAATTCCAGAAGACCAACTGTAACTGCTTCTGCATAAGCGAGGTCGCTCATAAAGGTTGCAACTCTCTTTTACTTGCAGCAAATTTCTTTACTTGAACAATGAAATAATTTTCAATAGATTTCGAAGCGTTTAACGAGAGTAATGTTCAACACGCGATCATACACAGACGTACCACAAACTTACTGTATTCGTAGGTCTTCCATTTAAAATGCAAAATAGCTGATCATTGATTGTAACTTTTTTTAATTAAAACAAGTGTTTTGTTTCATTTTTTATGAAAAACGTGGAAACAGCCCAAAAAACGTGGATGTTTTTTCCAAATCATTAGATGGAACAAATAAGATCACGATCAGGTCAAAGTTCAAATAGGGAGAGAACGTCAATAAAAACGATTTTATTGACGATAATTGATTATCGGAATTATCATTTTAACAGTTCTGCAAATATTCCATCTCTAACATAACTTAATAACTCCCATTACTCTCTATTCAAACGTGACGAAGCTATTGAGGAACACTCGTACAAAAGCTCTCAATGACTGACCAGGCCAAGATCGAAGCTCATTAATTTTACGTTCTGAGGGTTTGGGGAATAGCTCACTCACTATTAATGATCATACACGTACTTTATTATAGCGTTGTCATGCGACTTCTCTTCTATTATTTTAACTGATGCCGATAAATAATTGTCATCTCAATTGTATTGAAAAAAATCGTATTTGGAATATACCCAAAGCGATAAGGCAAAGTCGCGTTACGTTTACTAAACTGGTCGTCTGTTTCTCCACGAAATTGAGTAGTATTTACAACAAAACATATTCACAACAAAACATTCAAAATGTGTTTCATCACATTTAATTAATTACTTTGTTTGAAATTCTACTTTAATTAAAAACGCATGTTCTTTCTTTCTGTCGGTGTCAATATCCTGAAGAAATTTGACAGCCCTCCTTCAAACCAGTGAACAATACTAAGCGGCTACGGACCAGCGCATTTTCACAACTCGCTGTGACTTCACACTGTGTAGGTGTGGTATGTGCTAATATTTGAAAGTACGCGTCCAATACAATTATTCTTTGCTACGATGTTGATGAATTCACTTTAGTTTAATATTCATTCTAACATTTTCATCGAAGGTAAATTTAGTTTGCGATATGAATAAATCTTTATTGAATGCAACAAAACGTTACAAAAACTTTTCCACTAATGACGAATATTTTTGGATTTATCTGATAATGACTGTGAATAAAAAATTAATTTGTACTGTTGTAACTTGGTCACACACGCAGAGCCAGTGTAGTTGAATAAAACTGCAATTTAAAACCAATCAACGGCCTTTGACTGAAGAATCGCGCCGGGTCAATCGCGCAACAATCTAAGGAGGTTATTAAAACGGTAAGTTAAATACGTCTCATTTAATGAGTCACTCTAAGGTTAAAACATAATTTAAAAGTTACTCTTCGTAAAAATGGCATTCAGTATACCAGAAAAAAACATGTTATGAATCAATTATGCATTTTTTACCTTTAAACTATATCGTTTGACATAATCATGACCTCAGAACGAGCGGCAACTGACTGAGAAACACGGCGAGAATCGCTTTCGTCTAAACTGCTGCATTCGAAAGTACGCATGTTATTAATATATATTTCACTCTCAAGATGTCCCCGATTAGAAATTCCATTAGGTTGAAGCCTATAAATGAACGTACTCGTATTACGTACCTCTTACCTCAAATACCCAGGAACAAATGCCAAAATGAAAATGTAAGGAATAATACAGTCTTGGAAGAATACTTCATAGACCGCAAGTTTTTTCGTGCTTTAAAGAGACACTTTCTATTTACCTACTAATTTGAACTTTTATACACCTTTACCAGGGAAGATGAAAAGGACTTAAAACTTATTGATCCATAAAAGGTCAAAATAGCATTACTTATCTGGTTTCTGATAACTGCAATGAGGTTGGATAGGGTTAACCAAAATCTACAGAAAAAATGTTTATTTCCAAGTTGTCACATGAGATACATGCCAACATATTGGCTTTTAAAAGTTTCTTAAATATAGGGCATCCTAAAACAAATGTTCCATACGAGGAGTACTAATTGACAAACCATCCGAGGTGTACAAGTAGATAAGCCATACGAGGCATAATAATAGACAAACTATACGAGGTGTACTAATAGACAAACTGTCAGAGGTGTACAAGTAGATAGACCATACGAGGCATATTAATTGACAAAATATACGAGGCGTACTAATAGACAAACCATTCGTGGTGTGCTAGTAGTCTAACAAAAGTTCTATACTAGGAGTACTAATTGACAAACCATCCGAGGTGTACAAATAGATAAGCCATACGAGGCATAATAATAATAGGCAAACTATA
Organism: Morinoia aosen; assembly: GCA_030386875.1. Taxonomy (NCBI): domain Eukaryota; kingdom Metazoa; phylum Arthropoda; class Malacostraca; order Amphipoda; family Talitridae; genus Morinoia; species Morinoia aosen. Next base: position 11,914,944 of record CM059561.1, read on the forward strand.
CGAAGTGTACTAATAGACAAGCTATCAGAGGTGTACAAAATAGATAGACCATACGAGGCATATTAATACACAAAATATACGAGGCGTACTAATAGACAAACCACACGTGGCTTGCCAATAGTCTATCTCTGTCAAGGGTAGTTGAATGAGAAATGAAAAATATGCCCTAAAAATATGCAAAGCCCTATCACCACCAAAAACATATTTCATATCTTCTCGATATTCACCACATCATGCGGACATGTGTACATGGGATAAAATAGAGATACAGTGTAAGCCGGTTACCACTCATGATTGACGAATATCTACAAAATATTGGTAGAAATGGGTAAACAAACATATATTCAATATCAAAATTCATAGCTTGTACAACATACGGACAGAAAGATAATTTTACTACGATTCATATGCTCAAATTGCACTTTATTTCATTAATTATACATGACATTAATCCGATTCACATGCAGAAACGCCCTCTGGGGAAGTGATAGATCTATTTTTTAATCATTTCGCTAGTGCAATAAAATTTGTTAACCGAATGGTTTTTGCGTAAAGAAATGAAATAGAAACATGTATATCTATTTATGTAGATACATATATATACCTACACACGTACACACACATATTAATATATATACTTATTGAAAATAAAATATTAGAAAAAAATACATATATAAGATAAAAGATAGAAGCAACCTACCATCTACTACACAGAAAATGACAGCTGAGCTCACTGTAATCCTAAGAAATTTTTCGCAAAAAAAAAAAAAAAAAAGAGAAGACTTCAAAAAACATACAACTGAGCTCACGCAGTACGCGAATTATCTTGCTGATTGTTCTTAAAGACCACTCTTGTGAAGCCATTCTCGTAAATTCAGACGAAGGCCGCTACATTCACACAAACTGCCGCCGGTGTAATGTGAGCAACTTTAATTGTTTCATTCATAACTTGTCTTAAGTACTTCAGGTTGACACCTAATGTAAATGGAGGATAAGAAATGACATCGAATGTTGATAGTATAATATTCATGGGAAGGATGAAGACATATATTTCCGTGCCATTTTTTATAGTATCAACACATTTCAAACAAATTTTGGACCGACAAAAGAGCTCACGTATAGGACACCGGGCTACGTCATGGCAGAAAAAGTACTAAAAAAGGTACAGGTGCACAATTTTTTACGCTAAATATTTCGTTGCCTATTCTATCGATCGAGTCCATATTGGCCAGGCAATGTCTTGGCAAAGAATCGACCAACTTAGTTATAACCACCTGTAATATTGGTTTCCACACCTCGTCCAGTTGTTTGGACTTTCAGTGTGTATTTCGGGAGAGTCAACTTCCCAGGAATTTGTCAAGTTCGGTCTGCATCGCCTTGTAATGTTCAAGTCGACAGACTGAGCTGGCTAGTGCAAACCGTCTAAACGGCTTCATCCGAACCATTGACGCACCTACCTGGCGTGGAATGTGTTTTGAATCTACAGGGTGACTGGCACTTTTGATAAGGAAACTTTAACATACAATTGGGACTTAGATACCAAGGAGCTTTAATGGAATGGAGGCGGCATCAGCGCTCTAAAGTGAAGCCAATTTTCGGTAGCTGTAGGGTATACGGGCACACACGGAGATGGGATGGGGCTCAGACTGCTCAGTGCGTGTCAGACACTCAGCGTGGTAGGGCGCCGCTTATCCAAGCTGCGGTCAAGTACGAGTTTTTTCAATATGACGCGTTTCAAGGACGCAATTGAAATATATGCCTAAAAAAAACGTATAGCACAGAGTAGCGCAAGTCTGCCATTTAACAGCGCGGTCTTCAGTCGCTGATGATGGAGGTGGTGCTACCCCTCCACTGCAACACCACCTCCACACTGGGACCCAATGCCGGGTGGGCGGGGCTTGGGTCGGCAAAAGTGGCTTCACGCGCTTGGCTGACAAAAGATAGCGATGCCGCCTCCATTCCATTAAAGCTCCTTGGTAGATACAAACACTTGTTACTCAATAACCGTGGGGTCGAACTCGCATCAGATAAGAGTTACAAAACTTGAAATTTGATATAAACTGGAGAAAAATTCGTACTTTGAAAGTGGCAGGGAAATGATGCATACAAATCAGGACCATATTATTATTATGTACGCAAGAAACAGAATAGCCAGAATAACAACTGAATAGCCTTCACGAGGATTCCTGAAACTCCTCTTGTCTTCGATCGCGTCCGACAGTCATTGCACCGGCGGCGTTTCAACGAATGTATCACAGCAGGCAGATGGGAACAAGTTGAACATCTTTTGTAAATAACTAACCTAATTTAAAAATTATTCCTGTGGTTATAATGATTAAGGCTGTTATTCTGTTTCTTTTGATGGTAATGAAAATGCATCCCTAACTTTTATATTTAATTTCTCTGACGCAGTCTAAGTAAAAATTTGTCTCCAATTTGTTTTGAATTTCCAGTCCTTGTAACTCTTTAACGAAGCATTTTCGACCTTACAGTATTGAGTAAAAAACTGTTTATTTCAATGATCTCAACTTTATGTTAAAGTTTGTCCAACGAAGTGCAGGTGACCCTCTACATATTCTTAATAAATCAGTTTTTACTTAATGTTTTCCATAAATAGAAGCGAGTCGTCTCAAATGTTTTAGATAAGATGTCAAATCTATAATGCTTTGAACCTAATTAAGTACAGACCACCCTTCTTAGCAGAGTTTAAAATTCCCGGATCTAAATATGCACAGCCTCCGTAAATCTTCACAATTCGACATTTGTATTTAAACAACTGGACGTTTGGCAAACATCATTCAGTCCTAACCAATCTCATAATAATTAGATCCATCACTTCAGACCACTCTGTACATTTCATTGCGCAGTCATCCAGCAAATATGCTCTTTCGCTAGCAGCATCGATTCTTTTCGGAAAGTAATAGTTTCTTTCCGGGTCTTCATCTAAACCATTCCGCCTCGCGTTTGCGTTTTCTGTGTGTGGTGACTGATTTGAGCCTTGCGAGTGATCAATGTTACGTTTTATGTCTAACGCTGTAAGCCTTCAATTTGCATAACTATCAACCTTGCATAACTTGACAGTTCCTCCGAGTATCTACGTGTGAGGTAGCAGTTTTATAATCGCAGAAACTGAAGTTCAATATTCAACACAATGTTATTATTGTTAGTATTCGATATTGTACATGAAAAATGTTGAATGGATCGCAGCTTCATTTTCTTTTGATCAAGTATTCATGAATATTGAGTTAATTCCCAGTGTTAGGTCAGCCGCGTTTCGAAAATCCCCTCAGTGATCGGAAGCACGCCACGCCGCAGTTAACAGCCGTGTTCTATAAAAGGTGCCCAAATCTGCTGCCTCTCTCGCTCACGATATTTATGTGGAGAGTGACAAACCCGTTGGCTCTGTAGACTTCACGTGCATAAATCGAAAATATAAGCTTTTCCTGGGAAGAAAATCACAGTTTGGCTGAAATTTCCCAAAATACAAATATATAGTTTGCTACTAGCTTGATTCCTTGGTTTCCTCTTAGCTTTCTTGCTTACTTGATCTGTTTGTCCTCAGTCAAAGTTGAGAGGACACCTTAACAATAATACCTAAACATAGTAGTACAGAACATTATTACGTAATAATACAATCTATACGATGTGTAAACGTATAGTGACAGATCTGTATTGATGTATGTAAACAGGGAGGCCAAAAAATAATGTAAGCACGCTCAGAAGTATCAGAAAGTATATTTTTAGCTAACATGACTAGATTTTAAAGAAATGTTCAGTTTAAATTCAATTTTACAATGAGTATACTTTTTGGTCATAGTAAATGTTCTAAAAAATCAATCAAATGTCAAACTGCCTTCAGCAAGGCCACATTTTTGGGTACGAGTCACAATTGATCCAATACATCGCACAAAGTTGTCCAATTGAATTTCTTGGCGCTTCTAGAATGTATACACACTTTACACGGTCATAAAAAACATACTTTCTCATCTACACGTTTGAATCGCAAAACAAATTGAACGTAATGTTCCCTCAATGAGGGGGAGAATTGTCAATCGAGCTGTCTTAGAACATGAGAGGCGCAATCGTAATCTAATAGTAATTCTATTTTCAAAATTTTCAAACATTTGGTGACGAATAACCTGCTCATTCGAAACCAAAATTTTGTTTATGTATCTGAATAACTGATATTGGGTAGAATATTTTCCCCGTGGTTACCTTCATTGAAATATTAATGCTATCATGATTTCTAAATTCGAGTATACAGTATACGGTAATCGATTTTTTCGGTGGCATGTGTATAGCTTATTTATATTAAAGATTAAAATTCGTTAGAGATTTTTCAATCAACGAAAATGAAGGAATAAAACGTTGGTATGATAACCATTCAAACTGTTTATTTACGAAATATAGCTCCAAAGTAAAGATTTGGTGGTCACTTTTGGCAGCTCTGCAAAACTATTGTAGGATAATTGTTTCATCTACGCATGGGAAGGATTGGTATAGGAAAATTTAGAGAGAGATTGAAGCTCATACGCTCATTTCATTCAGTGAAGGGAGTGTAATGCAATTTCTATAATTGCTAGCCTAACGAAATGTGTTACATTGAAAATAATCGAATGACATTTTTGATAGGCCTTTAATGCTAGCAAAGTCTGCGCTGAATTGTCGTCTCTCTGGTACATTATCACCAGTTACAAAGCAGTTATTTGGAATTCTACGCTGAAAAACCAATTATTGAGACCGAACTCGTTTTTTCACAAATCTACCAGAACGGGATTTTATCGACAGCGTGGTCGTATGAAAGTTCCTGATTTGGTCAATTTGTGATACAAATCTAACCAGTGAGCCTTCTTATTAAAGGAGATCGTCCCACTTTTTCAACTTTTTTCGTCCGATTCGTTTGAAAATTGGCCAGTATATGTATTTTGAGAAAGTAAACTTTTTTTTACTCGTGTCATTTTTTCGATTTAGGCCTTAGTTTTTTTTCAAGAAATATCAGTTTTTTGGTATATTTTATGGATATTTCAAATTCAAATTTTTCAAATTCAAATTTTTTCTATTTTTTTTTCAAATTTTTTAAAATTTCTAAAAACAATAGTATTTTTTTGGGTTTAGAGCTATATATTTTTTCGAAAAATTTGAATTTGAAAAAAAGTCCGCGAGAGTTGGTTAGAAATGTTTCAAGGATTCTAAAACTGTCTTTGGTTTTGTTCTAGCGTCAAAACTCGAGAACTAGTCCCATTTTGAATGTTGAAAGTTAGAAGTGTTGGGTGTAAGCAAAAAACGAAATTTTTTGTTGAAGTGTAATATAATTAACAATTTATGTAATTGAACGCAGTTTTATTTTAATTTAGATAATTTCCATAGATAACTTCAAATTCACAGTGTAAAATGTGATTTCCAAACCAAAAAAAAAGTTTTTTTTTTAAAATATGAAATTCTTTTTTCAGTCTGATTCTTATGAAATTTGATTATGATATGTAGCCTTTGAAAAGAAACACAATTTATTCTATCAATTTTTTTTATTTAGGCCTTATTTTTTGAAAAAATTTGACATTTTGGTTTTTAAGTATTGATATTTCACTGGTATTGATATTTCAAAATGGGATTCGTCATCGAGTTTTGATGGTAGAACAAAAACAAAGACAGTTTTAGAATCCTTGGAACATTTCTATCAAACTAACATAGGCTTTTTTCCATTTTCCATTTGTTCTCTTTTTATATGGGGTTGAAATGGGCTCAAAATTAAAGATTTTGGTCACCCTACACCTGGGGGGGGGGGATCTATTGTCCGTAGTGCCATAAAATTTTAGGACCGAATAGTCCATCACCTAAGGGTCCTTTTCCAACAAAAACATGAAAAATGACCACCTGAGTGGCACGGGCCTGGGACGATCTCTTTAACGTGGCACTTCGATGATTTTGAAGGCAACGAATGTGTGCGCAGGAAACAACACACCGTCCAGCATGCATACGAGTTTCTTCTTACCAAGTACAAGAGACACAAAACTGTGTGGAACAAAAATAGAAAACTTTGCAGGGGAAATTTAGGGGATAGTTATACTGGGATAATTTTGGGAAATTATTTTTCAATAAAGCCTGTTGTTATTCCCTTTTAGTTATTTCAAAATGATGAAAGAACTCTTGCATTTACGCTCAAATCCTGCAGAAGCGAAGACAATGTGGCAATTTTGTTCAATTTCATTGTCCCTGCATTCTAAAAGAAAACCTACCTACCTTTTAAAAATTCGGCCTGTAAAATACTTCACGGAGCTTTTTGTTTACAATTGGGGGTTGGTGCAAACGCCTTATAATTTCGTATTTGCAATGGTGGAATTCGCCATTTCGTCGCTAAACACAAGTTGAAAACTTTATGATTTCTTCACAAATTAGCAAAAAAGGACAGAAAGATGGACTTGAAATTATTCCCCCAAAAATAGAGTCGTAAATCGTAGAGCATCCATCGATGCATTACTTTGTGCCTCTGAGACGCTGGTATTTTTTTGGTCCAACGTTGTTTGCAAGACGAAGTCTGCTCAAGGGACCACAAGTGCTGCCCATCTCGCCTCGTTACCGCAATGAGGGCTCAATGCAGGGATGCAGGTCTCCACTTGCACCGCGCCTGCATGCGGCGCAGCGCAGCGTAGCGGTGCTTAATCTTGTTTTGTACCCTATTTAACAAGGATATTATTCTCCCATTCCAAGGTTGTCCTACCGAAAAGGTGCACTGCAGATACGGGTGGAGTCCTTGTCCTTGAGAGTTTGAGCATCCCTTGGTAGGTCTTCGTCTCGTTCCTCTGGATGTATCTCTCTGTACGCAACGAACATTGAAGTGCAGCTTGAAGTGTGTCGCCTTCTTCGTAAATGTGAATGTAGAAGAGAAATTACGGATAATTCAGCTGTGTTTTACTTTGCACGTATTATATATTTCGCAAGAATTTTCCGCATAAAACCAGAGACCTATGGCGAAGTAATATTTTTTTTTAAAAACAACTTGCAGCTTCCACTTGGGGAAGAAGGGTCTGCATTTCTCTCTCGTATACTCTCGCACGCAAGTCTTTTTGGTTACGTTCGAACACGCGTGCCTATCGACCCTTTTCTTTGTTACAGAATCCGAGAAAAAATACATAAATTTTGAATAATCACTTTTCTATTCAAGACTCCTGATGGGAGATAGGATAGATTAAAGGTTTAGGATAGTTACGTTCGTCCATCGCATACGATGATGCATGGTTCCTCCAGATGAATGTCGTACGGTTACCTCAGCTGTAGAAAGGTATACTCGGGACTTGCTTTCCGTGCCCACTCTGATTATTTTGATTTGCATGCTCTCTTTGCCATCTCTTGCTCGCCTTTTATCTTCCTTCATTCTTAACTAGCAGCTTCTTTGCGCAGAGTATGAGTATTCTATTTGAAGACTCTCCATTAATGTACAAATTCCCCGTTTTCTACATTCCATACTAAATGGTTCTATTGGGATAGCCTTAGTTGTGGCTAGAAAGTCTTAAAATAACTAGTATCATAACTTCTAATTTTTTGGGTGAAAATTGTAATACTGAAATAAGCGCAGAAGAAATTACTTATAAGACTTGAGGAAACATGAAATGCGATCTCATACATAACCAAGGTAGATTGATATAAATGTATTCACATTTCAAAGAAAATATTTCCAGAAATTTGATCTCATCGGGTAAGAAATTGTTAACAATTTCAGAGTATAGGATCGACGTACAAGAACCCCAAGATTATCGAACAGTTTATGCGAACAAAGTACGAAGTTAAACAAGCTGGTGAGGCTAGAATACTCGTAGGAACGAAATTATTAGGAGGTTAGGATGAAGGGAATTCAGACTTTCTGGAGAATAATGTGGAGGCTTACAGATCGAGTACGTGAAAGCTAAGCTGATCACGTAAGATCCTAAAATTTCTGTAATCTGTTCATGAGTTGGTCAGGTGGTTGAGTGCAATTGCAATCATTTTTCAACTCGAACTCAGCGAACTTGATTGGAAGACGTAGTGGAGAGTCCTGAAAAAGGGTAGTCTAAACTGGAGACTTATTATAGCTTATCAAGATTGATAAGCTATAATAAAATATACATATCTGGAGTCGGAACAATCTTCTCTGCTGTTATATTACATAATACCATTGAGTTAATTTTACACTCTAGAAAAGCAAGAGGGTATCAGAAACTGAAACCAAGCAGCTGTGTGTTATAAAACGGTTCTCAATAACAGTGCTTGTTTGACCAAATTGACCAAGTTGGGAGAAATAAAACGCGTAAATAAGACTATTTGTAAAATTAATCAGATATGGAGAAAATCCCAACTTAAAATATGAACAGATACAGAAAAACCTCTTACATTGATAGTAGTTCGATCGGCTTTTGAGTACATCTCAATTCATTCGTCTTCAGTATTTCAGTGCCTTCCTTTATTTTCGATCAGGATTTTTTCGAACATTTTAAACTTTTCAAATATCATGAAATTTGTTGATGTTTCACTAGCAATACGTATCTACAAATGGGTATTTTATTCCAAATACTGAGAATGAGTAGAGATGTACTTGATGGCTGATCAAACCAACATTGAATGAAATGAATCCTTCAGTATCTCTCTATAATCGCGAGTAGACTTTCCGCGAGTTGTGTTTATTTTAAAATGTTGTTCTTTTTTACTTTTTTTGTTATAACACGAGAAATCATTTCATAAAAGCTATGTTAAGAGACTAAGATCAGCGAGGTGGCCACATTCATTAGCGTTGGTAAAATGATGTTGGATTTATATTCGTACGAATAGAACATAATGAAGGAACATGCGGGCATCCTATTTGAAACAGGAAAAAATTTGCAAAATAGATTTCAAAATTTCTCGATCTAATGAGAGTGTATATAAGATTTGTTCTTAACTTTTCGACAGGAGGTAGAATAAATCCAAATATACTGCATCAGGAAATAATTCTTTAGATCAACCAATGAAATACCGTAAAAAACGGGATATCTGTACGAATGATTGCGGGCACGTTGATTGAAATTGAAATGTCGTAAAAGGCAACAATATCAACATAATTATGAGAAAAATTCATAATTTGAGTTGTATGGAAGTTTGGATGTTGAAAATGCGAGATTCAAGTGAGACTACATGTGTGAACAAGGGAGTTCAAGCTTTTTTTCTCTTTTCTCAAGAGAGACGCAAGGGAAGATTCAGCCATTATTCGCTGAAGTAGTCAATGACGAATCAAATTCACTGATTATTGATGTTTTAGTTAATTGAGTAATTAATTACTTAATTGAACGCATTAACTATGGGTAAATTGTTTATTAATCGAATTAACTAAACGTACGCAAATTACAGGTAAGATGGGAAGACAGTGTTAGGAAATTTCTTAGATTTAAAATTATGTTAATTTTTAAAATTAAATGTGTGATATGTTCAGCTTAAATGTTGTATTTAGATTCACTGTAATGTCGTGTCCAGGCTTCCGTAGCTTCAAGGAAAGGGCAGGAGGGGCTTGGATCGACTCGACTCAGCTGATAATTTTGAGATACCTTTTGAGCTATATTGACGTTGCGTTGGCGACGCATTTGTGCCACCTTAAGAGCCTTCTAAAGGGCCGTTTACAGAATAGGGGAAATTTCGGCCGTGAGGTGCGACACATGTATACGAGGCTCACCACTGAGACTCATTTGTGTACGTTTATACGATGTTCCCAATTCCCCTCGGTAGTTACGAGGCTCTTGAGTGTCGCGCATTACGAATTCGATCAGAGCGAATAGAAAATTCCAGAAGTTTGACAAGTGCAATTTGCTATTGATATCCACTCAGTGTAAGCTTCATGGGCTATGCAATACATCTAATATCTTTTTTATTTAACTTGAGAAAGTTTTTCATACGCACATGTGTTTACAGGTAAAATTAAGCAAAAACTAAATTTATATTTTTCCAAATTTTTCGACCATTTTTTTGGCGTCGATACATACATTTTCAAGGCATAAATTTTTTCAATTGAAAAAGGAAATAAGCACCTGCTTATGCGGAAAAAAAACATGCCAGGGCAATTTTACAGAGATTTCAGGGTCATGATTGCAAATATCTTGAAAAACTTTTCCCTTAACTATTTGACTGTTGGGAAGGAAAGGGTTAAGTATCTAGGTACACTCTACTATGTTTCATGCTAGTGTCCGCCAGAAACCAACTCTTCCCGGCTTCGGCATAAGCTATTTTAGTATTTATTTCGAAAATTTAACTAAATAAATTATAAATGTTGCTAGCTAATGCACGTAAAATTTGCTCAAATTACTTTGACTTGAACATTGAATGCAGCTTCGTTCGTAGTCATTCTCCCATCGTTTCGAGTTCCATCAATGAATTTTTATTAAAACTATGTGTATGATAATTCAGTGCAACCGTCTGAATGTATGTATTAGACGGTTGCCGCATGTATGCCGCATTTTGGTCGCCAATATAAAATTTTGTAAAGAGAATTTGTAATGGTATTTGAATTTTCACACGAGAATCTACGTTGGTAAATTTACATAACAAACGCACAATAGACAAAATTTTTCATTTTCGTTTTAAAAATACTGTAACACTGTGAATGCAACCTTCCTTTGCACATAATTTGACTTGCGAGCACTGCTCACCGCAGTTTATGGGTTCTTCCCTCTGAGCGTGTAAAGTGAGGGTCCAAGAAAATGCCGATAGTAGTCATAGAACAGATCCTATGTCGCATTCAAGCACAAGACAACGTTGTGCAGACGGTCCTTGAGCGCAAGCCATAAAAAGAAATAAACCTTAAATTTTAGATTCATGTTCACCCGATTTTGACTTCAACATTTTATAAAGGTACATCAATTAGCAAGATTACCGGCAATGTAAATTTAATCAATAAAAAGTTCCGGCTTCTCCATAGTGTATCAACGATACGCACTATAGGAGAGAAGCTAATGTAAGGCCACTACCTACCTCACTGGTTCTAATGGAACTCAACGGCAGTGGAACATCACTCCAGGCCTTGCAAGCTAATATAACATCTTTTAATGATATGCAGAATATTTTCCTTAACAATTCCTTTTATCTCAAGAACAATTAACCAGTAAATTTCTATCTTCAAATTTTTGTTATTTTCAATTTCCCCGTATATTGCAGAACACTTTTAGTCATGTTTCAAATTAATTTTTGATTTTTATTTCCAGATGCATAGTTGATACTGAGGACAGGCTCAAAACGTTCTTATAATATACTTTAGAAATATTTCTTCGCGATTGCTATTATTGTATATTTGTATTCTAACAGACATCAAAAATTATCAGTATAATTTTTCATTTTCATGAAACTAGATTTTTTCTTTAGTTTTTAAGATAAGAAGAGTAATTCATTTCCGTTGACACCTAAGGGCAGGAGGTAACAAATGCCGATAGATATGCGTGAGCATTTAAGCTGTATTTCATGAGCAAACATTGATAGGTGAACTTTATTGGGCGTAGGCCACGAATACCGATAAGAATGTTTATAACATGCTAGACCAGACAAAGACTGTACACAAGTTAATAAATCATGTCTAGCGTATCAAAATTTAAGCTCGTATTTCACAGAACATAAATTTCACTTATAATCGGGTACGATTATGATAGCGTACTATAACATACAATGGGTAGCAATCGTAGATGACACAGCGATTTTTCTTCTATATTTCGAAAAAGAATTAATCAACTTTATTGAAGCAAAAACAAAATATATAAATGGACATTATCTATCCAAACATAGGTATAAACTAAAAAACATTGCTCAGAAAAAATTAATAGCTAAAAATTAAAATACGCTCTGTGCAAAAATATTGAATACGCATGGAAATATTATGACGAAAGGCGCGTTTCATCATAATTTTTTTACATTGAAATAATCTGCAATTTGAGCCAGTCACACTCATTGTTCACCGACTGGCCGAATGGCATTAGTTGCAGACTTCCAATTCAACTTGTACTTTTGCAAATAGCTAAAACAAAGAGTAATCGATTACAACAAGAAATATGATCATAAAGCTTCATAAAAATGGTAAAGAAGCTGAAACAATTGCTCAATATTTAATATTTCCGGTGAGCACAGTCGGTGATGTTGTACGAAATTCGGAAAAAATTGGAAACATGAAAATATTGGAACGAGTGGTCGTCCCGTTAACTGACTGAGGCAACTTAGAGGTACACTGTTTGTAATGTAAAGAAACAACCATTGACCTGCAAAGAAATTTAGAATAATCTGAAAAATGCCAGAGTTGAAGTGAGTAAAAATACAATCAAGAGATCATTGAGACTAGGAGGCCTGAGTTGAAGATCACCAAGGAAGACCTAATAATGTAACGAAGAGTAAACACTTGAAAGATCGGTTGAAAAATTTTAAAAGGTATTACCTGGAATCAAATAAACACTCGTAAAAGGTAATTTGGTCTATAGAAACGAAAATTTAGCTTTTTCAAAGAAGCATGCGGACCCATGTGTGGTGGGGCAAAGGGACAAAATATATGTAAGCTCTGAATTCCATTCTCGATGTCACATATGGAGGCGGAAATGCAATAGCTCTGGGATGCTTTTGTTACAATAGAGTCGGGGAAATCAAAATAATTGACGGAACAATGAATGCTAAAAAATAAGGGAAATTTAGAGCGACCCATCCCTCTGCGTCAGGGCAAAATCTAGCCCTAAGTTCGCATTACCTTCTTGGGCGAAGGACTGTTTATGAACCGTATCTTTCAGGGTTTTTATGAATAACCTTTCTAGTATTGCGAAGCAAGGATAAATAATCTGAAAAGCTACTGACATTTAAGGGAAACAAAAACGAAACAAAACTTTAATGTGCCTATAAAATTAAGGATTCGAGTAAAGACGAAGTAGAAAAATTGCGACAAATCAATTATACGGAGTGGTTATATTTAAGTTCATAGCTATAACAACTCTAGGTTGCGCTGCGTTAAACAAGACTACATCAAGTTTCACGGCATAAAATTTAGGTATACTGAATATTGAGCAATGCGGAATAATCCTGAACTATACTGAGCTGTGCTAGATCGACGATCGACGAGGGCAATTGGTGCTCGTAAGACCTGCTATCAAACAAAACAGAAATTGGAACCGGTGACAAAAGACTATCATTTAATTTAATTCAAAATACAACAAGTAAGCTAAGTTTATTGACATGAATTAAAACTCACCAGTGACGGAGCAGAAGGACAGCGCAGTACCACAAGCGGCCTAGCGATTGGCTCTGGAAACAAACTAAGAAAAAGAACCCTAATCAAGATGTTCGGATCCGTCTACCGACACTCTGCAAGGTGCCACAGCTTTAAGACATGGGCGTGATTTCGTATTCCAACAAGACAACGTTCCAAAGCGTAGAGCTAAAATAACTAAAGATTGGCTTAGTGGAGATGGCACTGTTGTCCTTGAATTACGTGAATTACGAAGCAAATCACCGGATCTCAATCCAATTAAAAATTTAAGGTCACCATTGAAGTTGAGGATACATGCAATAGATCTAAAATATATCAAACAATCTAAAAAAGTTTGTAAGGAAGAATGGATGAAACTGTCAAACATTTCATCTAAGAAACTTGTAGAAAACCATGAAAAACCACTAGAGGCTGTACGACAGAACAGAGGCTACGCTGGTAAATATTAATCGTTTTTGTTAAATACATTTGCATAGAGCGTATTTTGATTTTTTGTCAGTGAAATTTGGGCAATGTTTTTTAGTTTACTCTTATGTTTGGATAATTCATCTCCATTTATATATTGTGTGTTTGCTTCAATAACATTGAAAACTCTTTTCTAAATATGGACAAGAGAATATGTAGAATACTCTTGCTACTTTATGTAGGTGTGAGAGGATTTTCCTCACAAGTCTCCTGCGAGTGGCTGCGAGTTTATTATATGACGGACTACTGTCGCTTTGGTTGCCAGCAGACAGAAGCCGTGCCGGAGGCCGCAGAGAGACCACCACGTCCACAATCCATAGCTAATTCATTATGATGAATCTTGCGCTATTGAACGGCAAATATTTGCTCTTATCTTTGTTGACCTATTTAAATTTTTACGGATAAAGTCCAATTCATTTTACATGTATCTCATCGTAGATGTACACCGCAGAGGTTCGAAACTTCGGAGGAAGTCCTGTTGCCTCAATCTTATTTTTCTTTTTTTGCGGCCTGACATTTTTATTAGCGGTGTGCTTGAGTATGTGCTTGTACTTGCTTTCCATTACAAGTTCAACGTCATTTTTATTGGTTAAACTCGCTACCCTCGCATAATGAGAGTTGCGTGTCCAGCTCAATTAACTTAATTTGAAATCGGCCCTCCTGTTGTATAGACTCTTCCCTGTGAGTGTGTAGAGTAAAGATTATTTCCTGAGCCTCTGTTTCTTAAGCCTATCTCTACCATAAAATCAAGCTTTCGTTCTTTCTTCCGTAACTTGTTCTTCACCAAAAATTGCCGTATATTGGACCGACCATTTAAAGTTTAGGTATAGGTCTTGGATGAGATATAATTTCTACAAATTGTGTTGAACATTTCCGATAGTTAAAAGGATCGCTTGTCCGCAGCTGCGTTACTGACCTACTTAATTTTTCATCGCAGTATAACTGACGAGTCTAAGAATCGGGGTCTGGGACATCACTCACATTTAGCTGCTCTGCAAGTCTTCATGCTCCACCCAATGGTAATTGTTATGAAATAGCCGATATTTACATTTTTTTATACTTTGACAGTTTGAAGTTCTAATATTCAGCTTTCAATTAATTATTTTTGTTTTTTTCCTCATATTATACGCAGGAATTAGCCCTCTCCCAGCACGCCCATAGGTTATTTTCTTAAAGTTCTCCACACTTGGCCTTGCTGCGACCTGCACCTGTTCATCCCAGCTTGTGCTCTACGCGATCTGTCTGTCTTCGGAGAGCCGGCGTTTGGCCCCTGTCCGTCCTCGGGCAGCAGGATTAAATTAATCGTGTCACGCAGTCTGAACGTTCTTGAAAATTACTGTCCAAACGCTTCCGTGGTGCTGCCCACGATTAAATTGAAATAATTAATAAATAAGGAATGGAGAAATTTTTACAAGTCACTAATAAACTGTCAACATTGAATGGTAAAAAGTTCCTTTGAAGATTTCTTTACCATGTTGATGTTACCTGGAGTTGTTAAGTATTTATTTAAAGTCTAGCAGATTCATCTACTTTTAGTTACATCAGTTAACTTGCTTCCGTGTTTACCTCATCGGACGTTATTGTGTACCGTTGCAGGATAAATAAAGTATAATTCTGTAAATGATTTTTTTTCCTTCCGACAGAATTGTATAAGAAAA
The DNA here is from genome assembly GCA_030386875.1 of Morinoia aosen. Lineage (NCBI taxonomy): Eukaryota > Metazoa > Arthropoda > Malacostraca > Amphipoda > Talitridae > Morinoia > Morinoia aosen. The sequence continues at coordinate 11,930,286 of CM059561.1, forward strand.
GCTCTGCAAGTTAATTAAAATAAAGCATATGGAAAAAATGCGAAATGCCAGTGGTCTTATATTTTGATTTAACTATAACACACAATTTGAATGCACAAGAATCTTTTTGTAAATCGTGATATTTCTACAGCGAATGGAAAAATAACAGCACAGCTCCGATAACGGTAGGCAACTCTTTTTATCACCAACGTCCGGATTGACGTCGGATGATATAATAGCGAGCCCCTCCTGACGCAGGTTCTTTTGGCAGGAGAGGATTGCTGTCGTATGTTCGTAATCGAAAATAGTAAAAGTATTTTTAAAATAACTGAGTGAGGATCGGAATGGCTCATTGGTAGCTGGAGCTGATACAAGCCGATTGACGGTTTTGCTCAGTATCAGTAGCTCGCCGTTGGAGAATGTACTTTTTATCAAAGGTTGTAGAAAATTGTAGAAAAAATCACTCACATTGATTAGACCACATATATGGCGCGTTGCATCGATTGTCACAAATATAACATGTATGTACTACAGTAAATAAATGTGCACACTTATAATAGAGTATCAGGTTAAAAAAAAAGATAAAATATTATAGAAGGCCATCCAGAGCATTAATAAAACGAAAAGATCAAGAAGCGTCATAGATTTCTGCTGAATGCAACGCTTAACTCAAAGCTACGATATCGAGATTTTTCGATGCCTGAACTTTATCTCTTAACTTTTTCAAGAAGGAAAAATAATGACAAATACAAGTTCAAATATTCAATTAACTCATTTCACAATAGTTTCAAGGTAAACAGCAGAAATACCCGCTAATAAACGGGACGCACAAGGTCAGATGCGGCCTACGGCAGGCGAATACGCTAGCCAGAAGCCCAACACAGCTAGTTTTATTTAGATTCGATAGCGAGAATTTTCACGCTCCAAGAGCTAAATTTGGAATTTGAAGTATTAAATTCGATAGGCCACAGCCTTAGTTAAATTTAAAGTTAAAGATTTATTTCTATAGGCCACAGCCTGATTTCAATTTAGATACATGTTTTAATATTACGGCTTCCTTCAAAAAGTGTTACTGTCTCTCTCCACAAACAGAAAGCGCTAGGTTCCTTGAACAAAAGAGAAGGTTACATTTAAAACAGACCTAAGTCTGCAAGGAACCCAGAAAACAGTGTAGAGTGACAACAATGTTTAACAAAAATTAAGGTGGAGGTTGACGAGAGATCTTCCGTTCCCGCTCCCGAGTCATTCCAGGGTGCACGACGATACAAGCTCCGCTCCTGCTGTCAGTGAGACCAACGAAAGCTGCGCACGCTTCGAAGTGTCCAGCGCTAGAACCAACGTCTCAGCAACAACCCAACGAGGTAGAAGGGTCACAATACAGGCCCCCAACAGTCTGCTACCAATGCTGCAGAACAAAATAAACCGGTGAAACTCGGAAATAAGCACAGATATGAAACTAACATTGTTACCACATAAGTTCAGGATATTTCAACTATTAACGAGCGGCTTTCCCAAAGTAGATCGAGGCCTCAACCCGAAGAGACAGAATCTTAACAGAACCGGCGCGACGTGAATACGGCACGAGTAAAAGCCCAATTAGATTACGAGGAAAAAAATGGCCTGGAATGTTAGACCAAACTATGGCAATCGTATAATGAACCTCGCAACTAACCCACCTAAATAAACCGAGGGCCTTCCGAGAAGTAGATGACCCGACGCGAGAGAACTGGACAGCAGTCTCAGGATGTAGATACTGCCCGCGATTAGAAAAACAGTTTAGTGCTCGGAAATAAAAGGGGAGGACGTGAGAATTAATATGCGAGTAATTTGACACTTTGAGTTCAACAATTAAGCGACAAACTCACCTAAAGAATGGTAATCTTCAGTTGAATACGTTCAGGCATAAGAAAAAGACATTTGAGGGAAATACAGAGAGAGGAGACGCACTCCATCTTAGGAAAGAAAAGAATAGTTAGAGATTCATGCGATGGAAATTAGACAAGACTTTAATCAGTGCTGCGCTCTGATGAGAAGGCCACGGTCAACCTCCACTTTTAGTAGAGCCACAGGCACTTATAATTCGATTTTATTCGATTTAATTTAATTTACTTTGAGTGTATTCAATCGATGGAGTACGCTAAGGTGAAAATTCGTGTGTAGAGCACAACACAACAAAACATGAAAGAAACGCTAATATTGAAAATTAACAGAATTAAACACAGGAAGTTAGGGTTGTCAAAAGAACTGCTCCACGTAACACGGTAACTTAAAGACGTAGACACCAGTCAACTGAACGATGGAAGAATAGAGGTAACACATTGGTTAGACCCCACCATGGTGAAATTACGTCACCCGACGTCGCCGAAGTTAGTTCGGAGCAGAACCACGAGCACTGATCGCCAGCTCGTGCGAAACAAGCGCTACGGGGCACGGAAAGTATCCGCAGCTGGGAACGGAAAGAATCTGCAGGTCGAGCTGCAGCCCAACACGAGGTCACCTCACTTAGAAAATAAAGGTTCAAATTAAATTCTATTCTAGAGAAATTAAAGGTGATACTTTCAACTTTGATTTTAGGATTTGTTATATTTAAATTCAAATTCGATTTATTTCATTCATTTGTTTATTCTAATTTATTTCATTGTTTAATTTATTTCTATACCTAATTCTTAGAAAATGTCGAACAATTTTCGACAACGAAACGAAGCATAAAGTTTCAGATAGAGCAACCTTAGTTCATAGAGCTTTTTAAATTTCATCCTCTTGAAAATTGTTCAATTTAGAAATGAATTATTTATTTTTTATTAAGTTTTTCTGTTTCAATATTTACCTGAAGATTACATTGGAGAACACACTTTTGGCTGCATGAATTTTGACACTTGATTCTAGTGAACATGAGGTCACTGATCCCGAAAATTACATTCGTTTATGAAGAATGATCAAGTTTAGTTTTCATGCTAAGCAATGGTTTTTTATTTTGATAAAAATTTTTGTTTAAATGTAATAGTACAGTGCTGTTAAATGGAAACCTATCCCTATAAGAAGTGTTCAAGTGTTTTTTATATTTCAGAAAGCTGTTAAAGGAAAAATGGCTTCACAATCAATTGAAAGGAAATGTTAACTCACAGCTCCACATCATAGAAGGAACATTGGTGAATTTGTGAAGTGAGCTTACTTTTCTTACTTTCAAGTGACACTTGGAGATCAAGATAAACCTTAGGAACCACATAAGGTATGCCATTCCTGTGAAGAAAACTGGCGACAATTGGACTAAAAGAAAAAAGAAAATAAAATTCGGCATTCTAATGATTTGGCGTGAGCCTCGAGACCATGTCACAGACTGGCACTTCTGCCTTACTGATGTTGTGGGTTTTACTGGTGAATCTCGTCAGCTTATCATATACCCTAGTCTAGATTCAGCAATCAGGCCTGTGCCCTATTCGGATGATGTTCCAAAATTTATCTTCACTCAACTTGCTCCTCTAAACTCTGACAGCGAATGGGACACTGGGTTGGCAGAGAAGTCAATTAACAGAAACAGTGACTTTGAAGATTTTGAAGGTGTATCAACAGAACCACAAACATTTAGTTATGCAGAATTCAATGATTTAGTTCGAGATCTGGGTTTGTCTAAAAAGCTTTCAGAATTGTTGCTTTCACGAATCAGTTATGACAGTTTTCTAAAGCTGTGTAATCGGCAGACAATTTCAATATACGAGTCTTTTTAACACTCAACTATCAATCGAGTGAAACCGTCAGTAGGAAAAAATATAGCCATAGAGCCAAATATGATCTCGAGGGATAATCCGTTACAATTTTTTAATTTTAGCTAACTACCATTATTCTTTGTTTTCAGCCATTCCATTCTTTTACTCGTTTTTCGTCTTACAAATTCATTTAATGGGATTGCCTTATCACTCTAAGCCTTTAAATGGCAGAACGAACACATTTTTGTAAGCACAAGTTAGTTCATTTGATGATAATATTGTTGAAGCTTTCTTCGATGCACAGATGTATTGCAAAGAATTTATCTACGATCGCCTCTGGCATGTCATGGATACTACGCATCTCAAGCATCAAGGAACTCCTGCCATAATAGATGACGTGACTGTGGGCTTCTGCAACCTTCCAATTGGTCCTATTGAACCTCATAGAACTCTTCTAAAGTCGGCTATCCACTCTAGGAGTTAGCTTAAAGCACTATGAAGGTCAGTCGATTTAGCAGTGGTCCCACGAACTGAGTCGGACAATATTTCATGAAAAATGAAATTTCGTGAGTTCATTTCTAGTTGTCAAAACCAGAGAAGATTTGAATCGAATTTCGGAAAAGATTCCTTGAAAGGAAACATGGAGCTTAAATCCGATGATCAAATTACGGCTGAAACTATTGTCAAGTTATCTATTACAATGTCCATGGTTGATCATAGAAGCGAATTTGTAATCTACTCAAATGGATATAATATACGGTTCTTAATGATAGCTATTGGATAATAACTATGGTCAATGAACTTGTATTCATAAGATCTGTTCACATGAAATATATCTGATGACCGAAAAGAGCCATGTTATCATCTGTGTTCATTAAACATAATTCAGTTTTTCCCTTTTAGAATATAATACTATAAACTAATTACGTCTTAATATCAGTGTTTGACGTGAGCGTAATGTAATAAAATATTTAACATTTAAAAAACGATATTAGTACTTATTACACGGAAGACTGGTACTTATTACTAGTTTACTTGTTACTAGTACTTACTACAGAAAAGGAAAGGAAAGGGAAAGAAATGAATCATTTTATTTCCAGTAAAGATGGTACAAAGCCTCTGTATCATCTGGTTTTAAAATATCTGAAAGTAAGGATCCTTAGTTAAACACACACATGGGTATCTTAACACTCATGTCACTAGTCGAAACAAATTATTGAGGGCAATCCACAATATTCAATCAATCACAATCCCACATAATTCAAAGTTCAGTTTGATTACGTTTAGAGCGTAATCTAGGTTTGAAAATATATGTAACTACAATTTGAAAAGAAGGCATAATTTCAGTGACGATGCATTATTTAAAACACTCTTATTTGTGCACACTTACATTGAAATTCGAGCTCAAGGACTTGCGGCTTAGGAATTAATTTTTGAAAGTAAAACGGTTCAATTAAAATAAATTTGCATCTAAGACTATGAGGTAGACATTCAGAACTATATTTTCATTCTTACGTGTCAACTAGTATGTCAATCAAGGAGCTCGGAGCAAATATATTATTTACCACACCGCAAAATTATATGTCCATGTTGATAACGGTGCGACGAAAGAGTTAACCCGAGTCAGAAATATGAAAGGATTGTTCATTAAAGGAAGGAAGAGGTAGCAGAGATAAGGATGACCGGAAAAAAGTATGAAAACAGAGAGAAGAAAGTGGGCACGAAAGCTGGATATCTCGAAGGCGTCTATATAGCTGAGTTAACTTAGTAGCATCTCCCCTCGGCGCTAGTCCACATGGCTTAAAGTAAACCAACGTAAATAACTTAATGTATAACCCAGCCTATGCTCCCCGAGGAAGATTTAGGTTTCACGATTTTGAATGTTTAAATCACAGCTCAAAGCTAACCTAAGATTAGAGCGAGCGGAGTGCTGTGGGTCTGTTCTTAACTTTGAGTCAGAAGATCTAGATTTCAGTCTGAAGATTTCTATCTCTGTCGATTTTAATCGCACAAAACTAACTTGTATCAAACGAAGTGAAACAAATCTAATTTAATTCTCTTACACGTTAAGAAGACCACCTGGTGAATTAAAACCCCCAAATGATATTGGAGTGCTTATATTTCAGTTGATTTGAAATGAGTTAATTATGAAATTAGGTTAGTTTAAATAATTCAATAGTTCTTCTACAAAGATTATGAAAAATTATTCTCTATTGATATAAAAAATATATTACTCTTACATTATGAACTAAGAACTTCTTTCTTTAGTGAATAGTGACCGTTTACTCTCATTAATTGGTATGAACAGAGGAAGATTCTACAAAAAGTTGTCAAGTGACTTCCTGTTTCATGAGAATTACTTTTGTAAGGTAATCGCTTCTGTAATATGAAATTAAATTATATCGAAGTTATTTTAAGCCTCTTTATCCACAACAAAGGTGTTCTCAAGAGAGGAAGGAACTTTTCAGAGTGGAATTAAGGAAACGAGAAAATTTTACACAGGATGTCTATACCCACACTCTGCGCATGGAAACGGCCAAGGTAAAACAAGTTAATGAAACACGGTAAAAGTTGAAGAAGAATGTAATAGGAGCTGAAAAAAGACAGCAGTGAACCGTAAAAAACGGTCTGTAACATAATAAAATGACTAATTTACTTTAAAAACCCAGTAAAACTTATAACCTTAAGCTGGAAACCTAGCTTCTTTCAGCTAGGAATTGAATTTTTATTATTGTAGTCTACTTCCAACAGATAAAATAGTTATATCACCTGGGGGAATTACTTATATGAACCTTGATCTCGCGTTCTTGAGTACAATTGCTCAACCAGCGATCGTCACTTTTTTCTAAAAAGGCCTAATTTTTTTCTACCAACTATCGATTTGTAGCATTACTTTCCGTCTCACTTCTTTAAAGTGTTCTTATCAAGCATTTATATGTTAAATATCATTATTTTGTTGTGCGGTTCAAAACAGATTTTTTGATGTAGCTATTAACTTAGTACTATTTCGATATATTTTTAAGATAATATAGTTTCAAATTTCTACCTTTTCGCATTCTAGATTTCAATAAAGTCACAGCTCCGGTAAATGTTGAGGACTTGACCATAATCGATTTTCCACTTTTTGATCAACGAAGATTGTTGATCAGACCAAAATAAACAAGTTTTCTTTAATGCACTTTCCGGCGGAAATGAGTATTTTAAAAGTTATGGCGTTAAATGAGTTACCGGAACTCCAGTGTGCATCACCCTATTACAAACGTAAAGAGGTTGGGTCGTGAGGGGTAGCCACAGTTCTTTTAGTTTTATAGTTTTCACTAAAAGAACTGTTGCTACCCCTCACGACCCAACCTCTTTACGTTTGTAATAGGGGGTTTGCTCTTCGTCGGCTTGGTTGGCGCGCGGGAACGCCTGTTTACTTTCACGTCGGACCGCGCGGTGTATTTTTCCCCGCCTCAAACACTGGAGTTACGGTAACTGATTAAATGCCATAACTTTTAAAATACTTATTTCCGCCGGAAAGTGCATTGAAGAAAACTTGTTTATTTTGGTCTCATCAACAATCTTAATTCATCAAAGAGTGGAAAATCGATTATGGTCAAGTCCTCAACATTTACCACAGCTCCTATGTCAATGTACGTGGAGACTGTCAAAAGTGTTTCACTCTAATGTGTCCGTCTTTGTGAATTTTTTTTATTTTTGAAGTCATATACAAGCATTATCGAACATAGAATAACTTGACCATGGGATTGCATACCTATGTTTTTCGCTGACTCTTTTGAACACACATTTCCATGGGTTCTAATGGCACCCATATATGTTCATCAGCAAAGGCCCTTTATGATGAAACATTTTAAAAGTCGTTTCATGTTTAAACTGTATTGCGAATAAACTGTTTTCTTTTTTTCGTGTCTTATAATGTTTTTGTTAGCTTCGAGTGGCAATTCCTCGTTTCGGTAAATGTAACTTTTAATGCGATCAGGGAAAATAATGATTCTGATCGCAAGAATCACTTAAGGAACCCATTTAAGAACGTTTTACATGAATGAAATTCTGCTCGCTGATGCGTTATTTTCGAATTATTCAACTTTGAAGTTGGCTTTCGCGCGCCAAAGGAAGCGAGCGCGCCAAGCGGCATTTAATTAATAACGGAAGCTAACCCCCTATTACAAACGTAAACAGGTTGGGTCGTGAGGGGGAGCAACAGTTCTTCTAGTGAAAATTATAAATAAAGGTTCTAACCCACCCATTGGGGTGACGTCCGCGGTAAATTAGTTACCGAAATTCAAGTCTTTGAAGCGGGAGCGCGCGTATGACAACCCTGTCATGGACGCTCACTTCCGAAGCCAGCGCGCCAAACAGCGTACCGGGTGGCCGCCATTATGGAGCTGATGTAAACTCAATTGCGGACGTCACCCTAATGGGTGGGTTAGAACCTTTATTTATAATTTTCACTAGAAGAACTGTTGCTCCCCCTCACGACCTAACCTGTTTACGTTTGTAATAGAGGGTTAGCTTCTGTTAATAATTAAATTCCGCTTGGCGCGCTCGCTTCCTTTGGCGCGCGAAAGCCATCTTCCAAGTTGAATAATTCGAAAATAACGCATCAGCGAGCAGAATGTCATTCATGTAAAACGTTCTTAAATGGGTTCCTTTAGTGATTCTTTGGAATAAAATTATTATTTTCCGTGATCGCATTAAAGTTAACATTGACACTCGTTTCTGACGCTCAGAAGAATATCATAACATTATTTAGGTGGTTAATTTGATGAATTTTTCCATTTGCGTTCTAAAATATTTTGGCTAGCATTGTGTGACAATTTTGGTAAATGTTGAGAATTAATTTCAGAAATTAAAAAAAGAAGAAAAAATTTGAGAAATTTCAGAAATAAAAAAAAACAAAATTCATTATTATTATTCATTAATAACCGGGAATAGATTTTCCCCTTTTCGAATCTTAAACATAGTTAATTAGATCGAAATAAACAAATTTTCTTCTATGCACTTTCCGTCGTAAATGAGTATTTTACGAATTATAGCGGCAGTTTTAGTTTCGTCTGTGATGACGAATGCGCTTAAATAAATAGCTACTCATCGATTTTCAAATTTTTGTGGCTTGAATCATGGTAATAACATCGAAATAAACTACTTTTCTTCTATACACTTTTTGCGTCATATGAGTATTTTACGAGTTAGAGCGGTAGGTTTAGTTTCGTCTTTGATGACGAGTGCGTGGAAAGCGAGACTCCTTTGCAGTGGTGTGCCATTCGCAGCTCTCCGTGAATTACCTCTCGCTTCAAACACTCGAGTTGCGGTAACTAATTCACCGCTATAACTCGTAAAATACTTATTTACGACGGAAAGTGCACAGAAGAAAGCTTGTTTATTTCGATCTAATTAACTATGTTTAGGCACCGAAAAATCAAATATCGATTCCCGGTTAATAATAATAATAATAATAATGAGGGGTGTTGATATAGTCAACATTAAAGCACGGATGCGGGTCCTTTGTTGCTCCCCCCTACGCATGTTGTCTGTGACCGAAAGCCCAATTCAACAGTTTATCATTAAATGTAAGTCAATTGCCAAATAAAGTTGCTGAAAACACTTAAATTAGGTCATAAGCGTCTATCACACGAAGATAGTTCATCAATTCTCTAACGTCTAATTGGCGTCCCAATACCGTCTCGACGGTAGGTCGTTGTAGCGTTCGGCAAGCCTTTATACAACTTCTACTATTGGTGAGACTTTCACATTCTATGATTAGATGTTTGACTGTTAGTGTTGAGTTATTGCAAAGCTCGCATACTGGTGCGATATCGGGTACTTCATTATTCATCAGGTAGCCATGTGTTAAGAGTGTATGTCCTATTCTGAGTCTGTTAACTATTATCTCCTCTTTACGTGATATTTTACCGAAGTCCAACTCTATTCCTGGTGATGGTTGTATTTCCCTTAATTTGTCTCTGCAATTTTCCCACCTAGTTTTCCACTGGTTAATCACGGCTTGTCGAATTAATGGTTTCCAATCTGTGTAGCAAATTAGGATAAATTCTTCGTTTTTTTGGGTTGCGTTCTTGGCTGCAGTATCTGCAGCATCGTTATCGCCTATTCCGACATGGGAGGGGATCCAGCATATGTTGATGGCTTTGCCGCCTTTTTGTTTTTCGTGTATGTCGTGTTGTATTCGGCGTAGTACTGGATGGTATGTCTCGTACTTTAGGCTGTTAACGACACTCAAGGAGTCGCAGTAAATTACGAATTTTTTATCTCTTTTTTCATTAATGATGCCAAGGGCCAAGTGGATGGCGTGTATTTCGGCTGAGTATATTGAGGCCTCTTTCGGTAGCGTTGCAGAGCGGACAATGGTGCCACATACTGCTGCCGCTCCTGTGCCATTTTCTCCTCTTGAGCCGTCTGTGTATATAGTTACATATCCGTCATATTTTTCTTTGGTCATTCTTTTAAACTCTTGACGGATTATGTGTTCAGGGGTTTCGTTTTTTGGTAGTTCGGTGAGGTCGGTATTTATTGTTGGTTTTGTTAGTGCCCATGTGGGAGTAGTAATGTTTAGTAGTCGGTATGAAAAGTCTGGTTTAACTCGATTTTTCCGGAGGCCAAATTTTTCTATCAGTATTTGCATTTTAATAGCGAATGTTGGAGTTATTTTCCTATTTTGAAAGAGTAGTCGGTTACTCGGCGTCACAGTGTAATTGAAGGCGGGGTTTCCATGTTGACTTCGGATTTTGTAGTAATAACAGAGGGATAGATAGTTTCGCCTAAGATCGGGAGGCATTTCATTGCAAATAATGTGTAGACTATTTATTGGGCTGGATTTGAATGCTCCTGTAGCGATTCGTAGTGCTTCGGATGTAATAGACTCGATGGGCTTTAGAGTTGTTTGGCTGGCAGAGTTATAGATTATTGATCCATAATCGAGGATTGATCTTGTAATGCTTCGATAGATTTTGAGGATCGTGGTTTGGTCTGCTCCCCAGCTTTGAGCTGTTATTGATTTTAATAAGTTCAGGCTATCATTCCCTTTTTTCTTTAAAGCAGTGATGTGTTGTTGCCAGTTCAATTTTTCATCGAAAATCAGGCCGAGGAATTTATGTAAGTTTGTGTATTGAATGTTTTCATCATTGAGTTTAAGTATTGGGCTGAGGAAGAGTCCGGGTATGGTATTAAAATGTATTGCTTTGCTTTTACTGGATGAGAATTTGAAGCCATGATTTTGGGACCACTTAAATATTTTATTAATACAGGATTGCATTTTGTCTTGGATAACCTTGAGGTCTTGGTGGTGGTATCCAACTTGTAAGTCGTCAACGTATAGCGAGTGGTGGAATTTGTTGTCCGGTGACCGGATCTGCTTGGCTATGTCGTTTATTTTGAGGGCGAATAACGTGACCGAGAGGACACTGCCTTGAGGGACTCCGTTTCGCTGTTCGTAAATATTTGAGCTATAGTTGTCTATTCGGACACTTAGTGTTTTACGTTCTAGGAATTTGGCGACAAAAGTTGGTAATCTGCCCCTGAGTCCGATATCGAATAAATCCCGTATGATCCCATATCTCCATGTTCTGTCGTAAGCTTTTTCAAGGTCGAAGAACACTGAGATGAAGTGTTCTCTGTTTGCGAATGCTAATCTTATGGTTGAGTCTAGTCTGACCAGATGATCTGTAGTGCTACGCCCCTTTCTGCATCCACACTGCTCTTTACTAATTATATTGTGCATATCTAAGTATTCTATCAGTCGATTATTGATCATTCGTTCCATTAATTTGCACAGACAGCTCGTGAGTGCGATGGATCTGTAGTTATTTGGTTTACTATGGTCTTTCCCGGGTTTTGGGATTGGTATTATTATCGAGTGCTGCCATTGTGGTGGGAAGTAGCCCGTTGTCCAGAATTTGTTAAAAGTGTTCAAGATGTATTGTTTAGCTGGTAGTTTTAGGTGTTTGATCATGTCGTATGTTATTTTGTCGTTTCCTGGTGATGTGTTTTTAGTTTTTCTTAGGGCGGATTCAAATTCATGCATATGGAAAGTTTGGTTATAGATTTCTACGTTTGGCGAACTGAAATGGATCGGTATAGTTTCATTTGCGGTTTTTATTTGTTGAAATTCAGGGGAATAGCTTTGATCGCTTGACCCTTCGCTGAAATTCTCAGCCAGTTTATTCACAATATCAGGGATTGTGCTGTAGTGTATATTGTTTTCGATCAATATATGGACTTTTCTTTGTACTCGACCTTTTATTTTCCTTATTGTTTCGTATACTCTGGCCATTGGTGTATATTTATTAAGTTGGTTTACGAAAGTCTTCCACGTTTCCTGTTTGCTTGCTCGGATTTTGTATTTATGATTTGCCCTTGCTCGTTTCCAGTTAATTAAGTTAGTAAGATTTTTATTGCGGTGGTATTTCTTGTAAAGTTTTTCTCTTTCTTCTTTTGATTCTTGGAGTTCTTTTGTCCACCATGGTTTGGGGTAGTATTTTCCTGGTATATAAGTTGGGATGGCTTTTTCAGCTGCTGAGTAGAACCGCTGGTATAAGTCGGTGAGTAGTTGTTCGTTATTTGTTGTTGTGTTCAACATCGGCTTGTTCCATGCATTGTTATTGGAATATAGATCCCAGTTAGCTTTTGAGTAGTTCCAGATAGTTGATGGGGGTTGGTTGGGACGATTTTCGTTAAGGTAGGTGATCAAAATTGGGCAATGATCGCTATCACCCGGCGAGTCGAAAGCAACCCAGTCTAATAGCACGGCCAATGTAGGTGAGCAAATTGTCAGATCAATAGCTGATTCTGAATTGTATCCTATTCTAGTGGGTGAACCGGTATTTAATAGGCAAAGGTTATTGTTTGTAATAACAGTTTCTATCAGCTTCCCCCTATTATCTGTATTCTTGCAGCCCCATATGGTGCTGTGTCCGTTGAAGTCGCCGGCTAGGATGAAAGGATTCGGTAGTTGGTGGATTAGGTTATTTAGTTTTTCGTTTGTGGCTGTTTGTCTACCGGGTATGTAGATGCTGCAGATGGTTATCAGCTGTCCTATGTTTACTTGAATGGCCACGCTTTGTAGTTCAGTCTGTAGATTCAGTTCACAAAAAGGTATTGAGCTATGGACATATATTCCAACACCTCCATGGGGGGTTCTGTTGTAATGACCGTGTCGTAGCACATTACTGTAGCCGTTTATTCTAAACTGGCAGTTATCCCATAGCTTTGTTTCTTGAAGTGCTATTATACTGGGTTGGTGGTTGTTAATTGTTTCCATTAGTTCATCTTTCTTTCCCCTGATGCCTTGGCAGTTCCACTGCAGGATTCCTACGTTAGCCATGGGGTGTGTTTGATTTGATTTTGTTATTCAATCGTTCAATTAGTTACTTTCTTTTGGGTGATCTATCTCTAATCCTAGAGTCTCGAGAGTAGTGTGATTGTTCCTCATCTGAGTAAATTTGTCGTTTATCATGTCTGTTGCGGCTGTAGGTGGGGGATCGTGATTTTGATCGTGATCTTGGTCGCTTCTTGTTTTGGGTTTTGGAAGGTTTGTGCTGCTTTGGGGGTTTGAATTCGTTGAATATTCGTCTGGCTTCTTGTCTCATAATAGGGTTGCATTCGCTCGTGCCATCTTCCTCGTTTTCAGATCCTTCGGCTGTAGTTTCAATATTAATTGTGGGTTTGAGCAATTGTGTTGGGTTGGGTTTAATGCGGAGTATTTCTTTTTCGCATGTTTCGTGGTCGCGTTGTGAAGTTTGCGGTTGTTTGGTTTCTGGTGTATCGGTTGTGTTATCAGTTATACCTGTTTCGTTACAAAGTGGGGGAGCCATATTTTGTTCGGTGATCGTTTGGTTTTTGGTAGCCGCCATAAAGGGTTGGGGGGTTGGTACTTTGGGTATTTGATCCGTTCGATTTCTGGTTATTTGTGCGTAGCTTTGATCGAGTTGTGGGGATCGTTTGTGGTATATTATAAGGGCTTGTTCTCTTGATACGTTTTGTTTAGTACGGATAGAAATTAGTTCTTGTTGCTTGCGTTGTTCCGGGCAAGTCCGGTCTCCAGTTTTGTGATTGTTTCCGCAGTGATAGCATGTCAAGTTGTTTTCCGTGCATTTTGTTGCTTCATGGCCTTTTGTTGCGCATTTTCCACACACGAACTCTTCACTGGTACATCTTTTAGCAGTATGGTTGTATTCCAAGCACTTTTTACACATCATAGGGCGGTCGAAGTATTCATATATCCTACTCTTGCAGTCTTGGCCAAGGATGTCGATATACTCAGGGGGGGTTGAGCCTCTGAAAGTTAGAAGTATTGCTTTTGCATTTGTGTTACGGTTTTTTATCCAATTTGCTGGTTCAACATTTTTGATTATATGGCTTTCCATTAAACCTTGTTTGAATTTCTCGAAGTTGGTGAAGTCGTAGTTATAGATGTAGGTGAGTCCTTTTGAAAGATTTACATAGTTATTTTCTGTTACTTGCACAGGGATGTTGTTTATGTCTTTGATTTTCTGTATTTCATCTTTTTGTCGTGTGTGATCTAATTCTACAATAAATGTGTTTTTGCCGCCCGATCGAATAGATTTGGGTTTTCCTTGGATTTGGTTTGCAATACATTTTTCTAGGAGCCATGGAGTAATTTTCCGCTTTTCGTTTTCCTGCATTGTTATATTGAAATGAGTTGTGGGGGTGTTCGTATCTGATATTGGTATCTCGGAGTGTCCTGTGACTATCTGTACAGCACGACGCCTATTAACTCGTTGTTCTTGTTGGACTTTGCATATTTCTGTTTCCATGATATATTTCGGGCATTCTCTGTGGCCAGTTTCATGTTGACGCTTGCAATGCATGCAGGAGAGGGCGCTGCCACAGTGTTCGCTGTCATGGCCTGTTTCTCCGCAGCGTTTACAGTTTGCTTCGTTATGGCAGTGTTTGGCTGTGTGGCCGTAGTTTTGGCATTTGTGGCAGATCATTGGTCTATTAATAAATGGGTATACTATCGTATCTGATTTTTCGCCTGGGATATATATAGAGTCTGGTGTTGTGTAGCTATTAAAGGTTAGTAGGAGTGGGGTGGTTTGGGAGAATCGAGTTTTAATGAAGCTGGCACGGACAGCGTCACTGATATTGTACTGGCTCTTCAGGCCTTCCACAAAATCTTCCATATTATCTACATCGTATTCTTGAATATATATTAGTCCTTTGGATTGATTGTAGTATGGGTGTTCGCTGATCTGGCAATTAATGCCGTCGACGTTAGTAAGTCTGGTGATGCGCTCAGATTGGGGTTTGTTTCGAGTTTCTATGATAAAGCTATCTTTACCTGAATAAGTTATTCTTTTCGCCTTCAAACCAGTTATTTTGACTATTTCTTCAAAAATGGATTTATTTATTTGATTTCTCTCTTCGATTTTGAATTTGACCAAGAAGAACTTTGTATAATGGTCGTTCTTCGTCATTTCTTGGTTCAACGATATGGGTGTGTATTTGTTAGCTTTGCTTTGTTGTCTCACATTTTCTTTTTCGTAGCCCATGATTTTACTGTTTTTTCCTATGTTCTGCGCTTTCGTCATTTCTAGGATTTTTTCGAGTGTATTTTCGATTTTCCTTATTCGATCGTCTACATTTTGTGCTTCCTTTTCAACTTCATGTTTATCGGGGTTGATGCATTTGGTTGCATCACCTGCCGCAAGTCTATTCAGCACTTCATTTAATTTAGCCTCCAATTGGTCCACCTTACAGGTAGCACCGTTTGGTTCCGGTGGAGTTTTTTCGGTTGTTTGGTCAGATGTGTCATTGTTTTCGCTTATCTTCCTGGTGATAGTGTTAGTTTTGGGGTTTGTTGCACCTACGCTGGTAGCAGTGCTTAGGTTGTTTTTGTTGGGGTTTATTCGTTGTTTTAATTTGTTTTTATTTTTTGGCGTACATACTCCCGGCTTCAGAGGGGGTTTCCCCGCCTCGAAGTCGGGGTTTGAGGTATTCGCTGATTGTTGCCAGAAGTGCTTAAAGTTTTACTTTGGGATCCAAAGTAGTAGTCCAAAATGGACTATTGGTCTGCGTAACTTAAGTCTATTCTTATAGGTTATTTAAGGGCCCTGGAGTATAGGGCAAATTAAAGAGAAAATAACTACGCAAATGAGACCCAAGCTCCGAAGAGCTTGGGCCGCCGCCCGACTTTGTTCTACCCAACAACGGGGAATTGGAAAAAAACCTAAAATCTTAATCCCTCGAAAGAAAACTCAAAAGATAGAGGAAAGAGCAGTTGGGTATTTCAACGGTACCACCACGAGAAGGTGCCGGGTCAGCTGGATACCTGCTCGTGAGTAGGTATTCCTGTATCAATCCTTGTCTACGACTTCTTTCCCTTCACCAAGCTCAATAATTCAATAATTTGGTACCAGTAAAATTGGTAAAGGGAACAGTGAAATTTCCCCCGGTTAATCTTCAACATTTACCCAATTTTTTTTAATTTTAGTGAATTCATTCATGCCAGCATTGTTTACTTAGAAAATTTCAGAAATTTGTGGCATGGTAAAATATTTTCTCCGAGCTAGTTATTTTAGGTGCAAGTTTAAACGTAAGCGCGAAAAGATAATTCCGAATGTCGACCTTTTAGTTTAAGGCGTATAGAATTATTTACATCCACTAATTTTGCTTTCAACATTATTCCCTAATGTCGCAAAAGCTTAATCTCATATTTCAACGTAAGTGGCCACTAACAAGAGCGGTTTTCATCAATGTGAGCACTGTTATTATACTCTTTTCAGTTCATTTGATTTCTTGTATAGGTTGGCCTAAAAGTTACTGACCCCATGATAATAAATCATTACTTTTTTGCTTCTGAATATTTTTCATTTATTTTTCCACAGCATTTAGAACTACCCTTCCGAATTCACCATACGCAGACATAGCACCGAGGAACGAATCCTCATTGTACAGTGGTACATTGACTCCCATGTGCCAATTTCAGAAACACAGCTTTTTTATCGTCGAGATTTCAGTGTCAGAGACACCCGGAGCAAAAACACGATTCGAGGAATAGTGAGCCGCTTTCAGAAGCACGGAGCAGTCTGTGATCTCCCTAGGTCTCGAAGGCCTCGTCGGCAAGAACTGTTGAGAATCAACGAGAACTGAAGCGAAGTCTGGAAATAGGTTATTTTTAAAAATTAAGACATTTTGTAGAACAACGTATTGTAATTGTCAGAATGTATTTATATTACTAAAAATTTCGAAAGTATCATTTTACCCCCCGCTAAAATTTTGTCCGTAAAACTTTATATTAGAAAAATTTATCAAACATTTGAAAGGGTCAGTTATTTTTGGACCATCTTGTATTTGCATATATTATCAAACTTAGAATAAGTTGAAAACGGGAATACGATTTCATCTTTTACTTTCAATCATCGGTTCGAAAATTGATACCGGTATCACGATACCTATATTGTATGTTAACCAACTAAGGGCTTTTATGTTAAAATATTTTGAACACCAATGACGTTTTTTTATATTTTCTTTACTAGAAATGAACTGCCTTTCTTTTCCTTTTTTTCTTTGTAGCCCCGCTGATATCCAATATTATTAACCAGTCTCTCTTACTAGGCACTTTCCCGAACTCCCTCAAAGTTGCTAGAGTAACCCCTATCTTTAAAAATGGTGAAAAAAACTGTACAAACAATTATCGACTTATCTCCGTGCTACCAATTATATATCAGCAAGGTATTCGAGAAAATTGTGTAGAAAAAAGTGTACTCTTATTTTGAACAAAAATCATTTCTCTATTATAAACAATACGGCTTTCGCTGTAAAAAATCAACAACACAGGCAATATTAAATCATTTACAATTTCTTTATTCTAACATAGATAACGGAAAGCCTGTCTTCTCTGTATTTCTCGACTTTCGAAAAGCATTCGATTGTGTGGACCATAACATATTACTCTCGAAACTACATTTTTATGGCATTCGAGGAGTTGCCCATGATTGGTTCAGATCAAGGAGGTTTAAGAATGGAGACGGCATCAGCGCTCAAAAGTGAAGCCAATTTTCGGTAGCTGTAGGGTATACGGGCACACACACGGAGATGGGGCTCAGTGCGTGTCAGATACTCAGCGTGACAGGGCGCCGCTATCCACGCTGCGGTCAAGGACGAGTTTCCTCAATATGAGTTTCTTTATCATTCAGCGAGGATGCAATTGAAATATATGCCTAAGAAAAAAACGTATAGCACAGAGTAGCGCAAGTCTGCCATTTAACAGCGCGGTCTTCAGTCGCTGATGATGGAGGTGGTGCTACCCCTCCACTGCAACACCACCTCCACACAGGGACCTAATGCCGGGTGGGCGGGGCTTGGGACGGCAGAAGTGGCTTCACTCGCTTGACTGGCAAAAGATAGCGATGCCGGTTCCATGTATCCAACTTCCTTGGTTCAGATCATACATAACAAATCGTAAGCAGTACGTTGTCATTAACGACGCAAAATCGAACCCACAGACAATTAGCCATGTAGTTCCACAAGGATCTGTTCTTGGGCCTCTCCTATTTCTGATTTTTATCAATGGTATTATTAAATCTACGTCATTTTTCAAGTTCAGACTTTTTGCCGACGACAGTACGCTTTCTACGGTCCTTCCGAACCAAAATCCCACTATGATTGCGGAGAGTATAAATGATGAACTCCATAAGGTCTCATTGGGGCTTAAAGCTAATAAAATTAGCCTTAATACCGATAAAACAAAATATATCACATTCTCATACAAGAAAAATATATCTCTCTTCCACGCATTAAAATTGGTGAAGGTGAAATCGAAGAAACCAACTCATGTAAATTTCTGGGCTTCATAATAGATAAACATCTGACCTTCAAAGAGCACATCGCTCATATTAGTTCTAAATTATCAAAATCCATCGAAATCCTAAATAAAGTTAAAAATTACCTGCCTGAAGCAGCTCTACAAATGCTCTACCGAACGCTCATTTCTCCATACTTGCAATACGGAATAGAAGCATGGCACGGAACTGATAAAAATAAAACCAATATAATTTTTACTCTGCAAAAAAAGAGCCATCAGAGCGGTAAAGAACCTAAAATATAATGCTCACACAAATGATTCATTCAAAAATTTACAAATACTCTAACTTTCGGATCTTTACAAAATCTCCATTTGTAATTTCATTTACAAACCATTAACAAATGATGGCGACAATGGCCTAAAACAATTATTAACTGCGCAAACTGGTCATCACGACCATTTTAACCCGAAATAGAAGTAAATTCATGCTTCTTTATAATTCAAAGACCCAGTCGCAACACAGTATCCTATTCGTTGGAACTAAAACTTGGAACTCAATACCTGCGGAGATCCGTGAAAGTAATTCTTATAAGGTTTTCAAAAGAAATCTTGAGTCTCACTTCCTATCAGAATTCTAGTCTTGTAAGATCACCAAGTCTAATCCTGCCTCCTAATGTCTGGTCCTAATAAATATAATTTGCCATGGGTAATATCGACGATTTTCAGTCTGCTCTGAAATCGTTTATCGAATATGCTGTTGAACATATTCCTTATGACCTACGTTGTAAAATAAAGCAACAAATATCGAGTTCATTATCTCATTGTTCAGTCAAATGCGAAACTAGGTTAAGTGAATTAGGTTAAACACTATTGTATACCTTAGAATAACGTGATGGTAGGATGCCCTAGAAGTCGCTGAACTTGTTCGGGCCCACAGGTAGCTATACTCAAATTTGACCATTGTACTAGACTTAAGAAACATTCTACCCCTGTATCACCTGTGGTAAATAAATTGTTTAAAATTGTAAATTGTTTCGCTAATATCGCTAATATTAGCGAAATTAATAAAATTTCATTCGCTAATAAACAATTAGCTTTAATGCTCTACAACTCCTCTCACTCATCCGAAAACTTTTTGCCATAGATCTAGTCATGTCCCCATCCAGTTATGTCCACATCCAGCTGTGCCCTACATCCCATTATTATACCCACATCCAGCTATGCCCTACATCCCATTATACCCACATCCAGCTGTGCCCTACATCCCATTATACCCACAGCCAGATGTGCCCTACATCCTATTATACCCACATCCAAATGTGCCCTACATCTTATTATACCCACATCCAGCTTTGCCCTACACCCCATTATACCCACATCCAGCTGTGCCTACATCCCATTATACCCACATCCAGATGTGCCCTACATCCTATTATACCCACATCCAAATGTGCCCTACATCTTATTATACCCACATCCAAATGTGCCCTACATCTTATTATACCCACATCCAGCTGTGCCCTACATCCCATTATACCCACATCCAGCTGTGCCCTACATCCCATTATACCCACATTATACCCACATCCAGCTATGCCCTACATCCCATTATACCCTCATCCAGATGTGCCCTACATCCTATTATACCCACATCCATCTGTGCCCTACATCCCATTATACCCACATCCAGCTTTGCCCTACATCCCATTATACCCACATCCAGCTGTGCCCTACATCCCATTATACCCATATCCAGCTGTGCCCTACATTCCATTATACCCACATCCCGCAATGCCTCACATCCTACTATACCCACATCCAGCTATGCCCTACATCCCATTATACCCACATCCAGCTGTGCCCCACATCCCATTATACCCACAACCAGCTATGCCCTACATCCCATTATACCCACACCCAGCTGTGCCCTACATCCCATTATACCCACATCCAACTGTGCCCTACATCCCATTATACCCACATCCAGATGTGCCCTACATCCTATTATACCCACATCCAGCTGAGCCCTACATCCCATTATATCCACATCCAGATGTGCCCTAAATCCTATTATACCCACATCCAGCTGTGCCCTACATCCCATTATACCCACATCCAGCCATGCCCTACATCCCATTATACCCACTTTCAGCTGTGCCCTACATCCCATTATATCCACATCCAGCTATGCCCTACATCCCATTATACCCACATCCCGCTATGCCTCACATCCTACTATACCCACATCCAGCTATACCCTACATCCCATTATACCCACATCCAGCTATACCCTACATCCCATTATACCCACATCCAGCTGTGCCCTACATCCCATTATAACCACATCCAGCTGTGCCCTACGTCTCATAATACCCACATCCCGCTATGCCTCACATCCTACTATACCTACATCCCATTATACCCACATCCAGCTGTGCCCTACATCCCATTATACCCACATCCAAATGTGCCCTACATCCTATTATACCCACATCTAGCTGTGCCCTACATCCCATTATACCCACATCCAGCTGTGCCCTACATCCCATTATACCCACATCCAGCTGTGCCCTACATCCCATTATACCCATATCCAGCTGTGCCCAACATCCCATTATACCCACATCCAGATGTGCCCTACATCCTATTATACCCACATCCATCTGTGCCCTACATCCCATTATACCCACATCCAGCTTTGCCCTACATCCCATTATACCCACATCCAGCTGTGCCCTACATCCCATTATACCCACATCCAGATGTGCCCTACATCCTATTATACCCACATCTAGCTGTGCCCTACATCCCATTATACCCACATCCAGCTATGCCCTACATCCTATTATACCCACATCCAGCTGTGCCCTACCTCCCATTATACCCACATCCAGCTGTGCCCTACCTCCCATTTTACCCACATCCAGTTATGCCCTACATCCCATTATACCCACATTCAGCTGTGCCCTACATCCCATTATACCCACATCCCGCTATGCCTCACATCCTACTATACCCACATCCAGCTATGCCCTACATCCCATTATACCCACATCCAGCTGTGCCCTACATCCCATTATACCCACATCCAGCTATGCCCTACATCCCATTATACCCACACCCAGCTATGCCCTACATCCCATTATACCCACACCCAGCTGTGCCCTACATCCCATTATACCCACATCCAGCTGTGCCCTACATCCCATTATACCCACATCCAGCTGTGCCCTACATCCCATTATACCCACATTATACCCACATCCAGCTGTGCCCTACATTCCATTATACCCACATCCAGCTTTGCCATACATCCCATTATACCCACATCCAGCTGTGCCCTACATCACATTATACACATATCTAGCTGTGCCCTACATCCCATTATACCCACATCCAGATGTGCCCTACATCCTATTATACCCACATCCATCTGTGCCCTACATCCCATTATACCCACATTCAGTTTTGCCCTACATCCCATTATACCCACATTCAGCTGTGCCCTACATCCCATTATACCCACATCCAGCTATGCCCTACATCCCATTATACCCACATCCCGCTATGCCTCACATCCTACTATACCCACATCCAGCTATGCCCTACATCCCATTATATCCACATCCAGCTGTGCCCTACATCCCATTCTACCCACATCCAGCTGTGCCCTACATCCCATTATACCCACATCCCGCTATGCCTCACATCCTACTATACCCACATCCAGCTGTGCCCTACATCCCATTATACCCACATCCAAATGTGCCCTACATCCTATTATACCCACATCCAGCTGTGCCCTAAATCCCATTATACCCACATCCAGCCGTGCCCTACATCCTATTATACCCACATCCAGCTGTGCCCTACATCCCATTATACCCACATCCAGCTTTGCCCTACATCCCATTATACCCAAATCCAGCTGTGCCCTACATCCCATTATACCCACATCCAGCTGTGCCCTACATCCCATTATACCCTCATCCAGATGTGCCCTGCATCCTATTATACCCACATCCATCTGTGCCCTACATCCCATTATACCCACATCCAGCTTTGCCCTACATCCCATTATACCCACATCCAGCTGTGAACTACATCCCATTATACCCATATCCAGCTGTGCCCTACATCCCATTATACCCACATCCAGCTGTGCCCTACATCCCATTATACCCACATCCAGCTGTGCCCTACATCCCATTATACCCATATCCAGCTGTGCCCTACATCCCATTATACCCACATCCAGCTATGCCTCACATCCTATTATACCCACATCCATCTGTGCCCTACATCCCATTATACCCACATCCAGCTTTGCCCTACATCCCATTATACCCACATCCAGCTGTGCCCTACATCCTATTATACCCACATCCAGCTGTGCCCTACATTCCATTATACCCACATCCAGCTATGCCCTACATCCTATTATACCCACATCCAGCTGTGCCCTACCTCCCATTATACCCACATCCAGTTATGCCCTACATCCCATTATACCCACATTCAGCTGTGCCCTACATCCCATTATACCCACATCCAGCTTTGCCCTACATCCCATTATACCCACATCCATCTGTGCCCTACATCCCATTATACCCACATCCAGCTTTGCCCTACATCCCATTATACCCACATCCAGCTGTGCCCTACATCCTATTATACCCACATCCAGCTGTGCCCTACATTCCATTATACCCACATCCAGCTGTGCCCTACATCCCATTATACCCACATCCAGCTGTGCCCTACATCCCATTATACCCACATCCAGCTTTGCCCTACATCCCATTATACCCACATCCAGCTTTGCCCTACATCCCATTATACCCACATCCAGCTGTGCCCTACATCCCATTATACCCACATCCAGCTTTGCCCTACATCCCATTATACCCACATCCAGCTTTGCCCTACATCCCATTATACCCACATCCAGCTTTGCCCTACATCCCATTATACCCACATCCAGCTGTGCCCTACATCCCATTATACCCACATCCATCTGTGCCCTACATCCCATTATACCCACATCCAGCTTTGCCCTACATCCCATTATACCCACATCCAGCTGTGCCCTACATCCTATTATACCCACATCCAGCTGTGCCCTACATTCCATTATACCCACATCCAGCTATGCCCTACATCCTATTATACCCACATCCAGCTGTGCCCTACCTCCCATTATACCCACATCCAGTTATGCCCTACATCCCATTATACCCACATTCAGCTGTGCCCTACATCCCATTATACCCACATCCAGCTATGCCCTACATCCTATTATACCCACATCCAGCTGTGCCCTACCTCCCATTATACCCACATCCAGTTATGCCCTACATCCCATTATACCCACATTCAGCTGTGCCCTACATCCCATTATACCCACATCCAGCTATGCCCTACATCCCATTATACCCACATCCAGCTGTGCCCTACATCCCATTATACCCACATCCAGCTGTGCCCTACATCTCATTATACCCACATCCAGCTGTGCCCTACATCCCATTACACCCACATCCCGCTATGCCCTACTCCCCGTTATACCCACATCCCGCTATGCCCTACCTCTAGTCCCACATTCCTATTTAAGGCATGCGAGCGACACTTGCAGCCATTCAACCGTGTCTAGTTCCGCTAACACGATCCCTACAGCGTCCTACGCCGAAGATTGCCTGGATGTAATATCTCGGCACCAATATCCTGTAAACAAATGAGCCCTGAATAAGCCGACGACACACGGAGACCATCATAATATCCCCTCAGTGTCCGAGCAGTTTAAGTAGATGGGGCGAAGAAATAGTACCACATTTTAGCTACCCATATTCCGTCACCTTTCCTCATTCGAGGTATTTTCTTGTATAATAAAGTATATATTCAATTGGCACGCACTTGCATAATTTCTTTTCTAACTTTTCAGCCTTACGAAATAGTCTAATTTCCTCACGTGTTAGTTGATTCAGGAATGCTCCTAGCATTTTTGTACTAAAAGACAGTGATTCATTAAAATCTATATTTCTGTGTGATTATAAAATGCAACGTTTCGACATATCTAACGTCACCCTCAGGCTGGAAAAATGTTAGGAGCATTCCTGAATCAACTAACTCGTGAGGAAATTGGAATATTTCGTAAGGCTGAAAAGTTAGAAAAGAACTTATATCTTCAATTGTTTTTTTTTAAATTTCTCTTTTCAAGTTGTCAAAAAACCTTTTGGGCGCGTAATCTTCAGGTTGTAGAAGTCGAGGAGCCTTTCCTCCAGGTGTAACTTCAATGGCGCTTCGTCTCGAGCTGATCCTATGAAACATTACGTCCTGTTCGTAATCCCGCAGGTTTTCCTCATTTGGCATGAAAAACGCTATGAAATAATTTTATTACCAGTTTTCATCCAGCCATTGAATATAATTTTTACGGTTAGTCGTTTTCAATTCATGCTATTAAGGAAAATTCCTAAACCTTTCCAAGCACCAGTTGATGCAGACTATAAAGCCGTTACTGTATGTTGAACAGCAATGGAGAAAGTAATTTATAAATATGTATAGCGTAAAAAATAAAGTAATTAAAAAAAGGTTATGTTTTATAAGTAATTAAAAAAAAGGTTATGTATACAAATGGATAGCAAACATGACACGAGTTAATTGTGGCTTCAAGATGTAAAGAATGCGCACCTCCGATAGCTCTTGTCAGATTTCTACGCAGCTATCTTGGATTGCGTCTGTGCTCCAGAGTAATTTTTACAGATTTACATGGCTTAATGTGAAGTTTCTCAATAACCTCATGCCATTAGTCTCTCACAGCTTTAAAAACATGATTGATGTTATATGTACGATTTAGAGGGAAAGTGTTCACATTTATGCCAGTAGCATCAAAGAATACAGAACGAAAATAAAAAATTAAATTTATAGACGTTTTATTTTATGGGTCTAATAGGAGGAAAAAATTATTAAGGGCAGAAAGCTTACCATAGATGACATTGTTAATACTGTGCATCGACGCACGAACCTGCCTTTGTTTTGAGCATTTTGACCTCCGAACATTGCGAACGAAATATCTTGCCTGATGTCTCCACATTCGCGAAAACACATACGAGCTGATGGTTTCTCACTTAGAATAACATATTCATTAAAACGCGGAAAGGGAAGGGGTTGGATGGGTTAGGAGACAAATAAAACACACAGTATGTATCGTAATTCACTTGTCAAATCATCGAAAGCAATCCAATCAATACAGAGGAGAGGTTTGTATAAAAATATATGCTTAAATCTTCCCCTTCACCGTCAAGTTCCGTTAGCACCGGGCTTATTGTCTCGCGTATTTTAGAAAACGAGTCCACGAATCGTAAAACGAGAGCAGAAAAGAACGCAGATTTATTTTAATTCATTCTAAAACAAAAAGTTGGGTAAACCGAAACGGTCAATTTGTTAACCGAAAAATTAGAAGGCTCTCTTCCGACATGATGGTGCGAATCGCATTCACTATTTGAAAGTATGCTTTAGTTTTTACACAGATACATAGCCTTCAAGCTGAGGGGAACGTTCCAAAGGCTGTTCGAGTCAAACTTACGTGAGATTATTTCTTACTACAGAAGGTGGATCGGGCTCCAGCCATCGAAAATTAACTATCGTCCGCCTCACTAGTTTCACAGCACATCCTATGCTGTCTAAACTAAGTTCAAATACGGTAAGTGATCAAAGAAGTAAAACAATATAAAGTACGATGGTAATTCTTTCTTCGTTTTTGCTCGTATTAAAATGTTGTCTGCCCCAGTACCGCCAATAAGACATTTCAGATACGTACAGTTCACCACATTTGGATGAAGTTTAATGGATTGATCAAAATAGATTTATTTCATGAACAGGAGTAAGAGAACGGGATTTGAGCAGAAATCTCCGATTTTTCAAATGCTAGCACTAGCCAACATCCTTCCTTATATCATTGCATCGACTCAACTATATTTTCCAATAGCTAAGATTTTATCCCTTCACTGCATGGCGAGTCGAATATACCACACACCGAATTTCGCTGTACATGGAAATAATTAATGGAAACGAGCGCATTTCTACGGTGTGTCGCCAATGACACACACTATACATAACATGAACGAGTATGATACGTGCTCGCTACACCCCTCAAGCGCTAGAGTTCAGTTTGGACGCCATTACTGACGTGTGCATACGTTGCTATTTTTCTATTCCCAAAAATTATTCGCGCAGTGAACGGTTAAGAACTTGTTTCCTCACTGGATTTCCGCTGACTCATGGTATTTGATTACTTCAATTGGTTTGCGTTTCAGGTAGCCTGAGTCCCACGCTGCTCTTCAAATACCGGACTTTCCTGCAATTGAGTCGGTCTCAAGAGAGGCGAGCCGACTCTACACTCACGTTGTCGGTTGCACCGCAACGACGACTTGTAATGTTCAAAACTTGGCCCCTGATGAGGCTTCATAACAGGATACAACACGATTTAGAACGGTTGGAATCGACTGATGTTACATGGCAGGAGGAACATGTTGTAAATAACCTGAAGAGATCGATAACGCTAATTTGAGGTTTGTTATCAAGAAAAGTAAAAATTACATAATCTCTAACTAACGAAGGCACGACTGCGCGTCATGAAAACATAATTCCACGAAAATTTCATAGTATATGGCATGAAGGCATATCATGTTGAAACGCTAGTTCTGCGTGTTATCAAGTACTGTTTGAACATGAACTAAATGGACCTATAACGCGCTTCTAAGAGACAGGACGATAGCAGTAATAATCAAGCGTTTAGTGTCAGCCAACTGCGAAGGAGTTTTTTATCAACGCAATGCGCGTGCACTTACACAGCAAGTGACACAATTCAAACTTCGAAGAAGTATTTAGTCATACGCGCCTCTCACAATTTATTTCTTAATCGGATTTCTATCGTTCCGTTAGGGGAAAATCCTCACAATCTCCACGTCAAGCCAAAAATAAGCGAAAACTTTTCTTTTTCTTAACGATGAACTAGGCATTAAAGTGCTGGTGAAAACTTGAAGTCGAAGATCATGTGGGAGACTAAAATGAACCAAGCTACAATGCACCTTAATTTTGAATAAAAAAACGAGCAGAACGTTTGTCACGACTCCGTACTACCGCAGCTCGCAAACGACCAAATTATGGCTGAGATATTCGGCGACAGTGTAGTGATAGCATACCGAAATACACGACGGTGTACCGCATAGTATACCGAATTGCACGACTAGAGGCGATTTTCCTTTTATGCTCGCTTTCAAAAAGTTCCAAAGCTTGAAGACATTTCAACATCGTAAGTGAAGTCAGTTTCACACCAGGTCTGTAAAGCGAGTACGCTGGCGGTAAAGAATGTTCCTCTCCTGCACTTTCAGTCAAGCGCGTGGTTATGATAGCAGGGGAAAACGCCAGTGTTTAGCTCCCACACACGTGACACTGCTATCCCTGAAGTTAACCGGAAATTTACGACAACCAGACATTAAAAATTATTTTTTTGCAATATTGTTAATTCAGGGTTTGCAGAGTCATTTCATTTATTGCATGGGGTTTCTGACACGTGTCTTAAGAATGGTAATTACCAATGTCTGGTTTGAAACGCGGTCAGATCGTGCGGTTTGAACGAGAATCATCGCTGTCTGACGCACCTGAGCAAATCCGGCAGATTCTCTTTTTGGTATCGAAGTAATTGCAATTTACAGTTCATTTATAGAGTACATCAGTTCAGTAATTCTAAAAACCAAGCCTCTAAAAATGTTTTTTAATCGGCGCATCTGATGTTTCAGGTGTGCCGATATATTTCAATTGTAACTGCCCGTCACAATTATGGTAATAAATTGAGAAAACCTAGCTCATATTTATGAAGCTTAATAGAAATTAACACGTTAGTTGCGATGGGTTTAACTGAAGTTCAATATTCAACTTAAATTTAAAGTCAAAAGTGATAAGCAAATTTGTAAATATCAAACATTAACTGGGCCTGTTAAATACCAGTAATTTAGAAAGGTTGTTAGAATTTTTTCCAAACGACCCATCGATGGGTCGTTTCGCAGCAGGAAAAACCTAACTACGACCCATCGGTGGGTCATACCGCAATGAATGTGTTAAAACAAAAAGGTTAAATGATTAGAGTGTAAATAATATATCAATCGTATTATTGAAAAATCACCCTCCATAAACAAAGTTTACTTCAAAATATGAACTTTAAACCAATAAGACATAGTATGTAATAGGATCCTTTAAACTGGCAATTTCTTTTCAGGCTCGTTCTATCAAGAATGTAAGATCAAATACTGATAGACAACATAATTAACTTAAGAGAAGCAAACACGAATACAAACAAAACAATTGAAAGCAATGCAGGCGAACCGAGACGTGAACTCGAGTGCCGCCGCCGTCACAACGGATGAGTCATTTTGTGGGAGTAACGCAAGCGCTGTCAGCAAATCAAAGAGTTTAACACACGGTGAACACTGGCTCTTAGTGCAAAGTAAATTAATCCATATTCAAGTGAACGTACAAAAACTGCAATTGCTATGATTTATCATACACATTTCGTTGTAATGAAAAGTGGATAGTCCTGGTTGCTTAGTAAGTACCGTGTTCAGTGAGTGGCAGGAGGCATCGAGCTGATGATCAGGCTGGCTGGAGTGTTCGCCAATTAGGAGCATTTACTTAGCCCATGAATTAGATATTAATGAAAGAATGATAGCAACTGGTTTCTTCCCTTCAGTTTTATCTCGTACTTTAAGACTTTAGTGCTGATAACTGTTAAAATAAGCCCCACTGGCAGCAGTGTACACAAAAATAGTCACACGACAAATTCGTTTTCTTCAAAGGAAACATTCAAGTGGGCAGTAAGTCTACGCGCAACTACCGTATGGCTACACAAGTCACTACTTCACACCGAGCTCTTCATGAATAAATAGTAAAAAATAACTATAATAGGGCAATAGTATTATTAACCATGATGATTAAAATAACGAAATCTTAATAAATGACGCTGATGATGATAATAATAATTATTATAGACTCTTGTATACAAACACTTAAATCTAAAGTTAGGCATCTAACATCAATGCAAGTCCCAAGGCTATGCGGTGCCAGTTAGACTTCTCTCGCTTCCAATACGACGCCCTCTTAAACGAGGTATGAAGCGCCCTGATCAACAGATGACAACACACCGTCAACGAGCATGGACAAGATGTTACGCTGCAGTCTCGGAAAGAGTAAATAAAAAATTTTCGAAACTTTCTGGTGGACACTATTTACTCAAAATCAATTACGAAACCGATAAGAGCGCGCATATTATTTTTCTGAAATAACAGTAAAGTAATAGACCACTCTTTACTATGTCCAGGTGGAATCAGTCTTGCAGTAACTATCCACACTTTCCTAAAATTCTCTATACCATAACACAGCGCCAATATCAGGATAATTGTTCATCACGGACGTCCAGTAAACCAATTTGGCAGTAGCTACCGTGAATTTGAGCGCTTCAATCTCATATTGTGAGATGTTTAATAATGAATTTAATTTCAATCTGAGAGAACTGTGGGAAGTAAGAGAAGACTGGCACGACACAGCTCACCCCCCCACACTCGGGGTACCTCCACTCAGGCTCAGGTCTATTCTTTTCAAATCGCGCGGTTTCCTTCTCGACGACGGGCAACCAACGCAGTAATAGTCGAACAACAGAAGACAAATTCTTCAAATAAATAATGTCGTAGTACTGGTACAGCAGGCAGCGCAAGTTTCAGGTCGACTCGAGTGCTACACGTACTCCAGCAAGCAGCGTCGCCAAGTCAATGAAGAAGACACACGCTGCCATCTGTATGTTAAGACGACGTTCATTGCTCGAAAATCCATCGCCATGACATTACAGCAGAAGTCGGTAGTTAGTCGTACCCAGCGCTGATAACACATTAGCGAGTTTTGCTTTGGTTTTTAAATGAAAGGCTGCTGCTCATGCTCAGTCACTAGTTTCATAGGTGAATTTGATCATTCGTTAGATATTTTTCATGCTAAATCTGTGACACAACTACTGTTTCGTGCGCAGCCACAACAGAGCGACGAGCACAGCAAGCAAGCCAGCATAAGCATACTCGCAAATGGATACTGAACTCTCCTTAGAGAAGAATAGGCTCGCTTATTGGAAAGCAAGATGATTTATCAACAACAATGACTGATGAGAATACAACCCATACGTCATACCCTTTGTTAAAATAGCCCATCCGCTCGCTACTAAAGATTCCTCCAGCTTGTATTACATCGCGATCCAACCATGAGCAACATGAAAATCCCTTCGGACCACCAACACCAAATACTTAAAAAACTGAGAATGACCTACATGATGAATTCGTACTTAAATAAAAACTAAAATGTAGGAAATATGAACCTGTTTAGAGAAGCAAAGAATGGCTCTATAGCACAAATTGGGCGACAAAAGCATAGAAATGAGCAAAAAGCATACCAAGGTGAATCATTTTCACATATATTACAAAGTGGGTGTGTAAAAATCAAAAGACTAACTAGTATATATTAGAAGTACGATGCCAATGAAATAATCCACGAATACATGAGTAACAGAAAAACTGTCCAATCCAAGAGCAGGAGGCGGCGACATCAAAAAAGCTCCCATGCATAACAAATTGCAGTACCAGCTCACAAATTCGCTCCATTTCCGCCAGCCAACGCGCTCTCAAGTACAAAAATTGCATTGAAACCTATTTATCGCTGATTTTCCTACTCCGTCTTTTAAGATAATCGATAACAAGCTTGCCTAGATTTTTTTAGTGACGCTAAAGGCGATATTAACCAATTCAACATTCGGTAGAGACATGAAGACCCCAAGTATTTCAAACTTTCAAGATACTCGAGTCGGTCACACCTGTCTAACACAATTCCTTTCACAACAGAAGTTTTCGAAGCAAAACTTAAGACTCCTATTTTCAAGGGCCCACCCAATGATATTTTCTGCGCAAATTTTTGCTAAACCAATTTGTAGCTTCGAGAAGTAAAGGGCTTAAATTTCACAAGAAAATTTGATCAGCGTACAGCTAGCTCGCAAAACAGCTTTTTCTAACGGTTTCAAGTTGAAGATTTTCTACCGAATGGCTGTGGTTTTGAAAGCTTCCATTAGGCCTGGAAGCCGCGTTTGGAGGGCGGCACGAGGTGGTCAGGCAGATCAGCAGGCAGGTCGTGGCCGTCCAGCTTGACGTTGATGAGGTGCATGGACAGGGCGAACTCGTCGATGTCCAGCATGCCGTCCTTGTCCAGGTCAGAGAGCTTCCAAACCTTGCCCAGCACCGAGTTCGGCAGCTTCGACTTCACCATCTCGGCCTTCGCCGCTGTGAACATAACACGTTTTTAGTGGCTCATCAAATGAACATTAATTCGTAGTGATTACGTCGACCAAAATCAAATTGACATTAACTCTCAAATTAGTGGCGTGGATTAACACTGTAAAATAGAGGTCAAGGGCATCAGTAGCGGACAGTAAGTACATAAATGTTCTCGTTCCAACACTCAGAGGAAGAAAATGGAAAAAATAAATAAATCGACTACACTAACACATTACTCTACTTATAATACGTTGGGTTAATAAGTACAAATTATTCCTCAGGTGCATTCTTTAGCCATAATTTTGAACGCTTGGCGCACAAATTCAGAGAACTTCCATGATACTTGACCTCAATCAGTATATTGACGAATTATAAAAGCAATATAATCTGAAAGTTCTCATCTTAATTTGAGACAAAACTAATGCAGGAGTATTCTCGCATGAAGATTGAAAAAGTCACATATATGCAGTCATTTACAATTCATTCAACATGCCATACTTTCTTAAGAGCAGTAAATACTTCAGTAAACTCGTTCGCTTGGAATCTACGAAAGTAAAAAGGACCCATGAACAGCAGATTAGATTAGATAAGTCGTTAGTTTTAGCCTCCCTACCCAGCAACAAATGCGATCCAAAGAGAGGAAGGAGGAAGGCACCATTTAGTATAGAGTTAAGGAAACGCGGAATCTACGCAGAAAGGCATAGAAACAGTAAGTTGTGAAAGAAAATCATGAAACAAGACCAAAGTTGAAGAGGAAAGTAGCAGGTGCTGAAGAACAGGACAGCAGTGAACCGAAAAAAGGTGGTCCTTAAACATAACAAAAGCATTTCATTTCAACAAAAAGAAGGCCTACCTAACTCTCAGCTCGGGCCCTCACATTGTCCCCCTGGGAGCGCTAGTTCCCATGAACAGCATTTTCCCCACTATCACATTAGAGTAACCAGCAGTTCTCCATATAAAATACGTTAAACGTCAAATGATAAGCATCTCGGTTGGCACCAGAGATCAAAGTGTCAATATTTTGAAAGCGTTAGATTTGAAAAACATCCAACAGCAATTAATACACTATATTTTTTAGAGCCGTTCATGTAAGAGCACCTTCAAACCCCTCAGACCACACAGCAGTCAGCACACCTGCTCATTAAGTCACTAGGTCAACAAGCAACTAAGAAAGTAGTGGAAGTACACCACTTCTCGCAGGTTCTACATCTGGGAACGCATGAATATTTGAACACAACTTTCGTCTCTGCATTGAAAATTTATATCGCTTAATTGAATCAAAATCAGATCGGGGAAGTCTCACTTCATAAACTAGTGCGGTTCAAAATCAAATTTAACACGTTGACTGCGATGGATCAAATTGAAGATTCATATTCAACTCAAATTTAAACTCGAAAGTGATTGGCAAATTTATAATACCAAACATTAAATGAGTCCATTAAATACCAATAATTTAAAAAAAGATGGTTAGAATTTTCCAAACGACCCATCGATGGGCCGTATCGTAGTCAAAGTGTCAAGTCTTGCAGAGCTACCAATGCAAATTAGCGCTCTCAGGGGGAATAAGCGAGGTACCGAGCTACAGGTTAGGCAGACCTTTTTTACTAGAATAACAGAATAAGTTTTTTTTTGGTTTGTTACGGACCATCTTTTTTCGGTTAACAGCTGTCCTGTTATTTTTTTAGTACCTATTAATTTCTTTTCAACTTTTACCTTGTTTCAGAAACTTTTTTTCTCAACTTACTATTTCTCTTGTACATAGATTACGCGTTCTTAAGTCCCTACTGGAAAGGGCCTTCCTCCTTCCTCTTTTTGGAACGCTTTTGATGCGGTTAGGTATGTTTAAACTAACTTATCTAATCTTAATGGACTGCAGAGCACGTTTGAGTGGCTTTAATTATAAGAATACCTTCATTCAACTGAGACTGTTACAAATAAAAAGCCGATGACTTTTGATTTGAAATTAATTCTTGCACATTACTTTAAATCCTTCCAGTATAAATAATAAAGTGACCTTGGTTATCTATTTAAAATTGCACGTTTCAATGACAACACATTTATAAAAAAAACCATCAGAACGCACACATAGCAGTTTTCCGATCTAAACAGGTATTAAGCGGTATTTCATTTTCTCAGACAACATTTGGATTACCATCACGATTAAAACTCGCATCAACACCACCGCAACTATTGAAAGATGACGTCTGAACACTCTAATCTTGCTTGCTACGGAACGCATCGCTAAATGCAAGTCCTCACAAATTCAACTCGGTTCTGTTCTGTCCATTTATATATCTTCTATAAGCATTTCACACACTCATTAAGCCTAACAGATCCACTAAGAATCATTCACTAACTTGAATGGTCACATCAAGTAACATACTGAACACTTACTTTCGGCCACAGTAAGTGCGATCTCCAGATCGATTGAGTTCATGATTGATTTTCCCAAACCACACTGTTAATTCAACAACAGCAGAGGACAACATCTATTCTAAGTTCAAGCACCTCCTCATTTCAGAAATAATGCAACTTTCTGTTCAAAAGCCCAACGCTCTTTTAGTCTATTACACAAAATCTGACTTCTATTTATTGCTTACAAACATAAAAAAATGACTTGTCTCCACCATTCACAAGCTTACTTTAAATGTCAAGTATGAAATACTTACCGTTACTTATTAATACAGAGTTAAATTTCCCCAGTGTAACCAGAATAATTGAACTTTGACCTTAGAGAGAATGAATCGCACTTAGTTTGTGTCCATGGTACGCCAAACATTTCCTGCATACGAGACTCTCCTATGAGCCCGGTAGAGGAAACAAGGTTGAGTCATTTCTATGAGGGAAAATACACCTCTTCTAATTCGGCTAGCCAATAGAACGGCTTTATTTGAAACAAACTTTAAGACGTCACCATTGCGACATGCCAATAGGCCAATAGTGGTGCCAGATTTGGGGCTAGCAGTGTTGCCAGATGCAGAATGAGCAGCGCAGCTATTAGTTCGTTGCCATGACGTCAGCATTGCCATACGGTTGACAAAAAAAGACTGGTTCAACCCAACCTTGTTTCTCTTACCGTGCGTATGAGCGCTTGACATGCTTCTGTGCCCTAAAAGAAATAGTTACCTGAGCCCGTGATTTTGCCGTCGACGGGGTCGAGCGAGAAGAAGAGCTGGTCGTACTTGTGCCGGTCTTTGGCTACGATCCACTCAGGCTCGCCAGAGCCAGCGTCTATGCCCTCCCCACGCCGGTACCCGAACACAGTGTTGTCATTCATCACGCCGTCGAACGCGCCACCTGTTCATCCAAAACAATATGTGCAATACTTGGGATCGCTAATATCCTGAAGTGAGAAAACATGAGCTTTGTTTCCAGACACGATGTAAAAATAAACATACTTCCAAGATTGAAGTAAATACACCGTTCCTCACACAAGCCTAAATTAAACATATTGAAGTAATAATTTAGCTACTAATAACACAGTATTCACCTTGCCCCACTAAGTTAATAAGAAATGAAGTCGAGCTAAGACCCTGCACCGCTTCCAGCGCCGCGATATTCTCTCATTATTTTTATGTGTAGAGTTGTAGTGTCAACCGAATTCTTCATTCTAGTTTAATAGTTTGATCTTGAGGGCAACAAACTATATCCGAAAGACATGAGTATGATTAGTAGTTTTTGATTGCTCAAGAAGAACGAACATAAGTTCGGCTCAAGGTTTAAGTGCATTTTTTTCACCGTTTCCGTGGAGTAGCACAGGCAACTGAAAGCTTGCAGGGAGAAAATCAAGGACGCATCCATCACCTTAGCAAAGCAACAAGTTTAATTTTGACTGAAACCGGAAGCTCTTACATTTCAATTGACAAATATACCGTGTTGTCACGTGGGAAATAAATTGTTACTACTCAAAGGAAAATAAGCATGTTAGATTTGTAGACCTTAACAGTATCCGGAACCAACGTGAACGAAACTGAGCATGGTAACCGAACGGTAGCTCTCGCTTCCCCTCTAACATTCACGATGAGTGACGGTTAGAAACACGAATTGAACATGGATTTACTTGTTTTGGAACAATTCCGAATGTTCTTTGAATACTGAGCTAAAAAATGTTACTTTGGTACCTTAACCTCTGAATGAGAACGCTTTTCGTTGTCTCAAATGAGTTCCATACACCGAGAAGTGTTAATCGCTTAAGGA
The DNA here is from genome assembly GCA_030386875.1 of Morinoia aosen. Lineage (NCBI taxonomy): Eukaryota > Metazoa > Arthropoda > Malacostraca > Amphipoda > Talitridae > Morinoia > Morinoia aosen. The sequence continues at coordinate 11,966,306 of CM059561.1, forward strand.
AGAATAAAATTAAGGTAATTTACACTGATCATATACATTTGAAACATAAAACAAAAATAAAAGGATTGCGCATTCTTTCCGTACGCGTAGAATTCAACACAAGCCATTTCAATGGAGGCAGAGACGCAAAAATGGAATCAAACTTAAAGGCATTAATGCTTTTAACGCAGGAGATTGCCGGACAATCCTGCATGGTTTGAACAAGCTCAATACTTAGATCATCTTCCTGGCAGGTAAAAAGTTGTTTGTTAGGTTAGGTCAGGAACAATAAATCGGCAGAATGACGCAAGACCCGTTTCCGCCACTCCACCGTTCACGCCGCCAAAACATGTTGCTCTGAAACCTTTGTTGACGCTGTTACACGAAGATACGCACCATTCCACAGAAAGCATTTCTTGGACTATCGGGAAGGAAAACCGATAAAACCAGATAGATATTTTTACATCATATCTGATTTAAATGATACATTCTAAAAATAATTGAATGAACTGAAATAAACTCAACTTTTTAGAGTAGCCCTAGCAAACAACTCATTTTAAAGAAAACGTGGTTAAATAATTATTCCAAACAATAATTCATAACGCTATATTGCTAGGTGGCACATGCACTTCCATTACGTATTTACATTTTATTACCGTCAAAAATTTACATTTTCAATATTAAAGGGTGAAAATGCCGTGACTAAACGAGCTAAGTGAATCAAGTTGATGCGAGTGCAACTAGTAACCCTAATTTTGTAAACTGAAATGAGCATGACTGATTGGTTATGGTCCAAGTTCAAAACTGAACGTAATAACCGAAAGTGGTATTCCCAAAGCAAAGACAATAGTTAATCCCCGTATTATATATACATCATCTTACCCGAACCTCAAATTATATACATAATATTAATTAAAAATTTTTCCACTACAGCGATGCTTGATAAAAATCATGAATACTTGAGTGTAAGTTTTATTCATATAAATTGAAGTTCGAGTACGAAGTTGAACTTAAAAACCGACTATAGGCTTCTAAAGATGTTCGGGAGATGAGAACTACCTAAAGGTATGCGTTGCTATGGATAACAGGTGGCAGTGAACGAGACGAGCATCACACAAACACAATCGAAGTGTGCGGGTTGAACCACGAAACCTTTCCAATCCAGCATGATACAGAGGACATACAAGTATGGATATACCAAGACTGCACATGAAAATATACACCTCGCCACAGCTTAGGGATGCGCATACTTCATCTACCAGAGCTCTACTGGAAACCATTAGCATAACCTGAAGAATTCAATTTTTCTGGGAAGAGAAGAGGCTCATTCAATAGCAAACGTCACTAACGGCTCATACTAAACTAAAAATGAGTGAATAAGACAGGAATTATAATAATGAAGCTGGTAGTGGTTATTCAAATACATCTTCACTCATGAAGAGGCTAACGAAGCTCGAGACTCGCACTGCCCAATCCAACTTTTTCGTCGCATCTTCGGTCATCAAGTATCCGTTCTGCCGCCTGGCATGCGTATTTTGAGGATATCTATCGTCACCGAGGCGACGATAAAAAAGTTAGTTTGCGCCTCGCTTATGGAACTAAAGGTGTTCCAAAGCGAGGAAAGATGAAGGCACCATTCAGGATGAAGTTAAGGGAACGCGTAATCTTTTAAATTGTTTAAATTCACAAGGTGGATAGAAACGGTAAGTTGAGAAAAAAATTCATGAAAACAAGATATAAATTGAAGAAAAGCAGTAGGTGCCGAAAAAACAGAATAACAGTGAACCGAAAAAAGATGGTAACATAACAAAATACATTTCATTTCATCATAAAAAAAGGCCTACATAACCTTTATCTCAGAACCTCACATACTATCCCTGGGAGCGCAAAAAATGATAGGCATACTGAAATATGCATGCGAGGCAGCGAAAGAGATGCATGATGACCGATGATGCGGCGTAAAAGATTGACTGGGTTAGTCGTAAAAAACACCAGTAAATTCCTGCAACCACCGCTGTCATTTCTGCAATGGAAAGATCGAAAAGACCATCATGATGGCAATTCCCGCCACACACGAACAACAGGACGAAATGAAACATAAGCATGTAGCAAATGTTCGGTCATTTAGCGTTTGGAGAAAATTTCATTATTTACAAAAGAAAGGAGAAGAAACTTTCATATTACCTTAGATAATGAATATAATATAAAGAGGTAAAATAATTTTAAAAAATTATTCTAGACGCGAGGGGTTCTTTGCAAGCAATCTGAAACATCACAAAGCAATGAGATACGAGAAGTCACCCAATGTAAGAACGTGGATCTCGCACTGTGGCTGCAGTTATCAGATACTGACATTTATAGGAAATAGCAGAGAACGGATACTTACTTAACTGTACGTGTCGGTACATACTAAGAAACTGAGCAAGAAATTTTAGGATGCTTCCACGGCACATGACGCAACCTTACCAGAAAGAAGACAGAAGTTCAATGAATGAATGATGATCAACCACAGACACACAACGGATACAGATCAGCCACAAATAGTAGACTCAGCCGTGAGGCGCAAGGGAACAGAAGACGTCCAGAACTGTATGGTTGTCGACGAAATTGACATTCCCCAAAATCACACCGCCAAGACAAAAAGTAAGCCAACATTATGCATGAAGCGAGCTTCATTAAAGTTACTATTGAAGGTTAACCCTAAAAAATATGCTCGCCGTTGCAGACAGTCAAAACTAGGCCAATGCCAAGTACATACTATGGTAGAGAAACTTGACTGAACTCTTGAACTCAGAACATCCGCGCGAAAAATCAAGTGATAATATCTCGCGTGCTGAAACGTTTGATCCAGGTTCTGAGAAGCCCCTCACCAAGAAAGTGGTTCCTTCACAATATCAGGATCCCAAACCCTCAGCATGTCCACTAAACATGCAGCCGTGATGAGTTGTCTTCACACAGTGATGCACAGTTTCAACTTCACTGCATTTCGTCACAGAAAAAGTGATTCCTGTGGGTTGCGTACTCGTATTCTCAAGCACCATTGGTACACCAAAACAAAAATTATTCACAAAATTTGTTTGTTAACTGATTGGCTCATGATGTCGAGGTGTTGGTTACCCAAGAATCCTCTGTAAACAAAATTGAATGAAGAAATTTAAGCCTCCAGTTTATATAACCAAATATACAGCAGAAGATATGTTAATGATGATTCAAAAATTTCCATAAGTTGAGACGACACCAAAAGAACACAGATGATTGAAACTGAGAAGATGAACACAACGTTCAACTCAGGGAAGTGAGCTTCTGTTTAAAAGTTTTCGTTCACAGTGAAGAGAAACCAAAGGATAACTCGTGAAACACAGTCCACGCGAGCCAAAAAAGCACCTCAAGCAGAAAATCAGCGTGAGAGCAACAGAAGGGTGGACGGGCAGGGGTGTTAGCCTACCTGTCAGATTGCCAATTTGGTCACCGGCACCTGCAATAAGAAGCACGTCAGCTGCAGGCACACAATCTTCACGGCATTCTCCAACCAGCGAAGGGGAATGTGACGTGTTGTCATTGATAACGCTAATTTGACCGTACGTAATGGCATGGTTTATTACCCACCGTACTCACATAACCTACAGCATTCGAACAATTGACTTTCACCGAGAACAATGTAAGAAGCCAGCATTGAGGTCCGAAAGTACTATTACGTATGCCATATTAATTCAACATGTCAAACCCAGAAAGTGAAAGAAATCACCGTCTATGCAACTTAAGTCGCTGAACTTCATTTAAATGAACAAGTTAAGTATTAAAACCAATTCTCACTAAGTCTTACGTAGCAGAAATTTTTCAGTGCCCCAAGGTACGGCAAAAGGGAGCTGTTAGCAACTTCACGTATTATCAGCAACAATTTCTGACGGTATAATACATTGTCTAAACAAGAACGATGTAGATATTGCGATTCACAATTGTCTATAATGCCTATCGCATATTTGAATAAAATATTGAAGGACCATGAAATAACGATACAGATACCAGCTTTAACAACTCACGAAATAGAATCGCCTCGCGAACGAAGGAATATGTAAATAGTGCCTATCATCGAATTCCCCAACTTTGTAGTTCCTGGACAAGCTTGTTTATTTAATTTGAAACTCTGTTTATACCAACATCCGCGATACACAGACTTCAGCGTACATTTACATTTCCAGTAGATGTGCATATATCCTGCGTAGCCGTGCAAGCATTTGTAAAAAATAAAGTCGACATTCACGTCACATTTCCCCTAGCTGGATGCTGCTGCTATTTTCCATCTCTGCCACAGGTGCCATAATAAATTTGAAATATTGAATAAACATTCAATGCACAATTGATGAGTCGCCATAGCATGAAAATTAATGCTTCAACTCACACACTATTCATGCCTTTTTAGAAGAAGAAAAGTATATTAATATGGTGCTTAAGAAATGCTGTCGGTGACCAACAGGCATTAGCGAATGCCATTAGGAGGCTGAAAATATAACTTCAGCTCTTTTTATTTTAGCTCACAATACATAACGCAGAAGAAATGTTAATTGCATTCTTAGGCTCTTACAGGAGCACGGGAGATGCGTAAAATGGCACTCGAGTCAACGGTTACAGCACAAATGCAGCTCATTGATGTCGAGCTCAACACCAAACACTTCGCTGGTATGTGAAACCCTGATATCAAAAGGCACAAATAAATTCATTTATTTTAAATAAGAACGGAACTTACTGATGGACACAAGAAAACAAAACTAAATTTAATCTCGGGTAACTTTAGATATCAAATTGTACGTATAAAATAATGCAAGCTAAAAAAGAAAGCAAAGAATAAGGAGTAAATAAGAGAGAGACTGCAGTCTCATACAACAAAGTTATAAACTGAGAATAAGAAAAAACTATTCCACTCGAACAGAAGTGTCAAAATGAATAATAGCACAATGAATTTGAGCATATGCACGCTAGAAGTGAAATATTTCGAAGCATGAGGAAACAGTAGATGGCCTAAGGATTTTTTCCAGTTTTTGTAATGCATTTCTTAGGCAGAAATTTTGCACAGTAAATACCCAGTAAGATGCACGGATAAGACACCTGCAAAGGTGACGCTTATCACAGAGTACATTATTTAAACATCACGTACGGCTGTGCATCTATCTACTCATCAGCTAAGTCCTAAATTTTCTCCTCTCTCTTTCTACAAGCTACTGAGTTTTTTCTCTCAATAGTCATTTTGCCTGAAAACATGCGCTTCTTGAATAATACACAATAAAATGAAGACATTATGCCCTGAGGTAAATTTGTTATTTTAGATTAAGGAAAGTACGTAATAAGGTGAATGAATAAATTAAACCGTTCACCGAAAGACACTAAAGACGTTTAACGCACTGATACAAGTACAAAGTGTCACAAAAATACTTCCTTTCAATTTAGTTTACCTAGATAATGGCTATCTACCGGCACCATTCGTGCTGAGTATAATGCCATATACGAAATAAGGTGTCAGGAACAGTCCTACTCTTTACTGGTGTCCCAAAATGTTAGCGACGCTCAATTGATCAACATGTGTAGCTTCTACTTTAATTATTTCAAGCGGAACCATAACACTAGTGTTTCATTCTGTCTTTCTATCCGATTTCTATAATTATACATATATTTACTGGAATTCTTGTAAATGGAAATTTGTGGCATGATGACACTTGACTCCACCTCAACAACAGAATTTAGCGCTCTCGACACACAAAATAAGTCGAGCTGTATTGAGAGGACAAACGTAGACAACTGCAAGCTCGCAAAGAAAAAATCCATTACGCATATGAGTAATCACTGATCAACACTTGAAGACATAGGATTTATTTACTTTTCTCCTAGTAAGATACTGAGTCACAGAAAAAAATAAATTGACTGACCAAAAGTGAATATTCTAAGCGACTTGAATCCTGTACGCTAAATCCAATCATGACTCGACCGTTTCAACAATTGAAAAATACGGCTGAAAACGCCTAGCAAAATTATTGTAGGTTACCAATGAATGAATTTCCAGCTTTTAACAAAGAAAGCGCAGACATGAAGCACCATTTCTCAGGTCTGCAACTAATGGGAAGAGACGAAGGCAAGAATAAGGACAGTGAGAACTAGGTCATTCAAGTCATGTGAAATTTTCACACACAATTCGCTTAAAAAATGTATTTGCCCAGTAAAACATACTGGTATTTTGATCAAAACTTTACTAAGACAGCATTGTGAGTACAGCCACCGAAGAAAAGTTTTTAACATTACAAAATCAAGCGAAAGAGCTAAGAACAAATGTTGAAAAAAGAGCAAGATTGTTTGCAAGGTAAGAAAAAACACTTTATACTGAAAAACAGCTGGTGGCAAGAAAAGAAAATTTTCCACGGGAAAGCCCACGAAAAACAGGATGCGAGTCGAAATCGGCGACCCAGCCTCGTCAGGCAGGGAACGGAGTGCAGTTCTGTTCTGCAACTCGGGGAAAAATCCATTTGTAACGCGCAAACAATTAATTTTCCAATTAGGTTCTAAAAATATACTATTTGCGGAGCGAACTAATTCAAACCTTGAATTGGGAGATACTGCACTAGGTTCCATCTCTTTTACTTCTAATAAAAATCCGTCCAGCGACGGCACCTCACCCCAAAAAACTAGAACTATTAAAATTAAAAGACGATATATCGATGACATCCTCACGAAACTTCAGTGGAACAATGCGCACGAGCTAGACACAGGGAAAGTACAGAGCTAATTCATCTAATTAGAAATATAAATGCCCAATGAAATACTGAAACTGAACTAATTCGGCACAGAAAATCATGAATATTGAAAAGTAATAAAACCATCCAGCAATTCACACGAGGATTACTATCTTACTTTCACGAGGAACTAACACCTGGCGAAGAACAACACCACATGACTGAGGTACGCTAAAGAATGACAGACAGCGGGAAGAACCCATAGGCAGAGTCGCACAAGTCAAGACACCATGGACCACTGCACTCGCAACGCCCACAGCACACGGACCGCCATGACCATTACCGAACAGAAAAGCAAGTAATTTTTGAGCACCTTTAACAGTAGAGTTGTTTTCGCGCGTGGCGAGCGCCTCCTCCTGGGGAATCATGGCCATGAGGCGGGCGATGTCGGTGGCCAGCATGTGGTCGACGCTCTCCAGCAGGCGCGGCTTCAGCGCGTTGAACTTCGTGAAGTCGTGCACGGCCAGCTGGTCCTGCACCAACACCCAACAGTCAGTACATACTTTCTTAAAACTTTTCATTCCAAATATTTAGCTCGCCACCCTTGTATTTTAATTAGATGTTTGTTTAAGCCTCCCTAACCACAACAAAAGCGTTTGAAAGAGAGGAAGGCCCCACTTAGTATGATGTTAGTAAGGGGGCGCGGAATCTATGCACAAAGTGCATAGAAACAGAAAGCTGAGAAATAAGTTTGTGAAACTAGATCAAAGTTGAAGAAAAGTGGCAGATGCTGAAAAACAAGACAACAGTGAACCGAAAAAAAAGGTCTGTAACAAAACAAAAAACCAATTCTATCTCAACAAAAGGAAGGCCTACCTAACCTTTAGCTCGGAACCTCACATATGCCTCCTAGGCACTAATTGCCATAGATAAAATGTTTTTGTTTGTTCGCCAGATACTCAAAGTAATAGCAGTTAAGAGTGTCAGGATCAAAAATTTATGATTTCTTATCCCAAACCCCGAGTGACGTTCTGAAATGTCGTATTTGTGAGCCATTAATACCTCGCTCTGTGACTAAATGTCACATAAGTAAATAAGCTGTTTAACAGCCAAATTAATAACCATTACCAGTTTTTAACAAAATTTTTCATGCACTTAAAGACGTCAAGTAATCAGAAGTAAACATTTCTATTTCGATGGTGTCGGCTATTCCACTGTTTCTATACAATAAAAACGACCGTCGCAGTTATTTCAGTCAATATAGACTTAGAAACGTGCCAAAAAAAGATACGAAGTCCGTTGCAGTTGAGCCACAAAAAACATCATGAATGAATCTATTCCCACACGAACGTGTCGAGCAAAAAGAACACAGAAACAAAATCGAAGCAACAATGAATGAGTCGAGTTTCGACAGCTCAGTTGGATCAACACTTCAACTAGACAAAGGAAGACCAGTAAATCCTGTCAAAAAACCTATTGTAGATTCATGCCAGAAGCATAGTCCATTAAGGGCGCTGCTGAGGTCCAGTTATTCTTTAACGTACCTAACGAAAACGAACTGAATCTGCATTTAAGCAACCCTACCCTTCCTCTTCTCCTTCGGTTCACAGCGGAGCTCAGAAATTCAACATATCTCTTGAGGGTTCACAAGTCAAGTACCGAGATAAGCAGACTGGCAACTGCCTTCAGTGCATCACCCCGTGGGGAAGGAAATGTGAGGCAGTAACATCAGTCGAAGCATTACAGCCTACGATCGTCAGAAAGTGCAACGTACCAAGAGATCAGTGGAACGTCAAAATTACGAGGTGTACCTAAAAATTTAAAATAAGCAAGTAAGAACGAGCGAACGACAGCACTCCACATTCCATCAGAGCTAAGAACCACTAACAAAATACCCTATAAACTCTGGCAAGAAAAAACAGATGCGCCAACGGATTTGAACTCAAAATGAATACCTGAAAGAAATTAAGTTTACCTTAGAGTAAGAATTTGCAGCCCATAGCAGATGATGCAGTCGGCTAAAGCATTTCAATTTATTTCTCATAATGTTGAAGGTACAATAACGCAAAAAGTCTTCGCAACACTTGCAAGAAATTATTCTCAAGCTGAGTTAGTACATGGAACGCACCAACGAAGCAAGTTAAATTGACACCCGGTCGGGTAGGTGCATCAGCATATACTATGTACTGATAAAAACACCGGACTAAAAATGAGAACAACCTACTTCTCAGATACAGCTACATCCAATAAAAACGCTAGAAAACTAGGGGACGCCCTATTTGTGAGACGTAGGAAGGTAAAAACGGCTTCAGCGAGCTCTGAAGTAAAATTAGTGAGATATAGAAACAGAAGGAAAGAATAGTACAGACGCGAATTTATATCAATATTAGTGAAACCTCGTTTGAGAGTTCTGCCTAGCTTTAACAACATCGACCTAACCTGAAGCTGCTGAGCTCGAGCAGGATGCGAAAGCCGTCTGAAGCTACGAGTCTGTGAGCCTGACACCAATCTTCTATTATGATGAAATAATTCAACACGAGCATTTCCACCCCATACACAAAGGAAATAGTTAGAAAGAATAGCTATTTCCCTGCACATATGTTTCCTCTTTAGAACAGTTTTCTCCCTTATTTTCTAGAATCATTATAATTATAAAATAAAGTTTTAGCCTCCCTTTACCACGACAAAGATTTTTCAAGAGAGGAAGGATGAAGGCACCATTTAGTATGGAGTTGAGGGAACGCATAATCTATGCACAAAGTGCATACAAACAGTAAGCTAAGAAAGAAGTCCATATAACAAGAAAAAGTTGAAAAAGAAAGCAGTAGGTGCTGAAAAACAGGACAGCAGTGAACCGAAAAGAGATGGTCCATAACAAAACAAAAACCTATTCTATTTTAACATAAAGAAAGCCTACCTAACCTCTAGCTCGGGCCCTCACACAGTCCCCCTGGGAGCGCTAATTCCCATAGATAAACAGTTATTCTCTAGAAATGGGCTCCAAAAGGCCACAAAGTGAAGAAGCAGCAGAATCTGAAGGTTTTATATGGAACTAAATGATCAGCACTTTAATGTTTCCAACCTTATATAAATGAATCGAACGATCATCAACAGTGACAACAAATGACCGAACCCACCGACCAGCGCTAAATGTCATTGAGAAGACGTTCAGAAAGTTCAGTCAAACACATAATTTTTTTAAATAGGAAAATACTGTCCGCATCTTTGAACAGTCAAGGACTTTTAAAACAATATTAATTAGAAACACTATGAAGAAACCGAATTTCCCGATTAAGTAAAAACTTCTTCGTTTAGAGTCGACTACAATGGAAAAAATTTCGCTGCAACTATTTGACAATTATTGACCTCATACACTCAAAACTGGCTAAAAATTTCTGAAACATGAAAATCCATGGCACACTGTGCTATCGCACAAAACTCGAGCGATGTCCATATTTTGACCAGAACACATACAGAATTCAATCGGACTTATACAAATTAAACACGAAAATTATCATTACCATACTTTTCCCCCATAGTTAACCAAAACGCAAACATCGACGTCCTCATAAGAACTGAAGTATAAGCGATGCCGGTGAATGCAGTAAGCGATGGAATGCCCCGCATGTCATAACTTAAAAGTGTATAATTCTCCGCTGTTACGAATAGCGGAGACGAGGAGCATAGTGCGGGTTTGCGCTTCACTATCTGTCAGATACGAGACGCGTCGATAAAGATAAGAGCTTATAAGCGAGATAGTCCCAACGCACCTGAAGGCATATACTCCCACCGACTGCCAGCTCCTCTGATAAAACCATAAACTAGATTACGGCCTCGCATCCGTGATGCACCTCACTGCCCCGAGTTGGCAACCTCCTAGCACATCACTTCGTTAGTCACGCATCTTGTAACAAATACATGAATTTAAGTAATAATTGCATTGCCTCGTACCGGTAAATCAAAGCTAAAAAAGAATACACTAGTAGATATGAGCAGTACTTCGTTTTTTAAGGGAATATTTAACAATTTTACAATCACAGAAGCTTGCCACTCAAAAAAAAATTACAGCTAAAAAATTCATCAATTCGACATGAAATTTGGTTCGTATCTATTACAAAAAAAAAATAATACTACGTAAAATCCCGTATGAAATATTTGAACTAGTAAGGCTCATGAATACGAATACACTCATATTAGATGTGCACATTGCAAGGAACACTTGAATTAATACTGTTATATTAGTTGGTGTAAGGCTCCCTAACCAACCCGACAGAGGTTTTATTCAAGATTATAAGATAGTTTCATCCTCCCTTACCACAACAAAAGCATTCAAAAAGAGGAAGGATGTAGGCACCATTTAGTATGGAGATAGGGGAACACGGAATCTATGCACAAGGTGTATTTCCACACGAGATCCCCTACGCATAGAAACAATAAGTTGGGAAGGAAGGTTATGAAGCAAGAGATGAACTATGAAGAAAAAAGTACTAGGTGCTGAAAATCCAGACAGCAGTCAAACAAAAAAAAAAGTTTGTAACAAAACAAAAATCTTGTTCTATTTTTAAAGAAAAAGTTCCCCTAACCTTCAGCTCGGAACCTCAGTTTCCCCTGGGAGCGCCTAATTTCATAGGTACAATAGTTGTATCCCTATGATGGGCACTGCAAAGACTATTATTAGAGAGCGAAGAGGAGGAACCATTTAGTGCAGGCTGTAGAAAACGAGGAATCTACGCATAAGGTGTTCTCCCACAAGAAACCCTGCGCATAAAAACAGCATATCAGGTAGGAAACGGTAGAAAAAAACAAGATGAAACAGCGAAGAAGGAATGAAACCTGAAATAAGCCTTGTAGGAACGAAATACAGAAATCTCGAAGGCCTGTCGATAGCTGAGGTATCTTACAGTATCTCTCCTGAGGCTGGACTATTTGAAACAAGCCGAAGTGATCGCTATTAAAAGGTATAGAAAGAAGCTTCGAGTCGATGCTCTCATGGAAGCGCATTACATCTAATGGCACCATTATAAAAACGAGCACAGATATACGTGCACAGCATTATCGCACTTTAACAACACAGCAGCCAACATGGCTGACTTCACACATCTGCACCTGATATCATATCAGGCAAGTTTCATACAACGAACCAAATTCTCGACACTACAGGAAACCTACTTTCATGTACATATAATACGCGAAAGGAAATCCTTTGCGATGCATTCCTAATATGTGTATAAATAATGATTCAGAGTCATTACAACACAACCACCCAAAATCTATACTTAAAAAAAGAAAGAAAGAAAATCTTTTCTTCAAGTCGGAGTCTGCATGAAATACAAAGCTAAACCAGTAGCAATTTATGAGCGTTCGGAATAATGTAAAAAGACAATTACATTACCTGCATTCTCTTGATGTCAGGGAAATCTCCCGGCGAGATCTGGTGTTCGCGTTGGATCTTCTCATAGATGGAGCCAAGCCTCTTGATGAGTTCCTTCTTCTTGTTCTCCTTACCGAACACGCTCGGCATCTCCTTCTTCAGCTCGGAGATGATGTACGCATGCACCTGTCAAACATATCGAAGTAATAATTTGACTATGGAGCTTCACGATCACACATTTCACCTAAAATAAGAATCGAATCATACTTGGACGAAAACATTAGGTCATGAATTTCAAGAAATGAAGTTGCTTTAAGAGGGATCAATTTCGGATACATTAGTGCATGCGGCAGCACATTAGATTAGATGAATCAATTTAAACCTTCCTAATCGCAACAAAGAAGTTTATAAGTGAGGAAGGAACCATTCAGTATGACTTAAGGGAACATAGAATCTATGCACTAAGTGCATAGAAATATTAAATTGAAAAAGAAGTTGATGGAACAAACAGGACAGTAGTGAAGCGAAAAAGGTGGGCCGTAACGAAGCAAATAAATCTCTTGCTTGTACGAAAAGAAGGCCTACTCAACCTTCAGCTCGGAAGCTCATATATTCCCTTAGGGAGACATGTGGTAGCATTACCAAATCCCGAGGTAGCTTGGTTAATTACAGAAGCAACACAATTCTAATAAGTGCATAATATCATTCATTGTTGTATCTTTTATTACAGCAACAAATGGCATACCACTCGGGACAAATCGCGTTAAGAGCCAAGTAAATAAAATTATAGAAGGCAAGTGTATTTATCGTTAAATCGTGAGTAAATTCTAAGCCGTAAAAATGTTTTCGAGGAGAACGATCGAAATTCATTTAGCGGCCAGGACAGATATCAAGGATTTCCCTACACGCCTACGGAGCACAGACGATACGACGGCGTAGTGCAAACTGCAAAGAGCATTAAATAATGCCGTACGTCCACTAGCCACTTGCTTGTAACATTTTTCTCCCAATGACTATTTTTCAGCCTCAGCATTAGGTTACTTTTAAAATTGATAAAAAGTATAAAGATGAAGGCAATATTCTAAACATCCAACAAAGAACTTGATTATCTGAAAATGAAAACCGTAGAAATGCTTGAAACAAAAGAAACAACGCTGAGAAATAACTTAATAACAAAATCATTGTTAAGACAGAAAACATTAAAATGTATCTGTCACATATTTAATTCTTATTCACAGGCGCCTTTCAAAACATATTTTAGTTTCATGTTTAAAAACGGCACATGCGACGTCTGTTCGCAACGTGTACTAGCGGGGAAGCAGAACTATGCCAGCACAAAAAATACAATAGTCCCATCGTCGCCATGTGACCCAGCAGGTAAATAGTTATCTACTATATCAATAGGGAGCTGTGTGTAACACTTGCAGTTACGAGCATGCACTTGTAATCCACTGCATTGGTTGCGAGCGGTAAATTTCTGTCGACAGTCGCTGTTTTGACATGACGTTCATGTGAAATTAAATGCCTTACTGTCAGAACAACAGCAGAGAAAATGTTCCTCATATTCACAGCGATGCACTTGCACAGCTATTGCGCAAGGTTAGGCGCGCCGCTCATACGCTCTAGTTTGTTTTGCTTACATGAAACTCCAGCTAGCATGCACAAAAAAGAACAACTCTTTTTCCCAGACGAATTAGAAATTAGAGCACTAGCCTAAATACACGTGTATCGCGCCAATGACAGCCACTTAAGTTAGAGAAGAAAGAGTGACCCCCTTGAAAACGTCAAATTGTAAATAGGCTGGAGTTCAGTTTCACTAATCCTACGATATTTTGACATTTGGTCCCAGAGTCATTATTCTAACGCATTATTATAACGCGAGCATTATTATTCTAAGCGCAGTTCCACCATCCTTCTCAGCTCGTCATGCTTACTGAGAGCCGAATGCTCAACCGGAAATTGTATCTCGTAATTGTAATTGTACCCAGTACAATTGTATCTCGTAAGAAAAGTAAAAATATCGGACATTTTTTTTGCTCTAGCTAAGTCTAATGTCAACTGCTTTGAGAATGTATTGTCGCGATAAATTTTCAAACAACCATGCATCCAGTAGAGAAAGAACAGTTCTGCTTCATTCTTCTTCAAGTAAATCCATAACTGTTGATAGGCATTACATTTTCCATTGTTTTTTTTCCATTACAGAGGCAGTAATTCCCAATATAAAAGCTGTTTCACTTGAACAAATAATTCCACAATTTAGCGTAATGATATCGACCCAAATAAAAGAAAGAAATACGAATCTTTCAACAACATGAAATTTCGCTCTTCAAGGTAGGAATTTACAATACACCACTGGCTCGTTTGAGGACGAAATATGCACCTGCAACTTTCACGGAAATTATTCAACAGACGCAATCAAAAGCTGAATTTCAGTAAGAGTTGGTATAATTCCAGCAGTGTAGCCTCTAACACCATTTTACAGTACAATGCGCTGAACGTCATTAAGAAACATAAGTAGATAAAAAGTATCAAAGAAACTTGTTCATGAGGCTGGTGGTATAGGTATGAATTGCAGAGTGCATGTGCATTATAGGGTTAAAGATGTAGGAACGACTGGCAGCAGAAATGTGTCGGGCTCCAGTGGTGACAGAGGGGCGGTACGGGGAGAGAAGTGCTCGGTTCCGAGAGTGGAGGTCGGCGTGCACGAGGGTCTCGCTCAGCCGAGCGAGGAAATGCTTATCAGCGAAGCCTCTATCAATGGCAGCGGCGCAAGTAGCGCTCGCCGCTCCACAAAATACTGGCTCTGCGTCATTCTTTATGTGACATTATCTACAATTACACTGTCACAAATATTTCAAATCAACTGAGTTTCGTTAATTAATACTACAGGATTAATGAATATTCACATGAGAAAGTATTTCACAGGGTTTAGGTTTTCTTCCGTAGTATAAAACGGAAAAAAAAATTTAATGACAATTCGAGTCAATGTAGTGGTCAACAGTATTCGAAACGAAAACACTCAATCCGTAAAAAGTGAAAACGTTAGTGCTTAACATTTGCAAAAAAAAAAAAATGCTTCAGGCAATCAAGAGAATAACATCTTAAATTCAGGACGATAATTTCAAGGAGAAACAGTCTCATAATCAAGACATTCGAAGCGTCTCAAGTGTAGATGAAGTTGGAAAGGAAAAATATTTCTTTTTGCAACAAACATAAGCAAGCCACAAATAACGAGAAATATTTCACTGCAGTACGCAGTCTACAAGCAAGAACGGATGAAGATATATTTGCTTCCCAAGTAAATTCAGGTATACCGACCATCAAAATCGTGGTTATAGTTTAACATGAGTTATTCGATATGTCTTATCTTTAATTAAATGAGATGATCATCACCAGTAAGCTAGATAAGCTCATTATTGACGTCATAGAAACTAGTCAGCGGCCGATTAAACAATTGAATGCTGTACACTGTCGAAGTTTAAAGTTCAAAGCTAAGCCACATAATTCAGAAGTATTTTTAACTGGAGCTAAGAAGAATTGCAACACATTTTCATGGCGAGGCGAAGCACCTCCAGTGCTTGCCTCATTTGCAGTCGCGAATGCACACAAGTTCCGTCCTCGCTCTAATGCACTCAAGTCGGCGTATTTTACCTGAGTTTTAATTAATTAGCATCTAAAGAATACAACTATGAAAACTCAGAAGGAATCATGGCAGATGCGAAGCATTCTAACAGTTTCGGTCAAAACGATTAACACAGGCAATGAATGGATGAAGCAAAATTACCAATTTTGTTGTACCTAATAAGATAAAGATTTAGATTGTACCCAGTACAATGAACCCCGAAAGTCAAAGTATTCAGTTAATCAAAAGTTGGATAGTTCACCATTAGCGACACATGTCCAACAAACTCGATCCATTCAAATCAACGAAGTAACCATATGAAAATGTTCTGTTAGTTTCTTTGGCTGAGAAGTCCGTTCCGCTCTCACCCCTTTCAGTGAAGGTTACTATAGTTGACTAGTAATGCTTTTAATAAAATGTAAAGTAAATCTGATAATTTGATAATTCAAGGAACACAAATTTTTACTTTCCGATAAGTAGCACAGAAAAACAAGAACATCGAAATGGAGAGACACCAAAAAAATTTCAAAAGGAGTAAAATTTCCACATAAATATCATTAAACACAGAAAATTATGACCATCATATTTCTCTTTAAAGTAATTAGTGACTTGAGTTTAGTTACAGACAAGTTACTTCAGGAAACCTTAGTTAATACGATTAGTTCAGGGTTAAAGCGTACGAACTTAAAACGTATTCCACAAAGACGAGGCCTGAAGACATACCTTCGCGAGCCTGGCTCGCTTGATGAGATCGTTGAGCTTTCTGAGAGCAGCATTGCGCGGCAGCGACTGCAGGTCGAAGAAGAGGTCCTGCTCCTCGGCTTCGAACAGCCTGCAACACACGGGCAGCTTAGAGATCTGTTGCACCTGATGCTACCATAGACAATCTTGCTGAGATTGACTGAAGGCATTATATGATGCATGTCGTATCGTTTATCAGATTATAAGTTAGTTTAAACCTCCCTTAACCCAACAAAGGTGTTCAAAGAGAGGAAGGATGAAGGCACCATTTAGCATAAAGTTAGAGGAACGCAGAATTTATGCACAAGATGTGTTCCCACACAAAATTCTTCGTGCATATGAACAGTAAATTCGGAAACAAGTTTATGAAACAATGTAAAAAATGAAGAAGTAATAGGTGCTGAAAAAAAGCAACAGTGAACCGAATAATGAGGATCGGAACAAAACAAAAAAACTTATATTTCAACCAAATAATAAAGCGGACATAACATTCAGGTCAGAACCTCGCATTTTAACTAAGAGCAATAATTCGAATAAATTACACATCGTTCAATGATTTAAATTAATTACGAGCTATTCAGAGCCAATATAAAGCGTACACATTGAGATTTACTTATTTACTTCAATGTTTTGCCGTTTGCAAAGTCTAACTACAAATAAAATAGCAAGGATAGTCACTTTTAAAATAGACAAATCTGAAAAACTGAAAAAAGATTTGCTGACGCTTCTATCAAAACATTTAATGCATATTAATTTTCGGATAATTTTAGTGAACGCATACAAAATCAATTCTTTTTTCAATTACAAAGATAAGCTTCCGAAGGCTTTGCTCTCTTCAGTCGTCTACAAGTATCGTTGCGCACTGTGTGCGTCTGAGTACGTGGGGTCCACAAAAAGGGCCTTGCGTACTCGTGTTGCAGAGCATGCTGGACGAAGCTTTCGAACAAATAGGCCTCTTGCTTCTCCCTCTCAATCTTCTGTGCGTGCACATGCAGAAAAGTGCGACTTGCCTGTTCGTTTAGATGATTTCCAGATAATTGCAACATCTTCTAGTCAAACAGAACTTCTATTTTTAGAGTCTCTTTTTATCATGAAAGACAAACCGGTTTTAAATGATGCCCAATCTTCCTTCCCCCTGCAAATTTCCTGTTAGCAATTACAAATGTTATTCATATGTGTGTATATTCTTTTTTTGTTTGTTTTTGTCTCTATGAAAAACCTCTTGTTTTCCCAGATGCTGAAGATGACCCTTGTGGTCGAAACGTTCATTTTTTTCCGTTTATATTTTTAGTTCTGACCTATTAAACTCTCTAAGAAATAATGTCTATTTTAAAAGTGACTATCCTTGTTATTTTATTTGTAGATTTACTTATTGTGATGCAAACCGCAATCCAATAATAATCACTTGAGCATCATCCTTATAATTATAGTTCAAACCTCATATTTTTCTAACATACGAAAACAATATTCCATCAGAATAAATCATGAACTAATTTACAGTTTAATTCTGCGTCATCCATTTAACGATAATTAACCCTGGTCGCTCAACAGCCGAGTAAGATTCAGTACCTTCAATAAAAACCACCGTAAGTCTGATGAGAGAGGTAAACGAAGTCGGATATCGTGAACTATTCATTCTTTTTTCATGCTACGTAACTCATCTTCTACTAATACTTCCACAATTAAGATTATGGGGATGAAACGTCGAATTTTTTATACAAGCATAAGCACCACAACTTTGACAGAAATTTTGAAATGCTACAAAATTTGACAGTTAGAGATGTCATTTTTTCACAATATAAATGCATGGATAGTTGAACTAGATCATAGCAATCGAAGAAGACATACTCGCCTTATTTGCCAATCACCACTCGCCAGTAATGAGGCAATCTGCTGCTTGCCATACGAACAAATGCGAGCTTTTCGATTTGTTCGCAGATATTCTTACCAAGATTTTTTACGAAAGTTGGCTCAGAGCATTTTGTAGTGAACGAAAACAACGCAAATCCCGTGGCGCAAAGGCAGGTAAACATATAACGTAGAATACACAGGTTAAAAATTCTTTTTTTTCTGAAATTTTTTATCGTGGTTTTGAGTTTCCACCGTTGACAAGATTAGATTAAATATTACTTTAAGTTTCCCTAAACAGGACAAAGGCGTTCTAAAGAGAGAAAAAAGGACGAAACCATTTAGTACGGAGTTGAGGGAACGCGAATCTATGCACAAGGTACATAGAAACAGTAAGTTGAGAGATAAGTACATGAAACAAGATGAAAGTTGAAGAAAGAAGTGCTGAAAAATAAGACAGCATTGAACCGAAAAAAACTTATCCATAAAAAACTATTCTATTTCAACAAAAGGAAGGCCTGCCTAACCGTAGCTCGGAACTTCACATATTATCCCAGGAAGCGGTAATTCCCATGGATACTATAGTTTTACCTGCTGAGGGAGCGTAGTTGGAAAAATGTTATAATTTAGCCTATATTTAGCTGAGATCATTAACCATCCAGCACAATAATTAACACCAAATCAGACAATTAAAAAAGGTTTTCATAGAATTCCAACGATGTTTTCAGGAGATAAGATATTTTCTCCAATATAAACGAATCACGAAAAAAGATTAATATTTAATCATCTCGTAAATATTATGACCTATTTACATTCCGAGAATCATTCTAACATCATGCAAATCTAACATCATGCAATACAAGGCCATCCAGCACAACCGCAGCACCCGGCGCAGCGCACAACCGCAGCCACAACCTGTGGTCAGTAAAGACAAGATATCGGCCAAGGTCACACCGGAGGTGGACGGTGACAGCGGTCATCACGGAACTGAGATGCACCGAACAGTAGCACTAGCTCGTAACGTTGAAAAATGAGAAAACGAGATACAAGCATTTCAAATTGAAGTAACATGCAGCCCACATTACATATTTTCAACGATTGTCATTTGAAATACTAGATTTTTCACAGTAAGCATGACAGACGAGAACTTGAAAATTGCGCTATTGATTAATATGTTTTGCTATGTTTCTCCTAAGTCGCACAAATTTTTATAATACACACATTCACGGTAATTCGTCAAAATGGCAATGGAATTTCAACGCATGGAGCATTTTATTAAAAAAATGTAAGAAATCGGCGTGACGGCAAATTTCGTCAGCTGCTAGTTGGACTAAATGCGAAGACAAATTCATTTTAAGCAAACGATGCTGCCCCTTCAACCACAAAAGAGGAGTCGCAGTGCCGATATGCTCTCAATACGAGAGCATGCAGGGTCGCTAACTCCCATCCTATGAAAAGCTGTCTGATCGGTCGACTCGCATCCACTCAATTGGGGTCAGGATTGGCAGATGCGATATGATGAGGCCGCCTTCAGTCTTTATAAAATTAAACTTGTATGAAAGAAATAATGCCAAACCAAGAACAGAGAAAGTTATAACAAAATTGGGTGAAATCTATACTCGCAGTATTCATCAGCAGCTGAGCTATTTCAGATCGATACTCACCCCTTTCTGAATTAGAGCCAATAAGTGACAATCGGAAGGTTCGAAAAAGCAGATTTTGACTTGAAGAACTTTGCACTATAATTCGTAAAACCGAGAACAAAGCAGCGTGAGCAATTGTAAGTAATGTTTCGCGTTAGTAAATACATCCACAATCGGACGAATAATATAAGTTAACATCATTGAAAAAACAACGCGACGTCAAATTTATTCGTTTCGATACCTGATGCTACGTGGTCTCGAAGTGGCTCAATACATTTATGGAGCGTTGCTTGATTTCAAAATCTTCCCGTGATCTTTCAATAAGTGCACGGAGCGCGACACAATTGTCTTCCGGAGTGCAGGGGTGAATCCAGAAATTTCCGGAATGGGTCAGACGTAAACAGCCAGATCACTTGACATTTCTTCTAAAATATGATCTATCTCGCTCATGAATTCTCATTTTCATATGGTCGAGTTTCCAAAGATTAAATCGAAGCTCACTTTGATTTAATCTTTGGAAACTCAACAGTATGGAAATGAAAATTTATGAGCGAGATTGATCTTATAATTCTCTTCATTAAAACTAGGGGTCGACTAATTTTAAAAAAGCCTCTAAAAATGACATCCGATGACTGAACGTCATTTGGAAACAACGACCGCTTGCAAACGTTAGCCGCACTAGTTTACGCAAGATAGAGTACGTGGAATGGAGTCGACCAAGGAAGTCAGGGTCGGCGTTGCAAGCCTAAGAAATTCTGAGGAGCGGTGACTCACTTTCTCAGAACAGGCCGAGCAATAGACGGGGGAAGCAACTACCTGTTAAGTGAAAACGACACGTAAACTCCGAGTAAACCCACCCTTGGTGGGTTTACCCACCAATTTCAGCCCCGGTTCTCAGGAGAACATGAAGCTTCCTCTACCGCAACGTACTCGCACATTCATGTCTTGAAAAATGATCAGACAAGATTTTATATCAAATCTGCACGTCGGAGTTCTGAAATGCAAAAGCGCGGAAGTTGGGTGGGAAGCACAGAGGCGCGTGACGTCAGAGTCAAAGGAGCGAGCAGCGCGGCGCAGCGACAGGAGGGCCGTACCGTGACGCAACCTCCAATGACCACACCAACACGCAACGCGTCACGATCACGCGACCGCCACCTCCTCTGGTTGCGCTATTTCTCCATACAAAGGTCTGAGCGTGTAACTGCTGAACAAACCGAGTGTCATTCAAATGTGCGCGGAAACTTATTTGAACTTCCAGTGAATATGCAAAGTATGATAATTAGTGAATAAAGAATTTTACCGCTTGACAGGAAATCAAGTTTTAATCAGTTTCTAATCATCCAAATACCAATGCGGAACAGCAAATTTCTTAAGTGAAGGGCGTCAACCAGATAGCGCCATTTAACGCGAGTATCAAGCAGACACGAGCACAGAGCCATTTTCTTCGGTAGCTCTAGCACCTGCAGCCGCTATCTTCGAGGTGTTTAATCATCACGCTCCAACAGCATCAAACGCCATAAATGTGCAGCATTCTCGGAAGAGTGTAAAATGGGCAATGCGTCTGCATAAGAGAAAAAAATTGGAAGTCCGGTGAGGATATCACACTGCAGAAATTCAAGCTGCAGCACCTGGGACGCGAATGTGAAATGTACAATACGTGTACAGAAGTTTAGAGGGTAAATTTGATACTTTAGATAAGTTAGTTTGGGGCCTCCCTAACAAAGGCGTTCATAATGAAAGGAAAGATAAAGGCACCATTTAGTATGGAGTCAAGGGAATGCGGAATCTATACATAAGGTGTGTTCCCGCACATGATCCTCTGCTCATAGGAACACGGAGTTGAGAAAAAACTATAAAACAAGATAGATGCTAAAGAAGGAAGTTAGAGGTGCTGCAAAACAGGACAACAGTGAACCGAAAAAAACGCTATTCAATAGAAAAACATTTCATTTCATCAAAAAGATGGATGCCCTAGCCCTCAGCTCAGGGCCTCACATTAAATCCCTGGAAGCGTTAATTCCATAGAAACAATGGTTCTATTCCCTTGAGGATTAAATTTTGATATTTAAGCGAGGGCATTTTACTGTACCAATTGAAGCCAATCTAAACCGATCATATTCTCACTACGCGCTGTTACTCGACAGGAAATCAACGCCAAATTTCACAAGGCCCATACGATGAACTCTATGGAAAACGGAAAATTTCGATTAGGGAATGCCACAAGTAACACTGAATGATAGCGAAATGAATCGTCACAAGCGACCCTTCATGAGAAAAAAGCAACAATTAACAAGAAATAATCCAGATGGTGTAAAATATTTTAAACTCGAAGAAAAGAAACGCATCTAGACTCACCTAATTCTGCATACTATTTTGAACGTCACTTCTAGTCATGCTCTTCCGAAAGTGACGTTCAAATAGTATACAGAATTAGGTAAGTCTAGATGCGTTTCTTTTCAAATTTAGAATATTTACTCATATCTTTCTCAAGGAAAAACGTTGTCAAACTCAACGGGCGAGGTTACATCCAGAGCATCTGTCTAAGGATGTTTCAATGAAAGTTTCTAATTTCAAAGACTCATTCTTGAGGACTGACAAGAGCAGCTGTCACCGGCTCATATTATTGAGTCACATCAAATGAAATTGATGAAGAACAACTGAAGTTCTAGGGCATTTTCACCGACATATACAACGCACACATGAAATACTTAGATCAAGCTATGAAAGCAGGGCCACGCACAAGTTGCTGAAGCAGAAAATCTTCAGATAAGATAGTCAGTACATCGTAGAATAAAATGATGGATCGAGCTTATTAACCATGATTTATGTAGAACAGACTCCACCGATAATAAACATTCACGCAAGATATAATCAACATCGATGGCCATGATAAACATAAGTAACGACAGGTGGGAATATAAAAATAAAATAAAAAAGATGGAACGAGTTCATAGCTTATATTTTGGATAGGTTAAAATTTTCACTAATGTTAAGAGGCACTCTAATTTCAATACGTAACGCATGGCAGCTACGAGTAGCGACATAGACAGGCTGACATTAAATAGGCAGCATTCTCAAAAATAATTTTTCTCCAGGGAAAATTTAGCGATAAATTTGCCACCAAGGAGGGTTACAAAATGCTAAACGTTTATTATTGTCACTCGGAATAATTACACATTCTTGGAAAATGCTAAATTTCATAAATTTAATCGCAAATAATGGATGAAAACGGCCTTCTTGCAACCTAGGGAAATCGGCCGTGAAGCCGGCGGCTCTGCAGCACTGACATCTAGTGCAAGACTCCAGCAACACCTGACAGCTGTGGCGATAAGCCGAGCATTCTTTGGAGTACCCGCAATGTTACAGGAGGCCTTAGATAATTGCGGTGTTCCATGCTGACTTGAATAGTCAACACACACCGTGACTGCAAGGCCCTCTTAGAAAACACGTTCATTATTAAATATTCTATAACATACAGGCTATTCCAGTTTCTATATCTTTCTCTAAGTTTTCATATCTTTTAATAATAGAAAAAAATGTTTCCATTTCAAATTAGTGTTGATGAGCATTTCAATTTGAAAATACACACTAATTTTGCTAATTATCTACGCTATGCGCGAAAGTTAAACCCTGCATCTACTTATACCATAATAACATAATTGAGCACAGCAGATTGATTACTCACCAAAACCAAACTACCTCAAACTATAGTTTCTCTGCGTGAATGAAAACTCACAACCAATCAGTCAACTGACGTATTTCCTCACAACTTGCACTATTGAAAATAGTTCTGCTAAGGAAAAATCCATGAGCACGCAAAAATAAGTTGTATACGAATGAAATGGAAACTGCCTGCCGAACAGACGCGACCGCTGCACTCGAGGAGGCAGTCGGTGACCCGCAGCTCTGCAGTGTCTGCACACCGCAGGCACGCACGCGACCTTGTGAGAGCTTCCGATGCTCTCTCTCCCTGCGCCTCGTCAGCGAAATGTCGCTAATATGTTGCTACTTTTAAGCTAGGAGTATATTTTTTTTGCTGACATGCAGACTTTCGTCGATTTTTGAAGTTGCATTTCATCAGTTTGAAACTCTAAAACATGCACAGCAAGCAAAGAATGAGTATAACTCGTTCCCAGACTGCCACCGAGTTGAAGAAAATTGTTTCGCATCAATAAATGCATTTAAATTTAACTTTACGAAGAATAAAATATTACAACAGAGAATCAGATTTTTTCATCATTACTACCCGCAATGCGACCAATAAACTAACGACTGCAAAACGAGAAGAGAATTAAATGATAAATACGATACCAGGTTCAACACAGCAGTGTTAGACATTATTATTATTATTATACAAGAAAGTTTTAGCCTCTCTTAACCACGACAAAGATGTTCCAAGAGAGGAAAGAGGAAGGCACCATTTAGTATGGAGTTGAGGGAACGCGGAATCTATGCACAAGGTGCACAGAAACAGTAAGCTAGGAAAGAAGTTCATGAAACAAGAAAAAAGTTGAAGATGAAAGTAGTAGGTGCTGAAAAACAGGACAGCAGTGAACCGAAAAAAGATGGTCCGTAACAAAACAAAAACCTAATTTATTACAACAAAAAAGAAGCCTACCTAACCTTTAGCTCGGGCCCTCACATTGTCCCCCTGGGAGCGCCAATTCCCATAGATACAATACCTGTATCCCCCTGAGGGGAGCAGTGTTAGACAAAAGCAATATAAGTTGCTCGGTGGTCACAGCAGACAACAGAGATTACCCTCAGCACGAATAGGTCAACGAACACGAAAGTTAAAATAATCGATGGCGCAAGTGAGGTTCGAAATACACGAGCGGCTGTAGACAAACGTTTCACGAGGGATATTCCAATGCCCCAAACGAGACTACTCCGAAGCCGCCTAGTCTGGTAACGGTCACGAAGTATGAGCGCCACAAAACTAATAAGGCGGGATGACTAATTCGGCCGCAATTCTAGAGGCATCTACTCATGGTCGTTATTTTCAGTAACGTCAGAAAGTACCAACGTCGCTGCCGGCATTCAAAGTAGCCTCACTGTGTGCGGCTCGGAATACTTCATTAGTGATTAGTCACTGCGAGCTGAAGCCAATCAAACCAACGAAAGATGCGTGAATAGATTACAAAAGCCAGCAATAGATGAGATGAGACTACAACAATGGCTGAAGAGGGTGACCGTAACATGCTGCATGACGTCACACGTGGAAACAGGAGATCAAGATGGAAGCATACTCGATCATGTAAGGTTTAATTAACGTAGTAGTCACTCAAAAATCATTTCAACAGCAGCACTGCGTACGTGAATGAGGTGAAAAATTATTGGCTGCATAATCCAAGGACTGTAACAGGCATTGTTATATTCTGAATATTGTTACTATTTTAGTAAGTTGGAGAATCCCTTGCCACAACAAACGCGATTCCAAGAGAGTAAAGAGAATAGACCATTTAGTATAGACTGTAGATAATGGAATCTTTGCACAAGGTGTGTTCTTACACAGGAACCCTGCACATACAAATAGTAAATTACGAAGCAAAAGGAAGAGTAGATTAGATTATAAGTTAGTTTAATCCGCCCTAACCGCTGCAAAAATAGAGCGTATCGAAGAGAGGAAGGAGGAAGGCACCTTTTAGTATGGAGATGAGAAAATGAGGAATCTATGCAGAAAGGGCATAGAAACAGTAAGATGGGAAAGAAGTTCATGAAATAAGATAAAAGTTGAAGAAGAAAGTCAAAGGTGCTGAGAAACAGGACAGTAGTGAACCGAAAAAAGGTGGTCGTCCTTAACATAACAAAAAACACGTTATTTCAATAAAAAAAGGCCTACCTAACTCTAAGCTCGGGCCCTTACATTAGCAAACGGAAGAAAAGAAAAAGGAAAAAATAGCTGAGAATTCATATTAACCGAAAAAAGCAAAGTGGACAGAAATGATCAAAGTTACGATCCATAGCTGAGGTATGTAACTAGAGTTACTAAACAGTATTTGCCCTGGGGACTCCAGTCTCCAAAGCCTAGGATGGAAAAATCCTAAATCCAACCTTCAACTAACCAGAACATATCACCAATCCTGTAATCCCCCGCGTGTCTGCAGACATCCAACACTGGAAAGTTGTGTTTTGCTCTGACTTCTCCGCATGAGTAAACCTACGACTGTAAAATCAAAACAATGGGAGTCATTGAAAAAAAACTTTTTTTGCATCACTCCCGTTGCGTGAGCGTTGCTGATTCATTGGTCGGCAGCTGGGAATACCTCAGAGGGACAACTTGTAGCGAAGTGAACATGACATATTGGAAGACAACCCGCTAACCGAGTATGGATTGAAACGTTTTGTGGAAGTGTACAACTTTTCCTGCCGACTCTACAGCTAATTGAAACCTGGGCTCATGGGCACTAATAGATATGAAAGAGATAGGGAGAGATACGCATTAAAGGGATTGTAGCTATAAGAAACTTCAACTCACAGTCAGGTTCGGAATACTCCCTCAAGAATTTGAGTTGAATTTTTAGATGATTTATAGCATTGAGTAGAACGTTCATGTTCACATTCATTTCTGAAGATAGATTTGATTTCATAGCTCTTTTAGAGGTCTTAGTCTGACGAATTAAAATTACTCGATCAGTGAAAAAAAAACTTGAGTTACAGAATTCGGCCGGGGAGTAGGAACTTCTGACTCAAAAGCTGCTGAAGTAAACGTAGATCAGAAACTTCAACAGCGTTCTACCTAAAGAAGCGAAACGTGCGTGGCTTCAGACCACGAAGCTTCCAAAGAGCAATAGACCTCTAGAAAGAGAGAGCTGTGTATGGATGTTATGCATGTTGATAAGCCTAACTAAAGATGGATGTTGGCCGTGTAGCACCTGAGCCGTCACGTACAGATCCCATATGAGCTATGAGCTAACACATCCATTCCATTACAAATGCTCAACTTTCTCTAATAATGACCAGGTTTGGCAAAAAAATAAAAAAAAACAATCCACACAGGTTTGAATATTTTTTTCTCGTGGTTGAGTAAAACTGATTTGCAATTTTAACTTACCCTTTCTACATTGGTAAATCGAATCGGAGTTTTAATAGAAAAACGATGAGCTAAAGTATATACGTACATAAGCATTTAAAAATACTGCAAACAAATGCTGTTGATCAGGAAAGATATAGTAGCCGCAGGTGGTTCTATCTCATGTAATTCGTCAGAGAAGGGGTAAACGAATGTTTAGTTATAATCCAGATTTTTCACACAAGTTGATCGATTCAATCTAATTCACCATGTCAGAAGAAGGTTTGAAGCTAATTCAATAAGCAAAGAAAAAATGCTAGAACATGATACCAAGAGGCTTCTACACCAAATCGCAGCTTTATGCGTACCCTACGCTTTCAGACTGAATCTAACAAATAATTTGTACACTTTCGAGTGAAGCAGAGTACAGAAACAGAATACATTCGCTGATGAAGCCAGAAGGGTTGTCAAAATTTCTAGGTCCTAAACGTTAGGAACAATTTATTATTTCTTCCTATATTACTAGTGATGTACCGATACCATTGTTTTTGCCGATACCGATACTCTGATACTTGGAAATACCGATACTTTGACCGATACTACTACCGATATCGATACTTTAACAATCATATTAAAATAAAACCTTTATAAGACCTATATGGGTTTTAAAATAAAATTATTTGCTAATATATCATTATTATTATTATTATATAAGAAAGTTTTAGCCTCCTTTAACCACGACAAAGATGTTCCAAGAGAGGAAAGAGGAAGGCACCATTTAGTATGGAGTTGAGGGAACGCGGAATCTATGCACGAGGTGCACAGAAACAGTAAGCTAGGAAAGAAGATCATGAAACAAGAAAAAGTTGAAGAAGAAAGTAGTAGGTGCTGAAAAACAGGACAGCAGTGAACCGAAAAAAGATGGTCTGTAACAAAACAAAAACCTATTTTATTACAACAAAAACGGAGTTTACCTAACCTTTAGCTCAGGCCCTCACATAGTCCCCCTGGGAGCGCCAATTTGCTAATATATCAAATAATAAAACAATATTGACAATAAAGTTTTCGATAAGGAATAATAAAACTGCTCTTGCTATGTTAAATATATTGTAGATAAAAAAATAACAAAATGAAATCCATTCGATAGATAAGTGTTTCTAATCGTATTGCAACGTAATGTAGACCAAGCTATAATAGCAACTGGTTCCCAAAGTGGACCAAAACAATTTCTCCACAAAAAGGCTGTCATTTTCATGTTTTTCACACCAAATATATACTTTGGCGAAAAGAAAACACTAAAATTCGATAAGCCCTGAAACCGAAAATATCCGCAAACACGCAATCAACTATAAGATGAGGAATTTAAAAACGAGGAAAATTCCAAGGAACCTAATCATATTTAATAGGAATACGTTTCAGAGTCAAGGGTGCAGCTCCATCATCAGTTCGTATAAGTACAAATCATTACGTCTGCAATAAAAGAAACAAAATGTTGGATGCAGTCATTGAAGGAAATCACGATAACAAAAATAAAATTAAAACATGTCCCAGAAAAAATAAAATTGACATGATTATTATCTAGTTACAATTTGCAATGGGTAGGAACTGTCAGAATTGTTGAGGGCCAGTTTTCGTTTAAAAATATGTAGCGACTCTAAAAGCGTCTCCTTGTATCGGAATTGTATAATTTCAAGGTTACTTCTTTTTCCGGTACAAGGATTCGCTGTTTTAATTTTATTTTTGTTTTCGTGATTTCCACTGTATCCAACATTTTGTTTTTTCTTTTATTGCAGACATAATGATTTGTACTTTTAATAACTGATGATGGAGCTGGACTCCAAAAAGGTTTCCTAATAAATATGATTAAATTCATTGGAATTTTCCTCGCTTTAAAATTCCTCATCAAGTTGCGATTAAAGCAATCAACTGACCCGTTCAGGTGTATTCAACTATAAGATTTTTCGTAAATTTTTCAAGTATCTTAAAATAAATGAAAAATGCGAGATTCGTAAAGAACGGCGATATACATGCTAAATTAAAATAAATTATTAGCTTCTTAATATTTGACGATTTACAAGCTAAATCAAAGTAGAATTTTCAGCTAATTCTATATTAAATTCACAAAAACTTTCAAATGCACCTTCAACTTTATTAAATTGGTTTGACTTTTGTTAGCCTGTCACATACTTTAAGAAATTGAAATTAGGTCAAACTATATAGGTTTTAGTTGTAAAAATATAATAATTTCATGTCGCTACAGGGTTTAACTATTCATGCTACATAGCTTTCAGTTATGACCGTACGTGACTCATCGGGAATTCAAAGCAGTAAATTCAGTTAGCGGGCCTGATTAAATGCTTTAATTCAATTCTTGGCTAACTAATTTTCTAGGAATGAATAGACTCTTTATTTGATTACTACAGCTTTTTAACTTTAATTTAAAAAAAGCTCAAATTCAATTTAAAAAAGCTCAAGTTTAATTTAAAAAAGGTCAAGTTCAATTTGAAAAAGCTCAAGTTTAATTTGAAAAAGCTCAAGTTTAGTTTAAAAAAGGTCAAGTTCAATTTAAAAAAAACTCAAGTTTAATTTAAAAAAGTTCAAGGCCAATTTAAAAAAGCTCAAGTTTAATTTAAAAAAGCTCAAGTTTAATTTAAAAAAGATAAAGTTTAATTTAAAAAGTCCCTCATTGATGCTTCTCAGCTTTAGAATAAAACCTCTTACAGAACAGTACCTCCTACAGAACAGATCTGCACCTTCTCGAATCTTTGTATATTTACAGAATGAAACCTGCTCTCAATGACACCCAAAGTGCTTTCCCGCTTCATGTTGCAAAAACGTAATTCAGTTTTTCCTTTATCTTTTACATATTTTTTTTACCGTTGTTCGTGTTTTTTTCAAAGTTTAGATTTTGTATATATACTACTTTAGTGCTTTAATTTCTCTTATTTGGTTTCGTTTTACAGAAATTTTCTTGCTGAAGACGGACAGTTAGTTCGAAACGTTCAGTTTTATTTGATCATTTTTAATAAAAATGACTTTACGTGTAGCGATTTTCGCCTTGCTTTTTAATTTAAAAAGTCTCCAGCAAGCTTTATTTAAAAAAGATGAATTTCAATTTTGAAAAGCTTATGTTTCTAAAATTGCATACCTGTGTAATAACAATATAAGTAAAGTTTATTTGTCAGAAGGCATATTAATTTAAAAGTACTGGCCCTGAAAATAGAGTAAATCGAATATCAGACAAGGCAAGCTGCTGTGATGTACTAAATTTGGCATTCTTTAAGTTTTACCTATGAATCATTTGCTAAACAGACATCGGTTCTTATATCTATTGACAAAAATGATGCAAATAAACTTTATGTAATAAGTAACTGTGGGACAATTAGCAATATACACTGACTGAAAAGTTGAAGCTCAGTAATGTTCAATTTTTCAGTCAGTGCAGTTTTCTAACTGTACTACAGTTACTTATTACATGAAGTTTATTCGAACCATTTTTGTCAATAGATAAAAGTACCGATGACCTGTTTAGCAAATGATTCATAGGTAAAACTTAAAGAATGTCAAATTGAGTACAAAATTACAGCAGCTTGGTTTGTCTGATATTTGGTTTACTCTATTTTCAGTGCCAGTACTTTTAAATAAATATGAATTCTCATGAATAAGCTTCAATTATATTATTATTACATATGAATGCAATTTTAGAAACATAAGCTTTTCAAAATTGAAATTGACCTTTTTTTAAATATAGTTTGCTAGAGACTTTTTCAATTAAACTTGATCTTTTTAAATTAAACTTGATTTTTTTTAATTAAACTTGAGCTTTTTTAAATTAAACTTGAGCTTTTTTAAATTAAACTTGAGCTTTTTTAAATTAAACTTGATCTTTTTTAAATTAAACTTGATCTTTTTTAAATTAAACTTGATCTTTTTCAAATTAAACTTGAGCTTTTTTAATTGAACTTGACCTTTTTTAAATTAAACTTGAGCTTTTTTAAATTGAACTCGAGCTTTTTTAATTTAAAGTTAAAAAGCTGCAGTACGCATGGCCCGTCAAAAATCACCGGATTCACTAACTGTCTTGAACGAATTTTCCAGACGTGCCGAACAAATATATCCATCCTAACAGCAACCGTAATGAAAAATATTCTTGTACTTGCACACTGGTAAAAGTCGTATCACAGATACGATCACTATAACTCTCTTTATGAGCGTGACAAAGAAAATGGAAGAAGCGGACTCCAAATGACCCAAGGGTATTATAAGATAGTAGCAGGACTCGTGGAAATTCCACGGACAATGTCATCGTTAAGCTAGGTGGACTCGAGAAAATTTTTGTCAGTAGTACCTAACCTGTGCTAACTTAGCCTATCCTAATCTAAGCTAACCTATCCTAACAAAACCTATCCTGATAAAATGTCAAATATTTCAATGCGTGAAAAAGCCATCTTTTAATGTAACACAGAGTAATTAGGTATCCATGATACCGCTAACTCACACAACCTATGTTTCTCGAGAAGCGGACACCAAATAAATATACAAATGAACACACAACTGGTATTATTAGGTTACATAGTTCTCCTTTGATGATTGATGACTTTAATTTTTTTGATAAAATACGTATTATTAGAAAGTATCGGTAAAGTATCGGCCTGATTTTGCCGATACCGATACCACTAAAAAGTGATCGATACCGATACATCACTATATATTACCCTTACTAAAATAAGTTAGCATTACTTACTACGCATTAATTAAGTTACGCACTTTGAATTTTATGAGAAAATTCTCCAAATAAAGTCTAGGATGAAAATTTTTCTCTCATTCCATGATTCAGTTAAGGGAAATTGTAATTTCAAAATCGAAATGAGTTAGAAAAAACACCAATGGTAATTTTTTAGGGTTTTTGGGTACTTTAACCCGTCGCCACGTCCTGGACTCTTAGAAGGTCGGCAAAGCTAGCACATGTTTCACATCAGCAAACCTAGGGTTGCCATATATGGTCTTACGCGTCTCGTTAAGCGCTATTCATTGGTGTAAGGTAAAATTAGGTGGGAGGAACAGGGAAGGAGAGGTATCAAGCTCAAATCTGTATGAATTCTTCTGCTCAGTCTGGAGTGTAGCTACCGGCGCTGCACAACCTCTTAGAAGGCCAGCAGTGTAGCTGAGGCATACCAGCACACACTCTGCCTCTAAAAAGGTCGCCATCATTTTTATTTTCTCATGTTTTTTGTTACAAAAATGGGTGTCCAAATCCGCAGATTTACTCCTACGCAAAAAATAATACCACCATTGTATTCAGGAGGAAAAGCTCTATGCATATCAAAACTCTTTACAAACAATGAAACTGCTTGATAACAGCCTGTACACAAAATGAACTAAAAAATAAAAACTGTGTTTTACATATAATGCAGATAACTCCGGAACTATTGGACCTGAAAAAATTCATATACCACAGGATTCAGCAACTCAGAATATATGAAAATGCATCATAAAAAAACATAAAAGTGCAATAAATAAAAAATGGCCAGCGATTTTCTGGTTTCTGTTTTTTGTATTTCACCGAAATAAAAACTCGAATTTCATAGATTTTCATTGGGGTAGCAGTATTTTTTCCCCACTGACAGAAAGAGCAACTCTCTCTCTTTACAATGAACCCCCAATGAAACTTCTTACATGATTAATGAATGTACAGTAAGTTGCACAGTTGACCCATTTTCTCCAAACCTCTTGGTAGGTCGACCATGTGGAGAAGGGTTAAAGATTTCTTATCGATATCTAACAAGCTATACGCCACATTAGTATGGCATTCGTTCGAACTCGAAGCAATGTTCAGTTCAGACTGAGATACAATGAAACTTCCGTTTGTCGCGAAAAGTTTAAGCATCTACATTGACTGATTTTACATCTGACATATATAGCAAATAAATTTACTTCAATAAGAGAACTTTTATCCAGTACCTAACTCAACTGTGCAGCTGGCTGTAGCACCAATGCGAGTCTATTATACCAAATTATTCAAGGAGAATAAAAAGCGGAAGCACTTTCAGTCTCGAGTAAAAAGATAACGCTATTGCCACACGCGGAAAAGGATTTAAAAAGAATATGATATTCTGAAATACGAAAACCTTAACATTTCGTGAGAGTGCCAAATAGATAGATTATAGGTTAGTTTAAGCTTCCCTAACCGCTACAAAAAAGAGCGTATCAAAGGGAGGAAGGCACTATTTAGTATGGAAGAATCTATGCAGAAGAGGCATAGAAACAGTAAGTTGGGAACGAAGTTCATGAAACAAGATAAAAGTTGAAGAAGACATGAGAGTGCCAAATCTTTCAGCCAAGCTGAGCTAAATAATTAATCTCCCAAAGTTCTAAAAGCAAAACAACACGTTTTGAGCTGCTCTCGAACCAGCATGACGCTGCAACATGCATTCACCTTTAAGTTACCAGCCAACAGTTACGATACAGGATCGCGCTAATCGGCCACAGCACGCCGACGACACCTGCTACGCCAGAAATAAATTGAGCTGAGCTCATAGTCTCCTAGACCTGCAAGGAGACAGCTTAAAATTAGATTATCATTAGACAAGACAAGCTAAATTTCTCCAATCACAACAAAAATGTTCCGAAGAGAGGGAAGAGGAAGGCACCGTTTAGTACGGAGTTCAATTAATAAGAATCTATACAGTGTGTTCCCACATAAGATCCCGTGCGAAACAGCAACAGTAAAACTCATGAGAGCCGGCTTACAAGCCAAGTAAAGCCTCTCAGATTAGATTATAAGTTAGTTTAAGCCTCCCTAACCGCTACAAAAATAGAGCGTATCGAAGAGAGGAAGGAGGAAGGCACCATTTAGTATGGAGATAAGAAAATGAGGAATCTATGCAGAAAGGGCATAAAAACAGTAAGATGGGAAAGAAGTTCATGAAATAAGATAAAAGTTGAAGAAGAAAGTCAAAGGTGCTGAAAAACAGGACAGTAGTGAACCGAAAAAAGGTGGTCCTTAACATAACAAAAAACATTTTATTTCAACAAAAAGAAGGCCTACCTAACTCTCAGCTCGGGCCCTCACATTTTTCCCCTGGGAGCGCTAATTCCCATAGATACAATAGTTGTATCCCCCTGAGGGGAAAGCCTCTCAGAAGCTAGTCTTCAGGACGTGAGATTGGAAGGCATGCGACTGACTCGGCAATAAATAACAAGCGACTAGAATATTGAAGAATGAAGCGGACGTAAGTAATGCTCGTGAACGGATGCGATGTTTTGCTTTTATGCTGAATATGTAAATAGAGGAGCTTGCAGTATCACGCACCGCAGCATATTAAAAAAATTGCGGCGCTGTTGATAATTTTCTATCTTGAATGCACGCTACGTATTCATTCACCCGCTTTCAGTATCGCAATGTCTGATGAGACGAGCTTGAAACTATTTCATGAATGAATGTTTACCAATAATAAATAAAGTGCTTACGAATAATGCAGATGTGAAGGTTTTAGTTTCCTCTTGAACCTTCAATAGATACCAACGAACAAAACGTATATACCAATCTGTACAGATATTGAGATTTGGCCAACTATGATAACCAGTTACAATGAAGTTCAAAAGCTGAGTAACGTTGCAAGCGATAGCACATATACAGCAGCAC
Source organism: Morinoia aosen (assembly GCA_030386875.1). Taxonomy (NCBI): domain Eukaryota; kingdom Metazoa; phylum Arthropoda; class Malacostraca; order Amphipoda; family Talitridae; genus Morinoia; species Morinoia aosen. Next base: position 12,000,883 of record CM059561.1, read on the forward strand.
ACAATTAGCGCCTGCAACTCGCAGATTCTGCTGCATCATAAGCACGTACAAGATTTATCCGCTTTACCGCTCCAACAACTTCAATATCAGCTGGCAGCACCAATAAACAAATAAGTAATGAAAGAGACAGAGCATTGAATTTATAGCTATTTATTAATATTATAACTCAATTTATCGTCGAACTATCCTGGTTTATTTAAGGCAATCACCACAGGACCTATGTAAAAACTGATCTAAATTCACACGTTGACCGCGATGGGTTAAAGTGAAATTTAATGTTCAACTTAAATTTAAGTGAATTTTAGTGAAGAATTGTGATTGAGTTTGTGGCTACTGGTCGATCAGAAGCATTATGAAATTCCTTTCCGCGGCCACCAGTGGCACACGCTGTGGTCGAAGTGTTGGGTGTTATTTTACGAGTTGAACTTTTCAGAATCTGGTTTAAAGAGCTCGTCCCACCGCCAATGAAAAACATAAATATGTCAAAGATAGATGAAAAATGAAGCGTAAAGCAAACATGGAAATGACACGGACGCCAGAGATGTTAGGCATGGCGAACGGTCAGCCGGATGAGATGTGGCGAGAGGTAAAATAAGGCATACCGAAATAAAAACCTAAACTTCAAACATATCCAAGTTACACGATTCGCTATTTTTGAGGCGAGTAGTTGGGTATACTATAGGTTGTTCTTGAGAAGCAGGTTCGCTAGATGCAGAGAGGTAGAGAAGCTCTAACATGGCCTATATGGTTTTAATGAAAGAAGCTTGACCATTTTGACCAGACAAAAGGCCAAAATCGCAACCCAGGTAAAGAGAGAAAATTACCCACTACATTATTATTATATTATATAAGAAAGTTTTAGCCTCCCTTAACCACGACAAAGATGTTCCAAGAGAGGAAAGAGGAAGGCACCATTTAGTATGGAGTTGAGGGAACGCGGAATCTATGCACAAGGTGCACAGAAACAGTAAGCTAGGAAAGAAGTTCATGAAACAAGAAAAAAGTTGAAGAAGAAAGTAGTAGGTGCTGAAAAACAGGACAGCAGTGAACCGAAAAAAGATGGTCCGTAACGAAACAAAAACCTATTTTATTACAACAAAAAGGAAGCCTACCTAACCTTTAGCTCGGGCTCTCACATGGTTCCCCTGGGAGCGCTAATTCCCATAGATACAATAGTTGTATCCCCCTGAGGGGATTACCCACTACAGCGAGCACGGATAGGCAACATGTTGATGTAATGCGATAAGCTCAGAATTGCTTTATTCGCGCTGAAAAGCGCTAAGTCGACAAGACACGCTCGAGAACTATCCCTTACACCACATTCCAGGTGGGGAGAAAAGAATGATAATACGGGGTACGAAATCAGTAAGGGTTATCACTCAAGACCACTAATTTTATAAGGTACGCAGGGAAAGACAAGTTGCATTACAAACCCTGCAACACGCTCTGAGTGGCACAGCCCTTCAGTGTTACACACCGGAAGTTATAGCTGCACTAGCAACTTTATTCGGAAATGCAACAAAATTGAAGTAAAAATGAAATGCCTGTGGTAAGGTTTACTCATAATGGAACCGAGAGTGTAGCAACCTGCAGAAAGGGAGGCTTTGCAACACACGACATTTCAAAAGTTGGAATAATTATACCAGCCCCACCCTCGCACTAATGTGAGTCGAACAGTACAGCAAAGTGGGTGACAACACAGCTCACTTTATGCTGACTTACAAAATTAAACGAATTTTACCTGAAAATGCAACCTTTCGTTCATACTGTGTTACAGGGGTATATCCTGATTGATTAAAAACAGCGAAATAGTCCAACTAATACAAAACCAAACACATTCTGCTAACAGCAAGTCATTTATCTTGTTTGAGGATATCTGATTCTCTACTCAATTAAGGAAGAAAACTCAGTGGACGTCCTTGACAATTGATCAAAACTTTAATTTTAGTTCGGGACATTCGAATTTTCCAACTCGATGCACAGTTTTGCAGGATGCAGGGAACGGGTAAAAACATATAACACCTAACAGAAGTTCTGACAATGAACACTTACATCTACATCCAAGGACGTAAAGTACGGGCTTTCAAAAGCAGAATTGCTCACATTTAGAGAGCACAAGTTAATTGCCTACCCTCTATGCAGCCACATGTCCAGACGGAGCAGGGGATGAGGGTACAGACGACTCTTGTTCGGCAATGCAACATTGCGAGGGAGTTAAGGACGTTATTTTTATTATCTGTTTTAATACAGCACTACATCATTCGCAGATTTTCTAGCCGTATACAAAATATCTACGATTCAAAAACACAATACTCTCCACCTTAAAACATGAAGGAAACTATTGATAGAAGAGGCTTCTCAGCTCTTCCACCCTTGAGTCCATCATTGCGTAATACTTCATTAAAGAATTTTCATGACCTAGGTTCTCTCTTGGAGAACATGCAGCTCACCGAAGGTGTCACTGATAAGTTAGTTCCAACCTCCCTTACCACAAGAACGATATTCAAAGAGAGGAAGGATGAAGGCACCATTTCGTTTGCAGTTAAGAGAACGCGGAATCTCCATGTATGCACAATGTGTGTTCTCGCACAGGATCCTCTGTGCATAGAAACAGTGAGTTACAAAAAAGGTTAGAAAACAAAATGAAAATTGAAAAAGAAAGTCTGAGGTAATGAAAAGCCGGACAGCATTGAACCAAAAAAAGAAGGTCCTAAACAAAACCAAGAACTTTTATTCCAACAAAAGATTATAGGTTAGTTTAAGCCTCCTTAACCGCTACGAAAAAAGAGCGTACCAAAGAAAGGAAGGAAAAAGGCACCATTTAGTATGGAGATGAGGGAATGCGGAATCTATTCAGAAGGACATAGAAACAGAAAGTTGAGAAAGAAGTTCATAAAACAAGATAAAAGTTGAAGAAGAGAGTAGTAGGTGCTGAAAAACAGGAAAGCAGTGAACCGAAAAAAGGTGGTCCATAACGTACCAAAAAATATTCATTTCAACAAAAAAGAAGGCTTACCTAACTCAGCTCGAGCCCTCACACATTTTCCCCCTGGGGGCGCTAATTCCCATAAATACAATAGTAGTGTCCTGAGGGGACCGATAGCGTGAACTTCCTGCAGGAGCTTCCCTCGGCAAGACGCACCTGCTCCACCACCACCACCACCACGTCACCGAGAGCTCCCATCCCATCCGTCAAACAGGACACAACGGCGGTGTCAGAACCGTCTTCCAGGGTACGGAGCCATGTAATGCGGCTCTCCCCCTTCGCAGCCTGGTCTCAATTCCATGGAGTATACAGTTTGGTCCATTATAGAATCGGATGCCTGTTCTCTCCCACGCAACTGCAACCCTGCAGCGCTACTTCTGTAGGTAGCATGAAGAAACAATTCCAAAAGGCAAGTTACGTAATGCGGCTTAGTTTTCAAGGGAGGTTCATGGCCGTGATTAGGCTTGAGGATATATTGATTACGATTGATCAAAAGGTACACAAAAACCGCAATTCAACGTAACTTATTTTGCTCTTCTTTGAAGTAAACTTTTTTCATATTTTTAGCTTAAGGACTCGGTCCACACCCTGGATAAGCATCGAATTTGCTACTATCAGTTGTTTACGCGTAATATCACACTAAAATTAGAATTTGAAAACACTGCCAAGAATGCTCACTTGCCCGAGTGGTCGGAATCGATTTTCACGTATATGTAGGGCAGTGTTATTCACCATTTTTTGCAAGAGAGCTACTTCCGTTAAACGCATTGATTGAGAGATCCGCAGCTACTGTAAGTTAGCGTATATTAAATAAGCTATATGTTAATTAATACATGTTTTTTTCGAGAGCCGTGAACTGAGTCATCGCGAGCCGCGCAATGAATACCACTGATGTAGGGTTTGGCTCATGCTCATTGCTTAGCATGATGTTCAGAAAATCCAAGTAAAAATGTTTTCCATGAGATCTATGCGCCCCTCTTTTTACTTGAAAATGCGGGAAAATTTGTTAATAATACCGGAAATTATTGAAAAGAGCACGTTAAAATGAAAAAAATAAACGGGCACCTTAAATTCAAGCTTTAGGGAGACGTGAAATACATCGTTCAACTGTACACTTTGAAAATAACAGATTTCCGCTAACTTTGAGGTAAAAAAAACTGAACACATTGGATAATTTATTTTAAATTTTTGAAAAGAGCACATCAGATGAGCATCGTATTTTTCAACAGTTTGCCCCAGGGCGACATGGACTTATGCACGTACACCCACATCAAGATGATGGACCGACAGCTTCCGGTAGCACTAAATGGTTGACCTCTGCTCCAATAAGCCTAAAGACTGAGCCACCGTCACCTGCTCTTGTTCCAGTGCACCACAGTATAGACGATAAGAGAATTTGTCCTTTAAGTAAGAGCGTATAAACCAGTGGTTCAAATAAACCAAACATCAAAATTTCAGGGGAAAACCTAAGATATAAAACACGGTCTGTAAATTTTTAGTCATGACAAATAAGGCACGGAGCACTTTTTGTACTTTTAATAAAACACTTTTTTTTTGCATGGAGTTAAGAGAAAATGGGATCTATGGTGTTCCCACACCCTTTGCATAGGAACAAAATTGAACGGAGTTTCTGAAACAAGTTAAAAATTCAAGTAGGATGGAAGAGGTACTGAGAAATAAGACAGGAGTGAATCAAAAAAAAATAATCTGTAATAAGTATCCCTTTGAGAGACGACGGCAATGAAAATAAGTTTTCAGGATGTTCTTGGTCGACTCTTCCAAGACAAAAAACGATGTAATAAAATATTACTTGTGATTGAATGATGCATTACATTACCAATCGATATTCTAATAATACAATAATTTTCAACCTGGAACAAAAATTATCATTCTCGAGACTGTAGATCTCTTCACGGGAACCTTTCTGAAGGAACTGTAAGTATACCCCTCTATCAGTAGCCGGCAAACTTTTTTTATGTGGATTACCGTCTTCAAATTATTTTAGTTCTTCTAGATACTTTCAGCGATGACTAACATAACATGATTTTCATAGTTGCTTCAACACGCTCTTGCGAGTAAGGGCTGGAGCTCGGAACGTTCCATTAAATGTTATGAAAATTTTCCTCCACCATTATTATTTTGCTTTGAGCAAAAAGATCCTCCTAATACTAACACATGCTTCAAGTACCCAAGTACTCCACAGTAAAAGCCTTGTCTAGACGAGGAAGCGACTAGGTACCCAGTGCACCCCAAGCACTAATCCGTTTCGAGACGTTCTGCTATGACCGCAGGATTCTGTTCAATTTTGAAGCACGCACCTAATTTCTTGTTTACTTTTTCCCCAAAACAGACCATTTTTTTAAGGAATGAGGGTTCTAAACGTGCCTTACGTTTATCCATCTTTCATGTCATGTTAGAAGAAATCTGAAAAAATACTTCGTGCAACAAAGAGTACACTTCCTGCCGGCGCTCGGTAGACTGTAGTGCGGAAATATTTATCAATAGGTGCCCAATTGAGAAAAGTTAGATGAAGCTGAAAGGAACATTTGACCAGTACTTTTTAACGATGCTCGGACACGATGCGGAACTTCAGCGGAAGTAGGAAAAGTCACAGGAAGAAAATATAATAACAAGGAGTGCGTTAAAACAAAGCCAGGAAGAGCAAAACACGGAAGAAGCAAGATGAAGAAAGCGACTCAAAGTTCACGGCCATGTGACTGCAAGCATAAAGTTCGCTCAGGAAGATATTGTAAAAGTAAAAGTTAGAATCAATGTTAGAGTGTACTGTAGGGGGATCTGCAGCGGAAGAAACGACTGCCTTTATTTCATACTAAAAACTGGACAATCATTCCTGAAAGCATGGCATTCTGGCATGTTGCGAGCGAGTAGTTAATATGCATATAGCGCGGTATTAAATTTTTCTCACACGCAAATTGATCTAAAATTGCTTCAGTGAGTAAAATATGCATATGAAGTTTAAAAGGATAAAAGTACAGAGCTCATTATAAAAGTAGTAGCGTGTAAACAGTGCTGCATCGAGGTGAGACTCAATACTGTTTTCTCCTTATAATAGCTCTTTGGAAATAAGAGCGCAACTGGGAAAAAGGAATTCGAAGAATGGGAAAGGAATAATATCTAATGAGAAGGATATCACTCACGAAGATGAAGGGGATATCACGATATATTGCCTCCACCGCACTTGAGAAAGAGAGAAACATGATTAGGTCAAGCGCAACTAACTACAACAATACGTAAGAAAGTCCCTCGCAGCCCGGGATAGTGTAGAGCGCGTGCTATATCTCATCCAACCCGAGTACTTGCTTCCCGTGCAACGCAAGCAACAGCGGCTCACAACTCCAGGGGGCAGTGGCATCTGTGCGCTGTCACTTGCCGCCAAGGTTACCGGATTGGCCTTCTTCTGGCCAAACTCAAGTTTGGGCGGTGGTCTTTATGGTTAAATTTCATTAGAAAAACTTATCTCAGAACTTTTGCCAGAATAAGGTCGTTCTATGAACTCTGGCTGCCGGCTCTGAGAAGATGACCGCATAAGACTTAACATACCTTTTGTACGTATCGACATCATTTACAGCTTTATTCACGGCAAAAATAATTCACAACTAAGAAATACTCATACACTTGAATATAACCCAAGGTTATTAAAAAAGAGACCTCTAACTCGACATTCCTGTTCTGTCTTCTCTGCGATTCTAGGAAAGGTCACGACCGTAGGCGTTCAATTATCTTCTCTAATAAGATCGAAAAAAACATGGAGTCAGCACTTAACTGGACACGATTTTCATTCGGCGTGAACGCAAGATCGAGCGCGGTTGTTCAAGTTGGAAGATAGCACCAACCAAGCGGATGGGAAGAATCAGTCGCAACATGCTGTATTCCCATACAATACTGAAAAACACCACTCCTGTACGTCACAAGCTCAGTTTAATGGTGGTATGTTCTACGTGTCTCACTTTGTTGTTCCGTATTATAATGAAGAGTAATTAAATTCTATAGCATACTAGTAGTCTCCGGAAGTAACGAATTAGTACAATTAATGACAGTGGACGGAATGACATCTGATGCAATTAACAAATTTTCTGAAGAGACCGTGTAGGAAAGAGGAAGCCCCTCAATTCAGAATGACCCTTTGACTGATAACCGAGGGTACATTAAATAGTCTTCGTGGGCGCTTACCTTAAAAATATAGGCTCATCATTATGTAGCGATGCGACTCAAGCCACTTCTTAAGTAGAGTGCTGCCCCCACAAATACTCAACGGAATACCGTAGGATCACCGCAACCACTCGCCGTGATTCAATATCACCAGCCCAGAACATGAGACCTGACACTGCACACAACACATGGAGCAGAGCAGAGGCATTCAACTTAACCTCGAGGCAGCTTGCGCACCCCACCCTAAGCGAGTGTTGCAAGCGTACTCGCAGAGAATAAAAATTAAATGAGAAGAATGGGTATCGGTGAAAAAATTTGCTTTCTATCTAATGAAAAGCGAAACTGCAGCGCTAAACAACTGATGGCATAGAAACATAAATTCTGTAGCAAACAATTAACTTTGAATGCCTTGTATTGAGCAATAATTTGCATCACACTCAGAGATAAAACTAAATTCAGTCCCCTAGCCATGATCAGAGAAATTATGCATTCGTAATTATATACTAAGAAACAAAGTATGGTGAAACATAAAAAGAAAAGGAAGAGAAGAAATGATGATTGAAAAGTTTACCGCTCTGGCTCGCCACCTATTTATTGAGAAGAGGGAAAGGGAAAATGACGTTCATCAGAAACGATTAAAGACCATAGCGTTTTAATGTTGAGTGCAGCCACACGTGGTTTCCGGAGCTAAAAGTATCAGAGACACGCCATGTTCCCACAGGATATCAACTTGTCTCACTGAGTCGGCTACCTTCTTATCTACGAAGATTGAAAGCAACCCAGAAGCTTTAAAGGAAACATAATGCAGATTCATTCAACACGGAAGAATAATTAATCACTCGAGCAGCACATACCAAATACAAAGTCGCTATGATCAAGGGATAAGTCAGAGGAGTACGATCAACAAACGCTTTAAACATATGAAGTCGAACAACGGTGCTAGTGAATGAGAAGACTACATTCCAGAGGAGAATATGCGAAGTGCCACACACACACACACACACTCACGAGAGCTCACGTCTGTGCAGGAACAACAAGCAAGGCAGGGAGAGAACGCCTCCACAAACAAGAGGAAGAATTGGTTCTCAGTGTGCCGGCCCTGCGCATACCCTCGAAGAGGAGGGGCTTCAGAGAAGACATCGATGCCGCCACTCACAAGGGCACAATATGTCCATCAACACGTGACAAGAGGCTTATCGTCCCCATATTGATGATGGAGAATGTGCCTCCACAGTCGCAGCGCTCGTACACAATGGGGATCTGTTTATCTTTAAGCAGAAAGTCGCCTATTGCAACTGAATGATGATAATGACGCTGGTCCAATAGTGCACTAGCAGCTGCCACAAATTGAGCTCTTGAAAAGAAAAGCCCGAACACAGATATAGATATGCAAAAAATGAATAAATTGTAGAAAAATGGCGAGCCAAAATTCAGAATAGATTATGAACTAATGAAAGATGATCGCCAAGTTCTCAAACTCAGGACTATTCGCAGAGCAGCTCCTATAAGATATTTCAGGCATATTCAGACGTGCTACTTCAGGAGCAGCACGTTCATTCTATGAGCACGTGCAGTACTCATAGGGTAGATTTTTTTTCACAGAATTTTCTTGACGGGACCCCCTAAAAAGGTGAGGTTGATAGAAAAAATGATGCTGGTAAAGTTTCAGACCATTTGAACATCGTTAACCTGTGCCCCAACGGCCTCACTGAAAATCGCGAAAAATGCCATTTTTCAGAACTTTGAGGCTGTTGGGGCACAGGTTAACGATGTTCAAATGGTCTGAAACTTTACCAGTATCATTTTTTCTATCAACCTCACCTTTTTAGGGGGTCCCGTCAAGAAAATTCTGTGAAACAAAATCTACCCTATGAGTACTGGCCACCCTAGTGTTCATCTTACGATATGGAGACAGGAATGGACGAAATACAAACACCAAAATATTTCAAGTCACAGTGAACAGATGACATCAACTTTTTCAAAGTAGATTACATTAGATTATAGGTTAGTTTAAGCTGACCGCTACAAAAAAGAGCGCATCGAAGAGAGGAAGGAGGAAGGCACCATTTAGTATGGATATTAAGGAATGTGGAATCTATGCAAAAGGGGCATAGAAACAGTAAGTTGGGAAAGAAGTTGATGAAATAAGATAAAAGTTGAAGAAGAAAGTCAGAGGTGCTGAAAAACAAGACAGTAGTGAACTGAAAAAAGGTGGTCCTTAAAATAATACAAAAAATTTTTACTTCAACGAAAAGAAGGCCTACCTAACTCTCAGCTCGGGCCCTCACATTTTTCCCGTGGGAGCGCTAATTCCAATAGATACAATAATTGTATCCCCCTGAGGGGTCTTCAAAGTAGACTCGGCTACTCTAGGATGCGAGAGCGAAATCGTCTTGCTTTGCATTACATTTGGAAAAAATTGAAAATAGCTCAAGACGTTTGATCCTCGCATGCAGCGTAACCAAGTCAACTTACTGAGCCAAATATTCGCTACGACGTCTCTAAATGTTTTGATAATTTGACCACATGACTAGTCTCACAACAGTCAACCCTCCGAGAACTTATAATTTGTTGCAAGAAAGCATTGCTAAACAGAACACACTTGATCTTTGAAAAATTAGCTTCACGTTTTTTAGACAAGATAGATTAGATGAATTATAGTTTAAGATTACTTAACCACAACACAGGTGTCCCAAAAAGAGGAAGGTACCATTTAGAATGGAATTAAAAGAATGGGGGAATCTGTGCACAAGATGTGTTCCCACAAAAGATACCTGTGCAGATTAGATTAGAAGTTAGCTTCAACTTTCACAACCGCAACAAAAGCGTTCTCAGAAGAGGAGGTACCACATTGTTTGGATTTAAGGAAACGAGGAATCTATGTACATCCAGTGTGGGTTCCACGCATGACTACCTCTGCTAGAAACTTCGAATTAGGAAGGAAGTGTATGGAACTAAAAGCTGAAGACGAAGATTTATATTATATTATAAGTTAGTTTAAACCTACCTGACCGCTACAAAAAAGAACGTATCGAAGAGAGGAAGGAGGAAGGCACCATTTAGTATGGAGATAAGGCAATGCGGAATCTATGCAGAAGAGACATAGATACTGCAAGTTGAGAAAGAAGTTCATGAAACAAGATAAAAGTTGAAGAAGAAAGTCAGAGGTGCTGTAAAACAGAGACAGTAGTGAACCGAAAAAAGTGGCCCTTAACACAACAAAAAATAATTGATTTTAACAAAAAGAAGGCCTACTTAACTCGCAGCTCGGGCCCTCACATTTTCCCCTGGGAGCGTTAATTCCCATTAGTTTATTAGTAAGTTTAAGCCTCCCTATCCTCAACAAATGAGATGTAAAGAGAGGAAGGAAGAAGTCACCATTTAGTATGGAGCTAAGGGAACGTGGAATCTATGCAGAAAGGGCACAGAAACAGAAAGCTAAGAAAGAAGTTCATGAAACAAGAAAAAGTTGAAGAAGAAAGTAGTAGGCGGTGAAAAACAGGACAGCAGTGAACCGAAAAAAGATGGTCCGTAACACAACAAAAACCTATTCTATTTTAATAAAAAGAAAGCCTACCTAACCTTTAGCTCGGGCCCTCACATTGTCCCCCTGGGAGCGCTAATTCCCATAGATACAATAGTTGTATCCCCCTGAGGGGACCGTTAATTCCCATAGATACAATAGTTGTATTCCCCTGAGGAGGCACGAACTAAAACCATCTTTTTAAATTCGCCTCAAATTTTCGTACTCTCAAAAATTAAAAAACGTCAAGTGTGACTAGGAACAAATTAATATGGAAGAAAAATCTCGAATGAACACTAAATTTGTGCAAATTATTAAGGTGAGAGGAAAGCCGCAAAAATGTACCCCGAAGAAGGGAACGTCAGTTTGACGCGACGCACTCGGCCGCCGCCGCCGAGGGCCCAGAAACTTTCCACGCGTATGCGAGCCGGGCCGTTGAGCCAAACATGGCGGGGTAATAAACGCTCTATCGGTCGAGTGAGCCAGCAGGTTGCAGAAGTAACAAAAAATAATAACTCAGGCACTAGAAGCAATTCAAATTTAAACAAAAAATTAGAGTCACTTTGGGTTGGACTTCCGAAATTATGAGAGGTTTTATTTCAAGTGGAAGTGAAGACAATATATAGAGAGAAACAATACCATAACATCATTGGTATTTCATTTTACCTCAGGCCGCCAAAAATAATCAAGAGACGTATAACCTCGCATCACGAGCCACTAGAGAAGCACCATTTCTCCATCGCTTCTAGACTGGATACCTTCTTCATGAGCATGGGCGAACTAAAATCAAGCATTAAAAACTGATTAAAACACCGCGGTAAATGCTGTATTCCAGTCTACATCCAATAGGCATGACTACTTCCATTTATCAGCAGAACTGGATCTTGTAAATAAATCGCCATACCTAGGGCTGCAATTCAGGTCTGACCAGTTGTAACATGTGTCAGCCACACGAAGTTGTCTTGTTTGCAAATTCTACTGGGCAGGATTACCAGACTAGCATTTCCCCCGCCAAAATTATCACATTTTCCGAAAATTAAAAAAACCGGAGAATTCTGCCGAGAAAATAGCCAATCTGCCAAGCCAGTCGCTGATATGACCGTTTTCACCACACAGACCTGCTGGACTGACACTGGCCTCAGGCCTGTGACGGCGGCAGGCACCAGGGCGAAGTGCACTACGGATGCTAGCCTGTCACTGATGCTGTTCAGCCGCGGCACTCACGGGACTTCACTAATTTTGAACAGAATGCAGAACTCCACTTGAGTTGATGCATATCGGCTTTCATTGTGGCTTTCCGAATGTCATTAGTAATGCCACGTAACACTGACGGTTACTCCACGTCAAGCTAATGCATGCACCTGTTTCTAACACCTGGGTAGGGAGAGGAATTGTGGCCTTTTTCCCTTTTCTAACAGGAACAAATACCACGCTCTACGAGGCTTCAAATCCTCGAACCTTCCACACGATAGGGCGAAAGCTTTTCATCACTAGACTGAAGAGTTTATTATTTCATAGTCGATGGGTCTGCAAGTGAAAAATAGACTCCGTCTAGTCAACCTTCTCGACGGCTTTACCATAAATATTAAAAGTTTCAATACCCTTTCTTCAAAACTAATTAGTGCAATTTATACAGTTCCTGTACCTTAATTCGTAAATGTCTTCTAATTAAATTGGTTCAGAACATAAGATATGTAGACATTATTAGTTAGTTCAATCCTCTTTAACAGGTGTTCCCTAGAGAGGTTGGAGGAAGGTACTACTTGCTGTCTAATTAAGTTATCTAGCTCATTGTGGGTCTCCCCACCCTTTGCATGCTAACAGCAAGATTGGAAAAAATCAAGAAATAAGTTGAAGAAGAAAGAAATGGGTGTTGAAGAAAGGACAGCAGTGAACCGAAAAAGATTAGTAATTAAACTGAATATAATAGAAAACAAAATAAATTAAGTTTAAGCCTCCCTAACCACACCAAAGGTGTTCGGAAAAATGAAGGCTGAAGGCACCATTTACTATGGATTCAAGGGAACGCGGAATCCCTGCACAAGGTGTGTTCCTATACTAGAAAGTTACGAAGTAAGTTTATGAAGACAAAAGTCGAAGAAGAAAGTAGTAGAAGCTGAAAAGCAGAACAGTGAACAGGAAACGGGTGGTCCTTGGGGAAAAAACCACTGGAACAAAAAGGCTTGCCGAACTTTTCACTCGGGGTCTTACACTCTCAACAAAAAAATACATTTTACAGCAAATGAACGGTCTTTGAGCTTTCACTCGAAACGTCCCATATTCTCCCACGGAACTCTAACTTTCAAAGATACAATAGTTGCATCCTCTTGAAGATAACTGCAAGCGAACCGGCTTTTAATTTGACTGATGTTTTGCATACTATTTTCGCGAAGCAAGGAGTGGAAACATGCAAAAAAAGAACGCAGCAAATATATATAATATATTACTATACTCATAGTGAATATATAAAAATTATCAAGACTCAATAATCAGAACAAAGGCGTTTCAAAGACAGGAAGGAGGAAGGTACCATATGTATAGTATGGAATTAAGGGAACGGGGTCTAGATTACAGATGAGTTAGTTTAAGCCTCCCTTACCACAACAAAAAAAGTGTTCCAAAGAAAGGAATGATCAAGACACCCTTAATAGTGAGTTGAGAGATCGGGGGGAATCTATACTCAAAGTTTGTACCCACACAAGATTCCCTGCTCATAGAAACACTAGGTTAAGAAGGAAATTTAAGGAACGAGATGCAAATTGACAAAGAAATTGATAGATTCTATAAAAAAGACAGCAGTGATTCCAAAGAGATGGCCCATAAAAAAAAAACTATTTAATTGCAACAATATTGAAGCCTACCTAACCTCCAGCTCGAAACATCACATCTTGCCTCCCTGAGAGCGCTAATTCCCACAGATACAATAGTTATATTACTTATAATAGTTATACCATTTTTAAGGTGACTTGATTTTGTTCAAATATTTAACGCTTTTAAATTTTTCCATTTGAATAAAGTTGACTTACTTAGTAAACCTTCGAAAACGGTGAGAATAAATGCCTGAAACCTTGCATGTAGAATTGAAATAGAAGCATTCTAAAGAAATCTCGAAACTCTGAATGCAAAGTACCAAGAGATCGATTCCACCCGTTGACATAAATAAAACTGACCGCATTATTAACGCAGGGCAGACGGCATTTGTTTGATGAGATATTCTACTGTTCATCTACACTTTTTTTCACTATACAATGGAAACGACAAGGTCAATTTTACGGCAACTAATTCAACGAGAGGATCTTCGCGTGATCGAAACCTCAAGGCCTTAGCGCTAGACCAGGACGAGCAGCATGATGAGAGAGCCGACATCACGAGTGCGGAGCCCTGCTGCGCGCGGTCACCTCAGGCGTGGCCACTCGGGCTGTGCCGCCACGGCCGGGAGCGAGCCAAGCTCGCGGGGTGGCGTGGAGCCAGCGCTCCGACATGTGCCCCAGTCGCCCCGTGGTGGATAGGTGGGCGGTCATACGTTATATGAGATGATCATGCAGTCGCAGCAAATACCTGTATGTTGTACATTCGTGAGTTTCATGGATGCCTGGCATTTTATTTCAACGTACCGTACCTCATGTGTCCGAACCTATGTTTATACTCCTGCAATTTCAAGGTGTAACTGCCGTGGTGTTGCGTAAACACTCCTATTGTTGAGAGCACGTTGAACTACGAATGCTCAACTAAGCTCAATGATTGTACCGTGAACAGAAGACTATTCTAATTCTCATTAGGAGCGAATGAATCTGAGCCTTTTATTTAAAATGCCTCGCGTTCCAAATTCATGCTCCCATACTTAATGAACTGATTCCGCAAACAACACAATGCAGCACAATGAGAGCAAACACCGCTTTTGAAAGAACTCAAATGAGGACAAGAGCATTCAAACCACGAACCTCAGGCTTAACTTGAAGACAAATCTCTCCAGAAGACGACGGTAAAGTTATCACTACCATGAGCGCTTATCGTGCTGGGTTGAGAGCCCTCTCGCAGCGAGGCGCGCACTGTGAGTACTGATGTCATGGAGCCGGATTTGCAAACAGTTTAACCCTTTAATGGTTTGCTCAACAAAATTGTCGAGGTATTTTTAAGCCTAATAAAATGTATGAAATTGCAGTTACTCAATGTTTTCTCTTGTTCTGGCGGCTAAACAGAATTGTTACCCGTCAGGTAGGTACAAAAAGTAGGCAATAGACGGCCCTGAGGTAGTGGCAAGCCTCAACGTCTACACCCTTTTGATCCCTGTGTACGTGTCGCCAAGCTTCTCAACTTTCCTCATTCAATTTCAGGGTATAACTAGTAAATAATCTATGCCTATTATACATCAGATATTTAATTTGCTGTTGTAGACGTGTTTGAATACTTGTTTTGCAGATAATTATGCAATTATGACACCGTGTAAGGTACTTGAATATTGGTCCACAATTTTGTTGGGCTGCCCATTTATGGTAAAAATTATGAGTAGAGAATCAGCTCAACAAAATTGTTGAACTATGTTATTTATAGTGGTTATTCATTGCATTTAACCTTCACAGGCCCCAAAATTGATGTATCAGGTTTCAATGGTACCAGTAATAGATATCTGCAAGGTGTGGCTTCAAATTATGCTGACAATTCTGATAATGGCATGGACACAGACAACGATGTTGCTGATCCTGATTTCATTCCCAACACAAGTGGTGCTGTAGCTGTTGACATTGATGAAGGCAATGATACATGTGATAAAGATACTACTATATTGCATGCAAATGAAGGTAGCTCAAACTGACCGCTAGAGGGACCAAGTACCAAGGTTAATATCTCTGAATAAATGTATATATATATATATATATATACACATTTTATTAACAATAGTGAACACAATAATGACAAGAAATTTTGGAAGCTTAGGCAGCTGTCTGAAATGCTTTGTGACCACTGTAAGAAGGTTGAGGGCATCCCATACCAAAGTGTAGAATAATGAAAAAATGGTGCCCTACAAAGGCACTAGGGCAGGAAAACTTTACTAGTACATCAGAAATCAACCCAATAAGTGGGGCTTCAAGATCTTTTGTAGATCAAGCTGTAGTTAAATGATTCATGATTTACTATTAAAGGAAAAACACAAGGAAAAACAACATTCATCTATTCAAGGAAAAACATTATTTATCACAAAAGAAAATGAGAAAGACCTCTCGCTTGGTTAAAAAGTGATGTGTTGATAATGACAAGATCTGTCCCTAATCCTCAATCAGCTGTTGTTTTGTGATAACTTTTTTGCAATATTGTGTAAAGTGTGATGTATTCTCGTACCTAAAAAATAAGCAAACTTGCTGCTTTGATTGCCACAAGAAGTGAACATGCGCCAGGGCGGTGATTGCAAGTGACTCCAGTCGTATCTTCCAGTTACACTGAAACCCATCCAAAAACCTTTTTTTATTTGACACAGAACAACCCAAAGATTTTCAGTTGATATGGCCACAAAATGTTGATTTCTGTTTTACCCGTCATTTTTTGTATTTCATACTAACATTAGAAGGAAATAAGTTTGTAACTTATATTATTGTTTGTGAAAAATATAATGATATAATGAGTCTGTATGCATGTCTACCTTACTACCATAATGAGGCAGCTCGACAAAATTGTAGCTACCGTAATGTGGCAGCTCAACAATATTGTTGAGACTCGTAACTCGAGAAATATGCTAGGCACAAAAAATTTTCTCAAACAAAAGTTGTTACTCTACTTCAGAGATAAAGGAATTTGACATGAAAAAAATTTTTTTTACCCAAATTTGACATGTGACCATTAAAGGGTTATGCATCTCGTCTATCATCTGGCAATCCTGGAGTGGCCTGTTCCTGCGTAAGCTTTGCTCGAAAAAACTTTCGATTTAATACGTGTCATGTAGCCACGCAAATTCGAAAAACACAGTGAACCAATAAGAACGCCAAATCTGTAAAACAACCCAGCCTCTGATCACATTTAGAACGCTTACTCGCCGGACTATGCAAAATATCATGCACTATGGTACGCTTTATTGAATTGTGAACCACGTATGCTTGATAATGAAAACAAAAACCACCAGTGCATGGGCGACATAATGAGCCGCTAGTGATAAATTAGCTGGTACATATCTTTGAGGTTTGTAAGCTTTGCCTGCTTGGTAGCAAAGTCTGCTGCTGCCACATCATAATAGTGTCCTATGAAAATAACATCAAAACAATAGCATGTGCTTTCACTTACTGCAACATTATCTCATCTTCTTACACCAGATCTTAGCTTCTAAGTTTTAAAATGTAACATTAAGGAAGTGAAGATTACAAGAAAATATCAATGAGACCTAATGAAATGATGTTCATGGCATATTGTGCATAAAAACTTTCCATTCATGCATTAAAACATTAGAGCCTTGCTAACCCAATTGAAATTCTGAGCCTTTTACAGATCGTTTTCGTGCAGTTATAAGCCAAGAGTTTAGTCGTTTTCAAGCAGTAAATTAGCCTTTTTCGGAGCAAATGTCTACTTATTTTAAGCCCTTTTAAACGGCTATTTCTGGGCATCGAAATGGCTAATGCAACGGCCATTTTGGGCTTCTCTACTACCTGAACAAGGCTATTCACGACCATTTTTGGCTTTTCCATTGCTTGAACGAGTCTCGTCCTGGCCTTTTTGGGCTTCCTTACTGCTTGATCAAGGCTAATACCGGCCCTTTTGGGCTTCCTTACTGCTTGATCAAGGCTAATACCGGCCTTATTAGGCTTCCGTACGACTTATAGTGGGCCTTGCAACGACCTCAAAGAGCTCCAACATCAGATTTTTTATACGATATAAAGAGTTTGTAAGGCCGGGTCTTGTGGCTGCTTCGCCTAGTGAGTTCCGATTTGAGGCGAGTGAAGCAGCGGACTTACGTTTATACTTCTCCGGCTGTAGGTATCGATGATAAGCGGCGGAGAAGTGGGAACTTTTTCTAAAATAAATTTACATTGGGATATATTAAGATTACTGAACATAGAAGGACTAGAATCGAGGTTTGAGGGGTAACTAGGGTAAAGCATTACAAGTTGAATGCTCAGCGTTCGACAACCCAAGTGTTCCAACAGTTATAAGCTATCATTCATATTTCATTTATATAATGCATTAATAAAGTGCCAATTTGATGTTATGCTCAGCAGTTAGCTTTTCTATCCTACTTTTCATGTTGACTGGATTAATTTTTCATAGTATTGTTGAAGATGTTTAACGAACCTTACCTAATCTAACTTAACTAAGTTAGGTTAGTTGAAATTCATTTAGTTCTTTACATTTACTGAAGTAACACGACTTGTACAACATTTACGATTACGAGTTTTTTACAATCTATTACGCGTCCAAATAGAGGTCGTCGAAAAGGCTTGAAAACGACTTTAAACGACCCGAATGAGCCCGCAAACAGCCATTGACTAGACCTATAAAAGGCCAGTTGAATGAAGAGCCCTTTTCAAGCCCTAATAGGCCAAGTATAGGTAGGAGTCGGTTTGAAGTCGTGATTTTTGGCCCTTTTGGGCCGTTTTCGACCTTTTACGACTAATTTACTACCTGAAAAGGGCGATAATTTTCAATTGGGAAGGAGCAGGCTGAAAAAGCTCAGAAAGTTTGTCATGCAGGTGCAAATACAGTCCAGATGTGTGTTCTGTATGCTTTGCTCCTTGTGAACATGCCTGAGAAGAAAAACTCCATGGAAGAAGTTGAGCATTTTAAATAGAAATAAATGAAAAAGTTAATAAAACTACTATGAAGAAAAAAGCTAAAATATTAGCAATGTAGACATTCGCAGACAAATGTATGCCATGTCAGTAGGAATATGAAGGATGCAATTCTTGATCCTCATCACCAATTGAAACCGTACACCAAATGTGCATGTGACAAAGTTTACTAAAAAAAATCATTGCTGACTCCACCCCATTACCAGACTAAGGATAAACTTTTCATACATTGCTACCAAATTTGTCCTTCTTATTTAGATAATAATCTTATAGCATGAACAATAACCAGAAGTACCAAAAAACAACCATTTCCAGCCGACGTCCACCACCTCAGACATTGTTTACTACCGCCATGAAAATTGACCCAATGAATTTTCATTCACACACGATACTAAAGGCATTTTAGTGAGAAACAGTATATTCAAACAAGAATGTTGATTTGGGATGAAAAGTAAGTCAAGTGGAAACATAAGTTCCTTCATAACCAAACTAGTTCTAGGTAAAACAATTGCAGATAGCTCTTAGAGCTGAAAAACTTTATAAAGCATGGACAAGTCCAGTAATGGTAATATGGGACACCATGAACACATAACATAAGACAAAGTGACTTTATATACTAATTTTAGTTGTAATAGAATCTACTGATGGTATAAAAGAAAATATTGCACACACGCACTTAAAACACTGAAGGTTTTACCACAGAATAGGACTGACAAATACCAATTATTTTTTCACACTTCTCTAGGCATGATCAATTCACCAAAATAAAAACTTCTGTACGACTACAATCCTTCACTCAGAATTATAAAATAAGAAATTCATTTACATGTTAACAAACTTGCACCTCCCACTCACTGAGCCTGACTTCCAACATAGAAGTGCCACTGACACTCTTCACACCAATACAACTCGGTAAAATCATAAAAGGTAAAAGTAAGAGCACCCTGCTGTTCCTCAATACCATTAATAGTTACTCAATTGTAATCTTTCCTTCTAACAATGTAGAAAATTAAAATGCCTTAATCCTAGCTCCATCAGTTGAAGCAACTTAACAAATGGCAAGGTTGATTGTAAGATATGAGTTGGCACTAGCCAGGAGAAACTCATGACCCTCTAAGTCATAGAGCTCAATGGCTTTTTCTGCAGCACAAGTATGCTCCTCATTGAAAACAATTTAAACAGTACTATGATCTTCTAAGAGGGTACCAGCAAAGCTAGACATGACAATTGAGCAGCTTTTCTATCTTTTAACAGCACCATAACTTTTTCTTGAAACAGCTACTGGATCACAATTTCAAAAGAAGTGCTAGCTTGTGCTGTAACTTTTGAATTACACATACAGACATGAGCCTGACTGTCATACAATTTGAAAAATCATCCTTTGTTAACCCTAATGACCAAATTTTTTGGTTTTAGAACCAAACATCAAAGTAATATCCTTTTCCTTAAATTATCCTTCATGACACCAGTAGGACATGTACTTTTCATCAAAACATTTAGAACGTAAAAATGATGCAAGTGATTTCTTATTGTCCTACAAACAGACATTGGTTAATAATGGGTTAATTTGGCAAGTGGTATTGACATGTTCATCTAGTATTAATCCCCAATCAGTTCTAAAACTATCTTATTCGCAAAAGTCTCCTTTATTTTACAAGGCTCTTGTTCTTTCAAAAGTTATTTCCATTACCAAAACATATGGAACATTTCTCTCTAGGAATCATAAACCTTTCATAACAAGGAAAACATAACTACACTACACGAATGACATCTTTGTTGTATTTGATTCCCCACAATTTCAGCTTCCAAAAATTTTCTTATACAACTCCACAGTGTAGGTTGTCAGGGTCCAAAAACACCAAGTATTGGGTAAATGTTGAGGATTAACCGGGAATCGATATTTGATTTTTTGATACCTAAACACAGTGGATTAGATCAAAATAAACAAGTTTTCTTCTATGCACTTCCCGTCGTAAGTAAGTATTTTACGAGTTATAGTGGCGAATTAGTTACAGCAACTTGAGTGCTTGAAGCGGGAAGTAATTCATCGAGCCCGGCAAATGGCAACGCTGCAATGGAGTCTTGCTTCCGGCCATGATAGTTATCAAAGACAAAACTAAACCTACCGCGCTAACTTGTAAAATATTCATTTGACAAAAAAAGTGTATAGAAGAAAAATAGTTTATTTTGATGTTATTACCATGATTCAAGCAACAAAAATTGGAAAATCAATGAGTAGCTGTTTATCCGAGCGCACTTGTCATCAAAGACGAAACCAAACCTACCGCTATAATTCGTAAAATACTCATTTATGACGAAAAGTGCATAGAAGAAAACTTGTTTCTTTCGATATAATTCACGATTCGAAAAGTGGAAAATTGATTCTCGGTTAATCCTCAACATTTACCAAGTATTGCATCTAAAGCTAAAATTTTTTTGCAAGTTACAGACAATATGGTGCTAGCACTTTATGCTTGATCATGGGAACAGTTAAGATGTAAAAATTAGGGTAAATCTGAAGGATATGTCAGTTATCGATTCCGTAAATTTTAATGCGTAAACATAGTTAATTTAATCGAAATAAACAAGTTTTCTTCCATGCACTTTCCGTCTCAAATGAGTATTTTATTAGTTATAGCGGTAAATGACTTACCGCAACTCTAGTGTTTGAAGCGGCAAGTAATTCAAGGAGCACGACGGACAGCAACACTGCAATGCGCACTCGCTTCCTGCAAGATCGTCATCAAAGACAAAACCAAACCTACCGCTATACCTCGTTAAATACTCATTTGACGGAAAAAGTGTATGGAAGAAAAGTTGTTTATTTCAATGTTATTATCATGATTCAAGCAACAAAAATTTGAAAATCGATGAGTAGCTGTTTATTCGAGCGCTTTCGTCATTAGAGACCAAACTAAACCTACCGCTATAAATCATAAAATAGTCATTTGAGACTCAAAGTGCATGGAAAAAACAATTTTTATTTTCATAAAATGAATTAGGTTTAGGCGTTCAAATTTACGAAATCGATAACTGACATATACTTCAGATTTACCAAAATTAGCTTCATAAGTAACCTAAAGAAGGTCTCAAAAGTCTAGAATAATGTCCAACCTTTTTAAAAGCACAAATTTGTCAAGGAACTGCCTTAATGATGCACTTATAACCTACTGACACAATTTACTAGTTAGTGAATGCTGTAGTATCATGAACACACTATCAATTTACATCTGGAAAAAGCTTATAACTTGGTATCAGAGCTAATAAGACTCACCGTCTGTTGGAGTCATACCGCAGTGGCTCGTCCCAAAAAGACCCAATGTAGACTCTGGCAACTTCAGGAGTATTGAGGACTTTGCCCAAAGACCACATCAGAGCACCATACACCCTCATCAACTGCTGATGGTCAATCATGTCTGCCTTGTTGAGGACAATGCGAATTTTGTCATCATGTCCCTTGAGCGCTTCTATAGAGCGTCTGAATTCGTCAGAGATGTCTAATTTGTGAGCATCAAACAGCAAGATAATTCTGTCAACTCTCTCGGCAAACCATTCCAGAACGCCAGTGAATTCATAGCCTCTGTCGACTCTCTGCTTCTCTCCTGACAAGATCCCAGGCGTGTCAATGATGCTGATTCCTTTCAGGACTGACGAGTCAACTTGTGAGCACTGGAAGCGGTTCAAAAAAGCATTGCCGAACTTTGAAAGAGGTCGGAAAGGCTTCTTGGGGTCAACGACGAGCGCATTTCCGGGAATGACACCGTCGTTCTCACTATACATGACAGCAATGAAGCCATCAGTTGTAGGCTCAGGTCCTATTCTAATGCCAGGAAAATCTCTCTCAAGCAGATATCGAATGAACGTAGTTTTACCAGTCGAATACTGGCCTACCAACAAAATCATCGGTTTCGCATCGAAGTCGGGCTCATCCAAGGCAGGCGAGTGAAAATCGTGGAATTGATAACTCGACTCTAGTGGTAACACTTTTTGCTTATAAACTTTTTTCAAGCCCTCTAAAACTGTATCGTAAACGTCTATATTACGTTTCTTCGCTTCATCTTTATTAATCCACGAAAACATGTCTGCGACTTTTCTTACTACTACGTTAACAGCAACCACACTGTGTCACGCCCGACACCACACTGACGTAACGGCAACTATGCCGAACACTTTGGAGCGATCCGAGTAGTCTCTGCTACCCTGAATTTAACGTAAATTCTCTGACAGAAGTAACATTACCCTAAAAATTCTTCACAACCTAAACTGTGCAGGAAAAATTATGAAAGATTACTCTTATCCAGTATACGGTTTGATGAAGAGAAGATGGAAGTTTTCGAATAAGTTCAAGTCGTTGTTCTTGTTTTTTCGACATTGAGTTCAAAAATAAAAGTTCACCGTTTATGTTCAATAATTTTTTTCCTGTGAATTTTGAGACTCGAGCGACCTCGAGCTTATGATTAATATTCAGACAGTGTATTATCCCAGCAAAACTCATGTTTAAAAATCTGCTCCGTTAACTACCGGAACGTCAAGCTCAAGTTCGGCTTCAATGATTAAACTAATGAAAAACAATCATAGGATGACTTGAGTTCCTGATATATATACACACGAACACGTCTGATAGAAGTATGCAAAGTTCATGACTGCTTCTCACTAGCTTCAATTATCTGAAATTATTGCCAGCCTAAAAATACTGTCCTAAAAAAGCACCCGACATCACTCATAACAGAACTGAGCAACAACTCTCAAGTTCTCTTGATACCATATATGGAAAATATAAAACTTAAAAACACAATTTAATGGAAGAAAACGTTTGCATTACAATTTACAAAAAAAATTCAACCATTTTTTACCCTAAAATATGCTAAAGAACCTAATTTAGGGTATTTTACTCGACATCGGCGGCCCTGTTAACAGGAACTCGAGAGGTGTTATGGGGCAGTGGCACCATCTGTGGAGAAAAGAATGAATCTTTGCCAACGGGGCTTTCATCGCCCGTGAGGTACAAATCATTTGCTTCGTCCGAAGTTTCAAAATTGGTGATTAAAATGAAACTTAAAACTTTCAGTCACTAATAAATTTATTGGAAGTTATGACACACGTACAAGATGTGAATTTTAATTGAAATGCGAGTTTTAATTTTTTTACGTTTGTATCTCTTAAAATGTACTAGAAAACGCATCGCACGAAAATTATCAGTGGGGGAGAAAGAAAATTGAACTTGCGTAAACTATTAGATTAAGGGAAAAATTCCTAGTTCACGACTTGACGCAAGAATGGCATTATATATTTTTTTATATGCAGATTATAACAATTTCTATGAATTAAATATTGATCTCTTAAAAACAAAAAGAAAAATGAAAGAAAAAATGTGTATTTCCAAGTTGCCACATGAGATACATGCCAACATATTGGCTTTTAAAAGTTTCTTAATATAGGACATCCTAAAACAAATGTTCCATACGAGGAGTACTAATTGACAAACCATCCGAGGTGTACAAGTAGATAAGCCATTCGAGGCATAATAATAGACAAACTATACGAGGGGTACTAATAGACAAACTATCAGAGGTGTACAAGTAGATAGACCATACGAGGCATATTAGTTGACAAAATATACGAGGCGTACTAATAGACAAACCGTTCGTGGTGTGCTAGTAGTCTAACAAAAGTTCTATACTAGGAGTACTAATTGACAAACCATCCGAGGTGTACAAATAGATAAGCCATACGAAGCATAATAATAGGCAAACTATACGAGGTGTACTAATAGACAAGCTATCAGAGGTGTACAAATAGATAGATCATACGAGGCAGGTTAATAGACAAAATATACGAGGCGTACTAATAGACAAACCATACGTGGCGTGCCAATAGTCTATCTCTGTCAAGGGTAGTTGAATGAGAAATGAAAAATATGCCCTAAAAATATGCAAAGCCCTATCACCACCAAAAACATGTGTCATATCTTCTCGATATTTACCACATCATGCGGACATGGGTACATGGGATAAAATAGAGATACAGTGTAAGCCGGTTACCACTCATGACTGACAAATATCTACAAAATATTGGTAGAAATGGGTAAACAAATATATACTCAATATCAAAATTCACTGCTTGTACAACATACGTACAGAAAGATAATTTTACTACGATTCAGATGCTCAAATTGCACTTTATTTCATTAATTATATTTGACATTAATCCGATTCACGGAAACGCCCTCTGGGGAAGTGATAGATCTATTTTTGAATCATTTCGCTAGTGCAATAAAATTTATTAACCGGATGGTTTTTGCGTAAAGAAATGAAATAGAAACGTGTATATCTATATATGTAGATACATATATATACCTACGCACGTACACACACACATTAATATATATACTTATGGTAAATGAAATATTAGAAGAAAATACATATATAAAATAAAAGATAAAAGCAACCTACCATCTACTACACAAAAAATGACAGTTGAGCTCACTGTAATCCTAAGAAATTTTTCGCCAAAAAAAATTAACTAAAAGGAAAAGAAGACTTCGAAAAACATAAAAATGAACTGGTTTTTAATTTCTTCACAGAAATTTTTAAAGAAAAATCAGGTTATAGTCGAGAAGCAACACAACTCGATTCAGCATTGTACGGACATGTGTACGTGGGATAAAATGGAGTAACATTGAAACAACTAGATTTTTACTCTTTGATTAATCATGATATAAGCATAGTAATTTAATTTAAACTTCTAATATTCAACAGAGTTACTGAGATACCATTTGAGTTCATTAGAGGAAGTTTTTTCTACGAGAATCAGTATTTTACTGAGAAGGCAGAGGCAGCATGTTTCTAATGAACATAACATTTCAAAACCCACGACCAGGTTGATTTTTTGAATACCCCATATGTTTCCCAATTCATTTGGATCTAAATTTATCGTTGTTAGGTGGAACTAGATTTCAATAACTGCAGATGTACTAGCGACATTATGCATGAATTCGAAGCAGTAAGAACGGATGGTAGCGTATGGTAACACTCACGCAACCGGGAAAATTACTGGTTTACGTAAACCTGTTCTCAACGAAAATACGAAATACTCGTAATTTTGTTTGCTCTAAAATTATTTACTATAAACGCTGCTTAGATGTCTGATGCAACCTCTCGTCCGTTCATTTTGCCCTTCTCGCTTGTGCAATTAATATCTATAGTGTGCAATACTATTACCTGATCTCGCGCATACTAATTCTTGTTGTATAAACTTTATCTCTAAAAAATTGTGCCGTGATTTCAACTTTCATACTGCGTCTTATATAGCTTAAGCATTAGATTTTCATTTAAGAAGGGCACTTCAGGCATTTGTCGGTCCGATGAGCATTTTTATGTTTTTGTTGGAAAAGGACCCTTAGGGGGTGGACTATTCGGTCCTCAAATTCTATGGCGCTACGGACACTAGAACCCATGTTTGTACATCGAAACGTTGCGTTTTATAGTTTTCAGAGGTATTACATTTTGACGATTGACAGTCTCCCAATAAAAATGTCAAGTGAATTTCTTCGAAATTTAACAAGTGATGATCTTCAACTGTTTCGTTAAGGTGAACAATTGAAAACAAAGCTTCTTAGTTGATAAAGGGTGCTATGACAGCTCATGCCAATGCTTGTACCTCCAAAAGACTGAGAGAAAAATATAAAAATGTATCACATAACATATTTTTTTCATTTTTTTACGTTTATTAATGAATGTAATAAAATGAATATAAAGATGAACTCAGCGGAGTGAAACGCTTTTGACATTCTCCACGTACAGTGACATACAAGCGTTCGATTTCGTGACATCAGGGAATAATGTTGAAAGTGTTCGCAGATAATTTATATTCAGAACTAAAGGGTCGAAATGGCAAAATTCAAAAATATCTTTTCATACCAATATAGCAAAACAAAAAAGTTTACTCCCTCAAAGAATATGCTATAAATCACACAACAAATTTCTGATATTTCTTACATAAATCCTTGACATAAATAAGAAAGTGACGTGTTAGGTAACGTGACAAGTTGATAGTTAATATAAATCATGACATTTATAGTACAAATGCAAGTCGCTAGATTAGCAATTCTGCTGTACAGTAACTGCTGTGCTTATATACAAGAACGTAAATACAAGCATACAAGCATTCACGTCGCATGCACAAAACTGCAAAAATGTAGATTAATATATTAAAATGCATTCAATTGCAGGGCAATGAGCGAAAGTAATTCGTAAGTACTTTATCAGCATGTACTGCATCATGCTATTATAGTTGAGATGCAAAATAACGCCCTAATTTGGTCTTAATTTTTTTTATTGTTTGAGGGATTTTGATACTCAGCAGAAGTTTGTTCCACAGTATTGAACGATATTGACAGAGTTTTCTGCCAAATGTCTGATAAACAGTGGTTGATTAAGACATTCTTTCTCCAATTCGGCTTTTTGTTGGTTACAGTGGGGATGTAGTTATACAATATCTGCATTGCTCTGAGGGAGATATAAAAGGAAAATGCGCATTAGGCTTTACGAGTGAGGAATCTTTCTTGAATAGGAGTCCAACCAAATTTCTCAGGAGAGGGGTTGCGTGATCACTCTTGTTGAATTTACCTTTCCATACCACCTTTTTTGCGAAATTCATAAGTTTTTGTGAATCTCTTTGAAGATATTGAGGTACGTCTCCCCATACTGGCTTGTAATAGTCAATAGGCAATAATACTAAAGACTGAATGGCTTATAATGTAGATTTTTCGTCGAATATTCTTTATTATGATGAAACAATATTTAAGTTTCGTAAATTTTGTTCCAAGTTTCCACAACGTGAGATTTTAAAAACATGTTTAGATCGAACCAAATGCCTAAATTTTTCTTTTTTGTAATGGCTTAATTTCATCATCAGCTACCGTTAGAGGCAAATTTGGATTTTTTAATTGCATCTTTGGGTCAAAAAATAATGTATCGCGTTTTGTCCGCATTTAGCTTGAGACTACCATGATTTCATTGTACCATGATTTCAGGTTGCTCAATAGGATTTTGCGTCTCCGCTAATTCCGCCACAGAACTTATTCTAATTTGAAAATCATCTGCATACACAGAGATTCGTGTGTTTAAGGGAGAGTCAAACCTCATGACATTATTTACATGGGATGAACCAATGGAAATTAGGTAATTATCCTTACCGAACCGTTACGATAAGTCCGGTTTCTAGGGTAAATTTGGTCCTGCCATGAAGCAATTGGAGCGAAACATTTCAGATTGTGCCGAAAAATTATCTGAAAGCTGATACACCGCGAACGGGGTATTGACGTACTTCTTTGTGTTCATTTATGTTGATGCTATTCGGAATTATGTGGAATGGCATCTCAAAATTTTCTCACACAAAATTTTGTTAAATTCAGTGTTACTCAACAGAAACTTTCTCGTATAGGTGATATTGTGAGGTCCATGAATTTGAACAATTCGAACGGAACGCTTTTAGTTTAATTTTGGCTTTACTTGAATGAAAGGAAGAAATGATAGCCTATCACCCGTTAAAAAAAATTTCGTGATTCGAGGTTTACGAACAAAATCAATTGCAGCAACAGGACTTGTTCAAGTTTCACGATACAAGGTGGGTGAACATTATTTTAGAGCTTTTCTCTTCAGGAATAACCTCGATTTCAAAGTTCAATCAATTTAGAGTTTCATTCCTACGTGCTTCGATGACATCGCTCTACGCCATGGTACTGAAATGCGTTATAAAGAAAAATCAAACTGTTGACTCTCTTGTTTTCTCTCAGAAATATATTTTCTGGGGTGAAATACGCCATAATTCCATAAATTTGTTCACAGTTTTCTTTTTCATTGATTTACTTCAAATCTTATTTCAATAGTACGTTGTGTCTGATTTTCTTACTGTTGTATAATTAGCTTGGAACCTCTCTCTACCACACGATTACTCAGATTAAGATTATGAGTTAGTTTAAGCTTCCTAACCACCAAAAAGGTGCTAAAAGAGAGAAAGTATGAAGGCACCTTTCAGCATGAAGTTAAGGGAACGCGGAATTTATGCACAAGACGCGTTCCTACACATGATCCCTGCGCTCAGAAACAGTAAGTTAAGAAAAGAAAAAATTCATGAAACAAAAAGGGTGTTGAAAAACATGACAGCAGTGAACCAAAAAAGCTTCCTTAACAAAAGATAAAACTTTTCTGTGTCAACAAAAAAAGAACGCCTACCTAACTTCCAGCTCAGGATCTCACATTTTTCCCTAAGGAGTGTTTTACGGTTTCTAAAAGACTCACGATAGCCTAAGTACCCGCCGGACTCTTGAAACTCGGGTTTCTGAGCTTGCGAGTGAGAACCATCACAGATGTTAAATTCTTCATTGTCTATTCTACACACACTTGTTGAAAACTGTGCAAAATGGGGCATACTACCAAACTCATATTGGCAATGGGTAAAAAATTTCGAGCTCACGTTCAGCAAATTTCACCCAACTAACTACGAAGTCATTAAGCTGTGAGGTAAAAGTTTCTTTAAAACAAACGTAGAGTACACTTTCTCTGAAAATACGAATGCGATTTTTCCTGTATTTCTTATTCACTCAATTATTTATCATTCGAGTACTCACGAGGGAAATCTTGGTTATCGTATTAACTTGAAATATGTTTGCAGGTCGTTTTTTCTAGATTCCGTTCGTATTTCTGTCATTGTAAAATATTATGTCTTTTCGAATGAAATTCTCTTCGATCCTAAAGAAACTAGTGCATGACTTAGGACTTGACGGAGTATCCCAGGTGTACTCCAGCATAAACAGTCCAAATGTTCTTAAAATTCCACAAGGACAGACCGGTTTCCAAAGGCGTCTACTTTAACTTCCATTTTTATTGATATATTCAAAGTATGGGTTAGTAAATTATTTTTATGGGTTTATAGGTGAGTGTCTAAATATATCCTAAAACATAAGGAGTTCTGGCCTTCACATCATTGCCTATGGATGCACTATGAAAAAGCAGAAACAATCCATGAATTAAGGTTTGTATATACTTCATTGAGCTCCAACGATTTAAGTTATTGTGACTGTGCACGATTTAAGGTCGCTCATAGCTCTTGAAAAAATCTTAGAGAGTCTCAACTGGACAGTTAAAATCACTCTAAACGGTCATCAGCGCTATTTAGCTGTGAGTAAAATTCTTGACGGTTCATGCATCACAATCCAGTTTTCAGGTCATTTTAGACTCCAGTACTTGGATAAGTTATAGGGACTACCATATTCTGAAAAGTTAAATGTTTTTGTTAGGCGCTTTTAATCTACGCCAGCGCTGATGTATGCGAATACAACTACTATATAACTCGGGCTCATGCATTAATGAGCCTGGTCTGCGTCCATAAATATTATTGTTCGGCGTCTAGTGGTCATCTTAAGCGTCTTGTGTCAAAAAAATATCAATCGATGCTCATCCTCTCGACATCGAGTGCTGCCAACTCAAACTTATTATCGTTATTGCAATTGAAATTTGTCCTTTTGAATTAAAAGGGAATGAAATTTAATGTGGTCTTGAAGGAGTTGATTTTTAAAG
This sequence comes from Morinoia aosen, assembly GCA_030386875.1. Classification (NCBI taxonomy): domain Eukaryota; kingdom Metazoa; phylum Arthropoda; class Malacostraca; order Amphipoda; family Talitridae; genus Morinoia; species Morinoia aosen. Next base: position 12,030,910 of record CM059561.1, read on the forward strand.
AGTGTATAGAATGCACATTTCTGCCATTGATAGGGTTTTATTCTACAACATGAAAAGAACAAAAAATCATCAAAACATAAAAAATACAAAAATGAATATGAAAATGAACTACTCTTCATGCGAATTACATCACAAAAGTGATTCACATTGCTTGTGCCAGAACCAAAACGAGCGTACAAGTATAAGCCTTATGCAACGAATTTAAACATAAGAATGTTAATAACATTAGGCTTACGTGAATATTACGAACGGTGAGGGAAAACACAAGTTCTAGACTTGATGTGCTTACTGTTGTGAGGACAGTGGTACGCCCACACAGCTTGCAAAGCAGCAGTTGCTGTGCGGTGAGAGGTATTCGACGGATCGTCTTTTCTCATATTTCTTTAAAAATATCAATCACCTAATTAAAAAGCTATTGTATTACTACAGGCAGGGAAAAACTAGTAAAATCTGAGTGCTTGAGCAGATGGCATGCCGGCAGTCGCTCAAACAGCAGCAACGGACCCCTGAAGTGCTGGTATGCATGTAACCCAAGCAAGGGCGGGCGGCGGCCTTATTGGTCTTACTGTCATCAACGAAGACACAGATTTGGTCGTACAGTTTCCTAGTTTTACTATGTAGGGCTACAACAAAATCATCAAAGGGCAGAAGGGGTAGTGCTCACATTCCTGCTTCGTGATCTAGTTCCTCTGCAGCAGTCATGTGCTTTGCAGTATCAAAAACGGTGGACATGCAAAGTGATGTCATCTATTGTCGTCTTGAGCACGGTCGCTTTAATAAGTGCCGTCAGACAACTCTAGTGTTCGGACAAGAGAAAAACTAATCCCAATACGAATGAAAGTTGGATAGCAACTTGAACACGCATTTTTTTCGAGCAAATACTCTTCAACAAAAAGTGATGCTTCCAAAGTCTCATCCATCTTCGTGAGGGGCTGCGAATACAGGGAAGATTAGTGTTCTCCACTAAAAATGTAATGACGGCACCCACGATAGGCGTTCGATATAAGCTGTTTTACTTTTGTGTTAAGAGCCATGTTTCTGACTTTAGCCTGCTGTATGTAGGCTCAAAAGTGAGCGGGTGTAACCATTGTAGTTTCGAGTGACTGTTAAAATAAGGAATGCATAATTTGTCGTGTTTTTTGAAGTCCTTCTCGTTGCTGTTAGTCAATCATTTTGTGTGCTTTTATACCCCTTATTCCTCGGTGCATGAGTGACTGGATACTTCATAATTGTCGGCTTAGTTTCACGTAACAATATCCCTATTTCCCTTACAGGGATGGAGATTTACTTCTTGCCGCTTGCATCGTAAGGTAAGATAACGAGTTTTGTAAATAATCACCAAACTGGTCAACAATTCTAGCAGATACGAATAAACCAGTTAGTTGTAAAAACTAATTGAAATCTTAGGTCACAAAAGATGCCTGCCCCATGTGGCAGTGGTTCAAGAGAGGTATTCTCACGCGTTTGTATTTCAACCGAGATCATTTCGAGCGACTTTACAGCAACAAGAATGAGCTACAGTCTAGAAGAGCATTTTCCATGAGTCTATCTTCAAACCACGACACTTACCGGAGTTCCTGTATAAATCCTGAAAGTAATCTGTGTTCTCAAAAATATGGACTTAAAAAATCACTCAACTATTAGTACCAGTACATGGCGGAGATGAAAGAAACCATCTGCCTTGCGAGTGAAGCTTTTGCTTTTAAGTTACTGTATATTTTGGCTCCAAAATATCCACTTTCTCTGAGGAGCGCCGAAGATTTTTTTCTATTAATCTTCCTTCGTTTTCATACACTCATTTTCCAGCTTTCATTGCACAATATGATGGAAGCTGGAGGCTATGATGCTCCTCTGCGTAAGAACATCAAGGTACACGATAATAGTTTGGAGTGGACCTATCATAACTTCAGTGAGCTTTATCAAATTTAAACATTTCTTAGATAGCAATTTATTAACAAAATAACTTCACATAGTCTCCTTCACAAAAACCACAACGAACTTTTCCATGGAAATTTACACCTGATTTGCTAATCTCAATCTTGGAAGAGTGATTTGAGGATAAAACACTGAACTTTATTCCTTAACTTGACCTAAAATTCGGAGCTCGTCGACTCGATTGCGAACGTGGCAGTCGTTACGCAGCTGTCGGTGCAGCATTCCACCAACTGCACCTCCCATTAAATTAATTTTGTACAAGGCTAAATCAAATTAGCGAAGTTTGAATTGAAGTTACAGGGCCACAGAGCTACATTAGTTGATTACGAAAGCTATTTACTTAAATGCATTTTAAAATTACAGATACATTAAGTTAGGAAAATTTCCTTTAAAATTTCTGAAGTTCAAATTCAATTTAAAATGTTAAAGTGATAAAATACAATTTCATTATATATACATTTAAATAATCCAAAAACATGTAGCAATCAACATCGTGAAATGCAGCAGATCTTATGAATGTAACCAATTGCACCGTACTGTGGCATAAAACCTGAATTTACGAAACATCCGCAGAATTCTAAGTATCCAATGTATCTTTTATTTATCACTCAAGTCTATCTTTATTGATTTGCTACCTAGTGTGCTTATGTGTGCGTACTTTAATTTATTTTAGTAAATATTTTTAGCAAATATCTACAGATTCCATCGTATATGTACAGATTCCATCACATTTACAAAAGAATGCGAAAGTGATGGCAAACTTACATTTTTGGACGCTCTTGTAACTAAACAAACGGACAATTGGAAACATTGGTTTCCCATAAGACATATTTTCTGGTTTGGGATCTTGTTTTTTCAGTTTTTGTCTATTTCAGTTTAAACTTAGTGGTATTATAGTGCTCTTGTTTCGAGCATTCAACTTTTGCTCTACTTTTAAATCACTGCATTCCGAATTTAATTTTTTGCGCGATTTCTTTAAATCTAATGGCTTTCCTCTCACGATAATCAATGCCAAAATTGATAATATTTTGAACTAGAAATATGAATGTACTCTACTTCCCAAACAGTTCGTAAACTTAAAATTTTTATTCATAATCCGAATTTTGTAGAGCAGTTAGAGCAATTGAAGCGTGAATTGTTGTCATTGATATCGTCTTTCCTCCCTCATGTATCTTTTTAAGTCGTGCTAGTGAACACATTCACCGTTGGTTCATTTTTCTGGTATATAAGGATAAAATTCCTTCTCGTCTCCGTTCTAGTCTTGTCTATAAATACAGTTGTGCACAGCTTGCACCTACGTATGTCGGCTCAACAACCCGTACATTACGTCTCAGACAGGTGGAACACGTCGGAATACATTCTAGAACTGGGGCTCGGCTTTGTCACTCTCCACACTCTGCCATAAGATCTCAAGCAGAGGAAAAGTGGGATGTTAGAATTTCCTATTCTGATTTCTCAATTTTAGGGTCCTTTCGTAGCGTAACAAGATTTAGAATTCTCGAATCTCTTCATATACTTAACAACAAACCCAAAGTTAATGATATGCAAAGTGCGTATCCCATGCTTTTAGTTGATCAGCTGTAGCTTCAAGGAACGCTCTGCTATTTACTTTTCAATCACGTCCCATTATGCATTTCATTTTCACCACTGTCTAAACATCTCTAGTTGAATAAAATGTGTGCAATTATCTGGTAAGAGTATTAAATTCTCGGTTTACATTTGCACATTTACAGCTGATAATGGGTCAAGGCCCGAAACGTTCGTTCTAGTATTGACCACGTTCAATTTTTACAATGTTGGCTTCTTTAGTTTTTGCCCTTAACTTTTTATGCGAAAATTATGTATGACTTATTTTCATTGCTTTTAAATAAAATGCTCTTTGATACACCTTTGTACAATAATTTTATTCTAAGATGGATAATACATACATATAAACATAAACCTTATTAAGCACGTGTTAACAATTTAATTGTTTTTATGTAAAATATATTTTAATTCTTTACCATTAGTATTGGAATCATGAATAAATTTTCTATTTATAGCAGTGATTTATTCAATTTGTGGTTCAGCCAATTACCGTAGAATATCTGTAACGTAGTGATCTAGATGCGACAAAACAAATGAGAGATGTTCATGACGATGATTACAAGCTTTCGTGCAGAGCAAATCTCATACTTAATATTATTCAGTAATTTGTGCTAAAATGCCTTATTTAATCCCTAGGCCGTTTTGAATGTCGTATCCGATTTGGTGTTTTTTCGTGAACAGAATCGGACATTTTCTTCCTGACGACCTAAATTTTGAAACTTAGTGAATTGAATTTGAATTAATTTATCCTGACTTAGATTTCAGTTTTTTAATTAAAATTTCAGTGATGTTTATTTGATAGTCAGTAAAGTTATTTGAACCTTAGGGAATTTATCTCAAACTTTAGTAATTTAAACTTAAATTTAAATAATTGTAATTTGAATATCAGTAGTTCTAATTTGAAGCTGAAATTTTTCAATTTAAACCTTAGTGATTCCAAATTGAATTTTAGTCAATGTAATTCAAACTTAAATTATTTGATGAAATTTCAATACTTTTAATTTTAGTTATAGTAATTCTATTTTGGACTTTTTGTGTTCACACGAGCATATGTACCTCAGTACATCCGAGTCGGTCATCATTCTACTGGAAGTGAAGTGGAAGTGAAAGTGTGGTGAAATAGAATAAATAAGGCATATATATTTGGCAAAATCATATCACATTTTATTTTTGGGCTAAATTCCGTGAAGCTATAACATTTTAAAAGAAGGGTAAACATTCTGCGGGGCTACAAACATTGTAATGTGTTGTGTGTCGTGTCGGCGAGGGTCGGTTCTTTGTACAGCGCTCTCAAGTGCTTGAAACAGGATGTCATATATCAAGGTGTCACAAGGCGGTTGGCGCTTCGTCCAAACTTCTACGGTCCAGGCGTCCATACAACACAAACACACATCGAAGCACACATACACAGGCACAACACAAGCCGAGGCTTTGGAGAGCAAGGAGGCGGGCGTGACGGAGTAACAGAGGCCCGCACGACCTGAGCCAATCACCGCTTGCCAAAGGAATGACGCAAGAAGGTGTGTCTGAGAACACACCAATGAGAGTCCCAGACGTCAGAATAAGCAAGGATTCCGCCAATGAGGTTGCAGATGCTGCCTCTGTAGAATAGAAGCTTCGAGATTGATCTCGTAGCAAGGATGCGAAACGTTATAAGGAGGGTAAATGAAGCCTCGAGAGGAATTTTCTCTCGGACTCGTGACAAGAGAGACGCACAAAAGTGAGCGCCACAACGAAAAGCCGGCAATGCCGGGGCTTCCCGGTCTTTGTCACAATCCAAAAATTAAACTCCATTGGAAACATCGACACTGATGTTTAACTTCTTCAAGAACGACAAGATTGGGCAACAAGCACCTGCTCGAAGTACATGCTGGTAATCTCTACGAAAGCTCAAGGAGACTGCGGGCGTATCGTCGAAGCTTCAACCGGCAACGAAACCTGCTCGAAGAATTGCGGCCTGAGCACATCAACAATCCAACGTGAAGAGAAACACCCCTGGAGAATCTCTACGCTCATCATAAGCTCACAACAACCGCAACATTAAAATCTGGAGTACGCGTTCACCAACAACGCGGAAGGGAACAAGCAAAGATCTACAGTTATCCAGCCCTCCAACGCGGCCAAAACTCCAACATACGAAGCATGGACGAAATGGAGGCATCAGCGCCCGCCCGATGCCGCGATGGAACTCTGAGAACTTTGTCGGAAAATTGGAAGAAGTCGGCACCGAACACTCAGCGATCGCGCATCACAGAAAAGTTGAAAGTTCGTCTTATGGAGATCGTTGAAACAGTGCTTCAAGGTGAAAATTGAAAGCCAGAAAGAGTACACTGAATTGTGCATTCAAAGCGACGTGCGATGTATAAATATGGATTTGTGTTTCCTACTGTGGTGGTGTGCTCTTGGCAGGAGGATGTGTTTAGGTCACAAGTCAAGATTTAGAGGGTACGTGACCCGAAGCGTTCATTAAAATTTGAACTCCTTGTGGTAAGCAAAGTTCTTTGATTTTTATATTGCATTATTTCCAATGTTTCGTGCTCATGCTAGCCCATTCACCGACTATGTTTCCTAATTTTTGCACAGTGCGGAAAGTATTTTTGTCGTAATCCTGTAATTGTTGTGCTAGCGTTCATTGTAATAAGGAGAGTAGATTTCTCGTTCTTTGTGTGGCTTATTACGTTGCTTAGGTTAACGCGTTCATTTCATGCTCATGTTGGCCCAAACACTGCGCGCCCACGGAGCGTGCGCAAAGCACGATTTATGGCAGTCATCGGCCTAGACAGCCAAGGTGCGGTTTTCTCATTGTGTCGTGTGGGATTGCCATGTCGTTAAATTCATGCGCTTGTTGCTATAACATTTCCCTGTGCTTTAATCATTGCATTGAAATAATTTGTGTGTCCTATTCAAATCCACGTGTTTCCAAATAAATTCATGTAAATCTTAATAACTCTTTTATTCTCCATGTCTGGTATGCAGGTGTACGCAAGCATAAAGGATAATACTATAACATGTTTGGGGGTTGAGACTCCCCCTGCGTGCGTGATTAGTAACCCTTTTCACGCATCGCGACAGGAGAAATATATCAACTGTCCTAAGCAAGCGTACTGTCTGTATATTGGCTTGGAGAATTTTATTTAATCATTTTCAGTTGCTTAAAGAATTTTTTATATAAATTTTGTAACGTTCCCTCAAGAAAGAATTCAAATAACAGTCCAGTCGTTTTGCAAGGATTTGTCCGGCATAGTATTTCGCTTGCTCTTTGTAGTTTTATTCCTTTAAATAACAAGCAGTGGAGCACAGCCGAGAGTTGTGGCTGTGAGTCTTTCCTTGAGGAACTGCCGTTCCGCAGTGTAATTGCCTACTATTGAGCTGGAGTCGTAAATGCATCGGAATGTAGGGCTCAGCTACAGTACCGCAGATCGCTTGGCTCCAAATTAGGCACCAGAAGTGCGCTTACTGAGGCAAGTGAATTGGAGTAGTGCTGGGCCATTGGAACTTTCTTAACATGATGAAAGATTCAAGTATCAATGTTGAATTCTTGGCTCAAATTTGTCATGACAGAGAGTGTGTCAGTTAAATGATTCTTTTATTGAATGATTTTATTTCTTGGACTTGCAAAACCATCACAGTCTTGTCAAATGCTGAAGTGAGTCATAATAACTAAAATTTTCATTCTTCAGGGGAAAATTCTAATTGTCCTGAGCAAGCGTGCTGTCTGTATATCAGCTTGGAAATTTAAAGGAATTCATTTCCAGTTGTCCAAAAATTTCTGTTTCTTTTAATTCAGTCAAACAGTCGCTCGATAATTAAGCAGAATTTTCTGCAAGTACAAACACCCTGTGTCATTTCGTGGACATTCCAATTTTTGGAGTAAAATTCTAACGTAGAGCGGTGCCGTCGCCTGCACCGGGCGTGCTGTATACCGATGCCTACCGCCGATCGCGCTGTTGGAGGACGGAGTAATAAAATTTGAGATTCCGGGAGCTGCAGTTGAACCATTTTCTGAGCGCCTAATTTGAAGTGTACTTGACTGAGTGTAATCCATGTCCATTAATTTTCGAAATGTTATGAGGAATTGATATTTTCCGGAATCTTTGCTCATTTTTTGTGCCGCTAAGGTGATCTAGTTAATATTGTCTGAGTGAATATTGCATCAAATACTTACTCTATTTTCTTAACAGTGTGTTCGATAAAATTTTTTTTTGAGTGCTGAATTTTTGGTTGAATTTTCTATGATCTGTACCAATATTAGGTTTGACTGAATTTAGGTGTGCAGCGATGGCTCTGGAAACTAACGCCGGAATTTTAGCAGACAACGCCTTATCTCAAATGAATCTTTGAAACAAGTTTACATTTTCTGGGCTTTGAGACATTTAGTAATTAATCCAGTTGGAATTTTCATTTTTAATGATACCTTACTCAAAATAATTTGCAGAATTTTTTGGCCTCGTGTGTGTCAAGCTTCTACAATCAGCTTTAGCAACATGATTAACATTGGATTCGAAAGCATTGGAGCATTTAATTTGTAATAATTAAAATATGCTGAAATTAAATTGAATGTTTCCAGGACATGTCGATCCATTACAGTTTACTGACTGACATGTTGAGAGCAGCATGATCCACAGTTTCATTGATTAAAATCCGAGTGTTTAGTTGTGATGATAAAAACTGTTGAATGAATTAAGTGACGGTGCTGAGGATAAAAATTAAATGTAGTGTTTTAAAGTAAGTGATAATTTCAACGGTGCTGCGAATTCAGTTCGTAGTCTAATTTGATTTGCTTTGATATAAATGACGCCTCTGCTCGTGTGTTAAGTAAAGTAAAATTCGTCATTCTTTTCTATTCACAAGATCATTATGGCAAGCTCCAGTACATCAGAGTGAGAATTTAAATAATTGCTTCAATAATAATACACTAAAATCATTAAATATTTTGGGTGATTTTTCCCATGTGCCAAGTATACAATCCATTTCGACACTGACATAAGTCAATCAATACCTTTATATCAAATTCACTGAGCATAAAAATTTTGCTTCCTTAACTTTTATAAATTCATGATGTTTAAAATTTCCTTTTGATGTGAATTCGACGGTAGAGCGTAGTAAGTTAAAGATTATTCAATCCTAGCTGCCTTCAGGTAGGAAGGAATTTTTATTATATTAAGTGTCTGTAGATTTTAAAGGTAAACACGTGGATTAAATGCAATTTTTTTTTGTAGTCTAAACGGTTACATGTCGCCGATAAAATAATTTTTCTTTATCAGTTTGAGCGCGTATTGAATTTTGAGCTCGCATTTTTGTTTAAATCGTTGATTGCCCAGAATAGGAACTTTCAAGTTGATGCTCACCATGATGAATTGAAACTTTTAATAATTTTGTTAACACTGGAATATACCACCCAATTGGAGTTTGTTCCTAAGGAGTTAATGAAAATTAAAGAGGAGATTTGCTGTATCAAGGAGGATTTTTGCTGTATCAAAGTGAGAATTTCATGAAGTCAGCTACAATACTCGATGTATAAATTTCGTTTTTGAAGTTGCAAGCGTAATGCATTTAATATTTTTATAAACTCTTAAATGATGCTGTCCATTCTCGTTGGTAATTCAAACTGAATTATTGTGTAACACTGAGAGTGTGTTCTTGCTTAGGCAAAGTTAATGAGTTAGCTTCACGGAAATATGAGCGTTTCACATTGTCGGAAATGTACAATATTCCATATGGAGTCTTTATCTTCTGTTAGATGAATTTAATACAGCGTGAGAATAGAAATGAAAGGCATTGCAGTGAATACATGGAATTTATCTTAACGATTCGGATCAGCGTGACAGTCTGCGGTGCAGCGAAGCTATGTATTTTTATTGCTGTACCAAGCCGAGGCAGTAAAATAATTCTCTTGTGCGTGAAGTTAGGTGTGGTATTACGTGAGGTTATAATGTAGGATTTGAAAGTAGGAAATGTCTGAGAGAGTATGATCAGTAACATTGATTTATAAATGTGTCGTATCAAAAATGACGAGTTATTTGAGTCAAACTGGTGAAGGTGTAAGCGCCGTTGTGTGGGAATTTCTTGATCACTCTTTCCCCATAATGTTGTTGACGCTGACGCTGGTCATTCTCAAACATCATTGGTATACGTCATTAATTTCATTTTTTGTTCATTGTCATGTAGGCATGATAATCATTAGGGTGATAATTCCCTTAATGCGTTGTTTGACGACGTTAGTGAAACTTTGAAACCGAAAGAATATATACAAATCGTATGTACGAACGATGTCGTCGAGCAACGTGGAATCATTTAAATGTGCTGCTCTGAATCTGGGGCTGAGAATCGGATATTTTGTTTCTGCATTTCTTTGTATGTCGGTATTGTTAGAATGTCGGATCGCTAGAAAAGCCTTCGCAGCCGAGTATAACGTAAAGTCCGATGATCTGGCAATACCCAATTTATGTGTAATCTTTCTCTTGTATGTCGGTGTTGTCATTAATGTCGGATCGCTAGAAAAGCCTTCGCGGCCGAGTATAACGTAAAGTCCGATGACCTGATAGTACCCAATGTATGTGTAATTTTTTTTCTGGTATGTCGGTATTGTTAGAATGTCGGATCGCTAGAAAAGCCTTCGCGGCCGAGTATAACGTAAAGTCCGATGACCTGATAGTACCCAATGTTTGTGTAAATTTTTCTGGTGTGTCGGTGTTGTCATAATGTCTGATCGTTAGAAAAACCTTCGCGGCAGAGTATAATGTAAAGTTAGACGCCTTGACAATACCCAATGTATATGTGTTTTTTTTTATTGGTGCGTATTCAGGATTTCGGCCAACAAGGTAAATCTCCTGCGAGTTCGTACATCATGTGTAATAATGTTCATATAGTCTTGTGAGGTGATTTGACCGATTAGTAACACCGTCGAACGAATTTCGGCTTTGTCTAGAGTTGGTTGAGGAAACCGGAAATTAAATATTTTATGTATGTATGTAGGAATTCTTCGCGTAGCTCACGTCCGCCTCACTCAAGGCAGATTTGAAGGAAACCGAGGAACCAGTCTTACGTTGAGCGACCATGTAATGCGCTGTCTCTCGATTACCAAGTAACCATGTTAGACAATTAAACGCGTATTTACGGAAGTTGATCTTAGCACTATAACGCGAACCTAAGGGGTTGATGTCATGCTAGGCGCCGAGCTGACTGAGAACAAAACCTGAAGGTCTTCGCAAATAAATGTGCTTCATTTTCTACAATTATAATGAAAGAGCTTATGAGCTCCAACGTGGGAGTCCTAAGCGTATTGACGCCGTAATCTACAGGATTTGTCCGCGATTTGACGCAACGAGGATCTACGGAATATTCCACGAGTTCACGTGACGCCAAGGATGAATTTTAATGGAAAGCTTCAGTAACTTCGATTCTCAGCAGGGGGCCCCTCCCCAGGATCAGTAGCGAGCCAGGATCGGTAGTAAGCCGAGGATCAGTAGCAAGCCAGGATCAGTAGCAAGTCAGGATCAGTAGCAAGCCAGGATCAGTCGCAAGCCGAAGAGGAGTAGCACGTCACAGGAACAACAACAACAAGCTGTACCTAGGTGCACAGGAGGAGCAACAGCAAGTTTTTGTTGCAAGAAATACGTCTACTCTGAATCACAGGATGAAATGATAATTATGAGGAAGAAAACTTGAGGTCGGAAAATTAACTCCATTTGAGATTGTGTTTTTAGGTGGATTGCAACCGAGAAAGCTGAAGGGATGTCTCTGCTTGTAAGAAATTCGCCGATTTCTCGATCTCTAATTTATGTGTTTATCTATGTCGATGAATTTGCCGAGAGCAATTCGAGAATAATATGTTGTGTGTGTTTTATTTGATGCGTGTAAGTTGTCGGATATGTGCGGTATCTTTACTATGTTCTTTGCTATTTGCGTACTACAATAATGTGTGTAAGAGATGCGTTTCAATTATTTAGTGTGTCAGGTATTAATGAATTTTTCATAAATGTGTCAACATTGGCGTGTTACAAGAAGGTAAATGATGAGGTGATATGTAAGGATATTTTCATGTCGGGAAAAGCGAAGGGATTGAAAAATGGGGGTGAACATTTTCTAATTTTTAACGTAAGGGGTACGTCACGGTCATAATTGAAATTAACGAGTGAAAATTTTGAAACTTACAATGCTTTGATATTGTCATAGGAAAATTTGAACCGTCGGCTCAAATTTTGTTAAGGGCGCGGGGATGTGTGGTGAAATAGAATAAATAAGGCATATATATTTGGCAAAATCATATCACATTTTATTTTTGGGCTAAATTCCGTGAAGCTATAACATTTTAAAAGAAGGGTAAACATTCTGCGGGGCTACAAACATTGTAATGTGTTGTGTGTCGTGTCGGCGAGGGTCGGTTCTTTGTACAGCGCTCTCAAGTGCTTGAAACAGGATGTCATATATCAAGGTGTCACAAGGCGGTTGGCGCTTCGTCCAAACTTCTACGGTCCAGGCGTCCATACAACACAAACACACATCGAAGCACACATACACAGGCACAACACAAGCCGAGGCTTTGGAGAGCAAGGAGGCGGGCGTGACGGAGTAACAGAGGCCCGCACGACCTGAGCCAATCACCGCTTGCCAAAGGAATGACGCAAGAAGGTGTGTCTGAGAACACACCAATGAGAGTCCCAGACGTCAGAATAAGCAAGGATTCCGCCAATGAGGTTGCAGATGCTGCCTCTGTAGAATAGAAGCTTCGAGATTGATCTCGTAGCAAGGATGCGAAACGTTATAAGGAGGGTAAATGAAGCCTCGAGAGGAATTTTCTCTCGGACTCGTGACAAGAGAGACGCACAAAAGTGAGCGCCACAACGAAAAGCCGGCAATGCCGGGGCTTCCCGGTCTTTGTCACAATCCAAAAATTAAACTCCATTGGAAACATCGACACTGATGTTTAACTTCTTCAAGAACGACAAGATTGGGCAACAAGCACCTGCTCGAAGTACATGCTGGTAATCTCTACGAAAGCTCAAGGAGACTGCGGGCGTATCGTCGAAGCTTCAACCGGCAACGAAACCTGCTCGAAGAATTGCGGCCTGAGCACATCAACAATCCAACGTGAAGAGAAACACCCCTGGAGAATCTCTACGCTCATCATAAGCTCACAACAACCGCAACATTAAAATCTGGAGTACGCGTTCACCAACAACGCGGAAGGGAACAAGCAAAGATCTACAGTTATCCAGCCCTCCAACGCGGCCAAAACTCCAACATACGAAGCATGGACGAAATGGAGGCATCAGCGCCCGCCCGATGCCGCGATGGAACTCTGAGAACTTTGTCGGAAAATTGGAAGAAGTCGGCACCGAACACTCAGCGATCGCGCATCACAGAAAAGTTGAAAGTTCGTCTTATGGAGATCGTTGAAACAGTGCTTCAAGGTGAAAATTGAAAGCCAGAAAGAGTACACTGAATTGTGCATTCAAAGCGACGTGCGATGTATAAATATGGATTTGTGTTTCCTACTGTGGTGGTGTGCTCTTGGCAGGAGGATGTGTTTAGGTCACAAGTCAAGATTTAGAGGGTACGTGACCCGAAGCGTTCATTAAAATTTGAACTCCTTGTGGTAAGCAAAGTTCTTTGATTTTTATATTGCATTATTTCCAATGTTTCGTGCTCATGCTAGCCCATTCACCGACTATGTTTCCTAATTTTTGCACAGTGCGGAAAGTATTTTTGTCGTAATCCTGTAATTGTTGTGCTAGCGTTCATTGTAATAAGGAGAGTAGATTTCTCGTTCTTTGTGTGGCTTATTACGTTGCTTAGGTTAACGCGTTCATTTCATGCTCATGTTGGCCCAAACACTGCGCGCCCACGGAGCGTGCGCAAAGCACGATTTATGGCAGTCATCGGCCTAGACAGCCAAGGTGCGGTTTTCTCATTGTGTCGTGTGGGATTGCCATGTCGTTAAATTCATGCGCTTGTTGCTATAACATTTCCCTGTGCTTTAATCATTGCATTGAAATAATTTGTGTGTCCTATTCAAATCCACGTGTTTCCAAATAAATTCATGTAAATCTTAATAACTCTTTTATTCTCCATGTCTGGTATGCAGGTGTACGCAAGCATAAAGGATAATACTATAACATGTTTGGGGGTTGAGACTCCCCCTGCGTGCGTGATTAGTAACCCTTTTCACGCATCGCGACAATGCTTAAATTGCAAGTAAAGACATGTACATGTGCATTTCATTAAAGAGGAGTTTATGGTGTACGTGTTCGCATATACTGTATATATGGGGTGCTTTAGAAATAGGTGGACAGTTTTAGGGAGGTGTTAAAAGTAATAGGGGTATATTGAGAATAAATTTTATTACATCGAGGTTATCATCTAGTATGCAAATCTCAACTAATGAAAATAATGTCCTGCAAATGGCTGTTGTTAGGGGCAATAAGTGGTCGAAGCCGGTCTCTGAAGTTTCGTACAGTACGTGCGCACATATTGAAGAGTATGGCTTTAACTTCTTCAAATTATAATCAGTCCCCCCTTAGCCGTGGCAGGGAGATGGCGATCTGGCCACAGTTCACACTGTCCGAGCTTAAACTTATAAGGTCTCCAGATTGCTTTCCGAACGTCTGGTTTCCCTGAGGGGTGGTTTGAGGTGGCCTGTGCTCTCATCTAATCTGCACTTTCTTTCTTTGATGATGCCTGAAACAAGAGGTGTAGCTACATTCACTGTTTTTTACGAATAAAGTATCAATAGATTACGTAACACCTCTTCTGTTTCATTATAGCCAGTATTTGCTCCCATTGTAGAAAAAAACATTTGCTTAACGATGGAGAATGAGTACTTAATGGTAGCTACAAGGGTAGCTAATTTCAAAAGTGATCCAATGCGCAGGAAATTGCTCTTGTTATCATTATACATGTATTTTACAATTATTGTATAAGAAATTGTTGTAAATACTTGTTAGGTAACATTTTTTATGTTCATTATGATTCATATTTGGCCTGGTAAAATTGATTACGCTTGTGAGAAACATCGTTCAAAACGCATATTAAGCATTGCATTTTCTATTGTTGGAGTAGACTTCTCAGGACACTCGGCATTGGTTCTGTTAGTTCACCAGTCATATTAAAATGAAAACTCTCAAACGCGATTGAGTCCTCTGTGTACATAAGTAGTTATCCCCGCATTAAACAGTGCCGTTCTATGTAAGAACTTTGTAGATTCGAATATACAAACGAATCTGCATCAATCTCTCTTTTTTATATCTCTTTTCAATATGCCATAAAGGAATTTATTATTATGCTACTTCACAAAAGAGTTCAGAAATTAGTAGCGGCCTTATGGTCGAGCTTCGTAATAATATCCGTGACGTTACGATATCCGTAATAACGTCACTGAGGTATCAACGATGACCGTAATAGTGTTATCGAAGTATCTAAGATGGCCATAGTAACGTCACCGAGGTATCGGCGCTGCCCATATTACGTCATAGAGGCATTGGCGGTGGCCATATAACGTCATAGAGGCATCGGCGGTAGCCATATAACGTCATAGAGGCATCGGCGGTAGCCATATAACGTCATAGAGGCATCGGCGGTAGCCATATAACCTCATAGAGGCATTGGCGGTAGCCATATAATGCCATAGAGGCATCGGCGGTAGCCATATAACGTCATAGAGGCATCGGCGGTAGCCATATAACGTCATAGAGGCATCGGCGGTAGCCATATAACGTCATAGAGGCATCGGCGGTAGCCATATAACCTCATAGAGGCATTGGCGGTAGCCATATAATGCCATAGAGGCATCGGCGGTAGCCATATAATGCCATAGAGGCATCGGCGGTAGCCATATAACGTCATAGAGGCATCGGCGGTAGCCATATAACGTCATAGAGGCATCGGCGGTAGCCATATAACGTCATAGAGGCATCGGCGGTAGCCATATAACGTCATAGAGGCATCGGCGGTAGCCATATAACATCATAGAGCATACCATGGCATCAATGATGACCAAAAGCGGGCAAGGGAAGCTCGGTATTCACTCCCGCTGGTCAGCTCGCTGAGACGAGTCTCCGGTCGCTCGACGCAGTCATTTGATGTCAGTCTGATCAGCTTGAGACAGACGAGCGTTGATGGGCAGCCGTAACTGTCAAGCAGCAGCAGCCAGTGGATTATTTACATGATCGTGGCCAAGAATTTGAGAACCAACATTCTCAGCTATCGTAGGAACGCATGAGACCGGAGGGTTTTTACACAAACGAGTATATTCTGCGGTCCTTTCTTGAAACTTTGGATGTTATATTCCAATTGGTCTGTAAATTAAAAGTTTCTGCTGTCATCCAATTTCTGAATGTTTATATTCTCACTAAGAATTTATTTCTTACATTATTAATCATCAAATAAAATCAATATGTTTTCAACATTTCCTAATTAAGTTTTATGATTTTCGTAGAAATTCACGAGGAATTTTCAGTTTGCACCCTTTAAGTAAAATAACGTTCATTTCACACGGAAGAAATAGTTGGCTAATGTGTAATAAAATAGTAGAATAGACTTTGTGTCCTTCAGTCCAAATATCCCGATCTAAAAAATCCTCATCAATTTGGTGACTTCAATGATAAAGAAAGGTAGATAAATATTTCCAATTCAATCTCAAACAACTTTAAATTATATGGTAAAATATTTTGTTGAACGAAATGCTGTTTATTGGTGTGTTTTTACCTGTACATGTACCCTGACCTGGCATGAAATCAAACTCACCACGGCACGTATGCGCCATCGCACTTGGAGATGTGCATTAAGCGTAGGAACAAGACAACAAATACAAAGGGTCGCAGTTCTAATCTTGATTAACGTGTAAAATGGTACGTGACAATGTAATAACGATGTGCGTTCATTAGTATTAATCACCTGGCTTTTGGTTCACTTTTCAGCTTGATGATTGGAAGAGAAGTCACAGTAAAGAGCGAAAAGGAAAGCATAATATCTAGAAAAAAGAGCTTGCTACGAGTTCACCTGGTATGTTTCGGCATAGAGTGAAAAGCAGTTTTTATTGTTTAAGAAAACTGGGTTAATTTCTGTGAAAAAATGATAAAAAATTGTTCACACGTAAATGAAACAATTTGGCTAGCTGAAACAGTCTCAAGTCTCAGGTGTTCGAAAGATTTGAAGGCGTGACCTGACGAAAAGTTGACAAACATAAGCGATTAATATCTCTGAGGGCATTCGCAAGACCTTCAGGGAGAAATAGAAATGAATGCCTAGTTTAAGAGCGCAAAGTACAACACCTCGTCAGGAAAGAACTTGCTCGCATTAGCCATGCTAATGCACACTCACACTTGAACCCTTTTTGGGAAGTACGGTACAGCCAGCGTGTGGGAATGCTATTACGAGTGCAAGCTCACGGAGACGTGGCCTTGCCTCACAACCGATTCTTCTATGCTCCTCACCAGGCACTCAACCTTGTGCTTTACCCAAGCGAATGGGCATGCTCATAGAATAGAAAATTGCGGGTGAAGCTCGATACATTCAACCTACTCATGAATTTACATTAGTCTCTCAGGGTCGTGATATCAGTCGATGCTCTAATAAGCCTTGTACTTCTGCTATCTGGGAGCAGATACGGATAGTAATTTAGAGCGCCACATTTTAGTGAATAATGCTAATGTACTTAGTTTTCTGAAAACGGTAATTCCATAAAGCAAATTTTATTGGTAGATGTTTTCATTGTAAGTAAAACGCTTTAAAGTACGTTTTTAAATAATTCTTATGTGCGAAAAATTTTTGCAAACAACTATCACCTCTCCTATTCTAAGCTACCAACAAAAATGTTGTCTAATCATCTCATTTTGTGTAGAAAAAATCAGATAATTTCTGCTCTCTAGAAGTGGAAGAGCATTAACAAAATTTAGCCAATAACACCATCAGTAAAATTATAGTTTGTGCCAATTCTTAGTGGTTCTGTGAGGGAGAGAACAAGATCGAAAAAATAACGTTGTGTTCCAGAATATACGAAGTTGTTATTGCCCTAAAATACTCTTAATAATGTTCAAATGCAAATAATTTTTTGCGGCCAATTTAAAGAAGGATCACTGACCAGAAAAGAAGCAAGCATTCAGATCAATGAAGGTTTCATTTGTTTCCTAATTATCGAGTAAAACTACATGAACGTTGAAATATCGCTGACGACGCGTTGAAATGGCTGATACGGTGCTTGTTTTCACTGTAATTATATTGAAATTATGTCTCCGTTCCTTAGAGTCTAACCTGTGCTATTCTAACTAACCAAAGAGTAAGCTGAAATTTGTTCTATACAGCCGAAACATGGCCTTTCAAGGCAGACAAAATGCTGGGTTCATAAGAAGTTCAAATTTGGAGCAAACGAAGGTTATTTCTCCGTGGGAATGAAACGAACATAGTTTTAGACTCTAAGCTGTTTTCGTATTTTTGGCTCCATGAACAGATATTGAGTATTAACATGTGATAAGGGGAATTTATGAAATTCTCCTTTGCTCAAAGAACCCCTGACAATTCAAAGATTCAATGGCATTTTTTCAAATTTTCTAATTCAGATTTCATCAACTTCCATTTTCTTCTCCTAGGAAAAGAAAGGACGTTTAGCCTTTCACATACGAGGTGGTGGGAATCCGCTCTTCCTGTTCGAGTCACTCTATGGGCTCTACCATCCTCCAGCCAACATTCTAACCAACATAGTTTTAGAGGTTGCGGCATAGCTGGTACCACTTTTCATCTTTTTATAGAAAATATTGCTCGAGAGAGACCATGACGAAGAATTTGACGTCTGGCTAGACGCTCTGTCACAGAAATGGCGAGTGACACTACTTTATTTGATGTCTATAGGGAGAGCAGGTTTTCGTCACCTTCGTTTCGTTCCTTGACTTTCAGAGAAACTTTTAAAATTTTTTCTTTGGTTCCTTAGTCGATTTCATAAACTTTAACATTAGTACGAATTTCGGGAAGCTTTTTCTCATACTCCAAGAAACTCTTAGTAGTATTCAGATCAACTTTGCGTTCACGAACCTGAATTTAGCCTATGCTACGGCTTACCGACTGGTATTTGAAATATAGCAAGCCTTTTGGAAGCTGTCTTTAAATTAAACTTTAGATAAAATTTAGCCGAGTACCGCTTAGACACAAAATTTTGTTACAAATTTTGCTGAAATATTTTGAAACAATGATTAGATGATGTAATCAGTATTATTTCAGCTGACTGAGCGTTGGACAGCAAAAAAGTCAAGTTCAGCAGCTCATAAAGTATTTGGTCGTCAAAATGAGGCATCAGATACATGTCCCTCATCATGTTTGTTAAAATGTGGATTAAAAAAATAAGTTCTATTAAACTTATCCAGAATTTAAGTGAAAATAAAGACATTAATTTTGAGAGCAAGTTAATTAGCAAAATTGTTAATTGTAATAAAAATTATAATTGGCTTTTTGAATTGACTTAAGCGTTTCCATCTTATAACACTTTACTTCGATGATGAATTTTTCGACAATATTTGCTCGATTGTATTAGCAATTGTATTAACACTCAAATGGCATTAGGTATGTTGCGCATACGTCTTTTCGAGCTCCATTTACGTTGAAGTAAGATGCTCAGATCACCGGACTAATATCCGATTACAGAAAGATTCTGCTGATTGGCTATACGAGGTGCATTTTATACAAGAAGGAGCATAAAAATTTGATAAAGAAATTGTAAAAAATATCTGAGCTACTAAAATATCCCCGTGTAAACTCTTTTCTCCTACAAAAATTAATTCACAGCCTGTTTAACTATGCAAAATTTAAAATGTGATGAAATTGACGATAAAGCAAATGAATAACTGGATTTCGTTGATTGAAATTTTGAACCGGTAATTATAATTGTTATTACGACGCCATATAATGTATCAAACAAAAAGAGCGACGGATAAGAATTATTTCCAGATTTTCATCGTTACTACGAGAACAAATCATAGGTCTATCATAAAAGCTGCATTAAAAAGAAGGCAGGGTATAAAAAATTTAAAAAAATTTAGCTCCTGCTCATCATTAATTATTCACTTCTTCAACATGTGTCTGAGAGGAAGAAGAATAGAACCAACAAGATCTTCTGACGTTTTTCGCAATGTGAATGCTCCAATTGCAGCCGGTAACATAGGTGATCTAAACTACAGCACACGGCTTATGTTATTTTTCCCTCAAGTTGGCGTATCTGTTTTTTTACAGCGTCAGCTTATTGGTTTTAAAAGAATGATTCTCCCCTGGTTCTAATTAGAGTTTTGATGTGGCTCACAGTTCATGTGTTTGTATAAGTTTAAGGCAATCATCAATCAAGTGAAGTTGAAGTTCATCATGAACAAACGAGAATGTGCGCGACTTTGACAGGGACGCTGATTATAATCGACGATAAGATGTAGGGCTAATGATGTTCTGTCGGTGGAGGAGCTGATGCATTACGCGCAGCACGCAAGTTGTCACAGTTTCAATGGGTCCTTGACGGTCCTTGGCAGTCGAACTGTGAGCGCGAACGGAAACTAGGCATGCAGAGCTACACACACCAGCGGGCAGCCTGCCGCAGCGCTGCCTTCACAGAGCAGCCAGACTTGCAACAAACACACCTTTGTGTCGAGCGCGGCACGAGGGCGGAGGCACTCAATCGATTCCCTCGCTCTGTGCACTTTTGGTGCAGGTCTCCATTTGTGAGCGTTGGGAAACTTGTGTAGCCTCTACTACTGTCACGAGGGGTAAGCTAAATTATGCATTCCACAAGTTGGAGACTTTTCAGCATTTGAGAGAGTCAAGTTTGCCCCTCTGACCGTTCTCAGATTAAAGTTCAGTGACACAGAACGAGATAAGCATACTTTAAGGTATTGATATGAATCACACTTCATGGAATCCGTAAGACAATTTCAAGGAAAGATATTCACGTCAAAGTGGCTCTACACGTCGATTGAACATGACAGTTGTTACCAATGCCGATATCGCTAACAACTTACGAATTAAAAGTGGCATTATTTAATGATTTGTATGAGCAATCTTCTCTAAGGTTCGATCGTAGCCCCTGTAAGATCTGGTCTCTTATTCTGTACGTCTAATTAATATCTTAAATTAGAGTTTTCTGCATGATCTCAGATCTCACACTATTCCGAGCTGTTTTTTCATGACTGATAAATCAGACTCTGTTTCCACGCTCAGCGATCTTCTTCTCTTCGTAGCTTCCGTGCAAAGAGTGCTTGCTGCTCTGCTTAATGTGCGTGGGCAGCGATATTCATTTTGCGTCCCCATTTCTCAATTTGCTCAGGTGCCAGCTAGGCTGCAGTTTCTTTTCGTGTGAACTTCGTTTTAGATCGCTGAATTTAAGGAAGACTGAAAACATTTATACGTTTTTGCTTTTAGTGTTGCTTTATGTTAATTAGCACTGAATATTTGTGCGTGATTACCGTCACTGTCTTCTTTTTAACGCCGAAGCATGGAAAGGGGTAAATAAATCTACACGAGTTCATTTCTGCCAAGTTCTTTTAAACGCTTGATGTCGGGGCCTCTTGCTTTTGCTCAAGTGCGAGTCTTAAAAATTAAAGATGGGATTTATTCACTTTAGTGTCTCAGGTTGAATGCCTATTGGAAAAACAAGTAATTTGTACTATTCTAATGAGTACAACATCATCGATTGATTTCACTCAAATGCTTGTCAAGACAAGCATTAAGCTCAAATAAAGCCCGAGAGTATTGTATCGAAACAGCGCGCATAGGAACAAGATGACGTTAGATCGATGTGATGTGTTGTTCCTATCATTCAGCCACAGCCAAAGAATCACCACGATGAGTGTCATTTTTGCGTGGTAAAAATGTCAGAATGGAAAGTGGGTAACATGAGATCATGGTGATGCCAATAAGGAACACGGAGAACGATTTCACTCTGTAGGTCTTCATTTATGAGCGTAGGAATAACTCGTGTAGTCTCTACAGCTATCATGAGGTCAAACGAAATTACGCATTCCACAAGTCGGAGGCTGCTCAGCATTCGGGAGAGTCAAGTTTGCCCCTCTGACCGTTCCCAGATTTTAGTTCAATGACATCGCCTGAGGGCGATAGAGAGTCGTTATCAAAGACAACAATGACATGTTCGAATAATAACTGATTACTAGTGGAATTCCTAATGGGATTGTGTTAAACAACAACACACAGGGAAATCACTCAAATGATAGTTTTTCAGAGGATCAAAATATGATAACACGGTGCGGATTGGTTTTCTGAAATTAAAAAAAAAAAAATGAAAAAATGTTTATTTCCAAATTGTCACATGAGATACATGCCAACATATTGGCTTTTAAAAGTTTCTTAAATATAGGGCATCCTAAAACAAATGTTCCATACGAGGCGTACTAATAGACAAACCATTCGTGGTGTGCAAGTAGTCTACCAAAAGTTCTATACTAGGAGTACTAATTGACAAACCATCCGAGGTGTACAAATAGATATGCCATACGAGGCATAATAATAATAGGCAAACTATACGAGGTGTACTAATAGACAAGCTTTCAGAGGTGTACAAAATAGATAGACCATACGAGGCATATTAATAGACAAAATATACGAGGCGTACTAATAGACAAACCACACGTGGCTTGCCAATAGTCTATCTCTGTCAAGGGTAGTTGAATGAGAAATGAAAAATATGCCCTAAAAATATGCAAAGCCCTATCACCACCAAAAACATATTTCGTATCTTCTCGATATTCACCACATCATGCGGACATGGGTACATGGGATAAAATAGAGATACAGTGTAAGCCGGTTACCACTCATGATTGACAAATATCTACAAAATATTGGTAGAAATGGGTAAACAAACATATATTCAATATCAAAATTCATAGCTTGTACAACATACGGACAGAAAGATAATTTTACTACGATTCATATGCTCAAATTGCACTTTATTTCATTAATTATATATGACATTAATCCGATTCACAGAAACGCCCTCTGGGGAAGTGCTAGATCTATTTTTGAATCATTTCGCTATTGCAATAAAATTTATCAACCGAATGGTTTTTGCGTAAAGAAATGAAATAGAAACATGTATATCTATTTATGTAGATACATATATATACCTACACACGTACACACACATATTAATTTAAATACTTATTGAAAATAAAATATTAGAAAAAAAATAACATATATAAGATAAAAGATAGAAGCAACCTACCGTCTACTACACAGAAAATGACAGCTGAGCTCACTGTAATCCTAAGAAATTTTTCGCAAAAAAAATAACTAAAAGGAAGAGAAGACTTCGAAAAACATAAAAATGAGCTGTTTTTTAATTTCTTCACAGAAATTTTTAAGAAAAATCAGGTTATAGTCAAGAAGCAACACAACTCTTCAGCATTATAGGGACATGTGTACGTGGGATAAAATGGAGTAACATAGTGGCCGGATATCACATCTGAGTGGAGAATATTCACAAAATTGGCACATATAGGAAGATTAGGCCTTGATCCAAAATGATAATTTTGATTACAGAAATTTAGAGTTTTTTCTGATTTGAAAGTTCAGTGCTAGTGTGCGCTGAACGCACGAAAAAAAAATAAAAAGACTAAATGCAATGCTTAAATTACCCCTTTCCCTCCAGCTCAGCCGAAAATCGATTGAAAACATCTTCGAGAATGATTTTGAAATAGCGAGACAACGTTAGCCAAAAATTTAATTCATTATAAACTTTGCACAACCCTCACATCTATAAACCTGTTTATTGGTGTACACACAAAATGTATTTCATGGTATATTTGTCATACGGACGTTAAATATTAATACAGAAAAGAGAAAGAAATAACAAAATAAAGATGAGGAAATACTCCTAATTATGGAAAGAACGTTCGTTCTGCTGCACTGAACTGACGGCTGTGGTGCTCATTGTTGTCGACAGAAATAAGTAAGATGAATATACGAATCGCTTAGCAAACGTAAAATGAAATAGTTTCTAAATTTCTAACAGAAATTTCAGTAAATATTAAAATTTCTGATAGATGGGAAGTTCACACCGAGATGCTGCAGGCCCTATGACAGAGATGCAAAATGACGTGACACATTTACTCTAAATTCTTTTCCAGTTTTAGAGTTTTTGATATGCTGGGGAAGCTTGTTCCACAAAAAAGCTCCAGAAACTGAGAGAGCTTTTTGTCCCACGTTAGATGAACGGTAACTGACTAAAACATCGTTCCTCCGGTTTGGTCTTTCGTTTGGGATATTAGATGGAAAAAATTTTACCACCTCTGCATTACTTTGGGGGAGGTACAGAGAGGAGAATACTCGTCGAGCTTTCTGGATCATGAATCTGTTCGGTATTGGGATCCAGTCGAGTTTTCTTAAAAGAGGGGTGACATGATCGTATTTATTAAAATTTCCTTTGCATACCACTTTGGCGGCAAAGTTTACACATTTTTGCAACTCTTCCTGACGACATTTAGGTAAGTCTCCCCACACAAGACTTCAGTAGTCCAGACGCGATAAAACTAAAGACTGAATCACTAATAATCTAGATTTTTCGTCAAGTGTGTTCTTTATACGATGAAAGAACATTAAGGTTCCGTTAATTTTGTTGCACATTGTTTCGACGTGTGAATTGAAAGTCATATTTTTGTCAAACCAAACACCCAGATTTTTAACCTTATCGACTGGTTTAATTGTATCGTCTCCAAATGTTAGCTTGAATGGTGGTAAATTTTCAGTCACATTCTGTGATCCAAAAATGATGCATTGCGTTTTACTTGCGTTAAGTTTGAGGCCATCATGGTCATATTAATTCCTGAAAAATATATTTTTGAATTATTGGATAAATATTAAATAGTTTTTCGTTTGTCAAGCGTATACATGCCATCGTAAAACATAGTTTTTTTACTTCTTCAAGATAATTGAAGTACCTAAACTATGCATGCAAAAATCCTTATATCTCAAGAACTAGAGCCATTCTGGCGAATACATTTACCTTTTTTGGAATCACAGGCTTCGATATACAACATGTATGTTTTAAAAGGGACCGCCAACATTTCGCTGTAAGTGTGTATTGCAGAATAAAAACACATTCTCAGCCGCTACCGCCACTAGTATTGGCATGACTACAGAATTACGTGCTCAGGGCGTGTGCCACTCCAAAAGACACAATGTTTTGTGGATTTGTTGTTGATGAAGAAACCAAAAACAAACAACACGTTGAGTAACTAATCTTGAAGAATTGTCATTGCTGGTCAAATGTGAAAGTATATTTTGGGCACCCATTTGCAGTGCATTCAGTTAGAACTACTCGTATAGGAGGAAGTACGAGTATGTTCCAATGGTTAAAGACACCAAAAGTTGTATTTTGCTGTGATCAAAAGAAATAGAGCATATAACTTTGGAAAAATGAGCTGAATGTTTACTTCTTTAAGTATTGATTGAGAGATTGAAAGATTTAAACGATTTATTCACCACTAGCATGCAAATTGATACGTATGATATATATGATTGCAAGTTCTAGGAGGAGGAAAAAATTATGGAATTCATCATATAAGTAC
This sequence comes from Morinoia aosen, assembly GCA_030386875.1. NCBI lineage: Eukaryota > Metazoa > Arthropoda > Malacostraca > Amphipoda > Talitridae > Morinoia > Morinoia aosen. Next base: position 12,055,977 of record CM059561.1, read on the forward strand.
GGAAAATGTAATTTACAATTTGAGATTAAGACATTACGAATGACGTAGTCTGGCTGAAAAGTTAGCCAGTTCATTAGCTGACTTTTTGAGTGCAATGAGATAAATGGAAACAAGATGGAAATGTATTAATTATCATTAACTTCAATGATATAGAATCTACTTGAATTTAAATCCTATCGTTGAATTACAAGCGCACAGTGATTTCGACGTTCAGTCACTTAATTGAAAAAGTGAGGTCATCGCTCATATTTAGCCTCCCAGTGCAGGCGACTCGTAGCACTGATTGATGGGAACCGTCAATAAGTTTTTTGAAAACTCAAAGTAAGCCATGCTTGTTCTTGTTCGCCGTGCTTCGTTATTCTCACACCGTCAAGGTCCTTTAGTATTAAGAAGGTAGGGAAAGAAGGAACACTCAGTTTGTGTGAGTTACTTAGCGCCTAATTCGTGTTTGTGCTCCTCAAAAAATGGTTTACTTAGAATAATTTTTGGCGCGAACAAAGAGGCGATTTCTTAGGTCCGAGATGGAATTAGTGGGCAGAGAAATAATCTATTCCACACCCACACGGGTTTTATTTAGTCTGAATTCTAATTTGCCGTTTGAACTGGGACTCTGCTTCCGTAAAATATGGGTGGTTACAAAACTTTTCTTTACTGACTTCTTTAAACGGGTTTTATTTACTCACAGTGTTGGGACTACTGCCAATCTCATACTACAAATAATCTTTTATTTAAATAAGGATTAAACTGGTTCAAGCTTATTCACAAAAAATAGTTTGTTCAGAATGATATTTCAAACTGCAGCGGTTCACACAGAGAAAATATAATACTTTCATCGTTATTCCCGAAAAAGCTACATGAGTTTGCCCTCATGAGTCAGTACAATTGTGAGCGACCGCAGTATTTTTATTGATAGCATAGCAACTGTCGCAAACTCTTTCAATTAAAACTTTGCATGAATTTAAACACTCGTCTTCTAAAAGAGCTCAGCAAAATCATCGGGGTAAATAGTAGCAAGATATTTGTTTTATATACTCAATATTTGTATAATGTTTGCTTTGTTTATCTTAATAAAATGCATCAGCAACTTTTATTCTTAAAAGATTATAAAGATTGCAGAGAAGAAGATTGAAACTTCAGTGAGCATTCACATCGAGCGCAGCAGTACATTCTAATCAGGGGCGAGTAGAAAAGCTCGGGTAGTTGCGTGAGACGTCTCTTTACTCCTTTTGTCGTCTAGAGTTATTTTTGAGTAGCTTATTCAGAAGGTTCGTACTGCCCTCAGATCGGCAGAGTTTTTTTTCCGTCAGTTTTTATTCGTTCCGTGCTTGCCATCGAACGCGGCGCGGCGGTGAGGAGACTTGGCACGCGCCTCGCAGCGCGCGCTGCCCGCGCATCCGGCTGTCTGCGCTGCCTGAACCTGCCTCGCATCGCAGGACTTGTTCGCCGTGCTTCGTTATTCTCACACCGTCAAGGTCCTTTAGTATTAAGAAGGTAGGGAAAGAAGGAACACTCAGTTTGTTTGAGTTACTTAGCGCCTAATTCGTGTTTGTGCTCCTCAAAAAATGGTTTACTTAGAATAATTTATGGCGAGAACAAAGTGGCGATTTCTTAGGTGTGAGATGGAATTAGTGGGCAACAATCTGTTACACACCTTAGGGAATTTCTAATACGAGAGTCAATGTAAAAATGAACTATGTATTCTTCATTAGAGAATGAATGCAAGCTCCCCGGTACTTGCTGTAACTTGCAGGACGTGTCGCTTCATTTTCTTGAAAAAGGAAACTATTCATGTCAATCTAACTGTTTTAAAAACTTAAAAGTAGTTGAACATTTTTCAGTATTTTGAGCTATCTAACCGTTCGACCACGAAAATCAGCTCAGATTTTACTCCAAGCCAGGCAGCACCCACACCGTGACTTCGATCCCTCCAAGTCTCACGGTCGCCTGCAGACATTCAGCCTTCCTAACGTCAATCTGAAATTCCTAATATGAACTTCTCTCGAATTAAAAATTCTGGTAGAAGTTACTCCTATCTGACCGAATAATAGGCTTGCAAAATTCTTCATCTATACTCCTAAATTGCCTAGCCAGTCAACATGCCTCTTCTTTCTTTAAAAGCAAGTGTGTCGGTCTTATAATTCTTCTTTAGCAATCTGGCTTTTCAGAGTGTTTGTCACAGAACATGACAACAGTTCCAAGCTGTAGGCGACATCGTTGACGCTCAGACGATGGATTCTGATAACTTGGCTGTTCAGTGCCCTCTTCATCCGCATCGGGCCAATGAGAGGCCATCCTCAACTTTGCTTTAAACGACAATGACATTCTTCTTCAAATTTCAGCCTCATGTTAAACATTTGAAGATTAACCTGGAAAAAGCTGGCGATTCCTCTGCCTGACCTGCCGTACTGACATTCTATTATTTGTCTTCGTTGGAATCTACCACCTGTGCTTACTTCCTTGAACTCTCACTGAAATACCGGATATGAAGCTACTCTTGTCAATGTGATTGATTTACGTAACTTAATGCTATCACGTTATTTTATAAAAGTGAAGATCTATTGTTACACTAGCTGAAATTGACAAAATCAGGGATGGCTGAAAACTTTTATGTAGGTCTGTCTGTACACATCTCAGTAGATTTTTGTGACACAAGTGTTGACTATAAAGTGTTATTAACAAAAATTAGATTCTATTCCTAATAGACATTTTTACAAGTGCGATAATTGTCAACTCTCAGAAGCAGATGTTTAGACTACGTGATGTTTCATGACAGGGTTACCAAACGTTTCTCCCAGCAGGACGAAAAACTGCAAAAATGATCTAGCGCTGGCTGCTCATTATAATCATTCTGTTCTACTTGCATGGTCGGACAAAAGGTCTGTGAAAAAACGAAAAACTAATTTCAACATTCCATGTTTATCAAATCGTAGTAGCAAGCATAATTTTATTGGAAAAATGTTGACACACAACGTACAAGTAATCAAGAAAGGCGACGATAAAAAAGTTACATCAGACACAGTCAGCTGATCTAATGAGCTGCCCACTCGAGTAGTAGTCCGTCATTGTCAGTTTCATTGTAGTCCGTGATAGCCTGATCAGGCCTGTGGACCTTGGCTTGATTACCTCTGTTTTAGATGAGGTAGTGATCTCATGCACATCTGTACTATATATATACAGCACTCATCCTAATTAAGGAACCGGTATCAAAATGACGCCATTGCTATCATGAAACGAGCAAGAGCAGAAGCAATACGACCTGTCCGAGATGAAGTAGATTTTACTAAAAAACCTAATTACATGCTCATTTTTGTACGAAGAGTATTTTTTGGCTGGTTCATTTAAGCTGTCCATTTTCATAACTTGATCCCTTAAAGAAACACTACACGCTTTACTTTTCGAGTCGTCTGTACAGTTAGTACTAAGAATGAACGTTAAATTGCTAGAATTTGAAATGCATTTTTCTCTACAACGAAAGTGAATTTACTTCATCTGTATGGTATTTTACTCATAGATTGTAATACAAGACATACGTATTATGTTCAAAGTATTCAAGAGAAGCATTAGTGGACGTAAGTTAAAGCGAACGAATTCACAGTTCTCACCACAATTCTCCTGAGAATTCATCTCTAGTTTTTGGTTTGAAACTCTCAACGATTTCTATTCGTAATGCAATATAGAATGGCAACCTAACAACACACGACCAAACAATTCCTCAAAACAGCACGTCCGAGTTTGCATCAGAGCTCAGTGTGAGCCGGCTCGCCTGCCAAAACATGCTGCAGTCAAATACTCTATTGATTTGCAGCTTGGGTGGTTGTAATTCATTATTATAATGCTTGTTCTACTCTAAAACGATGCGATCGGTTTTAGTGGAATAGATTTTAAAAATTAAAACATCTCTGTAAATTTATTTAATAGTGCCACACTCTTCATACAATTTGGCACGTTCCCGACACTGACTTCTTAAAACGCCTGGAAATAAGATGAATGGGTAGGTAATTAAAGGCATCACAAGTGGTGCTATGAATTTCCATTCTTTAACTTTGCGACAGTACAGTCTTCTATGTTTTTACATTGTAACTGATATAATTCTCCGGAGAATTATAGAGACATGTAAGGGTAAGAAAGAGGATAAATTTTTTACTAGAAGACGACTTGGTGGTTGCACACTTATTCACTGATATTTATAATCCGGATCTTCACATCTTGCCTATGCGATTAGAATTTAATTTTTTATGGTGTCAATATTCCTTGCGAAAGCTGCATAAGATATTGAAACTATTGTCAGTGATTCAAATAATGAAGAGGAACTCGAGCATCATTATCGATGTGAGGCAGACTGGGGATAAGCAGACCCCCTCGAGCGCCGTGCTCTAAGAGGTGTGACCACGAGGAGGACTATGGTTTCTCTCATAACTTCTCGTACGACACAGGACCACGATTGAGATTGTGCAGCTTCCCGTCCAGTATATCAGCAGCATTATTCTGCCTTGCCGCACAGACGGATGTGAAGAACACACAGGATTTAGTGGCGGCAAGCAAACGCGGATTTGGCAGCGTTCGTCTGCTAGTCTTTCGGCAGCACAAACAAGAATAGCTCTCGATGTTCGGATGTATGTCATGGGTGTCTTATGGTGGTCTATACACGTACATTGCCCAAAATTCATAAACATGCCTTTTTTATTCTTATTTTAATTTTTCATGGGTTTTACTATTGAGACTGTGGACATATTACTGGCATCAATGACGTCAGTTCAGTTACGACAGAGCAGTCTAAAGTTGCTTGTGCACTGAAGGACATTTTATAAAGGTAAGTTTTGATGAGTTCATGGTGTTCAATATATCATCACGCTTGAGTCAGATATTTTCGCCCAAGGGAAGCTCGAGATGCAAAACTATCTGAATATAGAATAATATCAAGAAATTGACTCTCGAGTAGATATAAAGTGTAAACTGTCATGCTTTGTGGTTTGAAGCATCTCCGCGCGTTTTCTTCTCATGCAAAACTTTTGGTACAGTACTGAACAAATACCAAATACTAGTTTTAATATTTATATTGTTAATCAATTACATCTATCAATTAAGTTGTATTCCTAGGTACATTATGCGTCATCATTTCCATGGCTTTATTTCTTGCTGACGGAGCACCTATTCTTACAATTTGGTTCTGACACACTTCCGCGGCGAGCTCGTTTATGATTTTTTTGACATCGTGAATGGCTGAAAAAATCGATTTAATTCTGTTCAAGATGCCCACAGAACGTTATGAGGACATTGGTTTTCACTTCCTAGTTTACCCTATGTTCAGCGTTGCTGATAAACGAATGAAAATGAAGCCTGCAGCCAAGAGGAAGAAGCTTCTTCTATTAGGGAAGTCTCCACCTCAACCTATATTGAACGCATAACGCTCATTACAATATAATTCTGAACAAGTTAGTACCGCTGTGCAAAACATTGGTTGCAATTTCAGAGAAAGACGGAATTAATTCAGATGGAGCAGCTGCAACCGCAGAATATTTGTATTAACCTGCTAGCCGCTTCGGCAATGAGGACTGTTTTAAGTTGGCAGCTCAACCCTTAAAGAACGCCACTGTTGTTTCCACTATTTTACTCACATTGAATGACCTCTCTTCGTTACTCGAGGCTTATTTGACAACGCATTCTTACCAGAAAAACTGTCCAGAAAAAACTGTCTAACCATTAAAACAAGAAATCAAGGACTTTGAGCTATAATGAAAACGTAATTATACTGTAATCACAGTCGAAAAAAATGAGTTTTATTCCCCAAACTTTTCAACTTTCTTCAGTCCAGGACTCAAAGTTCTTTACTGCAACACACAATTGAATTTTCCAAAATAAACACAAACTGGAAACCCTGTAGTCCCAATAGCAATTGTTAAAAAAATTCATCTCTTTTAATGAACGTGATTGGCGTTTTAATTAAAATTATCTGTACGGTATAAAACTATAGGGTCTCCATGCCTTCATTGCATGTCTAAAAACATTTACGCACGATGATAAATGTTATAATGGGTGTTCGGAAACTAATGGTCCAAATTTTGTCAGTAGACATAATAACTTCGACAAAAACGACTTTTCAGATATATGTATAAATTGAAAATTCATCGTTTTCGAGTTATTATTGGCATTCATGTTTGTAGCATCTAAAGACCACATAAGAAATGTTCTACTGTAGGAGCTTCATGGAGTTGTTAATGCATGTGCGGTAGCAAAATCTAGTCAGAACAATTATGGGGGTGATGTAGTGAATGAAAAAAGTTTCAGGAGATTGTTTTCTCGTTCTTGAAGTAGTGATTTTACTCTAAAAAGTGAGCCAAAGATAGGGGGGCGAAGAACACTTGATTCCAATTATAAAACATGAATGTTTTTGTGTCCAAGAATCCTAATGTTACAACTAGAGAAACTGCAAGAGAGTTTGACGTGCCCACACAACCTGCTTCTGATTTCCATTTGACGCTAAACGAACGTGCCCAGCTAACGGCACGCTCGTTCACATGGAGATGTCCGGCACATCCGGACATCTCTATGGGCCTTCGAATTAAAAAAAAAAATAAATCTGAAGAAACAAGAACAATTAAATTGGCATTTATGAAGGGACATACATTAAAAATTTGAACAAAAAATAACCGCATATAAAAAATTAAAAGATTTTTAATATAGGGAGCTACTTTTCAATCACACTGTAGAATGTGTAGATTATCGTGATATTTGCCTCACAAAAGCTGCAAACACCAACAGGATTTGTTCGCTCGATCACGCACACCATTTGTGCTCGAAAAGACAACTTTCCGTTCGCCATTTAACTATGGCGTCCCAACTATGCAAGTCCCAATTGACACAGTGCATTATGAGGCCCAGACAACAATAATAATTTCGGAGGAATAGCATAGCCTCGGTGAACTAAGGGAACTATGGACAATTTGTAAAATATTGTGAAGATAGTTTGCGTGCTTCACGAAGAGCGTATTTTCCTGACCCCCTTAAGTGAATAATGCAGAAATAAATTCATATAAGAAAGGTTTTAACGCAGAGTAGTTGTGAGCTACTAACCTTGCGTCTGTACATCAAAGTTGAAACCGAAGTGGTCACTCATGCGTTTTTTGCGTCGTAGATAATAAAAACTTGGAGGTTTGTATTATAATGTATGAAATTCAACGTGAGTTCACCTTAGGAGGGCCACCATTAACTCTGTTTCTACCGGATCACGTGAATGTTAACGGGAAATATGCCCCTCAGGGAGATACAACTATTGCATCTGGGAATTAGCGCTCTCAGGGGGAATATGGGAGGTTCCGAGCTAAAGGATATGTAGGCCTTCTTTTTTTTAAATAGAATAGTTTTTTTGTTTTGTTATGGACCATCTTTTTTCGGTTCTTTGCTGTTCTATTTTTTTAGCCCCAACTTCTTTCTTCTTCTACTTTTATCTTGTGTCATATACTTCTTTCTCAACTTACTGTTTCTGCGCACCTCGTGCATAGATTATTTGTTCCCTTAATTCTATAATGACTGGTGCCTTCCTCCTCCCACGCTTGGAATGCCTTAGTTGGAGTTAGAGAGACTCAAACTAACATCTAAACCAATCTAATCTAACGGGAAATACCTGCTCTCAGTTATTTAATGTGATTAAGTCAATCAAAACATGTGTAGTACACTGTTGTTGCGTATTTTTATTTGGTACAATGTTTGATTTAATGCCACAAAACAGAATCAAGAAATGACAGGGATTTGCCAAAGTGGGAAATAACGTAAAAAATTTTCGATCAAATTTATTTGTTTGTTGTACGTAGATGCTGTAAGTTATGTCATCGTCAATGTTCAGGGTCATCTGGGCACTCATCTTTAATATCTCCACATCATGAATATTTAATACGATTTCCCACGTCATCAATATTCAACAGGAAGAACGCCAGCGTCTCAGCTCATACTATTCGTAGGATCACCGTCGTTCCCCTAACTCCTGCCGTATACACACTACTCCTCACCCTACATCTGTTTCCAAGAGGGTTGCAACATCGCTTTGAATGATATACTTCTCTGTAATTGTACTTTCATTCCAGTTTGTAGGGATTAGGAATAGGATTTACCCTCTCGATTGTTTAATTAAAACTGTAGGTGTTTCTACCAAGTAGGTTACACATGTGATCTCAGCCATTCATAATTTGTTTGTTTTAATGGTAAAAGCCATGGAAGGCTTGGATACTTACGCTCAGACGTGGCTATAGGACGTGGCAGTAAAGAGACAGTGAGTAAAGTCTACGCGATATGTCGCCAATCGGTGGTAATTTCCGCACTATTTGTGGTGATAACTTAGCAAAAACGAGCGTGTCTGTTCTGACATTAATGTCTGTCTAAGATTTAATCTTTAACATCGTATCCTCTGCTCTAAAAAATGCATCAAAGGTTAAGTAATCTATTGTGCGTTACGTCGTTATAATACCACTGTATGTCTGTCGTAACTAACTGGCTTCTCTTCGTTAACATCAACGACGCCATTTTAGACCAATTTGATAGGTATTTCCATATTACCACATTGTCTAATTCAGATTCTCTCTCAACCGCCTTGTAACATTATCATGTACCACTGTTAATCATTTTCAATAGTGAAATAAATATTCTTCCCTGCCTTTAATCTCCTTCCTGCGTTAGGAAAAGGCAGAGAGAGGAATAGGTGAAGGTAAAAAGGGAAAGCGAAACAATAATCATGAGAGATTATTGTTGAAACAAAACATGAAGGAAAATGATAACATATATTGAAATAATCGGCCCAAAGACCACCATAAATCATTCGATTTAATTCCTCGTAAAATAAATCATACTGTCGTAAGTTGTCTGAACTTTGAGGCTGGTAGCTGCGTATACTAAACATCTCTCTGAAATGATCCGAAAAATAACACAATTCAAGTCCTGGAAAAAATATGTGACATCTGATGTTGCAGCGGTGAAATCATGACCCCTAAAAAGATGGACTAGTTATACATTTCTGCTCCGAAGAGTCGTCCATTGTGTTGTCGCTGTACTCCTGACTTGTTTGCCCAAAAATTTCAAACGGCTAAACATTTTCCACGTATATAAAATAATATCAAGCATCGCATTTCACATTCGGTGGGAATTTTAAGGGGCTCATCCAAATTTTTCAATTTTTTTGATCCGATTCGTTTGAAATTTGGCCACTTTATGTATTTGTTGAAAGTAAACATTTTATACTCGTGTAAATTTTTCGATTTAGGCCTTATTTTTTTTAAATAAGAAAAATTAGTTTGTTGGTAATTTTTGTGGATATTTCAAAGGAATAGAAGTCATTGAGTTTTCATGCTAGAACAAAACCAAAGACAGTTTTAGAATCCTTAAAGCATTGTAAACAAAGTTACGGTTTCAAATGTTTTATTTCCAGTTTTGTTTTCTTTTTATATGGGGTCGAAATGGGGTCAAAAATTCAGGATTTTGGTCCCCTTACCCCTCCCTGGGGGGGGGGGGGATCTAGTGCCCGTAGCGCCATAAAATTTTAGGATCGAATAGTCCACCACCTAACGATCCTTTTTCAACAAAAACATAAAAAATGCTCATTGGACCGACCGGGGCTTCATGTGACCCCCTTAAGTGGCACCGTAATTGTAGAAGGTTACTGAACAAACAGTGACCGTACGACGAGGAGACGCAGCTCAAGTTCAGGAGAGATAGGAGCTACCGGACAGGCGTCAATAGCGATGGTGGCGGACCTTCGCACTACGCGATGAGCAATCGCTCTTCACTTTCGTGATCATCCTCGTAAATGAGTTACTCTTTTTTGGGTATAATCACGTTCAGTGAAAAAAATGAGAAGTTAAATTGAATTTTTATAATTTATTTCGCATAAATGTACGCACGTTTTTCATCAATCATAATCATATACTTAACAGTATTTTTGCTAACCAATTAATAGAATTAAGGCTGAAAGTGGAAAAGTTGAGCTTGTTTAAAGGATTCAATTTCCTTTCATTGTTGTGATCAAATGACAATTTACAATTCGGCTTCAGAAAGTGGAATGAATTACCTGTCTACACTCAGATTGCCTTCGTATCAGCAGCTAACATAGTTTTTTTTAACATACTTCAAGTGTCTTCTTCCTACATGGTCTCCGAAGGTTAGTAATAAATAATTTAATTCTCTCAAAGAAGAGAACCTGCATTCCATTACATTGCTAGCAGTAATCATGAGGATCAGATCTACACTAACGCAGCAGCAGGTGTTGCGTGTCTTCGCAGATTTTGCGTCAATGCATCCTAAAAATCGTCCGCCTATTCCCTCATGAAAGAAAGGCAGCGTCTGACGGGAAAAATTATGAGCTTTTTCGTACATCATGTATTTCATATACAATTTCAATCACATTCACCTATTATATTAGTGTATGAAGGATTTCATGAAATATTTCACTATAAAACTCTGCCGTTATGAACTTTAACTCGTTCATTTCTGTTAAGAGCCATTTCTAATGGAATTATTTTGCGCTAGTTTGAAATGAAATTAAAATTTCTATCAACATTTAAACTGAAATGAACTGATAAACTTTTGAACTTTACAATTTACTTTGATTTGATTCATATGAATGAGATCGTCTTGATCTCATGCAAGAATTTTTTTTCTATTTATTTTATACCTGTGTTTACTAGACATACGGATTGCACATTATTTAGTTGTCTTCAGAAATGTGCTTTTGTTTTCATATGACTGCGTACTAAGCGAGGCTATTTTTAATGTGAATAAGTTCATTTACTGAACTACTTATAAACTTGCAAACAAAAGAGTTCATAGTTAACTTCACAGCTCATGACGTCAATTACTTAGGATGTTCGCAACTGTAGCTCAAAACTTTCACTGTAATCAAACTAGAGGGATAGTGTTGAGGAAAGTATTGGTTCTGTAATATATATTATAAGTTAAGTGTCGCTACCAAAATTTTCGTTGTTTTTTATGATGAAGTGCTGTCTACCACTCAAATGAAGTGTGTACTACTTTGTCAATAAAATAGAAATATTGTAGTTTAAGCATAATTGTCAACAGCCTCATTATGCCTTAAATATTAAATTACACTGAGATCCCTCGTCGAATAGAGTTTGCAAGTACATTCATTTTCCGATGAAATATTTTTTTACCATACAAGCAGACTCCGTCGCTTTATCATAATATGAAATTTGTGTTGCCATTTTCAAATATGCTGTGAATGTGGAGTATTGCCATTCTTAAATATGCTGCAAATATGGTTACGGTGAGTTGCCAATCTCATATACACTGGTTTCCCTACTAATTGCGATCATCCGAGTTACGGACATTCAGAGATGTAATTCTATATATGTAAATTGAAGGTAAATAGCGTTTACTGTCATTATTATTTTTATTTTCATTAACTATCCTCATTTTTTGAATCTTTAATGTTACATCTGTTGTGTTACACACAACTTTCATTTATCGGATGTTATAAATGCTACGTTATGAGGAAGAAGTGCGTCTGGCCAACGACTTCCATTAGAATGCCTCAAAAAGATTCGTCATCTCGTGAGAGGGGTGTTCTCGTAGCGAAAATCGTTTGCCCTCCACTCTTACCCTCCTTCCACGAGCTCATCATCACTTCGCTGAGGAAACTCCAAGTCATGAAAGTTACAAGCTACCCTTTTTTCCTCGAAGTATATATTTATGTCTTTTTATTTTTAACCCAGTAAGATATTATTTATTTTATATAGATTAAATGTAGAATTCAATATCTCAATGATTAATTAGGATGGTGGGCTTTTACACCAATTAACTATGAAACATTCATCTACAACGCGGTTGTTTAAGCGTAACGATACGTCTGCAAAGTGGCGTGCCCGGCAGGCAGATTACCCGCGGGCCGCGGAGCTGGGAGCGGAAGGTTGACAGTGCGAGACCACAAATACTGATCACAAATCCTGGTGTTTCTTTCTTTCCGGTTCTAACGATGAACCCGATTTATTGTGCAGTGACTTAAAAGAATGACAACGAGTGTAATGTCATCATAATAGATCAGAAGATCCATCTTCCCCGAATCATAATCAGTAATTTAAATTTAAAAGTGATCAACGTCATGGCGCATTCCTTATCAACGCCCAAAATTTGATTCCTAAGATAGGTCTACATCACTACTACCATGCTTATTCAGATTCTCTCTCAACAGTGTTGTGATATATAGCTGTCAGCGTTCAGTAGTGAAATAAGTGCCTTTTTATGTTTTAATTTCCCTTCGTTAGTTAAGAAGAATGAGAGTGTAGCGTGGAAAAGATGAGACGAAATCTGTATACGATAACGACGAAACTGAAGCTGCGCGTATAAATGATAGCTTTGGAAATGCAGCTTTACTTGTGCCCTATACTCACGCTTACCGAAGATAATCATTTGATTATGATGAGTAAAGTGAACTATTCAATCGCATTATATAATAAATGATATATATAATTATATCAATACAGTTTGTGTCATTGGAGGCTGGTGGCAGCGGATACCAAATATCCTATTAAAATTATTCCTGAAACGTCGGAATTTCCGCCGGAAAAGTCTACTCAAAAAGAACATAACAGCTGATACCTTAGTGGCTAATTATTCCATTGAAAATAAACCATTACTCCATTTCTATATCTTTTGTTTTTTTTTACCATGTACGCATATAGAAAGGGTTTTAAATAACCTTAATAGCTAATTATAGACAGAAAATGACCATTTAACGACTCACGAACAATTTTGCTTACTAGATAACAATAATTGACTAATAGCGGCAGGCTTAGCAGTAGCATCTAGTTCTTGCATTCAAATGTATGTTTCACGCACCTGTACCTACATGTTTTCGAACGAGATCGTTTAGCGCTAAAGGTGCTAGTTTTATAGTGTTGAGAGAGCCCGTGCGTGTATATTTGCGCAAAGTTTTACAGCTCCGGCGCATAATTTGGGTCCCCAATTTGAAGCAGTAACAGCAGAGCTATCACGGCACAGCCGAGCATCGGGCGAACAAATGAACGTCCGAGGAGGCGGGGTAGCTGATGAGGTGCTGCAGGAGGGAGGTGAAGCATCAGTCTGATGTGACAGTCACTCCCAACTCTGTGCATGGACTGGGCTCATTTAGAGCAGCCATTCTCAACCTTTTCTCCATCATTGACCTACTCGGCTTTCTGTATTTCTCCATTTACCCTCTGCTCCCATACACAACACACTCACACTTTCTTTAAATTCTCTTTCTCACTACAAAAAATTCAATTTAATTGAATTCTTTTTTAAATTACTTCAATTATTTTTCTTCAATTATTTTCCCCCGACTATATAATTTTCTACCTTCTCGGAGTAAATTTACCCCTGATTAAGAACCTCTGATTTAGATAACATTTTGGTAAGCAAGTTATGATTCAAATATTGTTCATGTCTTGGTTTGTTTTCCGATTTAATTATTACAGCCAATGGAGAACTTCGCTGAAACGTTTAGATAAAGAATCAGGTAATATGATTCGATTTTTTGCGAATGGTTTTGAACTTCTCAACAGCTACTCATCAGTCGAAAGAGACGATAATGAAGGTTCAGTGGAACACGTACAGGCGTGCCTTAGCGCGGATGAGGTGACGCCGAATAAACGAGAGGCAGTTGCTCCGCTCATATATTTGTCAGAGAACACTTTGCAGATTTTATTTTCATTGGATCGTCGGTTTTACTTTGCGAGTATCATTGCTATAACTTTTTCTCAAATAATGAGCAGAATCATTGAAGCGGAGCTCTTTTTAGTGCTGAGAGCTCAGAATAGGTGTTGAAGCATGGTCAAAATCAGGGTTCATAACAAGAGAACAGTGTATTGTAGCCTTCCAAAGAAAACTACGAGAGTAGACCTAAAAAATGTAGGGGAAACGATCAACGCATTCGAAGGTTAAAGAACTTGAATTTCTCTTCAACAAATCCTACACTTCGTCCCATAAACACACACACATTCAATCATTTGTAGAGATAGTGTCGCGTACGCACGCACCACTCAGTTCATACATACTGGTTTACCCTTGCTTCAACAGAATGGTCAGCTAGCGTCACTTGATGCGATGACAAGCAGTGAGGCTGCGCAAAGCGGGCCGTACCTCATATAAAATTTAAGTTAAGCAGTGAGACGTAATATTACGTTTGTAAGTTCCGACCAAGGCGAGGAATAATTTGATGGAATTTTATCGAGACAGCGTCAAAATTAGGAAGCATTTCTTATTAGGAATTGCCTCGGCTTCATTTCCAACATTGAAGACCTAATATTCTAAAGTACTCAGAATTCATTACTGATATCTCAACTCACAAAGCGTAGATAACTCCAAAGCAAAGAATGAAACCTACCAGTTCAGCGCCGTGCCGCCATGTGTAGATCGAGAGAGGCGGCGGGAGTGATCACGTAGATGCGATCGCTGGCAAGCCTCCCGTCGACCACACCCGTGCTGCTGCCATCGAGGGTCGAGCCAAAACGCAAGTCTTGCCATGTTCTCTTGCGTACTCATTTTTTTCCCGTAGAGGAGAGCGACAAACTTAGTAACAGCGTCATTGTCTTAAGTATGCAACTTGTGCCCACCATTCAACATTTTTCCACAAGTACATCTCATCATACGAGGGATCTTCACTTCTAGATACTCAAATTCAATCCAAATTAAACCGTACGCAATAACTTTGTAAATATTTTCGGGATGAATAAGCAAAATATATTAGAGGTTCTTAGGTATAAGGAATTATCATAATGTTTATATCATCACATAACCTGATGTATGAACAAAGTAAATGAACGAAATATTTTCCAATAGGAGTTGGTAGGAAATGTGCACGTAAGAATCATTCTCACTTTTCTCTGTAAGACGGACGAAATGTGAAAACATTCAGTGTGCAATATCTGCGAGATTACTGACAAAGGGCCGAAAATTTCAACTTTCAGAAGAATTGAATATGTAATACAACTCCCTATGGCTCTCATAATAATATTTCAAGGAGGAAAAAATGCTGCTTTCAACACTAAGGCAGACTCTTTTTTGACACTTTTAAATGTAGAACAACACATTATTTACAACATCCATTGGTGCACATTTTACATACCTTGAATTTTGCACAAACCATATCTGCCCATTCCATTGTTTATGTCTACGCTCTAGCGTGAGTCCCTCAGCTCTGCGGACGTTTCCAAGCATTCAATAATTTATAGGTCTACGACCGTTTAACGTCTAATCTCCACAGTTCAATTGAAAGTTTACCTGTACGTAAATATGATACCAGTCACTGCTTGTGGCGGTCCTCTCTGACGTACCTTGAGTTGAGGCCTTATGTATACCGTGGTTGAGGCGCTCAGCCAATCATCTAGCCCCATTTACTGACGTAATGCGCGCCTAAATACTGCCCTTGACCTCCACCCCAGAGCAAGTTTCACAACCGATTACGTGCAGATGCAACTTGTTTAGTGGTGTCACCAATGAAATAGCATAAGTGAGATATTTTCTTGATATTATTTATTTTACCTAAGCCCTTTCCCTTGAGTGGACCTTTCCCTACATGCTGTTCAAGTAACGTCCCACATCTCTTTGCATAAAGTAATGCATTTGTTCCGTAGCTAAATCGTTAGTATTTCACATGCGGAAAGTACTGCGGCTGGTCCCTTGAATTTTATCATAAATTCAGTACGCTTATTTTTAAAGTATAAGAATAAGTCCGTAACGCAGTTACAGATTCAGCTTGGATACTATGCTTAGCTGGATATTTTTTACCTATGTTGAACTGCTTTCGCACGGGTTCAGCTCACATGTTCACTGCATGATGGGTATCAGAATGGATCAAAAGGTCAGAGGAGCAGACGAGGTGGTCTTCTTTTATTACACGCTTAATTAAATGATTTATGTGCATTAATGAATGCTATGTAATATTACAAAATCAATATAGATCACTCGTTAGATGTTGGGTAAGAATGTTTAAATAACAAATTTTCGTTTAAATTATGCAGTAGTTGCGGAAAATACAATTAGATACGTTCTCCTTGTAATGGATGTTATTATTTTGCTTCAGATCGTATCTAGAATACAGGTTACCAAAATTTTGTCCTATGTTATTACTTGAAGGGTGGTAACAAGTGGGCAATCGAACAAACAATCAAGCAGTCGAACATGATTATCAGAGCTTTAAAAGTACATTAAATTGCCGTGAGCAGTTGCCTGGTTAACAATTGGCACAGCACTGTAATGGTTTTCTGGAGTTCAGCCTTATATTGTATACTTTAGGGCTGATTTAGAGCATTTCATTGTGTCAATAGTTGTGTTGGCGACAGATATCGATTAGAATCGTTTGTGAAAACGGGCTGCACAAACTGAACTCGCACTTTTTCCTTACATTCTGCCAGAAAACACGATTGATCAATAGAGGCTACCAGTGTACAACCGCGAGCTGCAGTTTGATGCCGCTCAATGGAGTTAACTGACAGAGTTACTGCAGTGACACCGGGAGCCACAAGCAAGAAAACGGAGGTAAAGGTTGATACGTATGTGTTGCTCACTGTTATCGCTGCGCCAAACAGTTGAAGTGCTGATGTGATTTTCAATAGGGTCAGTTTGTTTACAAGACTAAAATTTTAATTAAGAAATTACCTGATATTCATCGTTTTTTACGGAGTGAAAAAAGTTCATCTCACAACAAAATTTGAAAACTTCTCATTTTTCTTCGTTTGATCTCAAAATGTACGCCAACCGACAATTTCTGTTTAGGTGACTTAAGAATGGCGGCTGCACGCCCAGTAGTGCCTGAGATACAAAGGAAGGGAGCCGTGGCAAGAGTGCAAACGCAGCTAAGTCTCGCCCAAGATTAGCAAAGGAAAAACCACTCTCATATCGGCATTTTATTGGTGAAAAGTAGCTGGTAAACAAGTTCTATATAGTTGGTCCTTGCTCCTTGAGTCAGAATGACTGATTCGTCAGTCCGTCCGACTCATCAGGTGTGCGTATAGTGAGTGCTCTAGCTCGGGAGAGCCGTTCTCAGAGCTCTCTTGGAAAGCTCGTTTTTCTGTTTAAAGTGCAGTTGAAGGGCCAAAGTATTGAAACTAGAGAGGTCGTAGGTGATTGATAAGGCAATTTTGCTGACTGCAAGTCGCGCAGCTAAGAATTTTTTCATTTTCTGCATTCAAAGCAATATATAAATATTTTTTTTTCAAGTATCTAAAAAAATTATATCAAAAAGAAAATTCGCTGGATACGAATATTACACACAACGTTTCTTTGTAGTATAACACTAGAATCGCATTTCTAGGGCGATTCCTGCCACGAGTTGAACTCTGCGATCCTCCCTCAAAAATCGTTTTCTACGAGCAACTTATTCTCTATGACAAAATAAAAAATGCCCTCCTGAAAAACGTTTTCAAGTTAAAAATACAATACATGTATACGTGGTCAAAATTTCAGAACAATTGGTTCGACAGGGAAAACGTTCGTTCAAAAATCTTATGATTTCCCTAGAAATATATCCATATAAAAACAATTATGTAAAACATGCTGAATAGACAATAGGAAATATTTCTTTTAATATGAATAAGAACATTTCAACAAAAACATGTTAGTATCCTTTGGAAAATGTCATTTGTAAAATGAATTTTTATAACAAAGTGTATCCCCAATACATCGCGTGCCATTGTAATAAGAAGAACGGAACATAACAAACTTATTAGCGAAAGAATTGAATTACATGCGTTACGGAAAAAGAAGTTGAATTCCCTTATGCTTTAAGGAAAAACTGCAGGTTCTCCAATTTTCTCCTATCCTATGATGGGAAGCAGGCACAGATTTTGCCCTATGTTATGTTAAAAGCATGTAGAACTAGCACACACAAAATTATAACACGTTTTATAAGTATGTAGGTTCTTAATGTTGACATTTGTCGTAGAGCATACTTTCTATGAAGGTAAAAATTACTAAATATCAATGGGAAAATTTCTCTTAAATTACTTGATGTGGAAAAATCGAATATATTGTCTTCAAACTAAACATTAAATTTTGTAGCACACTATATCCACAGAACAGCGTGTGAGATTAAACGGGTACCTTGAACCAAAAAGACTGCGAATTTATCTCACGTTATAGTGAAATACTTGAATCACCGTCAATAAAAAAATTGAATTTTCCTCCTTTTTATTTCTGAAAGTAAGGTGTTAAAAATAACCCGATGTCATAACTCATAACATGCCATAGCAGAGCGTGGGCGGTTTCACTGAAACATGCAAGAAAACAACGATACTAACAAACAAAACTATCACAGTTTAAAAAGTACAGTATATGTGAACATAGATTAGTTGCAAGATATCCTCCTCATTGTTGTGCCAAATTTTGAATGCACATCAAATGATTCATAATTCAAAAATGCATAGTTCAATGTTTCGTAGGTTGATCAGTCTGTTCCCTTTCCTGCCCAGTAAATCGGGTACCTGAACACTACATAGTGACAGGAAGTTGTGTTTTTGAATTGCATTTCATAATTAAATTAAATTCATCCCAACAATAGCCTAACACAAAAATACAGGAATCAGAGAATGACAGGATACTCATTTATCCTATCCTATTAAAACAGTTTTCACTTATAATTAAAGCTTAAACTCAACAAACAGAGTACACTAATTTCTGATGACGATTAACGGAAATCGTCCAGTTTCCTAAAAAAGTCCGTTAATGAAAACACTGATGCATTCAAGTCATATTTATAGAGTCATAATAAAATATTTTGCACCAAGAAGAACACTTGTCCTCAAAATTATATTTTGTACGACACATCTTCAGGGCATAAAACTGACACCTTTCTTTTTGAGAGGACTTGGTGAGCGTATGAGAGGACTAGTATACACACCAAGAGGTGTGTATACTAGGCAGTGAGGCTGGCATTGATGAGTTCGACCACTATCCACAAGAAAAGCGGGACTTGATGGTGTGGTAGATGAACACCAGAACATGAGATACGCTTTCAAATCGAGTTTGAATTTGCTCAAGTCAGTTGGTTGCTCCTCGAAATTTTCTGGTGAAACCATTTTTTTACTTCATCTTAAAAAATGAGTCGCTTAAATTTTGACCAAGAGTAAGCTATCAGGTTTTGCTTCAGATTTTGACCCAGGGCCATAGAAACTTTTGCAACTCTAAGCAGCCTCACCGATATTGCGTTCCACCCATGCCGGCTTAAAACATTTAAGAAGACTGTCGACTGAAGACGAAACATTTAACAGATAGCATTCATCTTCAAGAATTTATGAAAATATCTGAACTGTAATATAATGGACAAAACTTATGTAATTGAATGCTGTTTTCATTTTTACTTCGATAATCTCCATGCATAACTGCATATTCACACTGTGAATTGTAATTTAAAAGAAAATAAAAAAATTCTTTTTCATAAAAATTATGAACTTTTATATTTGTAGTTTGATTCTCATGAAATTTGACCAATTTATGTAATTTTTTAAAAGAAACACAATTTCATCTATTCATTTTTTCGATTCGGGCCTTAGTTTTTTGAAAAAATTGGACTTTTTGGTTTTTAGTTCATTTATATTAATATTTTAAAAGAATAGAACTTATTGAGTTTTTATGCTAGAACAAAGCCAAAGACAGTTTTAGAATTCTTGAAGAATTGTAAATAAAGTGATGGTTTAAAATTTTTATTTTTCCGTTTTGTTTTCTTTCCGTATGGGATCGAAAATTCAAGATTTTTGATCCTCTTACACCCCCTGGGCCCCCCCTGGAGGGTGGGGGGATCTAGTGTCGCAAAGACTTTATTGGAGAGTCAATGGAAAATGTTCTTATTAAAACGGTCACTGGTAATTAATAGGCTGTACCCACAACACGGCGTAAGGGATATATGAGTGGGACCTTGATAAATGCAATTTTTTCTTCAGTAAGTATAAGTGAAGGATTTATATCATTTGAATTATGAAAAAGGAAGTTGAATTTTATCTATTTCATTACTGAAAGCAACGTGTTGAACTTTGCTCACTGTTATCAGGGAATGCAGAGCGTGGATGGCGAGAGCTAACCAACCACACAATCGAAAAAGCCATATTTTCAGAGTGTCATTAGAACGTTGATTCACTCACGAACACATACTGTCAAATAATTATAATTGATATTTAAATTATTATTAGACATTATCTACACTTTGTTGGTAGATTTTAACGATGGTTTTTCATTGTTTCGTCTGATTTATGATAAGCCCTCTACAGGCGAAATGTAACGAAAGGATGTTCAATTCCAATTGAATATTCTTTACGTTCAGTTAGAATCAGGCACAAGTACCAGCTGATGCTGAACCTTAATGCTCTATACTTAAAGTCTTTTTCAACAATTCTGGTACTTATGTAAATAGTGTAGCGTAAGTGGCAAACATAAAACCTCGGGAATTATTTCAACTCAAATAGTTAGTCAAAACTCATATATAGAAATCCCTAAATCATTAATATTTGATTGACTCAACAAAAAAGATTAGCTTTGCAGTTATCTCTGTTTACTCATAATCATACGCTACGAACTTCCAACTGGAAACTCATAATAATACGCTACGAACTTCCAACTGGAAACTGATAATAATACGCTACGAACTTCCAACTGGAAACTCATAGTAATACGCTACAAACTTCTAATTACAGAATCAAGCGCTGTAACTGGGAAATTTGGTTTTATGTTTCATGATTCACCAATCGTTATGACAGCTTCAACCAAGTTATCGCAACAGTTGCCATAATTTATTATAAAAACACACAAATTACGATGTCAAAACGTTTATTTCGACGCTTCAATAGCCACAGAACTAAATTTTGTCCGAAAAGAAAACCACGCCAAAATTTGGCCCTATAGTAGACGACTGCCAAGACCTGCGCTTTGTCATCGGTGGACACCATACATGGTCATGCTCAAGTTAAGAGGCGCTAGCGCAGCTCGTACAGCGGTTGTTTAATCAAACTCAGGAATGATCATTTAGTGCTAACATTTTTTTCTTTCTCTGAGACGAGTGAATGCGTTGATTCGACGTACTTAGATAACGACAAAGTTAGGGTGGACCGTATCAAATCAGTTTCGTTAAGTTACAGCTCACCCATCAAATTAACAAAATCTCAAAATTATTCCGCCAAAACGTATGCCAGAAAAAATAATATTTGCAGTAAAATTACAAAAAAAGCGAGTTCCTCACACACTTGCCAAGCTTAGGAACGTAGGAGAACTTCAATTTCTTGTACAATCGAGTATTTTGAAGTCAGTTAAATTTTCTTTTGAGATCAATCGTACGTCAAATATCCACGTGGACCCGTCTTTGGTCGCATAAATTGTTCATTCTTTTTCAATTACCTGAGTGTTTTTGAGTTATTTTTCAAACCATTTATTAAATGTTAAAATGCATGCATGAAAATATGGACGAAAACTATCGATATGAATAGTAAAATGTGCATCATTTTCGAGTTAAACGACGTCATCGTTGTAGGCTTCAACTTCTGCATGTGTATAAAAGTTCTCACTGCTATTCAATCAATACGATGCTTGATTTTAGTGATGAGTAACTTAGTACGGGAACTAATTTTTCATCCTTGTAAGTTGAGGTTCGCCTAAGATGTTGTTTTGAGGATCCACTTTTGATGATGTTCTGAGGAATTAAGGATCGACTGTATTTGAGGTTTTACGTTGTTGAAAAATGCGTGACTGACGCTTCTTCATGAGTTTGTTGAGGGTAGTTCAGAGAAAAACTCTATCTAAAACAATACGAAAATCTCATTCTTTCTTACAAGCTTCGATATTTAAAGTTGGGGATGAGAATTATTTTCGCCAACACACTGAGAAGCAATGCAAAGCCTTCAGCTTTGGCGATTCGATCACGTTTTGAGAAAAAATTAGGCAAATGTTTTTTGAGGCTTGTTTGCTTCGACGTTAGTTTGCTTCGTCTCCAATGACATATCGTTTTCAGGGATAATTTCTCACTATTTACAAAACGATTATAAGAATACCGGGGAATTTGATATCACACAAATATGTCTTTCAAATTTTACCGCAGATCACAAAGTCCATGTAAATATGCGCTCATCGTAACTTAATGCGCGCTAAAGTAAGCTACGAATTAGAAAAAAGGGTTTAATGAAATCTTCCATGTGAGAAAAATGTTAGTACTTAAAAAAATTCATTCATCAATCATCACAAAACCTTAATTACTCAAAACCGCGCTCAATGAAAAACAGAAAAAATGATTCAAAATTTACAGCTCTCAGACACGGAAAAAAAGTGGCAATGTTGTTAACTTATCGAACTGTAGGAAACAAACTAAATGAATATTTCATAATCTTTTGGCTGGTGTGTGAGAACAGTTATCTGTATCAGATTATAAAATATTACATTCTTAAGTTGAATTCATGTTTTCTGAATCATAGTTCATTTTCTCAGACTATATAGTTGTGTGTTCGTTGTTTCATTCAAAAGCATCTTCAGTTCTCTGATTCCTGGCGAAACTTTATGCTAGACGTGAATAACATGCATTGTTTCAACTTGGCCGATACTGATAAAAAATACGATAAGATGAGGCTAAACTGTGCGAATTTAGTTACTCCTCAAACATGAAATTTGTATTTTCCTCTATACGCTTGATTTTAATATCACTCTTTATAGTGACTTTCAGCCCTACTATTTGGTTAACATTTGATGTCATAGCCAAAATTCAGGTTATCAACAAATTATGGCACAAGCGCTGGAAATAAAAGTTGAACCGAAGTATTTATCGACTGCAGTAGAATAAAAACTTCGTTCAACCCATTCACTCTCAAATGATGAAGTTCTTTCCATTCAAGCAGAGGCTCAAGTGTTATACAATTGATGGGACTCACAGCGCATGACAATTAAGCAAGGGTGATTGCTTATTGCTTATGCAAGGCAATGGTCAGCACTGGGGTACGTAGATAAGAAAGACTCATACTTCATTCAACGATTACTATAACAAATCTATATAGGATATGCAGCGGGAAGGAACCGTTATAACCAAGCACAATATAAATCATGAGTTCTTGGGATGAAGTGCCTCTCACCTGCTGCGCGCTAATGAAGACTGGCGTTACTTTCTAGCTTTCAGAGCTGCAGGAATTGCTTTGGAAACAATACCTCCAAACACTGCAACGGCGTACGTGAATACTCTCTGTAACGGTATTACGTGCATTCACGTGTATTATTACGTGTAACGTTCAGATATGATTTATTCATTCATGCATAAGTTTGTATTACGATGGCAATTCAACTTTGATGCATTCGCCGCCATAGAACCACAGCGTTGACATTTGACAATTTGTACATGTTCTATTTTCAAATACAAATTACTTGCTAGACTATTCTTCTATCTATGAATAGTTTGAATAAATTTTTTCATCATCTCAATATTTTCTAATGAAATTTACTTGTTATTTTTAGATAAAGAAAGACGTAATACTTTGAGCAGAACGAATATATTACTAGCATTACAGTTTTAGTAAAGGTATAATAGAAATCTATCATTTATCCTACCCTGACAAACAGGTTTTTCGTACCTCAAATCAGAAACTATAGGATCATACTGTCATGTCATACGAGTAGCCTAAGTCTCATTCCTGTAATAGACACCAAGAAAAGAGATTAATTTTATTTTTCGCATCAGCTTGGAGAATTGCACACTCGACATCCGGTAAACGGAAGGGCATGATCACTTACACTTTATTCGAGAGTCTCATATATCTCAAAGAAAAAGGTCAATCTTAAAAGAAATAAACATTGAATGTAAATCTTTTTCAAGCGAAGTGAGGGCCAGAAGTTGAGAGTGTCTCAGAACGGGGGCCGTGCAAGCACTGATATGCAGCAGCTACTCCACGCGCCTCAAACGAGCTCTGTGACGTTAAGTACAGCGCTTGTTTTGATGCCGATAACCAGCCGATACAAATAGCCTGACAGGAATTCCCAGAGCAAACACCGTGAGTTTGCATAGGATTAGAGGCAGATAGCGTCATTTTATACGTAAACGAACTCGCTTATTTCTTCATAACGACGCTGACTGATATTCATGCTCGTTAAGGTTATTTTAAAAGGGTAAGATTATTTGCTTAAGAGAAGCTACTACTCGAATAAGCCCGATTTCAATTACGTTGTTGGTTACCTACGAGTAGCAGAAACGCTTAGAGGAAGAATGGCGTCTTCCCGCATTTGTCCCCAATATGCGTCGGGAGTAACCGATGTTGACTCGTAAAAGAATGTCCTCAAACGACAAATCACGTGTGTCATACATTCTACATACAATTTTCCAGAAGATTTTTTCCAACATGAGCATCTAATACGAAAATCACCGGCGCCCCAGTTCTCACTCGCAACACGGAAGCAGACATTGCTCACCCTCGACGTCGACTGAACACCTGCCCTCACCCTCACGCACAAACGCATTCTTTATCTATTTCTTACTAGGGTTGCCTTGTCATCGAGTTGCAACGTCGCTTTGAAGTTTATATATACTTACAAGTCTTTTTACTTCTAGTCGCGTAGAATATTATTCATTTTATTGAGATTCGATTTTCGATAGGATTCGATAGGATTTAATTTCTTGTTATTTATTCACGAATGTTGATATTTCTACTAGTTATCTTTTAATATTCGCCATAGTGGTTCCCATAGCACGTTCATTCTCTGTCCTGTAAAAAGGGTTTGGCTTGAACTCTTGACAAAAACACTCATTCCGTGACAAGCTGCTATAGAGAATCTTCTTTCAGGGATCATCACTTTTGGTGATAATTTCATACTCTTTTCAATGTGGATTTGTTCTGGTGAGCATGATTGGTTCGAGCACTATTGTTGTGAATAATTCTTCATGAGGGTTTCGAGGATGAGAAGACCAATCTCACCTTGACGACGCGTAGCTAAAAATACGGTTCATAGTACGGTCCTCTCCTTCATGCTTTCGACGCCCAACGGAAGACCGTAAAGACGACATCCAAATTACCTCCATGTCTAACTAGGCTTCTCTCTCAACAGCTTCATGATGCATTGCGTATTCGTCAATTTCATTAGTGAAATAAGAGCTTTTCCATATTTTATTTTTCTGTTGTAAGTTAGGAAAAGAGAGAGACGGATAAAGATGAAAAGAGAAAAGAGGGACGATCAAAATGAAATATTATTGACGAAACTGAACATATGTATGAAAACATGATTGCGTTAAAGATACGGCTATATTGATGCACTCAACTCGAGTACCGAAACAATAACCATCACAATGATCAGAATGAATTAGTTGATCAAATCACTCACCAAATTAATTGATCAAATCACTCATGCGAATTATGCAATTGTCCAGAAATACTACCCTCACAAGATTTTGGGAAACATGTCTCGTAACTTCATAGTTTTATTTTTTTTGCAAAAATACTTCACTTTAAGAAAATGTGTAAAAACCGTTATCACTGTTATTCTTGAGCGTGAGAATGTGGACCAAAGTTTACACGTGTGTGTTAAGGACAATTCTTAACTGTTCGGTCGGGAAAACAAGCGGCGATTGTTTGGGGTAGAGGTATCATATGTCACGGTCTTAAGTGCGCGACCAGGCGAGCACAGGAATCGTGAACGAACGACGCACACACGAACACATGCACAAGGCAAGCCGGGGTTTCGAAGGCGTTGGGCGGATGTGACGTAGTAACAGAGGCCCACACAATCTAAGCGAATCACCGCGCGCCAAAGGTATGACGCAAGAAGGTGTGTCTCAACACGCACCAATGAGAGTCCCAGACGTCAGAACGAGCAAGAATTCCGCCAATGAGGTTGCAGATGCTGCCTCTGCAGAATGGAAGCGTCGAGAACGATCGAGAAAGAGGGAAGCGAAACACATATAAGGATGCGAGATGAAGCCTCAGGAGGAATTTTTGAACACACGTGAGAGACTGCGCAAGACGTCTGAGGGTGTTCTACACAATAGGCCAGCCTCGTCGGCTGGCCTTATACCCAACTGCAACTTGAAAGTTAATAATTCGAGGCACATAAAATAACGTTGGACGTCGGAAGTCATTGAAGCATCGTCTTACAAAGGAAGCCTAATCGAAGTAAACCAGCCTCGCATCGGTGATCGTCATGAATAAACGCGTCGGAGATTCAACCAAGAGCATTCAACATCTGTGCATCGGGGTCGAACTCACAGTCAACTTCAGCGGCAGTCGTCAACATTGCAAATGGCAAACAGTTAAGTTCGTCCACCCACAATGCGTAAAGCAACGCGCAAATCTACAGTGAAGTGGCTTGCCATTGAAACTCTTAAGACACTCCGGGCACCACGGCGGCTGTGAACCCGAGTTGGAATGCCGGCGGCACGATGAGGGAGCGGCAGAGGCATCGCTGCAGCGCGGGCAAGACATCAGCCTACACCTGCAGCAAACCTAAAGCTACGACGCTGAACATCAGCAGTGAGCAATAGCATCGTCAGTGGATACCCATCAGTGAATCATTTATTATCAAAAGGGCGAGTGTTTTATAGTTGTGAGAGCTCTTTTAGGTGGTGATTGAAGTTCAAATTCAGATGTAGATCAGCACACAGAAAGGTGCTTTTCAAAGTTTCGCGAAGATTCATCTAATTTTATAGGGAATCGATTTCCTGTGTTTATTTAGTCGAGGATCGACTTCCCGTTGTATGGTTCGACACCGTGTCACAAATTCCAGGTTAAATCGTGATGTGTTATTCTCGCAAATATTATGATTTGTGTTACTGTGGAGCCGGCAGTCTGTGTATGCGTAAATCGTTGTCTACGATGGAGTATTGGTAGCTTGAATTCCCGGTAAGCATCACATTATATCGTGTCATGTTTAGAGTCTTAAAAAACGGTAGAAATGTGTGTGCCTTTCATTAATGCAGTTGTGCCCTTTCAAATCATTTCGTTTCAATGCCTTGTATGACTTGATCCACGTGTTTTTCCCAAAATAAATTCATGTAAATCTTCAATCCTTTTATTCTCCATGTCTGGTATGCAGGTGTACGCAAGCATAAAGGATAATACTATAACATGTTTGGGGGTTGAGACTCCCCCTGCGTGCGTGATTAGTAACCCTTTTCACGTATCGCGACAGGGAAAATTCTAATTATCCTGTGCAAGCGTACTGTCTGTATATCAGCTTGGAAATTTAAAGGAATTCATTTTCAGTTGTCCAAAATTTCTGTTTCTTTTAATTCGGTCAAATAGTCGCTCGATAATTAAGCAGAATTTTCTGCAAATACAATTCATCCGTGTCATTTCGTGGGCATTCCAATTTGGAGTAAAAATTCTAATGTAGAGAGCGGTGCTGTGGGCGTGCTGTACCGACGCCTAACGCCGGTCGCGCAGTTGGAGGACGGAGTAGTAAAATTTGAGATTCTGGCAGCTGCAGTCGAACCATTTTCTGAGCGCCTTATTTGAAGTGTACGTAACTAAGTGTTATCCATGGCCATTAATTTTCGAAATGCTACGAGAAATTTATACCTTCTGGAATCTTTGCTCATTTTTTGTGCCGCTAAGTTTATTGAGTTAATATTGTCTGAGGGAATATTGCATCAAAGTTCAACTTACTCTATCTTCCTGATAATCTGTTCGATAAAATTTTTCTTGAGTGCTGAATTTTTGGTAGAATCTTTCTATGATCTGTACCATTATTAGATGTAACTGAATTTAGGTGTGAAGCATTGGCTGTGGAAAATGACGCATTAACTTCAGCAAACACCGCCTTAGCACAAGTGAATCTTCGAGACAAGTTTACATTTTTCGGGCTTTGAGACATTTTAGTAATTAATCTAGTTGAAATTGTTATTTTTAAAGGAGACCTCACTTATAAATAATTTGCAGAATTTTTTTTTGGCCTCGTTTGTGTCAAGCTTCTCCAATCAGCTTTGGCAACGTGATTAATATTGGATTCGAGGCGTTTGAGCATTTAATTTATGATAAGTAACATATGCTGAATTTGAATTGAATGTTTCCAGGATGTATCGATCCATGACAGTTTACTGACTGACATGTTGAGAGCAATGGATCCCTATTTTTATACGTTAAATTTCAGCAGTCACCGCCCTATATCAGTTGAACCATTGAAATGAATGTTAATTTTTCTTAGTGGGCAGGGATAGCTAATGATTGTACAAGTCAAATTTCATATTGTGACCAGTTCAAATTATGTGGTGAAAATGCTTGAGGTTTTGTGTAACTTAGAGTCAGACAATTCCTTTCAAACCAGCTTTGGCGATATGATCCACAGTTTCATTCATTAAAATCCGAGTATTTAATTGTGATGATAAAAACAAAATTTTTCTGAGATATGGTGACGAAGTTTTTGAGAATAAATTTCCCTGCCATCAAATGTGCGGTAAAAATTTTTTTGTTGCAAATTGTTGAATGAATTAAGTGACGGTGCTTAGGATAATAATTAAATGTAGTGTTTTAAAGTAAGTGATAATTTTCAACGATGCTGCACTTGCAATTCATTTCATTTCATTCTGCAGTCGGAGAATAACAGTTGAATGCCATTGTGATGAGAATATAGTCAGCGTGAATTGAACTAATGGAATCCGATGCATTTGCTAAGCGAATACTCATGCAGAGCTTAGTCTTGAATATGTATTTCATAAATTTTCGGTATGCTGTTTCCTTATTGAATGATTCCAGGATTTGTCACCTTTTAATGCTCATTGGTTTTATGTGTTGAACGATGGCCCGGATGTATTCCTATATTTTTAAGTTGAAACCGCGTTACATCACTTGAAAATTTGAATAAATGTTGCGTTTTTTTTTGGTATGCAAAATATTGGATGACTGAGCAAGTTTAAATTTATTATGACACCTCGATTAAATTTAAATTGAGAGTTTCCTTGAAGTTTAATATGAATGTAATTTTGCCCTAACAAGCTCAGGAATAGAATTTTTTTTCTCACCCGTCGAGGTGAGAGTATTTAAAGAAGAATGGTTGATGTCTTCTGCCAAATAATCATGGGATAATTTAAAAAAAAAGAATTTTGCTCCTTGCTGTCAAATGCAAAGTAAATTAAATTTTTCATGCCGGTGTCTGATGGAAGCTGAGTCAGTGACGGTGCCCAGAATAATAAATTTTAATGAAGTGTACTCGTTTCCTCTCTGAGAGTGTGTTGCATCTTCTGAAAATGCCCGCAGCCAATTCTTGGATAAATTTAGTTACTTAGAGATAAAATACCGCCACACACGTGACCAGTAAAGTAAACTCCATTTGTTGAATTTCAGTATTTATAACAATTTCATGCAAGACTACAGTGTTCAAGAGTGAGAATTGAATATTGCTTTTTTTGAGCTTTTGCTGAATTCGATTGCTTCAAACTGATTTGTTTTGTTATTCTTCTCAAATTCCGCGGACATAAAATTTTTATAGCGTCATACCACTATTCATATAAAGTCCTTGGAAAATATGATTTTGTTTTGTCGAGTGTGGCGGATAAATTTAGTGTACTTCAATCTCAGCGTCCATAAGTGGGATGAAACTTTATTAATAATTAAGTATACGTAGTTTTAGGAAAGGAACACGTGGAGTGCAGACACATTTTGCCTATTCAGTTTCATGCCGCCAATGAATAATTTTTCCTTTTTGAAGTGTGCGTTAATGAAAAATTGTGTATTTTTCTTCAAGTCGTTGGTTGTGTAAGGGAATGTTCAAATTATACTCATGTGAGAGGTGCAAATTGTGTCTTACTGACACCGAATTCTACTACAACGAAAGAGATAGAGTTGTGTAGATTTTGCAGAAATACTACGCAATTTCTCGAGTCGGATTCAACCTCGTATTTTATCGCAAAGTAAAGTATTGCCTTGTGTGAGAGACGAATATTTCCTGCGTACGCCTGGGATTATTGTCTCCCTAAACAGGAAAATTTACTTGTCGTATAAAGGTAATTTGCCTGGTGTTTACATATAAATTTATCCCTGAACATCCCTGAGAATTCTTCAGAATATTTTTGGATTTTTATAATGAATTCCTAGTATTTGTCTAAGCATTCTCTCTCGTTCGTGCGCGGATTTTGGACAGGTTCGTACGAGGTAGCTTTGCCTGATCAACAAAGTAACTCAAGCGTACCGTCTGAGGTTTGGGCGCGAGATTGAGGGAGCGGGAGCATACGACAATGCTTTGAATGTTGAATGTTAACATGATGAAGCAGTAACGTTAAATAAATTGTGTGGACCGTTTCGTCAGTAATTGAAATTAAATCGTTAATTGATGGCGAGAGTAGGTTTGCATAACTATGATGTATTTATCAACTTCATTAGGATATGTTCATTTTCTACAACGAAAGTGCTCAATATTTCGAGATGGAGTGTAATTTCTACAGACGCATTGATTATAGCGTAAAAATTGAAAATGAATTACGACTGGAATGTACAAGTGAAATCTTCATTGAGAATGTATGTAAGAGAGGTACACCGTGCAGCAGAGAGCCTCTGCCGGAATTTTATTGCTTTATGGGTAGCACGCGCAATTAAGAAATTTGTCGGTACGTTCAAGCTGATGTGGTTAAAACTCTAGTGTGGTATTACGGAACGCAAGAATGTAGGATGTTGTGAGAACATGGAAAGAATGTGTATTAAATGGTATCAGTAGCATTGAAGTAAATGCGTTTAAATTGATGGACGACGAAGAAAATGATATCATTGAATAACAATTGTGCAACTCAAAGGCTGAGAATTAGGTGAACAATCATGTCTTTTTGCATTTTTGTGTGTGTTATCAGGATGTTGGATCATCAGAACGGCTGTTCTCAGCAAAAGTATGATGTAAAGTCCAACAGAATGATGACACACTGTGTATTCATTGTTTATATAATCTTGCGGCAACGTGGAATCATTTAAATGTGCTGCACTGTCTCTGGGGCTGAGAATTGAATAAATTTTTATGTCATGTCTATTTTCTTGCATGTATGTCGGT
This sequence comes from Morinoia aosen, assembly GCA_030386875.1. NCBI lineage: Eukaryota > Metazoa > Arthropoda > Malacostraca > Amphipoda > Talitridae > Morinoia > Morinoia aosen. The sequence goes on from CM059561.1 coordinate 12,086,919, forward strand.
GTTGTCATTAATGTCGGATCGCTAGAAAAGCCTTCGCGGCCGAGTATAACGTAAAGTCCGATGATCTGGCAATACCCAATTTATGTGTAATTTTTCTCTTGTATGTCGGTGTTGTCATTAATGTCGGATCGCTAGAGAAGCCTTCGCGGCCGAGTATAACGTAAAGTCCGATGATCTGGCAATACCCAACTTATGTGTAATTTTTCTCTTGTATGTCGGTGTTGTCATAATGTCTGATCGTTAGAAAAGCCTTCGCGGCAGAGTATAACGTAAAGTTAGACGCCTTGACAATACCCAATGTATATGTGTTTTTTTTTCATTGATGCGTATTCAGGATTTCGGCCTACCAGGCAATTCTCCTGCTAGTTCGTACGTCATGAGCAAGAATGTTTTATTTTCTTCGGAATATTTAGGTGATTCAACTGATTAGTAATACCGTCGAACGAATTTCGGCTTTGGCTAGAGTTGGTTGAGGATACCGAAAGTAAATATTTATGTATGTATGTAGGAATTCTTCGCGTAGCTCACGTCCGCCTCACTCAAGGCAGATTTGAAGGAAACCGAGGAAACATTTCTTACGGAATGCGCTGTCTCTCGATTACCAAGTAACCATGTTAGACAATCAAACGCGTATTTTCGGAAGGAGATCATTAACCATTAACGCGAACCTCGGGGGTTTTACGTTATGCTAGTCGACAAGCTGACTGAGAACAAAAACCTGAAGGTCTTCGTAAGTAAATGTGTTTTTTTTGTTTACAATGAAAGAGCTTATGAGCTCCAACGTGGGAGTCCAACGCGCATTTGACGCAGTAATCTACAGGATTTGTCCGCGAATTGACGCAACGAGGATCTACGGAATTTCCACGAGTTCACGTGGCGCCAAGGATGAATTTTAATGGAAAAGCTTCAATAACTTCGATTCTCAGCAGGGGGCCCCTCCCCAGGATCAGTAGCAAGCCCAGGATCAGTAGCAAGCCCAGGATCAATAGCAAGCCCAGGATCAGTAGCAAGCCCAGGATCAATAGCAAGCCCAGGATCAGTAGCAAGCCCAGGATCAGTAGCAAGACCAGGAGCAGTAGCAAGCCGAGGATCAGTAGCAAGCCGAGGATCAGTAGCGAGCCGAGGAGCAGCAAGTCACAGCAACAACAACAAGCTGAAGCTAGGCGCGCAGGAGGAGCAACAGCGAGTTTTGTTGGAAGAAAAATGTCTACTTTGAATCACAGGATGAAATAATAATTATGAGGAAGAAAACTTGAGGCTGAAAATCACCTCCATTCTTGAGATTGCGTTTTTAGGTGGATTGCAACCGAGGAAGCTGAAAGGATGTCTCTGCTTGTAACAAATTCGCCGATTTTTCCGATCTCTAATTTATATGTTTATCTATGTTGATGAATTTGCCGAGGGCAATTCAAGAATAATATGTCGTGTGTGTTTTATTTGATGCGTGCAAGTTGTCGGATATGTGCGGTATCTTTACTGTGTTCTTTGCTATTTGCGTATTACAATAATGTGTGTAAGAAATGGGTTTCAATTATTTAGTGTGTGTCAGGCATTAATGAATTTTTGTTATAAAAGCGTCAACATAGGCGTGTAAATCATGAGGTGATACGTAAGGACATTCTGATGTCGGGGAAAGCGAAGGAATTGAAAGAAGGGGATGAACATTTTCTAATTTTTAAACGTAAGGGGTATGTCACGGTCATAATTAAAATTAACGGGTGAAAATTTGAACCAACTTTGCAAGTTGGCCCAAATTTTTCTGGGGCGATGAGGGTATTGTCCAGAAATACTACCCTCACAAGATTTTGGGAAACATGTCTCGTAACTTCATAGTTTTATTTTTTTTGCAAAAATACTTCACTTTAAGAAAATGTGTAAAAACCGTTATCACTGTTATTCTTGAGCGTGAGAATGTGGACCAAAGTTTACACGTGTGTGTTAAGGACAATTCTTAACTGTTCGGTCGGGAAAACAAGCGGCGATTGTTTGGGGTAGAGGTATCATATGTCACGGTCTTAAGTGCGCGACCAGGCGAGCACAGGAATCGTGAACGAACGACGCACACACGAACACATGCACAAGGCAAGCCGGGGTTTCGAAGGCGTTGGGCGGATGTGACGTAGTAACAGAGGCCCACACAATCTAAGCGAATCACCGCGCGCCAAAGGTATGACGCAAGAAGGTGTGTCTCAACACGCACCAATGAGAGTCCCAGACGTCAGAACGAGCAAGAATTCCGCCAATGAGGTTGCAGATGCTGCCTCTGCAGAATGGAAGCGTCGAGAACGATCGAGAAAGAGGGAAGCGAAACACATATAAGGATGCGAGATGAAGCCTCAGGAGGAATTTTTGAACACACGTGAGAGACTGCGCAAGACGTCTGAGGGTGTTCTACACAATAGGCCAGCCTCGTCGGCTGGCCTTATACCCAACTGCAACTTGAAAGTTAATAATTCGAGGCACATAAAATAACGTTGGACGTCGGAAGTCATTGAAGCATCGTCTTACAAAGGAAGCCTAATCGAAGTAAACCAGCCTCGCATCGGTGATCGTCATGAATAAACGCGTCGGAGATTCAACCAAGAGCATTCAACATCTGTGCATCGGGGTCGAACTCACAGTCAACTTCAGCGGCAGTCGTCAACATTGCAAATGGCAAACAGTTAAGTTCGTCCACCCACAATGCGTAAAGCAACGCGCAAATCTACAGTGAAGTGGCTTGCCATTGAAACTCTTAAGACACTCCGGGCACCACGGCGGCTGTGAACCCGAGTTGGAATGCCGGCGGCACGATGAGGGAGCGGCAGAGGCATCGCTGCAGCGCGGGCAAGACATCAGCCTACACCTGCAGCAAACCTAAAGCTACGACGCTGAACATCAGCAGTGAGCAATAGCATCGTCAGTGGATACCCATCAGTGAATCATTTATTATCAAAAGGGCGAGTGTTTTATAGTTGTGAGAGCTCTTTTAGGTGGTGATTGAAGTTCAAATTCAGATGTAGATCAGCACACAGAAAGGTGCTTTTCAAAGTTTCGCGAAGATTCATCTAATTTTATAGGGAATCGATTTCCTGTGTTTATTTAGTCGAGGATCGACTTCCCGTTGTATGGTTCGACACCGTGTCACAAATTCCAGGTTAAATCGTGATGTGTTATTCTCGCAAATATTATGATTTGTGTTACTGTGGAGCCGGCAGTCTGTGTATGCGTAAATCGTTGTCTACGATGGAGTATTGGTAGCTTGAATTCCCGGTAAGCATCACATTATATCGTGTCATGTTTAGAGTCTTAAAAAACGGTAGAAATGTGTGTGCCTTTCATTAATGCAGTTGTGCCCTTTCAAATCATTTCGTTTCAATGCCTTGTATGACTTGATCCACGTGTTTTTCCCAAAATAAATTCATGTAAATCTTCAATCCTTTTATTCTCCATGTCTGGTATGCAGGTGTACGCAAGCATAAAGGATAATACTATAACATGTTTGGGGGTTGAGACTCCCCCTGCGTGCGTGATTAGTAACCCTTTTCACGTATCGCGACACAATTATATCACTATAATTTGTTTCATATAAGACTGATGATGACGTATGCCGGGTATTTCATTAAAATGATTCACAAAAGAACGTGATACGGGTCATTTAACAATGAAACATTAACACCTGAGGTCGCGGCAGTCGAAAACAACGGCCTGCTGAAGGGGATGGTGACACATTGTGCGCGAGACATAAATTTCATCATTCATACTGCCCTTGAGTACAAATTCGAGCTTTAATGGCTCAGAAAAGTGAACCCTTGATCAAAGTTTAGTATGAATTAGAACACAGAGAAATAAATACTACGGCAAGAATTGGAGCTTCAACAGCACAATAAGGTAAACATTTGAGCAAAATTTAGCCCGAATTAGAGCTAAAGTTTAAGAGTATAGGAAGGTAAGCAATTTTACAAAATCTGCTTCGAGTAATGATTGAATAGAGAAACACACTTGTCGCGAATATTAGTCGATCATCACAGACATTAAATACACCAATCAGATGTTTGTATGAAAAAGCCGTTTTGCTATTGTAAGCATCACTGCACAGCTGCTCTTAGAGAGAGTGCGCCATCTATTATGTAAGAATTTCTAACCCATTTAATAATGCTGCAGTTGAAAATGGAACCAGATTCTTATAAACTGTTTATTCATCCAATAAAATTTTATTAGTTTCTACTTCAAGTTTAGTACATTACTTTCCAGGCTGATTTATTACACTCTATTTTACACTTGTTACTGCTCGTTCTTGAATTAAAGAAGCTGTTCTTGTACGATATCGGTGAAGAAAGTGCAAAGGTTAACTCGGTGCAAAGAGTAAGTAAATAAGGTTTCAATGCTTTTTACAGCATTGAAGAAACTGCATATACAGTATTATATCCGTCAACTCTCAATAGGTGCTGCAGCAAATTAAAATATTTTCTAACAGGGTAAAAGAAGCTGACTGTATAACAGCTAAGATTTTCACCATCAGGAAATCTTCGTGTCAAGATGCTAGGGAGATTGAAATAGCTAGGTGATAGCGACTACTATTTATGCATGAAAATTTAAATTTCGTTTTACGAAAAGTATTGAGTTTTTTAACTCTCTGATCCCAATTAAGTTCATGTTTTACTATTAATTTTAACACTAATTCTGTCAGTGAGATAGAAACGTTTAAGGTGCGAGTAGACGGTACTGTTCCTTGCTGTGTTTTCTAAGACCCCATAGGAAAAAGCTATGATTCTAGAGATCGCAAAAAATCTTTTGGAATAATTATCAACTAATGGACTAATATAAATAACTTTGAAATCTACTATATAGTTTCTTATATATAAAGAAATGTTAAATTTGCCACATTCTTTAACATAATTGGCCTTTATTTGGCATGCTCGGTAAAATCAGTGGTAAGCACGCAACTATATACGGGCGAGTTATGGAGCTCAGAAATAACAAAACAGAAACTGCCGTCCAAAACCTCCGGCTAATCACACATGCACCAATTCGGAGCAATCGGAAATACCTGAGACTGCACTCAAAGTAACTGTCCACGAACTTCTCATCGCCGACATTGTCAAAGCCGTACAAACTTGGTTCAAAAGAAACCCAAGAAGTTCAGTGCGTAAGTTAGACAAATCAATGAATATGAGTAGAAAAGAAACGTTTAGAACTCTGTCAAAAAAGATTGAACTTATTTCTATTCAAGACGAAACTCTCAGACTTTCAATTGGAAAATGGCTAGATAGGGCACAGATGCTTTAGAACGAGTTCGAGGAGATATGCGCTCACGTTGTATTCAGGTGATAAATTTTTCATAGCTAAGTCAAAGTTCAAAAGCGAGAATGGCAGAGTTATGGGGACGTCCATGTACTGCAAACACACCAGATTCCTGATCAATATTTCGTCCAGCCGCCAAAAATCTGCTTCTGTCATGGCGTGGTTGCAATTTCGCAAATGTGGAAATCATGAAATATTGTTTATGAACATTGCACTAATTTGAACACAAATTTGTGCACCAAAGAAAGAACGTTTTCTCCAAGAAATGTTTGTGCATTCTTTTTCGTAAGAATTGGAGCTCTTAAGTCATCCCTCGTCCCTGAAAAAAGTTTATGGTGAAAAATTCTGCAAAACTCGCTTTGCAATGCGGCAGAGTCTTCAAGGCAGACGAGAGCTAACGATTTGGGCTACTAAAAAACACATGTATTTTAATTATTCTTTAACGTTGATAGAAATTCTTAACCAAAGGTACAACAGTGATTTTAGTTTTTTAATGAAATAAAAAAGTATTTACTATTTTGGCAGTCCTGTGACTGTCGTTGCATATTCTTGTGCACATTACGAGGATAAGAACGTGGCTCTTGCGTGCACGAGTAATTAAGTAGCATGAAAAACCACCAAACAACTGAAATAAAATCATTTATCATCGTAATTTCCTGCTTCTAAGCTTTCGTTTCCGACCGAGACTCGCATACTGTTCAAATTTAACTGATTTCCATTTTTAAAGATTTACTTCGCTTCCTATGTGAGATGATTATGGTCGTACCTAAAGCTGCAAACGCTATGAAATTTATCATTAGGATTTTACCCTTATTTTCAAAGTGGAAGAGAGCGGATACGTTATTGAGTAATATACAAAACTTGTAGCAGCCCGTCACATTGCTGACCGTAGATGACATATTTCATTTGTAAATGCATTTAGTATTCATTTAAGCAAATCTCAATTCTCTACAAACAGATCTACAAACTCGAATTGCTCATATTATGAAAACTCCTTCAGCAGTTTTTGCCCATAACAAAATTTTCTGCTTATTTTCATTCTCTTTTTTTAACGTTGTACGTTGCCTACATAATTTGGCTTCCGTAAACCGCTTTAGAGGCACTCATCAATAAATTGCTTTTCAATGGAGAGGGAGGTTGCAAAGGATTCGTTTAGGCGTTGAAGCAAAACTTCCAGGCGATGAGGGCATATAATGCTCGCCCTTCCCTCCCCTCACAATCGCACGCTCTATCTCGGGTGAGAGACACCAGCGCGCGCTTTTAAGCTCTTCTTGTCGTACCTGCCCAACCCAACCTCCGTTGCTGCCTCTAGTACCCGATGACTCATGGACTGTATATACGATCGTTGCATAGCAAGTTTAGAATGTCCTCAGAACACGGCCTTGTTTAAAGAAGGTAAACAGTATGAAAATAGTTTGAAGCGAGCTATTTGTGTGGTTATAATAGCTTGGAACGTGTATATATAAACTGATATCATTTCGGCAATTTTTTCGGGCTATTCAACTGAGGCCATTTGGGTCTGCAATGACCAAACCACGTTAGCGATATCAATTTCATTAAGTCCTTCAGTAATCCACGTGTCTTACCAATGAACTACGTGTTAGTGAGAAAACTGTCTCATATGACAATAACGATCCCATACATTTAGACAGAACCGTAAACTCAGTTTTTTTGCGAGCATCAGAGTAAAATCTAGAATCAGGCGAGGCCAGCGTGATCATAAGGTTTCAATATACAGTACTTAAGAGTACTGCTGCAAAGCCTTAGATGAAGGTTCTTCTCTTCCTGAACGAAGGAATTAACTAATGTCTCAGTGAGCGTGAGAGCAACCTAATCTGACCTTTGCCAAATTAACGCATCAAATAACTCACACTCTTTTCATATCGATTGGTGATTCAAAAACATATTTAACAATTTATCAAAAACATAAATCTTTGAGCGTATGTCACGTGTGCATTTCAAGTGTGCATTGAAAATCAAAATTCAAAGGTAAATTGTACATTTCTCAATTTTTGGGAACTGACAAGTAGTTTTATTATACCTCTGAAAGCTGAAGGAATTACATTTTGGCTTCGTTCTTGGAGAGGTTGAAAGGCTCACTACATGCGTTTATTATTGACAATGCTTTTCTAGATTGGATCCATAATATAGAAAACTCCCGTAAAATAAAGGTCTCTTTCATTTAATCATTTCGGATTAATGAACTGCAACATTTTCCATTTTCATGTCATCTCGCCAGCATATTGTAAAAACTGACGATGAGATGAGGAGAAAATGAAGGGAACAAATGTTTGTATGAAAAAAGTACGTGATTACAGCCGGTGTAAACAATTAGTTTTGAAATTCCATTCTACGATGATCGTTCAAGAAACGGAAGGGAAGGAGCATCAGGTTTGTGTGTTATCCATTATCCATAATGGGATATTATCTTTGAATAAGCGTAGAAGTTTTCAATGGTCCTCGACGATGCACTACATCCAACGCTTCAAAACGTCTCCTCGCGAACGTACTTACCTTAAACTATTCCAGACACGCTGTCGACCGAAGATTCTGCAAGACTTTAAAGGTGTACGTTTCTACATTTTACTAATCTTAAAAACATGAATATATAGAGAAATATTAGAATAAAACCAGTCGGAATATTTTACTCTCCAAAATATTGAAAGTTTGTGCCTTCTTGCGGAACCAACAGCTCAACTAATGATGATTTTTGCACTGACAGTATTTACCAGCGTTCGCGTTTTTCCTGATCAGAACTGAAACACGTCAAAAAATTTAGAAATAAATGCTGTTAAAAGAGTTCTTATCATGAAAGTGTATAACGAAGCATTTAGAATGTCATTCTATCCAAAATTGTTCGTCCATTTATAGTATTCACACATTTTTATGGCATAGGGAGATGTTGTGGAGAATGTAGTAATGGACTGCGTGGTTAGCATGACATTTACAAACACGTGTGCACTGATAAAAAGTAAAGTTCAGTACGATGAAGGATAAAAATGAATTTTTTTCTCATTTCTTCACCCAATTATTAAAAATACAAGATAATTTTTAAAAACTCTTCACGGCCAGCACTACAAGGGTGAAGCCTTTATGTTTTCCATATGACAGTATTTTCTTCGCAATTCTATCGGAAAAAAAATATTTGTAATCACTTGGGAAACAATTTAGTAGTATAATGAAGAGGAAGCACAACTCAACCTTGTCACCTTCAAGATTCTGTTCCCACTTCTTATTCATCTTCAGTATATTTCGTATGGACCAAAACGGCACGCGCTTTGGTTCAATTAACTGTTGAAGATGAGCTGTGATGAATTAACGACAAGGAATTACATAAGTGGAGCAATCATACTACCGATCTCATGATCGTGAACCTGAATTAAAATATGCAGGAATGAAATAATTCAAGTGAATGGATTCAGCTAAAACAAATTAATATTTGGGTAAATAGTTACGAGTTTCTTCGTTGGCAAACACAGGAAAGAATAAAACAAGACAGTTTTCGATGACTACTTTAAAGCGTAAGTCTATGTACTCACTTTCTGTTGATGTCAAACCGAAGCGGTTGATTCCAAAAGGAGCCAACAAACACTCTCTCGACTTCAGGAGTGTTCAAAATCTTCCCCAAGGACCACATCAGCGCTCCGTACACCCTCATTAGCTGCTGGTGGTCTATCATGTCCGCTTTGTTCAAGACAATGCGGATCTTGTCATGCTGGCCTCTCAGTCGTTCGAGAAAATGTCGGAATTCGTCAGAGATGTCGAGTTTATGAGCATCGAAAAGCAAAATAATTCGATCGACTCTTTCAGCGAACCACTCCAAGACGCTATGGAAGTCATATCCTCTATCTAGTCTCTGCTTTTCCCCTGACAAAATACCAGGAGTGTCGATGATCGTTATGCCTTTAAGCACACTTGAATTGAGCTGAGAGCATTGAAAGCGGTTGAGGAACGTGTTGCCATACTTAGACAGGGCCTTGAATGGCCGTTTCGGGTCAACCACGAGAGCGTTGCCTGGAATGATGCCTTCCGTGTGGTTGTAGGACACGGCTATGAAGCTGTCGGTCGTCGGCTCAGGCCCTATCCTGATCCCAGGAAAATCTTTCTCCAGTAAGTATCTAATGAACGTTGTTTTGCCCGTCGAATACTGACCGACCAACAATATCATCGGTTTCGAGTCAAAATCTGTATCGTCCAGTGGAGGCGAATGGAAGTCATGGAATTTGTAACAGGTTTCCAAAGGCTTGATTTTGCTTTTGTACGTTACCTTCAAGCCCTCCAAAACTGTCTCACATAGCTCCAATGTCTTTTTCTTCTTTTCATCTTTACCCCACGAGAACATGACTGCTGATTTTGTAGGACTTTTTCTCAGAGTATCAATCTGTTGTAAGCGGTATTCAACACTTGCTTTAACTTCCCTAAGCACTACACTATAAGACGCGTATCGGATGAGTGCACTACGTTCGAAGAAATGGGAATCGGAAGGCGGTAGGAGCGGGCCCGACGATCTGCGGCACCCTGTGAAAGCAGACTGGCACTCTGCCCTCATCACGAGCTCGAGGGCAGAGTGAGGGTTCACCTCTGCATGCGTGCGTGCCTGCGTGTGTACGTGGCCTGTAGCGCCAGAGTTCATTGTCTTCCGAACGACCACTTGAACACCTGAGATAATAAACTAAGATGCTTTCCGTGCTCGGGGTACGCCGATAAAATTTCCCAAAAGGCCAAAGAAAAATGTCCGCCAAAGAATTGTATAGTGACGACTGCCGTAAAAGTATCAGGAACTAAATGAACTACATCTACTGAAACATGGTAATTTGAATTGGAGTTAATTAGTTGAAAATATGTTGTTCAATGTTATAAAGCGAAACTTTTTGCTTTATAAAATATGTGGTCTCAAGCTTTGCATATGAATGTGTTCTGCAGGGTTAACTTTGCTTCGGCTGTATTTGCCTTTTTATCATTTATTTTATGCGTTTAAAAAACAGTCTCTGCCGCAAATCCGTTTCGTTGTTTTATGGATAGCAACAAACGTATTATGACAAAACGAAAGTAGACCATAAATTCTAACCAGCAAAATTTGAGCCCATGGAGTGGCTTTTGAGATTTTCTCTTACATAAAAATTTTCTTGCATACAATTAGATATGAAGAACGCGCACATAATTTTCCAAAAATGAGTATAAATGTAAATCACCACTATTACTTCACAAGACTTGAGATTCATTATTAAATGCGCTGTTCATTCATAAATGAGTTTCTAAGAACGAAAATACAGCACGATAAAAATTTCTCACTGTTGAGAAAAACGTTCATTAACCATAGTTTCGTAGTAACCAAATAAATATGTAGTGAAGAGCAAAGTACATATACAGGGTGCTGTGTAATTCGATGGACATGTTTTACCCATATAGAGAAAAACGCTAAACAAAACGATTTTTACGAGTGACAAAAACCTCCAAACTCCTTCGTTTTCGAGGTTGACCGGGTACCAGTGCTGGCGTTACCATATTATAGCGCCTCCATAAACATAACAGTAAACGTTCTCATACGCCACCGCTGTCACGAAGTAAGCAGCCTCAGCTCTGAAGCGGAGGAACTGAGCAGCCTCTTATAATGAAAGTGATACCTCGCACTCAACTTCGTATTATATTCGTTCAACATATTTGAATTAGTGCAAAACTCATAAATATCATTATTGGAAAAAATGTACCTAAGCAAAAGGCACATTGTATTAAAAGCCCGATTTCGGACTCAGCACTTATTGCTTGAATCTGTTAGTATTGCGTTATGAAAATTAATTGGAGGGCTAACATGCAGTGTCCTAACCCACAAAACACAAAATTTTAGGACACTCAAGTTAGAAGCGTGGTGTTCATCGCAGGGTTGCCAAACTGGCTTTTCCTAGCCAAGTTCCTAACTAGGAACTGAACTAGGAACTAGGCCACTCGCCTGAAAGACATCTACGCCGCTATGAGGTGAAATTATCACTTAATCCACCCTGCCAGTTTTGACCTCTGATTTGTGGGTTAGGACACTTTGCATATTTGCCCTCCAATAATTGGCCACTCTTCAATGAGCTATCATCAATGTTCATCAGACATTACACAATATATTCTTAAATTTTGTTTCACATAGATTACTTTGAAAAGCATAGATGGAGATTTCACAATAGACTATGTTTTTAAAATTTTTGGCAAAATATAAAAGTACGTAAGTCTGTATCAATTTTGTGCAAACTATTTATCACTACAATTCAATATCAATCGTACAGTTCATGTGAAAAATTCACTCTCAGCATGTCACTCATTGATTAACCTCCTTACTGATGTTAGAAGAACTGAGAGACAAATAGGGGCTTTAAGCCCGTTATCCAAATACAGATAGAAAAAAGGAAAGAAGGTTTAAAGAGCGGTGAGAGGTAAGATGCAGAAATAAATTCATTCGCAGCAAATTTCTGAACAAATTAAAGGCAACAACAACAAATTGAAGCATTCAAATTTTGTTACTTAAAGAGGACGAAGGAGCTATTAATGACCCAGTAAAGGTGCTCACGAGTGAAACAAAAAAGATCGCATTCGACCTTGACATTAAAAAAAGACACTTGTGTAAAATGTAGAGGTTCTAATGTAGAGGTTCTAAAATGTAGAGGTATAACAAAAAATAATAACAAGTGGCTAGACAATGTGATACATGATACTTAGAGTTCTTGCATATCAATTTATCATGCCAGAAGAAAGAAATATACTCACAAGACGAGTAATGAGCCACAGTAGTAATAAATGAACAACACTGAACAAAACGCTGATCATTCTGATTCGAACGTTTGGCATGCAATAAATTTTAATAGCTTGCGCAAGATTACCAGCATAATGTTTCCTTGCTAGTCCTTCAAACTTGTCTCATCCACCATTCATTGCTTAGCTTAAGATTAACCTCTCTCTAGTAAAGCCATGATTGCCATATTTGGTACAATCATGAGCTACTAAAGTGCTATTGCTACGACAGTCGTAATGGCCTTAGCGAATTCAATCTCCAAAAACCACCGCGATCCATACACAAATAAATTATCATCATCGCAAAGTTTATATCTTCGACACCTAACCTTTCGAAAATTTACAAAACAAAATACTTTCATCAAACTCGCTCGATTTCGGTTACCAGCGCTGCTCCTACTACCCTCTTCACACATCCCTATCCACCACGACGGACCACGGATGCCTTCTTCAGGATGCCTCTCTCCCTTTCTTCATTTCGTTAGAGTCATTTACTTTTTTTTTAGAGAATTCTTTACATGAAATAAATTATCAAGAGCGCAAGTATAATTTATATTATCATAAAGTAGACTCTTGTTTCTTGCAACAAGAAACAAGAAAGTTGGAGTGCGGAGCGAGTTAGCGCATGAGAAATTGCTCGAAGTGCCTCCGCCGCGTGCTGCACCTTTTAAGGCGTATTGCTATCACAACAGCGAGTCAGCCAATGTTGAAGGCTCGGCCTTGCCATTAATAAAGCTTTCATTCACAAAAAAAAAAAAAAAATCGTAAAAGTATATCTTCAAGATACCACGCATTCACTCTTATCGGCGAACTGTTATTTGAAGCAGCATCGCAGTTAGAAGTGGCCTGAATCTCTGCGAGCTTCCAATTTCAATGGCATTTCGATGCCAGCTTTCATAATGTAGACGATATGGAGATTATGACCTTGATCTCCCATATAACTGTTGATCTTTGGTGCTTGCGAAGTGCATTCAGTCACTGATGCATTTAGGATGAGTGTCCCGAATGTGTTTAGAAATAGCAATGTGTTCCTTCGAGTGATTCTGTTGCGATAAGGTATGTTAGCAGTTTCTGTGACTTAATAATTTCTTGATCTTTTCCTGAGCGTCTTATTTTATTACAAGGAAAACAGAGCTGTTTGTTCAACACTGTTATTGATCGCAATCTGAAGGTAAAATCTAATAAAGTAACGTTACCGAAAAATAAATTTAACCAAATCAACGTGTTTCCTGACATTACTCATTTCCTACAATTTAATGCTGGTGGTGGTGGCAGATAATTCGTAAATTGTTAGATTATAATTAAGAGACTTTAAGAAAACCTACGAGGTCTAATGCGAGTATAATCTATGAATTATACCAATGATAAGAATGATGTCGTTACATTTTAAGTGAGAGTGGAATATTATAGACCTAAAGGTGACAGACCGTTACAGTAAAGGCCTAAATTCGTACTACCAGAACCATGTTTCATGTTGTCACCTTTTCCTATCAAACTAAACTCCGCAAAGGCACCAAAAACTTGAACTAAATGAAAACATTGTGACTCCTTTTTCCCCGTTAACTACCCTTACTTGCATCATTATTTGCGAAGATCGCCTCCTCTGCCTCGGTCATGGTGTAGCCGTTATAATTCCTTCCATCCCTATGTCACGGTCTCTCTTCTCCCCTCCTTACTGGTGTAGAGTGAGTAAACCCTCCACAGAGAGAAAAAAAAATTAGAAAAGTTTGAGAAGAAAAAATTACAGAAAGAAAGAAATGCGAGACAAAGAGAAAGCACTACGCTGCATAAACCTGATCAACATTAGGACAATAATGACAAACTGTAAGATTAATTTATTTAATTTAAAGTAAGCGCATCAGTTAAATAAAACCAGCGTGAATGAGTGCGCCAATGCAACAGATTTCCACACGTCCCCCCAGTAAGACAATTCATTAAACAAAAATAAAAAGGCTTCCGGAAATAGAATTATATGGAAGGACACAAGTAAAATGTAAAGAAAAGAAAGAAAAGAAAAAACAGTTTATTTCCAATATAGATGGTCCAAAAAAATCATATTGGTTTTTAAAATATCTTAAAATTAATACACTTAGATGATACACACACACGAGTATTGTAATACTCGTGTCACTAGTCGAAAAGAGATAATTGAGGGCAATGTACTCCTAATCTTGCTTAATCTACATTTGATAATACATGTAATGATAATTATCAGAGAGAACACAATTTCATGGACGATGCATTTTCATCGTGGTGTGAAGGCAAAAGTAGGTGTGAAGTCCGAAGGTTAGTGACAACGCTGGTAACTGCGACGATTTACTTGTAGAGGAATTGTACAGGGGAGGAACACAAACCAAATGCGACTTTGCAAGCCGCGCACGTCTTTATATAGCTGTAATGTTTTGCTGACTCAGCTAGCGCACTGCGGTAAACCGCACCCATGCGTTGCACTAGCATACATACGAACATATGTACAGACAAAGTGCGCACACAGTGGGGTGAAAGCACTTTTGACAGTTTACATGTACATGACATAAAACTTCGCAATTCTTGACGCCAGGAAATAATATATGAATCGCTTGTTTCGGCCACTGTTCAAAAGTGTCATTTTAAGGAAGTATGAAAAAAACAAACATATATATATCCATATATATATATAAACACATATGTACGTACACATATGTATATATATATATACACACACATATACACACACACACAGTACATACACATACATACATATAAATATGTACACATAAGCATGAGGACCATGAAGATTTTAAGGTTTGTATTCTAATTGAACAATTCTAACATAACGGTCCTTAGTTGATAAGCATTTTATTTAAATATAAATGGATGATCGCACAACAAATGTATAGTTTTTACATGAATGCTTTACAATAATAAAGAGATGATGAGTTTGGTAATTTTACAAATTGAGAGTGAACAGAAAAAAGACCATTATCTTTTGTTGAAATGCTAGTTATCGGTCCAGTACACACATATGTGCATATATACGTGTAAATATATACACATACACATGCACACACATACCCACGCACATACTTACACCAAACTCGTGAACATACACAAATGCATTTCTATGCATAGAGGCAATTACAATACATACGCATTCTATAAAGTGTCATACGCATAGCGTGCACACGTACACATATACACAAGTAAGCATGTGCGCAAATATCAGCGTACGAGTAAACTAGTCAGTATGAACCAGCATTCCAATCGAGGGAAACGGAGAAAATATCTTTTATTATGGCATGAATTTTATAAAATTTCCGTACTAAAAACAGTGGCACAAAACAGTATACCTAAGTCAGAAACATGAAAACGATTGTGGGACGTGAATAAGAAAGAAAACATTAATGTCCTACAAGGGTTTCAAATTAGAAAAAAAATCACATTATCTTTGAAATATGGCGCAAATTGTCGGCAATTGATGAACATAAATAGGTTTCACATTATTATAAGCATATAATTATAAGCATATTACTGCAGTAAAAATGGATGATCACACAACGAATTTATTGTGTTTTTACTTGGATGCTTTACAATTTCATATTAGAAAAAAAATCACATTATCTTTGTAATATGGTGCAGAATGTCTGCAATTGATAAACACACACACACATAGGTATCATGACGGTCTAGTTTGATGCTTGCACAGAAACGGAGAGGAATGACATAAAATGCAACCTTCAACTGGTTTATCTACTCTAGTGTACACAGGCGTACGTGCACATATGAACACCCATATGTGCACATACACCTATATACGTACACACATATACAAGTGCGCATGTTTGCAAATGGCATCGTATGGGCGATCAAATCATAATACCTACGCATACTTCAAAACTGTGGTGTAATGTCTTGAATTATAAAACAATGAGCGAGGGAGATTGTTCAGCAATGGAGATACCAGGCAAATGTGATTCGTCAATACTTATTCAGTTTGTTCTGTAACTAAGAATTATTTTTGAGACACAAGATGACGAGTTATTTTGGCTTTAAATTCTCTCGGTCTTGGAGGGACTTTAATACTCAGGGGAAGTTTGTTCCACAGTAAGGCACCTGATATGGACAGTGCCTTCTGCCCTAAGTGAGATGAACGATAGTTGACTAAGACATTATTGTTTCTGTTCGGTTTTTGATTGGTTACAGTGGGTGGATAGAAACGCACTATCTCAGCATTGCTCTGAGGAAGATATAACGAGGAGAAAACGTATTGGGCCTTCTGCATGAGGAGCCTTTCTTGGATAGGAATCCAGCCGAGCTTATTGAGGAGAGGGGTTATGTGATCACTTCTTTTGAAATTACCGTTGCATACCACCTTGGCCGCAAAGTTCATGCACTTTTGTAAGTCCCTTTGAAGGCATTGAGGTAAGTCTCCTCATACTAGGTTGCAGTAGTCAATGCGCGATAACACCAGCGATTGAATGGCTAATAATCTGGATTTTTCGTCTAGCATACTCTTTATGCGATGAAAAAACATTAAAGTTCCGTAAATTTTGTTGCAAGTATTCTCAACATGAGATTTAAAGGACGTGTTTCTATCAAACCAGATACCTAGATTTTTAACTTTTTCTGATGCATTAATTTTATCATTTCCAACTGCAAGAGTAAGATCTGAAGTTTTTTTAATTGCATCTTCTGATCAAAATAATGCACTGTGTTTTATTAGCATTTAATTGGAGACCATTTCGGTCGTACCATGATTTCAGGCTAGTCAGAAAAGTTTCGGCTTTAATTTGCGTCTGTGGTATTTCCGATACAAAACTTGTTATTGCAATTTGAACATCATCTGCATACATTGAGATCCGTGTGTTAGAAGGCATTGGAGGGAAATCATTAATGAAAATAGAAAACAGTAGCGGACCAAGAATGGATCCATGGGGAACGCCAAAATTGTTTTGAATGAATGGGGACAATTTGTCTTCTGTGCGGACTGCATGAGATCGATTTGACAAGTAACTTTCAAACCATTGCGTGTCTATTCCCAAATTCAGTATTTCACGTAGAAGTCTATCATGTTCAACGCTATCGAACGCCTTAGAGAGATCGAGTAGCAGCAAGAGTGTTACATTCTTTTGATCGATGTCACTGTATATTTCTTCAGAGATATTGAGCAGAGCGTCTTGAGTGCTAGTATTTCTTCTATAGGCGTATTGATTTTGGTGGAGTAGATTCGACTCGTCG
This sequence comes from Morinoia aosen, assembly GCA_030386875.1. Lineage (NCBI taxonomy): Eukaryota > Metazoa > Arthropoda > Malacostraca > Amphipoda > Talitridae > Morinoia > Morinoia aosen. Next base: position 12,104,190 of record CM059561.1, read on the forward strand.
AGGTGAAATGACAGTTGATTTGTTACCACTTTCTACAATAGTTTGGACATGACAGGTGTCGATACCGTCGTGCGGTCGACGTAAGGGTTCGTGGAAAAGGGGGGCTGTCTTCTGTGCAGCTACCTTTTTCCGGGGCGCTAGCTTTTCTTCGTAGCTGCCCTTCCTGAGGTTCATGTGGGTACCGCCTACGCCGTAATCAGTCCGCTAGGGCAACAGAAGTAATTTCTGTTAGTGTGTTGGGATAGTCGCTGTCCCAACTCCAGGTCTTCGCAGGCTAAGATATGAAAGATCTTTTGTTTTCTGAAGCAAAGATTTCATTTGGAGGTGGCGGCTGCGGGAAACGTTTTTTTTTCTGAAATTTAATTTCCCTAGCAAATTCTATGGCGGAATTTCTCTGCGTTAGCGATAACCCCTCTTGCTTCGAAATTTAGTATTTGGTTCAATTTTGTAAACCTTGTTTAAAATTCATACCCCGTTGCTTGGCTCTGATTTATTTTTCCAAAATGAATTTATTTAAGGTGGTAAAAATTACTGTATATTTTTTGCTTTTTAAATAAAGAACTATATTATGTAGTTTCGTGCTGCCTAGCGGAATACGTGGACGTATTCTTCCGCACCGAAATCAAATTGATCATTGTTAGGTTGAATTTTTATTAGGATTACAGCTAAGGTGAAGTGTGTCGAGAATCTGTTAAGAATAAAAAATTTTGCGAATTAAAATGAGGATTTAGGGAAAAATTTTAATTGTATGTAATAAATTTTTGGCTTACTTAGAAATATCTGAAAAATTTTAATTGTGTGTAATAAATTTTTGGCTTACTTAGAAATATCTCAGAAAATCCCAGCAGCACGGGAGGGTCGCTTCAACATGTATGTTTTTAATGTTAGGAGGCCGCGATAAGATGCGAGAGCCCAAAAAGATGTCTGTTTACACTGTGTGTTGTTTCTGGAGGGGTCTATTTTGTGGTGTTAGCAAATCTTTCATCCGGGCGAGCCCTTGGGAAACTTGAGACGGTCGAAAAGATGCCTACCCATGAGCAAAACAAAGCCGCCTTGTAGTCACACATAAATCGAGACACTCAGGCCGAGAGAGAAGGCAAACCAACGGTCGGTTTCGAAGGAGCAGAGCGTGGGAATGCGGTACTACCAATTAGAAGAGAGGAAAGGCGGTCGCAGTCAAAGCCAGAGGGTTGACATCTCGTGACATCTGATAGGTCGAATATGAGAGAGGACAACCCGCAAGAAAAGGCGCTAGGCATCGGGGACGAACAAAAATCAGTTCTGCAACCGACGCCGCGACGCGAAGTATAAGAGATAAAACGCGGGTGTGTTCGCTGTGACAAACGTGCTCAAAGATATAATGAAAGGTGATTATTGGATATATTGAAAATTATACTAAGTTTCACGCCAAATTGTGATCATGAAATTCATGCATTTTCTCGTTTTTACTTGCAGAAGAACAAATTAAACTTGCAGCGTGGGAATCATTTAATGGAACACTTAGGCGCAACGTCTCTGGGGAGGGTAAGAGCGAAGCCGTTTCTTGGGAAAAGATGATTTTCTCTTATAAAATTGTCTGAAATTTATTGGCATACAGTAATGAAAAATTGAAATGGTTTAAGGGAGCTTAATGGGTGCTATCATAATTAATAAGTTAAAATTTTGTCTTGCCAGGTGGGACGGAGTCATATGTCTGAGGATTGATCAGCTCGAATGAAAGGAAATCGACGTGTGAATATACGGAAGCGGAATGAGCAAAATAAGGTCATCACTAGACATTTTCGGAACAGTGAATGAGGCAGGCCTTTGAACTGAAGCGAGTCGCTGACGATTTTTGTGGTTGAAGTGGCCATTGCCCACTGTGCTGCTGGACTAATTGAGATGGAAATAGGACAGGATAGATGAATTCTCATGTGTAACTCTTGTAAACTTAGCGGCGGCCGGCCGGCCAATATTTCAGTATAATTATGTGATGTAAGTCATTTGACGTATGCTATTTGATTCCATTACTTAATTGGCATTATTCCTAACACCATTCATTGTGTGTACGCTCATTAATGTTTGTATGACGTATTGCTGGAAATTATAAATGTTAAGCATAGTTTATCCTGTGTATCATGCCCCACAATATTAGAAGCGATCAATCGTAATACCACGGAGGGCGCCCAGAAAATGCGCTACGTAAGTGGGTCAGCGATCACCGGTGAGTACCTTTTCTTTTTTAGTATATATGCTGTAGTGTCAATTATTTTCCATGAATTGTTGTGTCGTATATGTATCCTTTGGAGGTGTGCCATTCCTCAATTCCGAGAGCCGGATCTTTCTGTTAATGAAATGTTAACAAGGAGGTGAACGGCCCATTTCTCGTGACATCACAATTTGGTAAGATCAACACGATCGCTTTGTAACCTTGTGAATTTGTGAGTGTAGTATAACAGTTGCATTGTATTTTTTTGCGTGGTTATTTCATGTGCAAAACGTACAGAAATTCAGTAGAGGTACATAACTCGTAGTGATGATTTTCTGGGTTCCGGTGTGAGAAGCTAGCAAGCACACTACCAGATAGCTAAAGAAAGTGAAAGTGTTTATAAAAGTTATAAGATTCAGTGAGAAAATTCTAGTGTGCTCACACGATTAATTCAAAGTTTCAGTGAAATTCCACAGTGAGTAAGTTTTAAAAATTATTTGAGTGATCGCAAAATTTTGAGTTTTGGGAAAAGTGAATTGGAGAAGATCGACACTATGCCTGCGCGCGGGAGAAGGAACAACGACCGCAGAAATGCGCCAGCAACGCCACCACAGCCCGAAGAGGAGGCAGTTAACATGCCAGTGGTAACCAGTTGCGTGGGAGCCATAGGGGCCAAATTCAGGAGGGGCGACGATGTAGGGGAACATATGGCAAGGTTGAAGTTTTTGACTGGCAATCTGAATAACAGCGAGCAGGTGAATGCCTTCTTCCTATGCCTAGGTCCACAAGAGGCAAAGGAATGCAATAAAATAATTGGTACTCTAACGAACCTGCGAGAAGCAGAAACATGGCTGCGCTCATACGCCGACCAAGTAGAACATCCGACTCAAGCGCTGTTTGAAATAGTGACCAAGAAGCAAACAAGCCGAGAGGGAGTTTCAGAGTACCTGACGCGCCTGGAAAGGCTGTACAACGAGAATTATCTGGAACATCCGGAACGAGTCCTTGTAGATTTGATGTGGCTCGGATTAAGAGAGAACATCACGAGACCCTTTCGAAGTGATGCGCGACCTACGACAGTACAAGAATTGAGGGACATGGCAATCGAAGTGGAGAATCGACGGATAGTACCAGTACCAAGGGAAACGACAGAGAGGAGGGAACCGGAAAGAGAGAGAGCGCAGCGAAGCGAGAGGAGGCCACAGCATGAGACTGCACGTGTCGGCCACACGATGCGGCATTCACCACAACGGCCAAGAGGCTACCGCCATGAAGTGCCACCCTGGAGAGAAAGGAACAGACAGATACGACACTCTCCTTATCATCGAAGAGGAAATTATGAAGCACCCCACTGGAGCGAAAAAGGCAGACTTAGGAGTCATCAGCACCCAAATATTCCACGCAAGAGAACCACAGCCGCCTCCGGATGTACCACCTGCACCTGCAGTGGACTTAGTACAGTATAGAGCAGTGCCACCGCCGTGCGTCAACTGTGGAAAATTTGGGCACCTAAGAGCTGATTGCAGAGTGCAACAGTTTGCAGGACAGCCAAAAAACGGAATAGGAGACCGTTAGCTCCAATAATAAATCCCAGCGTAATAATCCAAGTGAATGGTACACCTGTTACCGCACTTCTCGACACCGGAGCAAATATATGCTTGGTAAAAGAGCGTGTGGTTGCGGGGATTAAAAATGCTAGTGTGAAAGGAACATCGACTGCATTAAAAACAATTGGAGAGGAACCCGTACCGGTGCTGGGAAAGATTAATGTGCCAATCAAAGTTAACGGTCAGAAAATTATACAGAGATGCTTTGTTGTGAAGGAAAATGCATTCCCAGGAGACCTGCTAATAGGAGTGGGAGTAATGAACAAAGTCAACGCAAAACTAAACTTCGGAAAACGTAGGGCATCATTCTTTGGTACTCACGTGAACATGTTTTCAGCACCAGGACACGCTTCTCCGAAAATTCTGTGTGTAACCCGGGAAGAAACATCAGTCACTCTGGCTGAGGACATTACAGTCAAGCCTCGCGCGCAAACAATGGTAAAGTGCCGAGCAGATGGCAAGTTTGAAGGGAAGGAAGTAATTTTAGAGCCTAGAGTTAAGTGGGCGCCTTACGTCGGAGCTACCGCTGCAAAGGTACAAAACGGGTATGTTTTGATGCCTGTACTTAACCCTTTTGCCGAAGAAATCGCTCTGACTGAAGGAGCAATAATTGCAACATGCCACGAAATCTCGAATGAAGATGCAACTGCAGAAGAAAACAATGCGGAAAATAGCGAAGCAGAAAATCGCCGCAGAGAGAAGCGCTTTCAGCAAATTGATGAGCTTGACCTCAGTCACTTGGATGCTGGAAAACAAGGACAAGTCAGAAACCTGCTGAAGGAATATCACAAGACGATTAGTGTGACGAGATGGATATTGGCCACGTGAAAGGAGTGAAATACAAAATTTTGCTGAGTGATTACAGGCCAATTCAAACGAAAGGATGGCGTATTCCGTACACCAGTCAAGAAATTATTGATAAAAAGGTCTCGGAGATGATCGAAAGTGGAGTTGTGCAAGAGAGTACAAGTGCTTGGAAGAACCCCCTCGTACTCGTGAAGAAGCCTGGAGGAGGCCACAGAGTTTGCCTTGATTTGTGAGCTGTCAACATGCGGGTAATTAACGAACATTATCCGATTCCCCACATTGTAGGGACACTGGAAGAGGTAGCTGGCAAAGAATACTATTCCATTGTCGATGCAAAATCAGCCTTCCATCAAATTGAGCTAGATGAAGAAAGTAAGCAGTACACGGCATTTCAGACTCGACAAGGCAACTTCGAGTTCTCTAGGCTGCCTATGGGACTCAAGTGCTCAACCTCAGTGTACCAGAGAGTGATTTGTCATGTTCTGAAAAGGCAACTGGGAAAATTCGCCGCTATTTACTTGGACGATGTGTGCGTTAGCTCTATGACTTTTGAGAGTCACCTAGAAAATTTGAGGGAAGTGTTGCACGAGTTTCAATGTGCCGGAGTAAAAATAGGCTTAGACAAGTGCAAATTTGAGCAAAAACACGTGAAGTACCTAGGATGTTACATCAGTCGTGAGGGACTCATTCCAGATCCCAAGAACGTGGACGCGATGCAGAATTACCCTAGACCGACGACCGCACGCAAAGTCCGGTCCTTCGTCGCTGCACTGAACTTCTACCGGCGGTTCATTCCGCATTTCGCTACAACAGCTGCACCCCTTAATGCGCTGACTAAAAAGGGGCAAAAGTTCCAGTGGAAGGAAGAACACGAGCAAGCATTCAGTAAACTTAAGCAGCTCATGATAGAAGCTCCAGTTCTGAAGAAGCCTTCTCTAAATGAGACGTATTACTTGAGCTGTGATGCCTCAAATGAGGGCTCTGGCGCGGTCCTGGCACAGAAATATAATGGCAAGGAACAACCGATTGGATACTTCAGCAAAAGATTCAATGATGCTGAAAAACGTTATTCAATTACGGAGCGGGAAGGATTAGCAGTGGTCGCCGCTGTAAATCACCTTTCACCTTACCTGTACGGTAATAAATTTGTTGTAATTACTGATCACACGGCTCTCAAATATTTGTTCAAAGGTAAAAACACAAAGAACAACAGAATTATGAGATGGGCCCTAACACTCTCTCAATATGATTTTGAGGTGATTTATCGGCCAGGAGCTCAGAACGTGGTGCCCGACGCATTGTCGAGAAATATTGCGAACGACAACGGAGAAGAAAATCCAGACGACGAAGCACCTAAAACAGTGTTCGTCACGACGATGATAGACGAAGCACCCAATGTACAGGAAGCGGAGATTAGCTTGCGGAAGGATAATGTGCGAGCGGAGCAATTAAGAGATCCGGTGTGGGGGCCGGTGCTCAGCTACCTAGAGAGCGACAAAACGGGAGATGTGCCAAGTTTAGCCATGAGTCCCGAAATTTTTGCCGACGAAGGCATATTGTATTTCAGAAAGACACAACGAAAGCCTAATAGAACAAGGCACTTAATCGTTGTGCCAAACACTCTGAGAGAAGCAGCGATAACGTTAGCGCATGATAGCACAATAGGTGCACACCAAGGTCGTGCTAAAACGTGGAAAAAGCTCATGGAATTCGGGTACTGGATTAACATGGCGCGTGACGTTAACAAGTACGTCGATTCGTGCATGCAATGTCAGAAACGTAAGATCAACAATCGCATTTGTGTTAGCATGGGTTCATTCCCTGAAATTGACAAGCCTCTGGACAGAATCGGCGTTGATTTAATCGAAATGCCAGTGTCGAATGAGGGCCACAAATACATCCTGACCGTGGTCGATCACTTCAGTAGATATGTTGCAGCGTTTCCGCTCAGAAGCAAGACAACTGAGGATGTAACGAAAGCGTTGACTAAATTCGTGACTACGTACGGCCCAGCGAAGGCGCTCATCTCAGACAGGGGCACCGAGTTCACGTCAGCTTTATTCAGAAATGTGTGTGAAAAATTGAAAATAAAATACTACAACACTTCAGCATATCATCCCCAATCAAACGGAATGACGGAACGGCAGAATCAGAACATAAAAGTGATTTTGTCACATCTTGCCGCCAGCGATCAGTTATCATGGCCTGATGCACTTTCTTGGACGTGCCTGGCACTGAACACCAGCTACCAGAGCGTCATTGAAGAAATTCCATTCTATTTGTTCTTTGGTAGAGATGCTGACATTCCAATTGTTGACTGGCTGAAAACACCTCGCATGGATTATTCTTTAGGAGAGAATTACAGTGCAGAGATTAGCGCCCGGCTCCACAATGCGTTCAAAATCGTAAAAGCCAAGTCCAAGGCGTCACACGACAAGTCCGTGCAAATGAAGGAAAGAGGTGTGAAAAACAACCAGGTGCAGATCGGAGACCTCGTTTTATTACATAATCCGACAGGAAAAGCCGAAGCTGCAAACGCGTGGCCAACGGACTGGATTGGACCGTTCCGAATCATTAAAAAGAACGACACAAATGCCACCATCAAAGCACTGAATGGTAACCGTCAAGAAAGGGTTCACTTGGACAGATTGAAACTTGCTCATTTAAGAGGCGAGGCTTTTCCCGGCACGTCGGACGTCGCAGCTGAGCAGGGGAATGGAAACGAATGTGAAAAAATTGATAGTGAAGATGAAGAGCTGAGAACAGAAAACCACGTGAACGAGAGAGCGGCGTTCAAAGAGCGGCGGAGCTACAATCTACGTTCTAGGTGTAGGTGAACCGCCAACTAGAAACGAACTGCAGAGGACTGAAATCATGCATCAACTTGACTTTGCGGGATGTGTTCTTGTGTGTTTAATTTTAGAAAACTCTTGCGTAGGAGTGAGTTTTTTTTAGCGTTGTATTGCTTTAATCTAAATGTGTTCTTTAGTAGAATTGTGTTATTCTAGCTGTGAATTGAATCTAATCTCACTCACTAGATTGTGATGCTTCCTTCAGTAGGAATATGCTCTAGGTTATGTAACTCCAACTTTCTTTGCTCACAAGAAATTTCGTCCAGAACGAAAATCTTGTTCGAGTGATCTAATCTTATCCTATGCTTAATTCTCATTTTGCTTTCTTGCTAAGTAAAGGAAATTGAGCGGTCAGTAGGCTAACTTCGTGTGTTTCTCTAGAAGAGTACTTGTTTCATTTGTAGTATGCTTATATTCCCTTGCCAGCAGTTCATAAAGCGCACGCGCTTAATACGAAATGACTCTAGTGAATTAACTAGTTTAATCTGAAGTTCTTAGGCTGAGGCTATCTCAGGCTTGCTAATTTTATCAATACCTTTAGACCGTTCATTTTCATAACGGGGAAAATATGTTTAGCGTCAGATTAAAAGTTACGTATTCTTTCGTGCTGTAGCGTTGAAGTTTCTGACTTTGTGCCTGTCTCTTGTCCTGAAAGAATATCGTAAAACACGGTGTTCCGGAAGGAATTATTCTCATGTTACTCTGTAGAGTGTAGTACATTTCTTTTCAGACTTAAGGAATTAATTTCTTGGTAGATTAGCGTAGTATGTACCTCAGCACAAAACAGGCCAGAACAATTGCATAACACGAATGCGTCTCGTATAAGCAGCAAATTCAGGAAGAATCACGTGGAATATAAGTAATTATTTACAAGAACAACGAACAGACAACAACTGTACGACATAGGGGATTCATCGAACTTGTATTGGAAGTATTTGACTGTAGAACAAATTATAGCGTTGCATTGGGAAACGACGAGGATGTATGTGAGGCTGGAATTTCGCATCATGCGTAAGAGAGAATGCGGAGAGCACAAGTAATTAGCTCAGAGCAGCTTGCGGTTGAGCTGTAGCCAGAGATTGCGCACCATGTTCAGAAGAATGCGGAGGACACCATTAACTCGCCCGTGGTCAGGCTGTGAAGAGGACATCGTTAGAAAACGGCCGAGCCAGGAAGGATTTCTCAACTAATTAGCAGCACTCAATACTTCGAAGTGGAAAGCACCACAGAGCGCCGCAGTACCGGGATGAGGAAGGAAGGAGAAGCGAAAATAAGGAAGATGATAGTCTAGGGTACCTTAATGTAATAGCGTTCAAAAATGCTTTTATACGGTGGGCACTCAAATGAAACAATAACAATGCTTTATATGATTGAGTGTTGATATTTACTAAGTATTTTGGAATTTGCGTCGGAACATTTATGCCTGGTAAGGCATTCCTGAAATTCGAATGCAAGTTCCCGGTGAATTTTTACTAGGCAAATTATCACATTGGAATATTGAAGCCGCATTGTAGGCATCTCTATTCATACGTGAAATAAAACAAATTAAAAGAGAGATTACGTCGGATGTGCTTTGGATGAGGCGTACGATCATCGAAGAATATTAACCCACGGGATTCTCGCACTAATAAGAGTGTTTACTCGGAGAAAATAAAATATGAGCTGGTGTCTACCAGAATTTCTACGTCGATGTCAAGGAATACTGAGATTCTACGTCGAAATCAAGGAATACTGAGAGGAATTCTACAGGATACCACCGCGCATACAGGATACCATCGCCGGATATACCTCGGATTCTTCAGGAGTACCTCGTGGGATTCAGGACCTTATTGCGAATGGAAACTGTAGTGAATGAAATTTATTGACGCTTCGACTCGTATTATCCGACAGATCAATATAACTTACTGACGTGCTGATTCGCCTGATCAACGAATCGACGTTCATGAGTAATCTGGCGATTAAAAGTTGAGTTGAATAAACGTCATAAAATATATGTGAAACATTGCACTTAACATGATTTGGTGGTAATTTGAATCGTAATAATGATCCATCTTACAGAACGCAATCGTGCAGTAATGTGGTGTATAGAAATTTTATACGAGTCTGGATATTGGGCTCGCAATACTTCATCATGAAATTGAGTTACCTTCCAGCAAGGCGTGTGTGAAGCTATACAATGCCAAAAGAGAGACATGGAAGAAAGGCAAATTCCGTCAACCGTCAGCTATACCAAAGGAGTCAACATTGAATCGTCAACAACAGCGTCAAGGATTTGGACAACGGAACATGCAAGCGTGAATTGAAATCTACGAGACATAAAGTCATCAATACTGTAGGATGTTTGAGAATGTAGGAGATGTAACCGTAATACTTTGTGAATGTTATTAGGGGTGAACACTCAAAAGATTTATGACGTACTTCAATTCGGTGGAACACAACACAATATATCAGGCCGTGCTAATTGTAATGAATAGGATTATTAATTGTAACGAACCCTGTTTCTGCGGAATTAATTTTAGAATGTAATAGGCTTAAGTAGAAGTTACCATGTGTGTCTTATGTTGGCTTCAAACTGCAGTGATCAATATTCAATAAATAGCTGAAAGCTAATTAAAAAAAATTGTCAGGCCAATTTTTTTTTAACTATAGGACGGCGGATCTGTCGAGAATCTGTAAAGAATAATCAATTTTGCGAATTAAAATGAGGATTTAGGGAAAAATTTTAATTGTGTGTAATAAATTTTTGGCTTACTTAGAAATATCTGGAAAATTTTAATTGTGTGTAATAAATTTTTGGCTTACTTAGAAATATCTCAGAAAATCCCAGCAGCACGGGAGGGTCGCTTCAACATGTATGTTTTTAATGTTAGGAGGCCGCGATAAGATGCGAGAGCCCAAAAAGATGTCTGTTTACACTGTGTGTTGTTTCTGGAGGGGTCTATTTTGTGGTGTTAGCAAATCTTTCATCCGGGCGAGCCCTCGGGAAACTTGAGACGGTCGAAAAGATGCCTACCCATGTGCAAAACAAAGCCGCCTTGTAGTCACACATAAATCGAGACACTCAGGCCGAGAGAGAAGGCAAACCAACGGTCGGTTTCGAAGGAGCAGAGCGTGGGAATGCGGTACTACCAATTAGAAGAGAGGAAAGGCGGTCGCAGTCAAAGCCAGAGGGTTCTGATAGGTCGAATATGAGAGAGGACAACCCGCAAGAAAAGGCGCTAGGCATCGGGGACGAACAAAAATCAGTTCTGCAACCGACGCCGCGACGCGAAGTATAGGAGATAAAACGCGGGTGTGTTCGCTGTAACAAACGTGCTCAAAGATATAATGAAAAGTGATTATTGGATATATTGAAAATTATACTAAGTTTCACGCCAAATTGTGATCATGAAATTCATGCATTTTCTCGTTTTTACTTGCAGAAGAACAAATTAAACTTGCAGCGTGGGAATCATTTAATGGAACACTTAGGCGCAACGTCTCTGGGGAGGGTAAGAGCGAAGCCGTTTCTTGGGAAAAGATGATTTTCTCTTATAAAATTGTCTGAAATTTATTGGCATACAGTAATGAAAAATTGAAATGGTTTAAGGGAGCTTAATGGGTGCTATCATAATTAATAAATTAAAATTTTGTCTTGCCAGGTGGGACGGAGTCATATGTCTGAGGATTGATCAGCTCGAATGAAAGGAAATCGACGTGTGAATATACGGAAGCGGAATGAGCAAAATAAGGTCATCACTAGACATTTTCGGAACAGTGAATGAGGCAGGCCTTTGAACTGAAACGAGTCGCTGACGATTTTTGTGGTTGAAGTGGCCATTGCCCACTGTGCTGCTGGACTAACTGAGATGGAAATAGGACAGGATAGATGAATTCTCATGTGTAACTCTTGTAAACTTAGCGGCGGCCGGCCGGCCAATATTTCAGTATAATTATGTGATGTAAGTCATTTGACGTATGCTATTTGATTCCATTACTTAATTGGCATTATTCCTAACACCATTCATTGTGTGTACGCTCATTAATGTTTGTATGACGTATTGCTGGAAATTATAAATGTTAAGCATAGTTTATCCTGTGTATCATGCCCCACAATATTAGAAGCGATCAATCGTAATACCACGGAGGGCGCCCAGAAAATGCGCTACGTAAGTGGGTCAGCGATCACCGGTGAGTACCTTTTCTTTTTTAGTATATATGCTGTAGTGTCAATTATTTTCCATGAATTGTAGTGTCGTATATGTATCCTTTGGAGGTGTGCCATTCCTCAATTCCGAGAGCCGGATCTTCCTGTTAATGAAATGTTAACAAGGAGGTGAAGGGCCCATTTCTCGTGACAAGTGCAGATGTGCGGTGTCTTGTTTTTGGTGCCGGCGTGCGGGATCTGGGCGTCCTATGTATTTCTTTGCTGTGCCAATTCTATTGCTATTCTAGTGTAGGGAGCTCGTTGCCGTTCTATAGCCGCCTCCTCCTGTCGTTTATTCTGTTTGAGGAATCGATATGTGCTGCAAATTTCTCGAATTAAACTTCTTGTTCTTCGTTTATCTGGATTTCCTTACACCAATTCATGTTAATTATTTAGTATGGCGGTGGCCGGTTGGTGACGGGGCTAACCTACTGGTTTGGACTAGCCAACTTAAATTAACTTCTGCTCATAAGGTTAAAAAAATATTGGCTGTTCCAACAAGTGCCGTACTACGGCGGTACCGTCGTGTGTGTGGGGTGAGGTTTGTGTGGGTACCACCTGCGCCGTATTCAGCCCGCTAGGGCAACAGAAGTTATTTCTGTTTTGTGCCGAACTACGGTTGCACCGCTAGAGTGAGGTGTGTGTGTGGGTACCGCCTACCCCGTATTCAGTCCGCTAGGGCAACAGAAGTAAATTCCGTTTTGTGCCGAACTATGGCGGTACCGTTTGGAAGACGAGCAACTGTCTGCGCCGTATGAGACCACTAGGGCAACAGAAGTGATATCTGTTAGTGCCGAACTGCGACAGCGTCTTCCTAATCGACCAACTATGCGAAATAGTTCGTCCTTCCGAGGTGGCTCCTTAAACACCTTATTAGGCGAGCTGTCGTATGAGACTAAAGCCTGTGTCAATAATGAGGAGGAAACTCTTTTGACCTCAGGTTGTGATTTGTTTACTGCTGAATCTCTTTGAAGTCCCTATTACATACACCGATATATTTTAACAAAGACAGTGATTTATTTTCTGCTGCAAAAATAGTGCGTACAGACATGAGCTACTGCATAACAAGGTACAACACTCAAAATTGCATTTAAAATATTAGTCTTATTTAGCTAAGTAATCAAAGAAACATTGGAATATCGACATGTAATACAAATGATATTTAAGGGCTAACCAAAGTAAATGCACAGACGCAACATCAGCGCAGAGAAACAGACAAGTCGGCGTTCAGGGAGCTGGACACATAAAGAAAATACTTGGGATTATGGGTAACTAACACAAAAGGCTCGGCAACCCCTGTGCGGCCTGACAACAGGCAAAAGACTGGTGGGCCTGTAGTTTGATGCTGTATTTAGGTCACCAATTTTATGCAACGGTCTAATAATGGAGTGTTTCCATTGGTTTGGAAACGTGTTGGTTACTATTGATGTATTAATGATCAGACGAATCCATGGTGCTGTAACAAGGAAACTGTCTTTGATATATTGAAGACTTATACCACCATTTCCAACTGCCTTTGTGTTTTTTAGTGAGTATAAGATATTTCGTAACTCCGGTAAATCGACAAGACGTGGTCTCCACTTGACGTCAGTCCTCGAGGGTGCAGTGGGGCATGAATTTTCAATTGACGTTTTCCTGGACTGGTACACACCTCACTGAAAACTTGAGCCCCTACTTTTGAAAAGAATGTGTTGAAATCCGTGGCTGTTGCCAAGGGATTTTCAAAATTATTTATGCTGTCTAAATTTTTATATGGGGCTACCTCACTAATGATTTCCCAAGTTCGTTTCGGGTTATTTTTAGCCGTTATCAGTTTCTGGTGGAAGTGAGTTTGTTTCGCTTCAGAGATTTTCTTTCGAATTATTTTTTCATGTTCTTTATATCTTTTGTATAAGGTACTGTTTGATCTATTGTTTTTGTACTCTCGCAAGTTAGCTTTCTTTATTCTGCTCATCTCTTTAATTTCGTCAGTAATCCAAACAGTCCGTTTTGGCTTGTTTTTTTTGGTGACGTAAGGTGCACATTCGTCGAGAGCTGCTGTGAAGTTCTCGTTGAAGATGGACACTTAAATGTCAACATCGTCAGATTGCATCATTTTCTGGAATTCGGTGAACCTATCGAGTAGTTTTTCTTGAGATAGTTGTGCTGAATAGTGCCTTTTCGAGCGATAAGTCATTAAGCGGTATTTTTGTCTTTCCTTTGCAATATTAATTTCACATTCTATACAGTGGTGATCGGAAATAGAAGGTGGTATTACTGTACTAAGTATTGCGGTAGGATTATTTGTGATTGCTAGATCCAGGAGAGTTGCAGAGACTTTAGTGATGCGAGTCGGTTCTTTGACCATTTGTGATAGGCTTAGTTTATACAATAGTTTGCTTAGCTGATTGTTTTTGTCCGTTAGGTCAACATTAAAATCTCCGAAAGCAAAGAATGACTTTTTTGCCTGAAGGATTTCTTTGAAGGTTTCCTCAATGAATTCTAGTGTTAGATTTAGGGGAGACGATGGGTGCCGGTAAAGGCTGCCAATGATTATTGACTTGTGTTTATTTATTTGCACTTCTAACCAAACCATTTCAATGCCTTCACAAACTTTATTCGCTGGAAGTGAAGATGTTGAGTACTTTTCTTTCACTAATTTACAAGATCCACTAACTCGGCTGGTTTTAGCGCCATCGTAGCGATATAACACGTAATCAGGAATGTTAAAAAATGAACTTTGGGTTCGTGAATCAAACCATGTTTCTGAAACACACAAAATGTCAATTTCTTCAGTGACCAACATTACTCTGATGTCATCCAGTTTACCATTCAGGCTTCGAGCATTTATATGCTTGATTTTGATTTTATCTATTTTAGCACTTTTTTTAAAGGTAGCAAAGTTACTATCTCGATGGAATCGTTCATGGGATTTATCGATTTTGTCTACTTTGCCCAGGGTGTTTGGCACAGCATCTGCTATGTAAGAAAGTCTACCATTTGGCTGGGCAGCGGCAGTCTGTCAAGGTGAGGTAACCCCGGTCTGATTTTTTTTTGTGTGACAAGAGCACTGTAGTGATCGTTTTTACGATGGAGCAGTAGAAGAGGGTTATTATTTGATAACTCTGAAAAGGGATCGACTGATATTTTCAAAACACAATGATCCTGTTCATCCAGGACGAGAAGTTTTTGGTCTGTCACATTTGAAATGATTAGTGGTATAAGGTCTACAGCAGCTTGATCAAGATGTTTGTCGTCAATGTAATTATCTATGAGGTTTTGCATGTCTCCACTGTTCTCGTCAATAAACTTAGCGTATGTGCTGTTGTTTGCTTTACTCTCTGTTTTGAGTGCAGCCTTTAAGGAATTGTAATTCTATTTTGATGCTGGTTGTTTTGTAAGTAGATGAGCCACTGCATGGAGGAGGCAGTGTCCAACGGCTTTGGTGGGAATCAGCTCTATTTTCTATGATCGTTTTAATTCATCCATTGTGGAATTCATGCGTTCACAAATGGGGCTGGAGACGTTTTTTTCGTACCTTTTACATCATTAAGAGGTTCTGAGAGGTGCGGGGAATTTACGTTTTTCTGGCTCTGAGGTGATTTCTTGTATGGGGATTTGCAGAGAACTGAGAAATGCTCATGTCATTACTATTTTTCTGGTGATGATTGTGCATGCAGTTGGGTAGTGGATTTTCCATCGATTGTCGACTGCAATTTTGCAGCGATTTCTCGCTTCCTGTTGATTTCACTGCTTCTGAGTATGTGATTGGGTGTTGATTTAAGGAGATCGTCCCAGGCGGGCCCAGGCCCCTGTCACTCAAGTGGTAATTTTTTATGTTTTTGTTGGAAAAGAACCCTTAGGTGGTGGACTATTTGGTCCTAAAATTTTATGGCAGTACGGACAATAGATCCCCCCCCCAGGGGGGGGGGGGGGTAAAAGGACCAAAATCTTTAACTTAGAGCCCATTTCAACCCAGTATAAAAAGAGAACAAATGAGAAATAGAAAAAAAAACATTTGAGCTTGTTAGGAATGTTCTAAGAATTCTAAAACTGTCTTTGTTTTTGTTTTAGCATCAAAACTCGATGACGAGTAGCATTTTGAAATATCAATATCGGTGAAAAAGTACCAAAATCATTAATTTTTGAGCCCATTTCAACCCCATATAAAAAGAGAACAAATGAGAAATGGAAAAAAAACCCATTTGAGCTTGTTAGGAATGTTTCTTGGATTCTAAAACTGTCTTTTTTTGTTCTAGCATCAAAACTGAATGAGGAGATACATCTTGAAATATCAATATCAGTGAAATATCAATACCTAAAAACCATTATGTCAAATTTTTTCAAAAACTAAGGCCTAAATCGAAAAAATGATTTGATGAAACTGTGTTTCTTTTCAAAAGTTACATATCATAGTCAAATTTCATAAGAATCAGACTGAAAATAAAAAAAATTATATATGTGAAGAAAGAAAAATTTTTTTCTTCATTTTTTTGGTTAGGAAATCACATTTAACAGTGTGAATATGAAGTTATGTATGGAGATTATCGAAATAAAATTAAAATTGCATTCAATTACATAAATTCTTCATTATATTACACTTTAACAAAAATTTCGTTTTATGCTTATACCCAACACTTCAAAATGCTACTCGTCTTCGAGTTTTGATGCTAGAACAAAACCAAAGACAGTTTTAGAATCCTTGGAACATTCCTAACAGTAGCTAACACACTCAAATGGGCTTTTTTCCAAACACAAATTTTTCGAAAAAAATACATAGCTCTAAGCCCCAAAAATTACTGTTTTTAGAAATTTTGAAAAATTTGGAAAAAATAGAAAAAAATTGAATTGGAAAAAACCATTTGAGTGTGTTAGGAATGTTCCAAGGATTCTAAAACTGTCTTTGGTTTTGTTCTAGCATCAAAACTCGAAGACGAGTAGCATTTTGAAATATCCATAAAATATACAAAAAACTAATTTTTCGAAAAAAATGAAAAAATAAAAAGAAAATCGAAAAAGTGACATGAGTAAAAAAGGTTTACTTTCTCAAAATACATATACTGGTCAATTTTCAAATGAATCGGACGAAAAAAGTTGAACAAGTGGGACGATCTCCTTAAACTCGTGTCTAAGAGGGGCTTTCCATCCTCTGTAACAGCATTGGATAGCAATGAAAAGCTATTTTTTGTAGGCACTCCTCAATTGTTTGTGGCAGAGGGAGGAGAGGGCTTGTTATATGAAGGCAAACATCGGTTTATGCTGCTGGAGGTTACACGTGGAAAGGCTGTCAACTTAGAACAATCATTCAACTCATTCTGCTGGTTTGCATAATCATTAGAGTATTCAATTTCTTCATTCAGGTCATGGGAGTTTCTGACACAGGAGATAAAATCTGAAGTTAGTCTCAAAGGTGATCTTAGAGCAATTTGTTGAAGAAAATGATGCATGTCTTCTCGCGTAACAGGCCAAGTGCGGACATTGTTGTGAGCTTCATTAACAGTAACGGTTTTTAAATTTGCTCTTAGCGGAATCAATTTAGGACCAATATTTCTGCACAGGCGCGATACCATGTACAATTGCTGACCACTGCAGGCACTCACCACATAAATATGAGAAAAAAGATTCTTTGTCATGATCAGATTTTTTAACTTGGTAAGGTTATGGGACGAGAGGCTAAAACCTTTGAAACTAATTATATAGTTCCTGAAAGGAGGTGCGCGTTCAATCTCATCATAAAGATCATTTAGACGTTCCGAAGTTATGGTCTGAATCCTGCATGCGCTATCAATGTCATCTCCGTTGATTTTTGTGAGACTATTGTCTCCAACGAGAAAAGTGTCTAGAGGGGATTTCGCATGAGGATGGTTACTCGCAGATACCACCGGCGTAAAATCATGACCGCTGATACAATAATTTAAAGCAAAAAGCTTTTCTGTAATCATTTGAATATTTGATACAGTGGAAAGAATCGACGCTGGGCTTGGGGGACAGTTTTGTCTCAAAGCTTTATTGAGAAATGCAGCTGTAAGAGACAGCATGTTATTTATATCGTGAATAGTTTGGGAACTGGTCATTTGGAGAGGATGTAAGTACCCATCAAAAGCGGTAACAGGTCTATTTGTATTGTTCTCCACTGAAAATCTTAAGTTATCCTCGCAGTTTACGCTCTGAGGTACTTTACTGCCAGTGTCAGCTGTCGCGCATGCATTTTCAAACCTAACTCCACCGCCTGAAAGACCTACACACAATTTATCATTAAAATTATAATTAAAATTACCCCTTTTACTTTCTGACTGGTCGCTGGTGAACAATTTTGAGCTTTCTCAGTGACGCAGGACAGGGGAGATGTCGCCATGACGCAATCGTTGGGACGAGACGAAGGAGCTGACGGTGGTGCTGCGGCAGCTCCCGCCAGTGATGAGGTACAAGCAGCGCTTGGGAGATTTTCGTCAAAGACGGGCGACTCTCCTGCTCGACTCTCTGTCGGGCACCTCCCCGTCGATTATCTGTCGGTTGGTACTGGTAATGTTTTTGGAGTTGCGGTGCTTTCGTTGACGTCATACTGTTTCTCTGTCGGAGCTTTTGTAGTCATTGTGAGCGGCTTAGGCTTTTAAACGAGTGATTTTACACGCGAGAATTTTGGTGGTGTTTGCTTTCGTTTTGTGAACGGTTCAGATATATTCCGCTTTTTGGGGTTTGAGTTTTCATGCGGCGCTGTTGTGAGGGACGTTATTTCTCCAGATAGAGCTGCTTTCCGAGTAGCTGAGCGAGTTTCGTAATGAGACATTGTGAAGTTGTATTGGATGAGTGAATAGAGGTGAGGATAGTTCAAAATTTTGTTCACTGTGTAGCTGTTACGGAGTGAGTAACGATCGTCTTGGGTAGAAGGGTAATCGTTTACACATGAGTGAGGGCTTGCTTCTCATTTAGAGTTTGAAACACCCGAAAATATTGCCATAAAAACATCATCAAACACATAAGAAGACAGGGTTGCCCTTTAATGCTCGAGAAAGGAAGCCAAGAACTGGGAGAGTGTTGGTCGGCCGTGAATAATGACGACAATGACGTTCAGACTTTTGCAAGTTGACACATTTTACTCATTCAGTTTCTCAACGTTTCATAATTGCAAAATTTGTAATCCCTCTTTCGCTTTTTATGTCACTATTCACCAAAGTTAACTGGTGGGTCACTATTTCACCAAAAGAAAAGTTAATTTTGTTTATTCAGAAAAGGTTGAAAAATTGGGTGATCAACTTTCAACAAGAAAGATAGCCATCGTTGAAATGTTTGCGGATGAGGGATCGCGTTGCTCGTTCACATTTGAAAACGAAAAAGACCGCTTTTTAATAAAGCAAGGAATAAAATCAGTTCCCTATTGACTTGAATATTGATCACCCAATTATTATTTAAACAATAGGCACAGTTACACTAAGGCATCCAAATAAATGAACGCTGAAGAATGAACATTGCTTATTCCTAAGCAATGAATTTTTCAATGATTAAACGCTGAATTTCCTGCATCATTTCTTGCGTGACCTCTAGACTGACACTCATTTTCTGTTGGTGCCATATCGGCTTATCAACAACGCTTCAAGTATCACTGTAAACTCATTTTGTAATACAAGAACTTGAAGTTCACTCTGCAAACCTCATTCTTAAAGGAATTTCTGTGTCACGGCTCCTCATTTCCTCCTTACTGGTGTAAGGAGTCAGGTGTTCGCCCTCGATAGAGATGTTGTGTCCCGAGTACGAACCGTTAAGTTTTCACCACAAAAAAGAGTAAAAGGCGGTTGGACGTGAGAGCTTACACCGGACTCTGCTATCAGGAGATCTCAAAGCTCAGCATTATACAACGCGCCAGATGTCGATGTTTACACAGCAGCGGCTCGACAGTTACAAAAAAGAGGCCACACCTACGCTCCCAGCGGCAGCGTGGCAACGACGTGGCACCAGCGTGGCAGTGTGGCAACGCAGGTGGCAATGGCAGCGCGGTTTCAGCAAGCTAGCGGCAGGGACCAGCTTCTACAGCGCGAGCAGCAGGGCCTAAGCGACGACAACGGCGTTCAGCTGCGGCACTTGCTGCACGCCCCAGAAGTAACGGTCACAGCGCGAGAGTACTTAAGGGTACGACGAGGGCTAGGGCAGGAGGATTAGAGAGCGAAACTCCGTCACTAGAAGGTCTCTCCGTGCCACTTCATTTATTTTGTTTGCATACGGCGGGCGCTCCGTATTAAAATCCCAATATTGTGTTAACCTTAACGTAAAAGGACTTTAACGTACAATTCGAGACCTTGTTATCGTACTCCGACATCGCTGCGTACCCAAAAGATGCGTAAGACTTTTGTAGCAATTGTTCCTAAATTTGCTAGTCTCATCTACCCCATTGTCATATTTTGTGTACATCTTTCATTATAACAAGTAAAACGATGTGGCCACGTTGAAAGAATTGTGTTTTCTTTCGGAAAATAACTCCTTTGATTTGAAGATTAGACTTGAAAAGACAGCAATTTGAAAACCCTTAAAACTTGGATTCTAAAGAAAAGAAGTATATAACAAATGGTGGGCAGCGAGTGTGGGATCATAACCCATTAAAACTTAACGTCTCCGCAAGGGACCGCTGTTGCCACGCTACCTATTCAAAAAAAATTAGATGTTTAACGTAACATGAATGGCCACATGATTAGGAAGTTTATTTCACTCATCATTGTACCCATTCTATTCACATAATTTATGTCATTGTATTAATTTACTTGTGCGTTTCCCATGTGATTTATTGTCATTATTTGCACTTTGTGTCAGTGTATCGATTTATTTCTAAAAAAAAAAAATTTTCGTGTGAATTTGTACCATATTTACTATTTTGATGCTTTACCCATTTATTGTCTCATTTCCATTGCGTAATTTAACCCATTTACCTTTCTAATATGATTATTGTGCCTATTCAAAACCCCATTTTATCCCCATTATGACCCTATTTTCTATTACTGTTGTTGATGTTATTGACGATTCATTTATTTCTGTGCATTTGGAAACTTATTGTGCGAAAAAACTCAATTATGTCTGTGTATTTGGAAACATATTGTACGAAATATTGCATTTAAACTCCTAATTTGAAACTCTAAAATTGCTATCAGTGTTCATTGTGAATCTATTTGCTTCGCCAATTTTGCCCTAATTAACTGTTGAAACCATGGCTGGGGACGATAATGAAAGTAATCAAAGTAACAATGGTGAGAATAGTCAAAGTAGCTTTGTCACTTTAAATCATGCAATTGAACTGCCTAAATTTAATGGTGAAGGCTGTGTAACTTCATTTTTAAAACACTTCCAGACCAGAGTTGACATTTACACTAATGATAAAGACTTGCAATGTCGTTATTTGAAAAATGCTCTTACTTGGAAGGCTTGGGATTCTTATGTTCTCAAGTCCGACCAATTGATCACACTGGAAGATGTCAAGACTTGGCTTGTTTCTGTTTACAAGGGAGCCATGAATTACCGAAAGACAGTCCACAAAATTCTATTTAATTTGCATCAAGAAAATGATGAGACTGTAAATGCCTTTGCAACTCGCGTTCTTGCTAGCTGGAAGGACGTATTCGGTCCAGAATGGCACTACGAGGATAGCAAAGCACAAAAAATCCTCATTCCTACCATTGTTAAAAATATGAATCCCAAGATCAGTGAAAAGTTACCTCATGATTTTGACCCTGAGAGTGTGACCAAACTCTTAGATAAAGCGAAATCAATTGAGGAATCTCTGATCGAAGAGAGATCTTTGTTGAGCCGGAAGAGGCGAATTCACGAAAGTGATGTGGTGGTTGAAAAGTACCAATACAATTCACCACAAAAGCGAGCGTACCAGCCTAAAAATCCATTCAAATGGCAAAGTGCTTCACACAAAAATGCTTGCCCATTTAATAATTATCAACGCAAATTCAATGGCCGTCCGAATCAGAATGGTGACATCGCCGCAGTAAAGTCAAAAAACTTCCACAGCGACCGAAAAGCTTTTCCCCCGTGATTTTATTAAATGTTGAACAGAAAAAATGCTCCACTTTCGTTGATTCAGGCTCTTCCGTGACTCTTGTGAAATCTTGTGTAATTAGCAAATTATTCCAAACTCCACCCCGAATTAAACGATGCACTAAAGTTCTTTGTTCTGTTAATGGAGATAATCTCCACACTCGAGGTACGATTGACTTGAAATTTAAACTAGGTGATGTTGAGTATTGCCATTCCGCTATTATTGTGGAAGATTCTTACTTCCCTGGAGCTGTCTTGATAGGCCGAGATTTCCTTAAGAGATTCGGTGTTGAAATAAAGTACAGTCAGCACGAGAAAGGTCATGTGAGAATTAATGATAAAATTTACCCATTTCAATCAGTTGCTGCTTCTAATTCAGTAAATTTTGTGAAACAATCTGAGGATGCATCATTCAGTGTCGCGAGAATGTCACATGATCTGACTGTTGAAGGAGGCACGTTATGTCACTCCTATTTGAGAGTTCCCAAGCACATGAATGGAAAAACAGTCGTTCTAAAACAGAGCGTTACGTGCAAAGGAATAGCAGTGCCTCGTGCTTTAGCCACAGTCCGTGATGGTACCGTGCCTGTAGTTTTTGTAAATTATAATGATAAGAATGTTCTTGTACCTAGGAATAAAATTTGTGCTACGTTAGATGTTGCCATCGCGGAGCCGCCAGAGTCAGACCCAAACGAAAGTGAGAGTAATGCTCGAGCGCAGACGCAGCGCAAGGCCTATGAGGCGATGGCTGTAGTGCACAGCGACCATGGATGTAGGCAAGCTAGCGAGTCAGCTCAGTGCCGCTCTGACCAGCAGGCAGAGGCTGGGAACAACAGACTCATATGCGTCGCAGAGAAACGCAATGAGCCTGAATTCAATGAAATGATAGACGACGTTGACTTGTCTCATTTGAACTTAGATCAGAGAACGACCCTTGTAAATTTGATTAACAAACACAGGAATGCGTTCGCGGTTGGAGACGAGATTGGTCATGCACCAAATGCTGTGCATAGATTAGACGTTCAGAGACACTCCCCCATAAATACCCCGCAGTATCGAGTCCCCCACGCTACAAAGCAATTGGTTGAAGAGCATGTCCAGGAGATGCTCAGGCAAAAAGTTATTGAACCAAGTTTTTCGCCTTGGTCTTCCCCAATCTTAGCTGTACGTAAAAGTGATGGTTCACATCGAATCGTAGTTGACTTCCGACTTATCAATAAGATTTGTAGGAAGGACTCTTTTCCAATCCCGAATATGACTGACACCTTAGAAAGTCTTAAGGGCTCAAACTTGTTCACAACTCTAGACATGCGAAGTTCCTATCATCAGATCGAATTGGCCCCAGAGAGCCGTGATATTACCGCTTTCAGAACGCCAACAGGTAGTTACAGGTATTGCCGTTCACCCCAAGGTCTTATCACATCTGCGGCTGCACTTCAAAGAGCAGTTAATATGGCTTTTTCTCCATTCATTTCAAAATTTCTGTTCTGTTACGTCGACGACATCATCATCTATTCAAAAAATTTCGAGACTCATGTCGAACATTTGGATAAGGCGTTGCTTCAAACAGCTGCTTCAGGCTTCAAACTAAGTCTCAAAAAATGCCAATTCGCTGCGAGTAGTGTGACTTTTCTTGGAATCAAAGTCAGTTCGGAGGGACTCACCCCCCGACCTGCGAAAGTCCAGGCCTTGGCAGATGCTTTGAGACCTAGGAATATTAAAGAGGTAAAGAGATTCCTTGGTTCAACCGGATTCTTTAGAAAATTCATTCAAAATTACGCACACATCGCGGCACCTCTTACTGAGCTAACAAAAAAGACGAACTCATTTAAATGGACGGACGTTCATCAGCGAGCTTTCGATGATTTGAAAGATAAACTTGTGTCTGCGCCTATACTTAAATTTCCTGACTTTCAGAGAGAGTTTGTGTTGCACACTGATGCCTCGGGTATTGCAATAGGTGGAGCATTACTTCAGATGCACGACGGCATCGAGTTACCTGTAGCATACTATAGCCGGAAATTAAAGGGAAACGAACTTAAATACTCTGCAACAGAACTCGAAGCTCTTGCCATTCACGATTCAATCAAACATTATGATGCGTACCTGTACTTAAATGAGTTCGTCGTGGTGACAGATCATCGCCCCTTGACGTTTATCTTTGCAAATAAAACAGGTAATCACCGCATTTCAAGGTGGGCTTTGCTTCTTCAAGAGTATAATTTCTCTGTTCGGTACAAGCCGGGAGCGCAACACCACTTGCCCGACTATTTGTCTAGATCCGAAAGAATCGTCAATGCTGTCGTTGACACTGCTGAATCCAACTGTAGTAATAAGAATGATCCGAAAATTAATGCTGATGTTCCTTCTAGAATTAAGCCTTGTTCTAATAATAATGCGACAGATGTTCCCGTCGACGACGTGTGCCCTCCACCCGTGTACAGTGAACGTGATAAGAGTGTTGCCGTCGTGGCAAAGCAATTGAGCTTGGATGATGTTGTTTCAGAGCAAGAAAAGGACTCACTTTGGTCTGGTGTAAGAAACTTGTTAACTGGAAATGCCTTGGGTGATACTAAGATTTCAAACATTGACGAATATTTTATTGATGAGAACAATGTCCTGTGTAGATTGTCAAGAAAGAAACGCAGAAACGGTAGAAGTAATGTACAAATAGTCATTCCTAAGTCTTTAGTTAAGGTAGCTTTAAAGCTGAGCCATGACAACGATTTGTCCGCTCATATGGGTTTCCTGAGAACTCTTGAACGTGCCAGAGATAAATTCTTCTGGATTAATCAGATTCGTGACGTCAAAGACCATGTGAAGAAATGTTTGCAGTGCCAACGAAGGAAATGGCAGGGCCAATTTAAAGTCCCCTTAGGTAAATTTCCCGAAACCTCGTACCCCCTTGAAAGAGTTGCTGTTGACCTTGTTGAATTGCCTGTTAGTTACGATGGCAATAAATATCTCCTGACAATCGTGGATCATTTCACAAGATATGTTGATGCTTATCCCCTTACAGATAAATCTGCTGATACTGTCACCAGAGCTTTTGTCCAATACGTCGGAAAGTTCTCAGCCCCAAACACTATTGTCAGTGATAGAGGCAGCGAATTTACCAATAAGTTATTCCAGGATGTCTGCAAAAATCTCAAGGCGAGATCACAGACTACGACTGCTTATCACGCTATGGCGAACGGTTGTTGCGAGAGAATGAACGGTGTCTTGAAAGCTGCAATCTCCCACTTGGCGGCTGGGGATAGATTCACGTGGGACCAGAGCATTCCTTTCGTAACGTTAGCGGTAAATACTTCCTACCAGACTGCGATTAAAGACACGCTGTTCTTTTTGTTTTACGGCAGAGATGCTAACCTTCCTTACCACGACATTTTCAAGGAGCAGCCCATCAACTATGCGTGTCACCAAGATTATTCAATTGAGGTTTCTCTCCGTCTGTCTAAAGCATTTGCTGCAGTTCGGAAGAATTCGGAAGCTGCGAGGCAAGCTGCCGCAAACATCTACAATCGAACGGCCAAAGAATGTGATATTCAACCTGGAGCACTAGTCATGCTTAGGAATGAGACAGGTCGCACCGACGTAGATCGTGCTTGGCCCACGAGGTTCAGAGGCCCCTTCCGTGTGATTTCTCGACGGGAAAATAACATCACCATCAAGGGTGTGTACTCGGATCGCAAGGAGCAAACCGTTCACCTCAATCGAGTCAAGCGAGCATACTTGGACGACACCATGGCCTTCCCTTTCAACAACGACGAAGAAAAAGACGAACTTCAAGGGGCAGAGACGAACGACATTCCAGCAACACCGAACGCCAACCCACGACCAACGATGCCGAGCGCGAATCGACGAGAAGAGGGGACGATTCCTAGATATCCCCTCAGAAATAGAAATGGGCGCCCGAACTATGTGTAATTGCTTGTGTCTCGCAAGGACGTCCCAAAACTTCGATAATGATTTTCTAAAGATGTATTATGTTGTTAAGAATGTTTTCTAATCATTTCCCTTGTGTTTAACATTTCTTTTATATTACAAATTTAGGATGAGTAATTCGACTTAGGATTAAATGATTTCTCCTTTCAGCCCGCTAACTATCCGAGATACTGAATGTCATATTAAGTATTTCTCATCAATTTCATTTACCGTGCATTTATTTCATTTTGTGTTAGTTATAATGTTCTCTAGCGGGTTTCTTTGAGCTTATTGCGTTAGATTACTTTGATCTCTCATCAATTTAATTTACCTTGCATTTATTTCATTTTGTGTTCGTTATAATGTTCTCTAGCGGGTTTCTTTGAACTTATTGCGTTAGATTACTTTGATCTCTCATCAATTTAATTTACCTTTCATTTATTTCATTTTGTGTTAGTTATAATGTTCTCTAAAGGATTTCTTTGAGCTTATTGCGCATTAGATTACTTTGATCTAGTTGTCTACTGTTGAAGGATGATACACCGGGCTGTAAATGACAAAGGGTAAGATGGGATGAGTAGATGGACACAATTGATTGCGATAAGTCAAAGAAATCCGAGAAAAAAATTTTGTCAAAGCCTGAGATTAACGTGGAACGATTGATTGCAGCGAGGCTGTGCCGACTGGGGCCTGAGCAGCGGCAGCACACACCCTCCTCTCTCCACCGCAGCTGCGCCGCGGCTGGGAAGCCGTGTACAGGCGCACAGCACTCACGCACCGCTCGCCAGCGCAGCAGTGCAGCGACCCAGGGGCAGTGTGCAGGCGCACAGTACACCACCAGCGTTATGGCAACACCGCTGTCTGGCCGGCCGTCACAACATACTTCAGCTACGCGCGGTCTACAACGACCTTGCGATTAAAGAGCCCGCTACAGCTGTCCTGGCACGCCTCGACCACAGCTGGACGTGGCGCAATAGGCGGACCCAGCTTCCCATCTGCAGCAACAATACACTCACTCGTACAAAGGACTGGACTTTCCCCTGAACGTCTATATTTTCGCCAGACACGGATTCAACAACGGCGAAGAAAAAATAAAGAAGATACCGTTGGACAGCAATATGTCCGTTGTAACTACACGCAGGAGGTTGAATATGAACTGATCGAATGAATATTCGATATTTTATTAGGATGGTTTTTACCCCTTTGAACGTCTTCAGAAGGCCTCTGATAGAACGTCATTAGCCAAGAGAGAAGGTCTTCGATAGTGAACTGGTACAGGACGTCCCGACGACTACAGTAAGCTATCGCTTGTTCAGGATCTTCGATTCAGAAGTGCGTCAGAAGCACAAATCTCAAGGCTTGTCTAATTTCGCCCCTGCAATGAAGTACGAATCTCAGATGCGTGACTTCAGTAGACGGAAACTTCCATTTTACATCCAGGAGGATGCTGATTAATATAGGTTGGGGGGATTCTGTTGTGTCCCGAGTACGAACCGTTAAGTTTTCATCACAAAAAAGAGTAAAAGGCGGTTGGACGTGAGAGCTTACACCTGACTCTGCTATCAGGAGATCTCAAAGCTCAGCATTATACAACGCGCCAGATGTCGATGTTTACACAGCAGCGGCTCGACAGTTACAAAAAAGAGGCCACACCTACGCTCCCAGCGGCAGCGTGGCAACGACGTGGCACCAGCGTGGCACCAGCGTGGCAGTGTGGCAACGCAGGTGGCAATGGCAGCGCGGTTTCAGCAAGCTAGCGGCAGGGACCAGCTTCTACAGCGCGAGCAGCAGGGCCTAAGCGACGACAACGGCGTTCAGCTGCGGCACTTGCTGCACGCCCCAGAAGTAACGGTCACAGCGCGAGAGTACTTAAGGGTACGACGAGGGCTAGGGCAGGAGGATTAGAGAGCGAAACTCCGTCACTAGAAGGTCTCTCCGTGCCACTTCATTTATTTTGTTTGCATACGGCGGGCGCTCCGTATTAAAATCCCAATATTGTGTTAACCTTAACGTAAAAGGACTTTAACGTACAATTCGAGACCTTGTTATCGTACTCCGACATCGCTGCGTACCCAAAAGATGCGTAAGACTTTTGTAGCAATTGTTCCTAAATTTGCTAGTCTCATCTACCCCATTGTCATATTTTGTGTACATCTTTCATTATAACAAGTACAACGATGTGGCCACGTTGAAAGAATCGTGTATTCTTTCGGAAAATAACTCCTTTGATTTGAAGATTAGACTTGAAAAGACAGCAATTTGAAAACCCTTAAAACTTGGATTCTAAAGAAAAGAAGTATATAACAGAGAAAAAATTAGTGAGGATAGATTTACAAAAAGAGAGAACTAAGAAATAAAGAAAACTTCGTGCAATTATACAAAAAAATGAACGTGAATTGAATTGAGCGAGCTTGAAGAAGCTCTGCAAGAAGAAATTACCACTAGGCTGTTTCTGTGCCTTCTAATTACTAACTAAAGGTTGAAGGTGAAATAACAAATCGGTTATTACTTATGGAAGAAAGTTTTCTTCCTTCCAGGTTATTTTTTATCTTTATTGTTATATACAAGTTACAGCTCTCCCCATCCACGCCAGGCTCATAACATTCGCACCTGTGGAGAAAGGGAACCAGAACTTAGAATTTAGCATGAATATAGTACGCGGGATATGAATGATATTTGATCAATTATAGTAATTATAGTAATTATGGTAATTATAGTATTGGCACAAAACCTGGTGGAAACAAAATAACGGTCCAGTTCTATGAGATCTTCCACTTTGAATAATATGGCAAGGGGCGAGATCAGGAGTTTCACTGGCAGATTGCCTCACCTTATGGAAACTCAGGATTATGATGTAAAATCCTTGGCAGACCTTCCAATGGCCCCCAGTTAGTGGATCCACCACGCCTTCCCCCTTCGGATGGCTCGGACTCCCAGCGGCCGTGATGAGAATGGAGACGCTCGACGATGTTCGCACAATCCGCGATAACTGATGGCTGAGGCTCAAGAATAGCTGAAGAATCACCAGCGGAACAATGTTAAGGCAGAATGGAGGCTGTGTTCTAACTGCTCCAGCAGTCTTGGAAAGCCCTGAAGTGTTGTTCGGCTGCGTTGGTCAGCAAGCCAGTAAAGTGGATAAATCATGGACAACCCGTTTCCACCAGAATTTTGTACACTGGGCCCGGCCGCTGGAATCTCCTCATAAAAATTTCAAGATTGACCATCTCTAGCCAATTTAATGTTACGCTCTACACAAATCTGCGCTGCTCTGCGAGCCGGCCTACTATTTCTGGAAGAGCTATTCTGTTGAGCTGTTGTCTCAATACCACTGGCACACCTTTCAAGAAAGATCACGTCAGTCACATGACGACGGATAGTTTCCCCATTTGCTTTGCGAATGTTAACTGTGACTACTTCGTCCAAATCGTTTTTCTCAATGGCCACAACTAGACCTTGGGGATAGAAGTAAGGTTTGGTGAACTTATTCCTCACCAGGACTAAATCACCTATTTTTAGCTCGAAATGTGACCTAGGGGCGTAAATACCAGGCTTAGAGGAAGCAGCATCTCTAAGATTTTGCAAAAATTCACCCCAGTAACACTCCCGCAATCTAGACTTTACACGCTTCAATTTCTCAAAGCGCTGAAATAACAGGTCGCTGTGAGCAGATCGATCCCCTGTAAAAGAAGGGCCATTAATATTCTCATCTTCGCAACTCAATTGGGGAATAACCGCGATGCAGGGAACATCATATCCCTTTATTAACATTTCAGGAGTCAGTGCAGCGTCCTGTTCAAAATTTTGTCGCAATGAAGCCTTGAAGGCTATGGGCCGTTTGTTAATTAGCATTTTGGCCTCTGATGCCAGCAGCTGAAAGTGTTCATACGGCAGTCGAGTTTTCGAAATTGACGAGTAGATTAGGTGCTTTACTTGCTTGACTAAAGATTCCACAACGCCACCCAAGTAACTGGCGTTAGGAGGATAAGGAGAGAAATTCAAGAATTTAACACCCCGTTCCGTTAAAAACGTCTTCACAGAACTGTCATTTAGGTGCGAAGCGATCAAGTTGATAGAGGAGAGAATAGGAGAACCATTATCACTTACAATTCGTTGAGGAATGCCATAACTAAATATATGATTCTGCAGAGACCTCAAGAACGCTTCGTTGTCAATATTTTGACTTGTGAGGAGATTCACAGCCCGTGACCACATGCAAGTAATGATTAAAATGTAAGCCTTATTGCTACCACCACGTTCCTCTACATGGAACGGACCAATGTGATCTAAAGCTATTTCTCTAAATGGGATTTCCGGCGGATTAATTCTAAAGTCCCTATAAGAGTTTTGATTAATTTTAACAGCACGTCCATAGACCCTCTTGCACACCAGGCATTCACCCACAACCTTCTTCACAACACTGAAGGCACAGGGGATCCAAAATTGCTTCCTGAGAGCAGCAAGGATCTTGTACACGCCGGCATGACGCATTTTTACAAGATAATCTAATATTAAAAAGACATAGTTAGAGGACAACTTTTATGCATTAAAATTGGGTATTTGGTGCCCTGAGAGGCATTCAATTTTTGAAACTTACTCCGCACTCTGATTAGGCCATGCTCGTCTGCAAACAAGTTCAACTGAGTCACGATGCCGGCCTCGGGGGTTTGCTTTGCAAAGAATGAAAAAACTTCCGGGTAGTTCTCATGCTGAGCGCTCTTTATAACTTCAGAGCAAGTATTTTCGTACGAGCACTCCTGAAAACACACGTCAGCAAAATACTCAGGACACCTTTCGTTAACTTTCTTTTTTAACTTGAAAACGTACTTACGAACATAATGATTCACTCTGCAGCATTTAGCGAATGAAGAAAATTTTCCAAGATCAATAATTGGTCTAAACCGACTCACACTGACAACATTAACAAATACTTCATTTGACGCCAAAGGCCCGTGAGACTGCTCGGGAATACTTAGAAAAGGATAGTCATTTAACGACTCTGTATTAGGGCCCGTCAAGTACGTAGATTGAACTAACAACCGGCTTGAGACGCACCGGGTCAGACAATCGGCCGGGTTACTAGACCCCTGAACGTGATAAAATTTCACGGCATGGACCTCGCAAGCGCGCGCGATCGAGTCCAACGCATTGTTTATCATTGAGCCCTTACGCTCAATTTTCCCGAGCTTCCGAGTCTTAGCGTTCAACCAGTTCAATGCAATCATAGAATACGTGTAGAGTCGAAGTTCATTAATAATTACTGGACAATGAGCACTGGTGAGATCTTTATAGATTTCGAACGCTACGTTAACCCCGTAATTGACGGAAAGAAGCTCTAGGACAGGAATAGATTTCATTTTCAGAGTGGCACCAATCAACTTATTTTTTCCTACAATGAAACTTTGTTTCCCTGACACTTTGTCCATTAAATAGACCACACATCCATAGAAATCTTTGCTGGCATCCACAAACACAAACAAAGCAAAGGAGCTCGAGTAATCCCCCAAACAGCGCGGCAGCGTTAACTCTACCGAGCTATTAACCTGCCTAGCTATTTTTCTCCATGTTTTCATGGAGGATGCGTCTAATTTACTATCCCAGGACAAGGCCGAATTCATCTGAAGTTCATGAAGAAACAATTTTGCTCTGTTTAACGTGGGCAAAATAAAGCCAGCAGGATCAAAATTCGAATTCAGGGATGATAAAACAGTTCTCTTTGTATCGGCCGATTCCTCCAACTTAGGTGCCTTAGCAGAAATTTCGTCAGTTTCCCGGTTCCACAATATTCCCAGAAATTTGCTTACTTTCGAGTTCTCGGCCAGATCAGAAGCTACCAATTGGGCATGAAGATCGCTTATATTAGTAGCGAACTGCTGTAAATTGAAGCCATAAGAATTAAATACGTTAACAGCGGCGTGTAAGGCTTCGAAACACTCGTCAATATTAGAGGAAGAGAAAGCGATGTTATCCATGTAAGCTAAATTGTACATCATATTTCTTACGGTCACATTAATTCCTTCGGCACCATCTAGTACAAGCATTTTATATAGAGCTATCATCAACAAGAATGAGGCGAATCTCAGTCCAAAGGGGACCCGCAGAAATTTGTACGTTACAATAGAAAAATCACCGTTTCGAATATCCTTGCACCACAAAAATAGCAACTTCTTCGTATCCTCTGGCCAGAGACACAATTGGAGAAACGCCTTCTGGAGGTCAAAAATCATTAGATACTTGTTGAATCTCAGTAGCATTAAGGTAGTGAAAAGCTTGGCATTCAACTGAGGCCCAGGTAAAGAAACTTGATTGTGAGACATTGCTCCCTTCACTTTTTTATCAGCTAGATTTGATAGCAGAACAACTCTGCATTTAGTAGAATTAGCGTTGCGTCTGAATACTGCGTTATGCGCAAGAAAAGAATAAGCATTATCTCTCACATCACTCAAAGAAGTAATCTCTTCAATGATTCCGGCGGAGAGTTGTTCATTAATAACGTCATCGTACTGATTTAATTTATCAGCATCATTTCTGTATTTTTTCAGAGTAGATTTCAGAACGCTAAACGCTAGAGTGTAGTTATTAGGGAGCAAATGTATCACAGATTTATTCCATAGGGCCGGCATGACCAATCGCCCTTCCTCGTTACGGTAGGTACCATCCAGAACAAATTTAACAAGTTCTCTATCAGTATCTGAAATTTGAGGGTTAGGTTCCGTGGTGTCATAATTTAACACTGAACCACTAATTTCAGCAAGAGTCTCAATCGAAGCCCCTTTCAAATCCAAGTCATCAATTTCACCAGCATCAGACTCTACGCTAGATTTTACTGCGTGCACTGAGGCTTCTAGTCAAAAGGTTTCATTAAATTTATCCATAAACATCTTAACAGAGTTTAAATGAGACACGTTAGCAACAAGAGAAGACACAGCACCAGTGAGCATAACCCCCGCCGCACAATAATAGATCATGGAAGGACTATCTACAGACCCAAAGGTGCACGAGTGCACTGGCAGTATATGGGCGTAATTTACACCCAGAAGGAAGTCAACTGTGCCCCCTTCAAGAAGCATCTTGTCAGCCAACGGAATCTGCAAGTTAGAGCATTGACGCACAACGTCAGCCAGGCCAGAAAAGTCTATTTTTGCACGAATCTCGGGTACAATAGCTGCTCGGAAAGTCTTCAACCCATTCAACATGATCGAAAACTCTACAATGCTAGTTAGGTAAAATTTGGACCCATTGAACCCATCTATTTTAATTGTTACGTTCTCCTGCACAACCTTACACTTCAAACGGTTGACGGCCGACTGCGATACAAAGCTACTTTGAGAAGCAGGATCATACATCAAACGACACGTCATCGGATGCTTACCGGTCTTCCGCGGCAGCGCCGACGTAAACGTGGGTAGGAGAGTGCTCGTCGAATTAAACGTCTGCATCACCTGGTACTCGACAGAATTGGTAAAGGTTTCTTTTACTTCCTTCACGGCCAATGGGCTCCGAGAAGAATTTTTATTCTTAGGGTTTTTACGTTGAAAGTTGCCAACGTTTGCCTGATGAAAAGTTTCCCTAACAGCTTCACCCTTGAAAGAATTTCCACTATTTACCTGCGGGACGTTGTTATCGGTACACAAAAAGTAAGCATGAAACTTGTTGCAATTTCTGCATTTTCCTGAAAATTTGTACTTACAGGAAGAAACATCATGGTTAAGCAACCCACATCTCATGCAGCCCTTCAAACTCTTTATTTTAGTTAACCTTCTGGCAGGAGAATCATACTTAGGACAAAAGGAAATTTTGTGTTGACGATAGTTGGCTTCTCCATCAGACTGGCAAAGCCAACACCCTGTCTTGTAGTCTAAATTCTTTTGCTTTTCGTACTCTACTTTGAGAGCCAGACTAGAGCCGCCATAATCCATTTTACGCTCAGGCCTCACAACATCTGAACAAGTTTGGCTTCCACTAGTCCTATTAATGGCTTCAAAAAGATTACTCATGATCTCGTTCAAAGAAGGGTGAGATTTATTAACTATGGAGCTGAGCATCTGCTTCAGTTCCTCTGATAGGCCACTCCATAAGAAAAACTGACAAAAAATATCTCTGTCAATACACAAACGATGAGCCTGATCTACCAATCTACGTGCCTCACCGACCCACTGATAGGAATTCCCGGCACTAAACTTCAGGTTGACCAGTTTTTTGATGACAGAGTATTGCTGTAGAGTTTTGTTAGAAAAAGCATCGGCCAAAATCTTCCGAGCTTCATCATAGGTAAATTCATCACGAGAAACCGAATCTACGATTACCCTAGCAGGCCCAGACAACTGCTGCAACAAGTAAGAAAATTTCTCGAACTGAGTTAGGTTAAATTTCCCGATAATTTTTTCAAAAGAGGTAATGAATTGTTCGAAAAGCTCAGGCTGACCATCATACTTGGGTAGCTCAATCTGAGGTAATTTGAGCTTTGGTACACACCCAGAAGGGTTGTCCTGCTGAGGAGCGACTACGGTATTTTCTGCGTCCAGAGACTGCAGGGTCTGAACTAACCTGCTCAGAGCCATCCCCAAGTTATCAGAATACAAATCCGTCAGGTCAGTCTGGCGAGAAAACTCCCCGGCATCCCATAAACCTTCAGAAAGCATGTGAGTTTCTATTTCAGAATCAAGAGAAGAAAGCTGCAATTTCAAATATTCAAGTTTAGAAATGAAGAACTCAAGTTCAGGTTTAGAGGTCGGGAAAGCATCATCAAGGCGAGATAAAGTTTTAGTCAAGGATTGTCGCTTTCCTGCCCTCTGGTTTATCATTACCTTAACCCTTTCGCTGCGTGGGACTGATCTCCTCAGTCATTGAAAACGCTCAGCAGTGACGGGTGACTGAGGAGATCAGTCATCGAAATGGCGCGCCAGTGACGGAGGACTGATCTCCTCAGTCCTAACAATCTACTTGGGCTCTTCCTCCGTCATAGCTATGTTTTTGTTCTGAGTCATACCTAATGAGCTCGAGTACATTTTGTACCAACTTTAGTACAATTGTACTGATCTGATACTACCCTAACCTCAATGCAAGCGTGCTATTGGCCAATCAGTACCCATCAAGATGTCACGGAAGCGCGGTCTTGACGAAGAGGAAATTCGTCAGCTGCTCGAAACGTTCGAGAGTGATGATGAGATGTTTGATGTGGACGATAGTGATGGTGAAATTAGGCAGAACGAAAATAATCTAGTTCAAGATTTTGAGCATGATAATGAAGGAGTGAGCTGTGCTGTTGGTGATTTTGCAGCTAGTGATGAAGGAAGTGATTCTGAAGAAATCATTGCAACCCCGAAACGATGTAAAACTGACTTTCAATGGAAGAACATCACCGGCACTGTTGGGAACGAAAGGAGAGGTGAACAGTTTAGTGAGGAAAATAAAGTGCTTATTTGTACTGGTGAGCAAAAGCTTTCATGCTGTGAGCTATTTCGTGAAGTCTTTCCTGATAAGCTGTTTGAACTTATGGTGAATGGAACAAATGAATATGCTGAGAACTTTTTAGCACAGAAAGAAACAAGTAATTGTTCACGATATAAGCAGTGGTATCCTGTGACAGTAGATGAAATGAAATCGTTTGTTGGGATGCTTCTCTTGATGGGAATTGTTCAAAAGCCATCAATAAATTCGTATTGGAGTACAGATGAATATGTTGCGACACCAGTGTTTTCTGCTATCATGAAACGAGACAGGTTTTGCAACATCTTGAGTTTTTGGCATTTTTCCAGCAATTCTGTTGATGTTTCCAGTGCTAATCCTCGCTTGAAAAAATTGAATTATTTTCTAGAAGTGCTAAACGATGTTCTCCTTGAAAAATATTATCCAACGCAAAATCTAAGTTTGGATGAAACCTTGCTTCTGTGGAAAGGAAGACTCCTGTTTCGTCAATACATAAAGTCGAAACGATCAAGGTTTGGAATAAAAATATTCAAACTAGTTGACGCAAATGGCGTAACTGTGAACACAGAAATATACACAGGCACGATGAACAAAAAAGATGATTTCTCAAAGACAGAAACAGTCGTCGTAAACATGATGGAGAAGTACATCGGAAAAGGACATCATGTGTTCACGGATAATTATTACACGTCACCAAAACTCTATCAGTTTCTGAAAGAAAATAAAACTAGTGCTACTGGAACGATTAGAAAAAATAGGGTTGGTCTTCCCGTTGAAATGCGCGGCCTGAAATTAGCAAAAGGACAGAAGAAAGCGTTTGAGAGCAGTGGTCTTCTGGCACTAGTTTATTCTGATAAGCGAGATGTGTTTATGCTGTCAAATGCCCATTCTAATACTGATACTACTGTTACTCGAAGATCAAAAGGCGGTTCTATTCGTGTTCAAATTCCAAGTTGCATCGACGATTATAATATGAACATGGGTTTCGTAGATAAGACTGACCAAGTGCTCCATTACTACACTATTAGCAGAAGAACTATCAAGTGGTACAAAAAACTGGCAGCACATTTGATCCAAGTTCGTGTCCTAGATGCTTTGGGCATTTATAATTTTATTTACAAAGCAAAAATGACGTATCTTGAATTCTCTATGAACTTGATAAAGGAATTAACTTCTACGTTCGACGCAAATACTTTGAAAAAAACTGTAAAACCTCGGCTAATGGGAAGACATTTTCCCGAGTACGTCACCTCAGCAAAAAGTAAAAATCCCACCAAAAGATGCCGTGTATGTTATCAACATGGTATCCGGAAACAATCACGATATCAATGCAAAAGTTGCGAAGACCGCCCTGGGCTATGTGTTATTCCCTGCTTTGAAATTTACCACCAAGAACTCAACTTCTAAGGTGAGGTTTAAAATTATTTAAATTATAAATAACATTCAATTTATATTAGGAAACATTCGAATTCCATGTAATATTATGTATGTATTTGACATTAAATTTTTATTACTTCATCGGATATTCTACAGTAGAATGTGTGCATTAATTCCACTTCACCGTAACACAGCGCATTGCTGCTATACTTAGCGCGCGCGCTCTCGTCATGAGGGTGCACACAAGCCGCGCGCTGCTGACGCAATACCGTCCCGCAGCGAAAGGGTTAACACTGGTTTTCGTAACCTTGGCAGAGGTCGCCCAGTCAGATTGCAGCTGTTCTACCACAGCAGTTCCAGAGCCCTCAACTTCAGACATGTTTAAAATGGAGAGCTGGCAGAAGAATTTATAATAGTTAAACCTTTAATAGAGGAACGACTAAACTTAATAGATATAACTTGATTTCAATAGAACAGATTTCAATAGAACACATTTCAACAGAGATATATATATATATATAATAGAAGAACAATTAAACTTTATATACTTTGAAAACAATGAGTAGAACACTAAACCCCGTCAGCACAAATTCCGCGTATATAATTTGGTGAACAACAGCAAGCCACGCACACCATATCAGGCACACCACTCACCGCCACATACGTCCGGCCAATGGAAGGGAGAGCGGAAGGTTAGAACTAGATCCGGTTCGAAGGACCATATACAAAAAATGAACGTGAATTGAATTGAGCGAGCTTGAAGAAGCTCTGCAAGAAGAAATTACCACTAGGCTGTTTCTGTGCCTTCTAATTACTAACTAAAGGTTGAAGGTGAAATAACAAATCGGTTATTACTTATGGAAGAAAGTTTTCTTCCTTCCAGGTTATTTTTTATCTTTATTGTTATATACAAGTTACAGCTCTCCCCATCCACGCCAGGCTCATAACATTCGCACCTGTGGAGAAAGGGAACCAGAACTTAGAATTTAGCATGAATATAGTACGCGGGATATGAATGATATTTGATCAATTATAGTAATTATAGTAATTATGGTAATTATAGTATTGGCACAAAACCTGGTGGAAACAAAATAACGGTCCAGTTCTATGAGATCTTCCACTTTGAATAAGATGGCAAGGGGCGAGATCAGGAGTTTCACTGGCAGATTGCCTCACCTTATGGAAACTCAGGATTATGATGTAAAATCCTTGGCAGACCTTCCAATGGCCCCCAGTTAGTGGATCCACGCCTTCCCCCTTCGGATGGCTCGGACTCCCAGCGGCCGTGATGAGAATGGAGACGCTCGACGATGTTCGCACAATCCGCGATAACTGATGGCTGAGGCTCAAGAATAGCTGAAGAATCACCAGCGGAACAATGTTAAGGCAGAATGGAGGCTGTGTTCTAACTGCTCCAGCAGTCTTGGAAAGCCCTGAAGTGTTGTTCGGCTGCGTTGGTCAGCAAGCCAGTAAAGTGGATAAATCATGGACAACCCGTTTCCACCAGAATTTTGTACAGCAATCCATCCGCTAGATCAACATGAGAATAATAATGGCTAACAGAAAGATTCAATAATTTTATTCGAAGTAAAAACGTGAGCTTAACAAGGGGGCATTATTGTCATATGAATTAAATCCAGCGCAACAAAATCATTGAGGTGTGACTCCAATTACTAGCGAATATGCGTTTTTCACAATTAGTACATAAGTTGTTTAAGTTAGCAGGTTCACTCGTTAAATAATATATAAAGGAAGCATGAATGATAGAGTGCAGTTACCTTAACCAAATTATAGCCATTTCTAAGTTAGTAATTCATCCTTTCTCTTCCTTGTTAGTGATAAATTGACCATTTTTTCAAATGTTTTACACCGATATATGAGGATTGAACTGCTAGGAATAAGAAGTAAATTAACAAAATACGAGACGACCATGAAAGATTACAATGAAAGACAGACGTCTTTTAGTAAACTCTAGATTTGTTCAGAATTAGGGCGTCTTCTCCTAAAAATGGCGTACTTATTGCCGGTTACGAGCTTAGCTAAACCTCTTTTTCTTGCTCATTTGTAAACGAAGAATAATTGTATTCTGAAATACGTCTAACACTGTATATCGTCCACCCAGTATAGAGTAGCACTGAAGGACTCACTTCAACACTTATACATCACTTGATATCTATTGCCAACGAAGCGCCGTACGTCTTACGCCACCTTCATCTTCCAAAAGCCTCCTCTGCTCTACCTTATGTACCAAAACTGATCGTTTCCTAGATTCTTCTTGAAAGATCGATGCCCATTCCCGTCGAATCCTGCGAACTGACCAGCCCTCAATTAAGTAGCCCTCGGCACTTCTCCGCATGAACATGTAAATAGTAGGTATACTTCTCTTACCCTTATCCCTTAGTGTAAGGCACCCGCCAATTTAAAATTGAATTGTATATCATTCATATTTCGAACTTCAATTATGCGTGTAAAACATGTATTTAAGAAAATATACCCACGTTTTAACCCTGCAGCTACCTCAACATACACATCCCTACACCACGGTACTATAATCTCATCCCTTCTTCTCCAGCTGAACAATACCCTCGGGCTCCGTCCTCAGCGTCGCTGTTTCCTTCGCTTGTATTTTGGCCCTTAATTAATGCTGACATTCCACCACTTTGGCATCATTTATGTTGTGATCCTAGATTGCAGTTTTGATATTTTTTTTTACACGTATCGTTGCTGCATCACTGGTTGATTTCCAAGTTCGGACGGAACTTTTTTGTGTTCTCGTCATCAAATCAATCACGAAAAATTTTATTTCGTTAATATTAGTGTGCTACCATCAACCCATATAAATGCATATATGTGAAATATTTTTTTGATGATTGAATTTTTTTACAATGTTGCATATGTATATGGATTTGAAGAAGGCGTATGACAGGGTGGACCTTGAGGCATTATGGCAAGTTGTAGGCTTGAATGGAGTGCGTGGGAGACTGTTGAATGCGATCAAGAGTTTCTACATTGATTGCAGAGCATGTGTGAGAAAAGGGAATGAGGTGAGGGATTGGTTCCCAGTTGTGACAGGCTCGAGACAGGGATGTGCATTGCTGCCGTGGTTTTTCAATTTGTTTATGGATGGTGTAGTGAGAGAAGTGAATGCGAGAGTGTTGAGAAAAGGTGCGCAATTGGTGGGACAAAATGGTATGTATTGGGAAGTGTGTCAGCTGTTGTTAGCAGATGATACAGCGCTTGTGGCTGATTCAGAGGTAAAACTGAGGAGACTGGTGGCAGAGTTTGGTAGAGAGTGCGAAAGGCGTAAGTTGAGAATGAATGTAAATAAAAGGAAGATGATGAGATGTTCAAGAGGTGGAGTGTTTGGAACATTGGATGTGAGGATGAATGGTGAAGTGTTAGAGGAGGTAGAGCATTTTAGGTACCTCGGGTCGGACGTGAAAGGTAGTATGGAAGTAGAAGTGAGACATCGAGTGAGTGAAGCCTGCAAGACATTGGGTGCAATGAGGAAAGTTTTTGAAAACAGGAGTATGAGTGTGAGTGCTAAAAGGGACTGTTTAATCGTGTCAGTTTTGCTGTATGTAGCAGAGTCTCGGAGTTTGAGAGTAGCTAAGAGGAAGAAGCTTGATGTGTTTGAAATGAAGTGTTTGAGGACCATGTTTGGAGTTACAAGAAGAGATAGGATTAGGAATGAGTTGGTTAGGGAGCAGACGGGTGTTGTCAAAAAGATGAGTAGGCGGGTGGGTGAAAGAGTGCTTGGATGGCTTGGGCATGTTGAAAGAATGAATGTTGAGCAACTGGTAAAAAAAGATTTATACGTTGGAGGTGAGTGGTATTAGAGCGCGAGGAAGGCCACGGATGAGTTAGATGCATGGGGCGAAACGTGCATTGTGTGAGAAGGGTCTGACTGTGGAAAAAGGTTGGGCTGGGCTGCTATTTATCCGGGCAGTTCTAGTGTGGCCTGTGCTGCCTCTCTCGCCTCCTAGTGACTATTAATAAAGATGAATGATTGTGGCTTGCTGTCGGCTACCCTCCCGTAAGGAGGAAAAGCCTGGTATATGTATGTTTCCAATTTATCTATTTCAGACAAATTAAACATACTCATTAGTAATACAAACCTGAGCTTATGATGCAACTCAGTGTAGTTCCATTTGGAATAATGAAGAAATTGAACTCAAGAGGAAAATAGGCAGTGCCCCAGAGAAAGTTAAGTCCAAGGTCTGAAGTTTAAAGTGTGAAGTTAATTTAACAGTAAAAGTAGAAGTTTAAAGTCTGAAATTAAGGTATGAGATTAAATTAGACGGGAACCATATTAAAGCATGAAGACTCGTTAATCAGGTGGATCCTTTAAGTTAAAATTTTAGACTAGCAGCCTGATTCAATGGCTTAAATAATTCTGGAGCACTTAGAAGATAAGCAGCCTTTAGAAAGCTACATAAAGTGAGGTTATTTAAACAAGCACACACGCTTACACACACACTCGAAGTAAAAGATAAAACTCGATTGAAGCTGGCGTAGAACTGGAGAAAGGGGAATTTACGAAGGGACGCCTCAACACGCTCTATGCGAGATACTAAGCATTAGTAAGCCAGCGGAAACCGAGCTCAGCATCTCACAAACCCATCCAGCGCCGGAGAAAACGATAAACTGAGGAGCGGCACAATCTTAAAAGGAATGATATCCCGAAAATTTTTCAAAAGAATCTCTCGGGTAATGCAATTTCAGACCCATCTATAATTTCGTTAGAAGCTAAAAGAAACCGAATAAGACTTGACTAAATACGGCACTGGAGCATCAATACGACACTATTCCATATTTACTTTGACGACGAACAGCACTAATTTAAATCAAAGATATTTTCCAACAGGTGAGGACAACCAAACATACGAGAAAACGCACAAAAAAACACCATTGGAGTGACCCCTTGGGTCAAGTAACTTAGGATTGTTGTGATATATGTAATATGATGCATATGTTATGTACCTTTCTACATAACGGCACATCGAAGATGACGGTTACGTCGACTGGTAACGGTTCACGGTAAAGGACGGTTGGACGCCTTCCCTGACCCCAAGACCTCCGATAAAAATTTGCGAACTCGACAAAATATCAGCAGAAAGCTACGCTGTGAAGGCGACGCTTGCCTGGCATCAGCAGAGGACATCAGAAAAAGATTCGTAAAAAAGGTTTCCCGACCGTTGGTTGCTTCCAACGGACATAGAAGGTAGCTGCGGCAAGATCTAGTACTTAAGGCTGTACTTAGAATGAGGAGCATCCGTGGAGGGAGTATATATGGAGGGAGCATAGCCGTCTGTGAAGCGAACCAGTTTTTGAGATTTCTCCTGTGTCTGTGGTAACCAATAGCCGTCTCGCGAGTGTGACGTCAGCACGGAAGCCAGTAACCTACCAACTACGCTAGAGTGCGCACGCGCTCGCTGAATGCTCTTCCAGCTGGTTAGTTAATCATTCAGTC
This sequence comes from Morinoia aosen, assembly GCA_030386875.1. Classification (NCBI taxonomy): domain Eukaryota; kingdom Metazoa; phylum Arthropoda; class Malacostraca; order Amphipoda; family Talitridae; genus Morinoia; species Morinoia aosen. Next base: position 12,146,035 of record CM059561.1, read on the forward strand.
GGTAATGATTAATTTGGGATTCTACGACTCCGAAAGATAATAAATTGTGTTTCCTCACTTGAAGACACTTAACAATATCAAAATTACTAGCAAAGATACATTAAGAGTTGAAAACTATAAAGATTACAGGCCCTTGATTATAACAAATTAGAGCGACTTGCACGCGCACCTCACCCTTTGACTTGTGGTGAGGTACTAATCTTGCTTTGGAAAATGAGAGCCATTGAGAGGAAGGGTTGTAGGGAAGGTGGGTGGAGCAACTTAAGCCAAGCGTCTGTGGTTGGCTCAGAATCGGGCATTCACACTGCCCGAGTGTTTCAACTTTTGCAGCCAAATTGAGCCCGATCGGAGTGCGCTATGCTCCCTCCATATATCCTAGCTCCATGGGAGCATCCATTTCCGAGCGTGTAGTAGTCATAGAAGGGTCTCGTATACGCTGCCTTTGCTTGAATCTTTGAAATAGAACTCAGCCCGGCGTACTGAGAGTTGTTACTGTATAAATTATCATTTTGTGATTTCATCTTTAGAACGACTAATTAAATATATAACGTAAACGGGACTACTTTGTATACATCGACATCTGCTCCTGTACTTCCTCCAAAGTTGCGTAAGAGATTTAAACCCTTATCATAATTATTGTGTTTGCGGACTTCAATTATCTCTCGTCATCTTGGTGATATCAACTTAAAACAGCAAATTGTGTGGCCATGCATAACAAGTGTTTCAATACCTGCTATAGATGTGCCTTAATTTGAATGCCGATCATGAAATTATACAGAGATTAAGAAAATAAATTTATTCAATTAGAAGAATTGTCCTAAAAAAATATAAAATCAATTTATTCGATCCAAAAAGAAAAGCGATCGTAACAAAATGGCGGCAGCGTAGTAGGATTGAATTTGATATAATTTGATCTTGCCGGCCCCACGCTTCCGTTAAAGAGACCGCTCAATTTGTAACACGTCACGCTACCTAAAACAAAAATAAGAATTATGCAATTGGCCAAATAATTGTTTGAAATTCATTCATCTCATTCATAATTTGTGTTATTTCTCTAATTTGTGTATTCTCATGTCACTTTATTTGCGTATTTGCGTATTGTAATTTATACTAATTCTTCATTGATTTATTTCCTTACAACGTGTATTAATTGATTTAACCCGTTTTTTGTAATAAGAATATTTTGCACTCTATTTGATATCATTGTATTCATGTGTATTGCTTTTATTCATTAATTTATTTCCTTACAACGTGTATTAATTGATTTAACCCGTTTTATTATTTGATTTAACCCGTTTTATTAATTGATACAACCCGTTTTATTAATTGATTTAACCCGTTTTTTTGTAATAAGATTATTGTGCACTCTATTTGATATCATTTTATTCATGTGTATTGCTTTTATTCATTAATTTATTTCCTTACAACGTGTATTAATTGATTTAACCCGTTTTATTAATTTATTTAACCCGTTTTATTAATTGATTTAACCCGTTTTATTAATTGATTTAACACGTTTTATTAATTGATTTAACCCGTTTCATAATTTGATTTAACCCGTTTTATTAATTGATTTAACCCTTTTTATTAATTGATTTAACCCGTTTTTTTGTAATAAGATTATTGTGCACTCTATTTGAAATCATTGTATTCATGTGTATTGCTTTTATTCATCAATTTATTTCCTTGCAACGTGTATTAATTGATTTAACCCGTTTTATTAATTGATTTAAAGCGTTTTATTAATTGATTTAACCCATTTTTTTGTAATAAGATTATTGTGCACTCTATTTTGATATCATTGTATCCATATGCATTGCTTTTATTTGATCTATTCATTTATATTCGTGTATTTGGAAACATATTGTACGAAATATTCAATTATATCTGTGTATTTGGAAACATGTTGTACGAAATACTGCATTTAAATTTCTAATTTAAAACTCTAATTGCTATCAGTGTTTATTGTGAATCCATTTACATTGCTAATTTTAATCTAATTATCTATTGAAATCATGGCAGAGAACAATAATGAAAATAATCAAAATATTGCTACCTTAAATCATGAAATTGAACTGCCTAAATTTAATGGTGAAGGTTGTGTAACTTCATTTTTAAAACATTTCCAAACTAGAGTCGATATTTATACAAACGACGTAGATTTACATTGTCATTATTTGAAAAATGCCCTTACTGGCAAAGCTTGGGATTCATTCGTTCGTAAATCTGACTAACTTATCACGCTGGATGATGTCAAAACATGGCTCATTTCTGTGTATAAAGGAGCCACAAACTATAGGAAAACAGTCCACAAAATCCTATTTAATCTGCATCAAGAGAATGATGAGACTGTCAATGCATATGCAACACGTGTCTTAGCCAGTTGGAAAGACACATTCGGCCAAGAATGGCACTACGAGGATGACAAAGCACAAAAGATCTTAATCCCGACTATAATTAAGAATATGAATCCCAAGATCAGTGAAAAATTACCTCATGATTTTGACCCGGAAAACGTTACCAAACTCTTGGATAAAGCGAGATCAATTGAAGAGTCTCTGATCGAAGAGAGAGCTGTGTTGAGCAGGAAGAGACGAGCCCACGAAAGTGATGAGGTAGTAGAGAAGTACCAATACCATTCACCACAAAAGCGAGCATACCAGCCTAAAAATCCATATAAATGGCAAAGTGCATCGCACAAAAACGCTCGTCCCTTTAATAACTACCAACGCAAATTCAATGATCATCCAAGTTAGAATAGCAACATCGCTGCTGTGAAATCAAAAAACTTCCAAAGCAACCGAAAAGCTTTTCCCCCGTAATTATGTTGAATATTGAACAGAGAAAATGCTCCACTTTCGTTGACTCGGGCTCTTCCGTAACTCTTGTAAAATCCTGTGTTATTAACAAGTTATTCAAAAATCCTCCCAGAATTAAACGATGCACGAAAGTTCTTTGTTCTGTAAATGGAGACAATCTCCACACTCTAGGTACGATCAACCTGAAATTTAAACTAGGTGATTTAGAATATTGTCATGCCGCTATCATTGTGGAAGATTCTTTCTTTCCAGGAGCTATCTTACTAAAAAAAATACAGTCAGCACGAAAAAGGTCATGTGAGAATCAATGACAGAATTTACCCATTTCAATCAATTGCTGCTTCGAATTCTGTAAAATTTGTAAAGCAGTCAAAGGATGCAGCATTTAGCGTTGCAAGAATGCACAATGACCTGACCGTAGATGGAGGAACGCTATGCCACTCGTATCTTAGAGTACTAAAACATATGGACAACAAAGATGTGGTAATTCAGCAAAGTTCTGCTTGCAAAGGAGTAGCTATTCCGCGTACCCTTGCTACAGTTCGTGATGGTGCTGTGCCAATAGTATTTGTTAATTATAACGATAAAAATGTTCTGATACCTAGAAATAAGATCTGTGCAGTACTAGACGTGGCCGCCAGTGAGCCAGACCCAAACGAAAGTGAGAGTCACGCCTGTACCGTGGCAGCACTTGAGAGCACTAGGGATGTAGATGTGGCAACAGTGTACGATACCAGACAAGCACCTGCACAGACTGAACGCCTCTCGGGCCAGCGCGAGCATGAGCAGCAAAACAGTGAACTCCTGCCAGCTGCAGATAAGCGCAATGAACCTGAGTTCAACCAAATGATTGACGATGTAGATTTGTCTCACTTGAATGTTGAACAGAAAACTACCCTCGTAAAGTTAATAAATAAGCATAGGGAGTTTTTCGCCGTCGGAAGTGAGATAGGAAGAGCACGTAATGCCTTACATAAATTGGATGTGCAAGGCCATGAACCTGTAAATACACCTCAGTACCGTGTTCCACATACGACAAAGCAGTTAGTTGAGGAGCATGTTCAAGAAATGCTTAAGCAAGGTGTCATAGAACCTTCTTACTCCCCATGGTCTTCACCAATTCTGACTGTCAGGAAGAGTGATGGGACTCACAGAATAGTTGTGGACTTCCGTCTTATCAATAAGATTTGTAAGAAAGATACATTCCCGATCCCGAATATGACGGACACACTAGAGAGTTTAAAGGGCTCTAACTTGTTCACCACTCTAGACATGAAGAGCTCCTATCATCAGGTTGAACTATCTCCCGAAAGCCGTGATATAACTGCCTACAGAACTTCGACGGGTAGTTACAGATACTTGCGTTCTCCACAAGGCCTCATCACGTCTGCAGCAGCACTTCAAAGAGCTGTTAATATGGCATTTGCTCATTTCATCTCTAAGTTTCTGTTCTGTTATGTTGATGATATCATCATCTATTCCAAAGATTTTGAAACTCACATTGAATATTTGGAAAAAGCGATGTCACAAACAGCCGCCTCAGGTTTCAAATTAAGTTTGAGAAAGTGTCAGTTTGCTGCAAATACCGTGACCTTCCTCGTGTTACGAAATATGATCCATGTTCATATCACATGATATTTTTTTGTGGCTAAATCACGTAAAGCTGCAACAACATTCTGCTAAGCATTCTGCGGGGCTACAAACATCAGAATGTGTTGTGTATCGAGTGTCGTCGAGGGTCGGCTCTTTTGGGCAGCGTTCTCAAGTGCTTGAAACAGGATGTCATTCATCAAAGCCACCCGGCGGTCGGCTCTTCGTTCAAACTTGCTAAGGCTCAGACATCCCAAAAAACACAAACACATACAGGCAATACATAACACAGAAGCACACAAATACAAGATTCTATAACACAAACCAGCGATAGTCTAAGAGAGGAACCAGCGACGGCCTACAAGGGGCGTGGCACACAGCGAGCCTTCCGTCTCCAGCCAATCATACACTGGAAATAACGTGGTCATAGAAGCTGTGCACCTTACAGACCAATTGGGTTGGCGGACGTTGAGCGAGCACCAGCACATAGCCAATGGAAATCAAAAACGTCAGGACAATGATGTGAAGCACCAATCAAAAGAGAAGAGCTGACTTTTGAGACCGCGAGGGACGGAGAAGAGTCGGGAATGTTCTCGAAGGAATGAGGCGGAGGACTTATAAGGAGCTGAGAAGAGAAAGCAGGAGGAATTTCGCTTGGTTACACGACGAGAGACGGTCTTTTTGGTGCACGTTTCGGGGATCCGGCCACCGCCGTGATCCCTGTTGGATCTGCTAATCGAGGAGAAACATCAAGAAGGTGCCCGATACAGTGCTCCTTCGAATCTCCAATAGTTAGCAACGGACCCAGCAAACACTGAAGTACCACCGGCATCAAATTCCGCTTGACACGCAACAGCGTCGAGTTGACAACCGGCACGTATTAAAATGTATCAAATCGTTCTCCCGAGAGAACATAAAATGTCAATTCTACGTCGACTTCAAGCCAGCATGAACACTCCAGCCTGCATTTTGAACTCGCACAGCTGCCAATCTTCAACAACGTCAGAAATCGCAAATTCCACAGTGGTTAAGCTGTTCGGGCAATAAAAGCCATGAGCGCAACGAGCGAGCGCTCTAGGCGCAGCGTCTTCGATGTGTCAGCAACCGGCCGACGCCTGCGGTTGGAGCGGCCGCAGCGAAGAAACATTGCGGGCGCCCCTCAAGAGTTGAACAGGGCCCGAAACTAGGTGACACCTGCAACGCATCCCAGAGGAATTAAAAATTTGTGGTATCGAGTATTTTGAAACAGTGCTTTAAAGTGTATTAGTGGAAGTCAAAGTGGCACGCGGTACAGTGCAGTAAAAAAGGACGCGCTGTGTAATGAACTTGTGTCTTATGTTAACGCGGTAAAATGCGAAGCATTTATATATTTTTGGATACCTTGTTGTGAGTCAAGGGAACCGGTATGTTTGTCATCATTGTTCTGTGATTTGTGTTGCGTAGGGATTTCTATAACTTTGTGCATTCTTTTGTGAATTGTTGTCAGCTCATGAGTATTGACGATAGATATTCTCGGGGGAAGTTTTACATTTGTGGAATGCTATGTCGTGTTGAATTTTGCATTGGTGATTGTCATGAGCATCTTGCATTAGTGCACTTGTGCGCATTTTCACTTCATTTCCCTGTGCTTTAATCAGTGCATTGAGAAATTTTGTGTGTTCGTATTTGACCCACGTGTTCGTAAAAATAAAACCAATTTTAATCTTTACTCTTTCATTGTCCATGCTTTTATGTAGTATTCACGCTAGCACAAAGGTGTACATTATATTTATTTGTGGAGGTTGCAATTCCTCATGCGTACGTGATTAATGACAACCCTTTTCACGTATCGCGACACTCGGTATCAAAATTAGTTCAGATGGATTAACTCCCCGACCAGAACAGGTGCGAGCCTTGGCAGATGCTTCAAGACCTAGAAATGTAAAAGAAGTAAAGAGATTTTAGGCGCAACAGGATTCTTTCGCAAATTTATTCAAAATTATGCACATGTTGCGGCACCCCTAACAGAGTTGACGAAAAAACAAATACTTTCAGATGGACTGATGTTCATCAGCGAGCTTTCGACGATTTGAAGGACAAACTTGTATCAGCGCCCATTCTTAAGTTCCCTGATTTTCAGAAAGAGTTTGTTCTTCACACTGATTCTTCCGGTATTGCAATTGGTGGAGCATTGCTTCAGGTACACGATGGTGTAGAATTACCTGTTGCTTACTACAGTAGAAAATTGAAAGGAAATGAACTCAAATATTCTGCAACAGAACTCGAAGCTCTCGCAATTCATGATTCAATTAAACATTATGATGCGTACTTGTACCTAAATGAATTTGTTGTGGTGACGGACCATCATCCTTTAACTTTTATCTTTGCTAATAAAACGGGTAATCACCGCATTTCAAGATGGGCTTACCTTCTGCAGGAATATAACTTCTCTGTAAGGTATAAATAAGCCTGGTTGTCAACATCTTCTGCCTGACTTTCTTTCCCGATCAGAGAGAACTGTCAATGCTGTGACGGGTGCGCGCGAGCCGAAATGTAGTAATAAGAGTATTCATAAAAATAGTGCAAATATTCCTGTTAGAGTTAAGCCTTGTTCTAGTATTGATGCGACAGGTGTTTCTGTCAACGACGCGTGCCCACAACCAGTGTCCGGTGAACATGTGCAAGATGTTGCTGTCGAAGCAAAGCAGCTAAGCTTAGATGATATTGTCTCAGAGCAAGAGAATGATCCCTATTTGTCTAGCGTAAGGAACTTATTGAACGGAAATGATCAAGGTGATGTTAAGATTTTAAACATTGATAAGTATTTCGTAGACGACAATAATGTTCTGTGTAGGCTATCTAGGAAAAAGCGTAGAAATGGTAGGACTAATGTGCAAATTGTGATCCCGAAGTCCTTAGTTAAAGTTGCCTTAAAGTTAAGCCATGACAATGATTTGTCTGCACACATGGGCTTCTTGAGAACTCTTGAACGTGCCAGAGATAAATTCTTCTGGACTAATCAGATCCGCGATGTGAAAGAATACGTGAAAAAATGTCTTCCGTGCCAAAGGAGAAAATGGCAAGGACAATTTAAAGTTCCCCTTGGCAAGTTCCCTGTAACTTCTTATCCCCTTGAGAGAGTTGCTGTTGATCTTGTTGAATTGCCTGTTAGTTATATTGGCAATAAATTCCTCTTAACTATAGTCGATCACTTCACACGATATGTCGATGCATATCCACTTCCAGACAAGTCTGCCGATTCTGTTACCAGAGCCTTTGATCAGTATGTCGGAAAATTTTCAGCCCCAAATACGATTGTCAGTGCCCGAGGTAGTGAGTTCACGAATAAACTATTTCAAGATGTGTGCAAAAATCTGAACGCCAAATCACAGACCACTACTGCCTATCACGCAATGGCAAATGGCTACTGTGAAAGACCCAATGGCATCCTGAAAACTGCAATCTCTCATTTGGCTGCTGAAGATAAGTTCAGTTGGGACCAGAGTGTGCCACTTGTGACCCTTGCAGTGAACACTTCCTATCAGACTGCAATTAAGGACACGCCGTTCTTCTTGTTCTACGGCAGAGATGCAAATCTTCCCTACCACGATACCTACAAGGAACGGCCAATCAATTACGCGTGTGACCATGACTACTCAGTCGAAGTTTCGCTCAGGCTGTCCAAAGCATTCACGGAAGTCCGAAAAAATTCTGAAGCAGCGAGAAAAACGTCAGCGAAAATATACAACCGGACGGGTAAAGAGTGTGACATCCAACCTGGAGAATTAGTGATGCTCCGAAATGAATCAGGTCGTGCTGATGATAGAGCGTTTCCCACGAGGTTCCGCGGACCATTCCGTAAATCGAATTGCCGTGGAAATAATATCATCATTAAGGGAGTATTTTCAGACCGAAAGGAACAGAATGTTCATCTGAACCGAGTTAAGCGAGCATACCTGGACGACGCTATGGCCTTCCCTTTCAACAATGATGAAGAAGAAGATGAACCCCAAGAAGCGGAAATGAACGATGTTCCAATTATGCCAAACACCAGTCGGGAAAATGAAGAAATGATTCCTCGATATTCTCTGAGGAATAGGAACAAGCGTCCAAACTATCTGTAATTGTCTGTGTCTTACAGAGATGTTCCCAGAACTTCGATCATGATTACCTCATTTCATTTAAACATAATATGTCTAATATTAAGATGCTTAATCATTATTTTTCCTTGTGTTTAATTTCTTTCATTTTCTAGTGCATTAATTATATAAACTCCTCAGCGAAACATAAGTTGGATGTCTTTGCTTATAAGTATCTCATATCCCGATTCATATTAGATGTGTAGAAATTTGCTTGATTTGCTTTGCTTGAATTATGTAGTAACCTGTTATTATGTCATTTCCTAATCCCTTCTCAAGAATGTGCATTGATACATAATAGCCTTTTTCCGTGCGATAAAAAAATTTCCCTTTTCATAGGTGATCTGAAACGATGTTTTATGTATGAATTTCTTTTACGCTGCAATTATTCATTATGTATTAATTATAACATTTCCAAATGGATTCCTTTGAGTTATTGCGTAGAATAGTGAAAAACCAAATGTAAATGGCGGGAGAGAAGTTGGAATAAGTAGACTGATGAAAAGGGGATGCAATCTCGAAGGAAATCCATGGAAAATATTTATCATGTTCAGAAATTAATCTAGAACGGTTGTTACAGCGATCCGTGAATCTGCTGTAGCGCAGCAGCAGCGGCACTCTGCAGAGCAGGCGTGAGCAGCGACTACACATAGCAGACCAGCAGCACTGCCTCAAGGTCATGGCGACCTGCAGCAACTACAAGTGGACCACCGACCGCTGCGTAGAAGCTGGGACCTGTGTACTACGCTTGGTTACGTTTGGCAGTGTCGCACTTCTCACGCAGTCAACAAAGAAAGGCAACGCTGTACTACTCACGATCCCAGCTGGCTGTCGACAACCAACCGCATCGCAGTGGCTGGGTGAGAGATCTGGCAGAACCGCACTCCATTGATGTTGTGCGGTAGGACAGCACAAGCACGAGCATAGTACAACCATTGAGCTCGAGACGAGGGCTTTAAAGATCTAACACAGCTGGCTGCGAGGCATAGAAGGGATTACAGCTGTGCAGAGTGATGCAACCCGTCGACGGAGCTCCGACCTGAAGAGTGGTGCGGCTCCACAACGAAGGTGGAACTTCCCCCTATTTCAATATACACCTAAATATGGATTCGATTATGGCGGAAGAAAAATGAGAAGATACCGTTGAACACTAATACGTTCAAAATAACTACATGCAAACGGAAGTAATGGCAAATTCTAGTGTATGCTCGATATTTATTATATTGAGGTGATCTTAACTACCAGATGTCTACGGAAGGCCTCCGGAAGAACATCAATAGTCACGAGAGAAGATCTTCGATGGTAGAGCAGGACAGGGTATCCCGATACCAACTATTCGTCATCGTGTATTTAAGCTCTTCGTTTCAGCGTGCGTCAGAAGCACAAATCGCGTCGGCTTGTCTGAATCTTCCCTTGCAATGAAGCATGAGATTTCTCATAACTTCAAGTAGACGGATACTTACGACGTGACAACATCCAGGAGGATGTTACTATAACGGGATGGGGGGGAATTTGTTATGTACCTTTCTACATAACGGCACATCGAAGATGACGGTTACGTCGACTGGTAACGGTTCACGGTAAAGGACGGTTGGACGCCTGCCCTGACCCCAAGACCTCCGATAAAAATCTGCAAACTCGACAAAATATCAGCAGAAAGCTACGCTGTGAAGGCGACGCTTGCCTGGCATCAGCAGAGGACATCAGAAAAAGATTCGTAAAAAAGGTTTCCCGACCGTTGGGTGCTTCCAACGGACATAGAAGGTAGCTGCGGCAAGATCTAGTACTTAAGGTTGTACTTTGAATGAGGAGCATCCATTTCCGAGCGTGTAGTAGTCATAGAAGGGTCTCGTATACGCCGCCTTTGCTTGAATCTTTGAAATAGAACTCAGCCCGGCGTACTGAGAGTTGTTACTGTATAAATTATCATTTTGTGATTTCATGTTTAGGACGACTTATTAAATATATAACGTAAACGGGACTACTTCGTAAACATCGACATCTGCTCCTGTACTTCCTCCAAAGCTCCGTAAGAGATTTAAACCCCTCATCATAATTATTGTGTTTGCGGACTTCAATTATCTCTCGTCATCTTGGTGATATCAACTTAAAACAGTAAATTGTGTGGCCATGCATAACAAGTGTTTCAATACCTGCTATAGATGTGCCTTAATTTGAATGCCGATCATGAAATTATACATAGATTAAGAAAAGAAATTTATTCAATTAGAAGAATTGTCCTGAAAAAATATAAAAATCAATTTATTCGATCCAAAAAGATAAGCGATCGTAACACATATATACAGGCGTAACCGGCGCTCCAGACTCAGCCGGACACTGCGCGGACCGAGAGGGGTATAGGGGTTGGATGACTTCAGGAGAAGGGAGGAGTGCGTAAGGGGTAGCGGCTGTATTGAAAGCTAGTGCGCTAAACTGCATACATAATAAGACGAGGGCAACTTGAATGCATAGCATAGGAAAATAGTGGGTTAGAAAAGATTATTGTCTACTAGCAAGGGAACTAAGGGGTGTTTGTATTTGAGAGGGAAGCGCGGAGTAATTTCAAATTGGGGAGAAGGACACGTAGCACAAGGAAGTGACGCTCGAGCTTGGGCCAATAGGCAGGCCTTCGGCTTTTGAGGGTATCCCGCGCAGCAGTGCGCGGCCTTTGTGCGGGTGAGGTATAAAGGCTTAGGAAGAGCAGGAGCCGGTCTATTTTGGCATTTGCCTGGTTCGGTGAAACATGTAGGCTTTCGAGATCTACGTGGGAGGTGCGATACTGTTTTTTGTTAGACAAGTGAAGGGAATCCTAATCTCATGCAGCTTAGTAAATGTGTTTAATGTTTGAAATTAGAATGCCTATTAGTTCTTTGGGTTTTCATTTTTAGATTGTTCTCAATGGGGGTTTTACTTTGATATGGGGGTGAAAGAATTATTTAAACTATTTATCAGAGGGAATTCATTTGAATGGGATTCTTTGGTTAACACAGTGAAATTAAAATATGGGGAGAGAGTTAGTTAAAATTCATTGTGTGGGGAAAGGCTAGATTGTCTGTCAAGTAAAATGTTCGGAATTAATGCACTTCGTCTTTGGTCTACATTCATAGAGAAAATGAATATTTGTTTTAGTATGATTTTGAAATTATTTTGGGGATCAAAGGAGAGTAAAATTAGATCAATCAATTCTATTTGAAGTAGGTGTATTACAGGGAATAAAGACTTAATGCAACTAGTCGCTTAAGATGCTCCTTGTTTCCAGGAGGGATTGAGTGAACTCTACGGCTTGAGATTCTCTACGATGTGGGAGTCTAAACTACTTCGGACTGCAGCGCAGTCCCCAAAAATGGCGCTCAGCAAGCTGAAGTGTCATGGCCTACCACCTACCCGTCACACTGTGAGGGAAATCAAGCAAGCAACAGAGCGTAGCAAGTTTGCAGGCTTTTGCTTGATCGCGCGCTTTGCGATCGCCTAAGATTGTGTAAGATGTGTTTCTTGCTAGGGTGTTGTGTTGGCGGTACTAAGTGCGCGCGCAAGTGACTTTCACTAGTATTGTGTCTCGGAAATTTCTTAATATTTGCCGAAAATGCTTCATGTCAAATCACGTGTTTATTAGCACTTAAATAAAGTAATAATAAATGTCAGCCAGGTGTTTTTCATTGTCCCGTGTTAACTTGAGGTACTTGTGTGGGTGAGATGATCAGTAGCTACTTTTCTCTATTTTCCCACCAGTTCTATTATTCCTCTTTCTGTATTTTCCGCTCTGTGTTTCATTTTTCACTTCTACTATGAGGTCGAGATTCCTCACTACGGACATAGATGAGGCATAGAGCCATATCTGTTTCGTGACAGGATGATATGGTGGATTAAGATTTGGAAGAGGATAAATAAGGATTTTAAAGAAAATGAATGAATCTTTAGAGGAGAAATGAATAAAGATAAAGATGTAAAGGAGGATAAGTAAGAAAGATAAAGATTTATTGAAGGTTTATAAAAGAGTAACTAATGGTCAAAAATCAAACAAACTTTAATTGGAGAGCCAGGAATATCTTACAAAAACATTTCCCTGGGAAGAGTACGTTTCGAGCCTTCGCTTATCATCAGCTGAGAAAATTTAGAAAAAAGGCATTTGGAAATAAGTGGAAAGAATTTAAATAAGCCGCTCAAAAACACAATTATGTAAAAATAATAGAAGTAACGTAAACTATCAATTGGCAATGCACAACTCAAAATAACTAAGGTGGCTATTCAAAACTGGTTTTGGCCTTAAAATGAAACAAAATTCCAAAACCCTTAAATCGTCGGAAATATTTAGCCTACGCAAACCTTAAAATTATCGTCGGTAATTAGGGCAGTACATAAATCTGCATGCTCAAGCATGGCAGAATGTGCATGAGTTGCTATAATATTTCTAGTCCGATAACTTCTTCCTCGATGCTCGGCAATCCTACAACCCAGAGTACTGGAAGTCATGCCCACACACTCAGACGCACATAATGCACTGCTGTTTTTAGTCGTATACATTAAGAATACTTGTACCATAGTTGAATTATTATTTTTGTAACTGAAGAATGAACTAATTTTGAACTGACTGATCAATATCATTCTTACATTTCGTCCGCTGAAATATTCCCCAACGCTGCCAAAATTTTTTTTTGTATTTTCTCTGACTGAAGACCAAAATACGGAAACAAGGTGTGATCACTGGTAGCCGTTTGATGCGAAGGTACTGAACAGTTTGATTTTCTATCTATAAACTAATTTCGATACAAGAAAAACGAGCAAGGAATTCAATTATAATTCAGGATCTGAGCGAGAGGGATTGGGGTACCCGCATAACAGTGTATCGGACCCCACATAGAGCAATCCATGAATAGCCCTGCTTTGATCTGCTATAATGAAGAGCTCTTCCATCTGTCAACAATGTTTAATTGACAAAATACCCAATACTCGCCTGACCGCAACCAATCTATCTAATCTAATAATACCCGTTCTGTGTTTATCTATATATTTGTTTGGTGTCCGCTTCTTAAACACAGGATGTCTGAGTTTGTGGTATCGTGGATACCGAATTCCTCAGCATAACATTAAAAGATGACCTTTACATGCATTGATATGTTTGAATTGTACCAGGATGTGTTCGTTTAGGATTGGTTTGGTTATATTAGGATAGGATAGGTTAGCATAGGTGAGGTAATATTGACAGATTTTTTACACGGGTCCACCTAGGAATTTTTACGGGTCCGAGGAATTTCCACGGGTCCTGCTACTACCTAACAATAACCATGGTTTATTTGTTTTGAGTCCTCTTCTTCCATTACTTTGTCATGCTCATAAAGATGACCATAATGACCGTATCTATGATACGCTTTTCATCAGTGCGCAAGAACAATAATATTTTTATCATGAATACTGTTAGGATGGATTTATATGTTAGCCATCCCCGTCTGCAAAGTTTGTACAAGAAAGGTATTGAATCCCGTCATTTTTGGCGGGCCGTGCACACTATATAGTACTATAATAAAAGGGGTGTCCGTCTGTTTGTCCGAAGCTAGCCGAAAGTGTGTGATGAGCGTATCTGTAATACAAGCTTCATCAACTCCACAATTTCAGTGTATTAATCCATCAGATTCGAGTAGGAATGAATATCCCATGAATTCTTTTGAAATAGGAACGTGTGTCATGTGATTTGTCGAACATTATTACACATTTTTGACGGACCGTGTGCACACTCGGCCTCATCAACTTTCGAGAGATTGAATTTTTATTTTATTTCTTAGGATTTCTTTCATTTCGCCTTCTTTATTATTTAAAATAAAGGGGGGTGGACTAGTGCTTCTTAACTCTCCAGAGATGTTGTAGCCATTGCAGGAACAATCGCGAATTGACGAACGACCATTGCACTCTGCGAACGTGTGCTATTCATGAGAGATTTTTGTGCATGGGGCTCTTATATTTTCGAAGAAAATAAAGCTACTTTGCTCTGGGTTGGAATAAAACCGTTTTTTCCAAAAAAAACAGCCCACCTGTTTTTTTTTTTGGGGGGGGGGGGATCAAAGGAGAGTAAAATTAGATCAATCAATTCTATTTGAAGTAGATGTATTACAGGGAATAAAGACTTAATGGAACTAGTCGCTTAAGATGCTCCTTGTTTCCAGGAGGGATTGAGTGAACTCTACGGCTTGAGATTCTCTACGATGTGGGAGTCTAAACTACTTCGGACTGCAGCGCAGTCCCCAAAAATGGCGCTCAGCAAGCTGAAATGTCATGGCCTACCACCTACCCGTCACGCTGTGAGGGAAATCAAGCAAGCAACAGAGCGTAGCAAGTTTGCAGGCTTTTGCTTGATCGCGCGCTTTGCGATCGCGCATATTGCATATTACACTGTCGACAGTTTAACAGGTTTTATTGGGTTGTATGGTTTTTTAATGTTTTTATTGGATTACGGTCTCTTAAATTCTTCTCATAAGTCATATTTTAAATGCATACATTATTGATTTGTGTCACGAGACGTGTTTCGGCTTACGCTTTGAACGTCTTCGGAGGAGAAGTTTAAACCCTAGATAGTCAGAGAGGAAATAGAAAATACAGAGATGAAAGGTACACGGCAGGAGTAAATAAAGGACAGGGGAAAATAGAAACAGTGAGTGTTCTATACGTCTCTCCACCAACGTGCACCAGAATCAACACGGGATAATGACAGCTACAAGCATATCATTTTACGGAATTTTAATTAGGTTTAGGCGCAAACAAGTGAATAAACAATCGCGAAATTCATCACGCTCACGAAATAAATACGGCAAACGATTGAGTAAACACGACACACATCGGACGGAAGCAATAATGAATTTAACGGCAGCTCAGCTATGATGAATACTAGCAATACCAGTTGATGTTACATGTATTTTCTTTTCGCATACACTTATTTTGATGATAAACACAAAAAAAAATAGCTCAACATGAGCTATTTTTTTAACACGACACGATCACAGGCGAAATGCTTACATTAATGACACCAGGGACACGTATAACAAATACACAAACTGACGCTAATGATAGTTCTTTTGCACTGTCGGCCGCATTTTTCTAGCTGGCCTCACCCTTTGCATCGCACTGTATACCGTATTATTCGCAATCACAAATTTGGGCACGAATGCTGGCCTGGTTTGTCAATCATTCGCCCAATTTTTATCGTTTATCTTGCAGCACTCTGAGTCGTCGTTGCAGGTTTGGCCTCTTCCCTCGATTTACAGGCTAGTTCCGTCATTTTCTTGCATCTCAATTAAGGTACTTCCGCCACACATGTTATTCTGCGTCATCTGCTCTGCACTTAGCAGTGCACGTAGATCATGCTGCTAGGTCTCCGATTGATGACTTCCGTCGAGCAACAGCGATCGTGCGAGTGACCGAGCAGCGGGGAAAGTTCTGCCCTCCTGAAGACAACAAACTTTCTTTATTATATATTACCCTTAAGCTCTTGTTCCCTGTAATTTAATGCTTGATTACATAACACAATCCTATCATGATTACCATGATTTGAATAATTTAAATCACCCTTTACCTTGTATTACGACTGCAACTGATAACTCATTTCCCCACGTGTAACACAGAAAAAGAAAAAACTAATTGTTACTAAATACTTGACCATTTGAATGAATTCTCGATGTTGAATACTGATTCAAGATGGCGTCCTGAAATCTAACCGGCTTTGCCTCACAAAGTGATGATTACATTCCCCCCCTGTTTTAAATGTACCAAATATCCCGGTATGCTAACTCACTAAATTAACTTCTTACAAAACATCAGTTGATTATGTACCTCCCCATTTCGATGATTTCTTGGCCTACATCTTGTCAATAAGCGTAGCGTCCTACACTGACTATGTCTTAAGCGGGCCTCCCCTCACTTACACTGTGTTCATATATATGCTGCTGTCCCTTCTATCGTCGACAGTGCGCATACTTTCTCGCGCGAATTTCCCCTGCTCTGATTGGCTGGCTTATACGCGTTCCACTCGATGTGCTACGTGTCCCGCTCACTGTCGACACCCTCGAGTGAGACACGTATTCTTCCGCGAACATGTCTAGGTGCCCTCAGCACACTTTAACTCCCTTTTTTATAAACATATTGTTCTCTTTACATTATTTAATATGCCTGTTTATTATATTTCAATCTATAATAAATACTTCACCATCTGTGAAAGTTCGTACTAGGAATCTATCCCCAAATCCCTCCGACGCTTGAGGAGACGCTTCCCTCGCAGTTCACCCTTACTGACACCCCCTCAAAGCCTAACCCTCGATTGTAACCCGCATGAGAATAAGGAACAAAAATATCATTTTGTTCGCTGTATACATGTTTCCCTACATTTGTGTGAGCAGTTATAAGATATTCCGTGTGTTCACCTCACGCGTAACAAAGATACCTAGATCTCGTTTCACCACAAACTTGTGGTTTGGAGCACGAACGGAGGTGAGATTTCAATCTTTTCCTCAGTTTTAATAATCATCTCTGAAAGCCACTCAGTGATAGAAAGCCCTGCGAAGTTGTCTCGGACTGGAAGTGGAGTAACGTATTAGTGTTTCGGAGCTCAGATGTGGCTGCTAACAAGGCCCGCTGTTTTCCCCGAGGACCGGTCCTTCTGCTCCTCTCGGCCTCTCTTCATTTTCTTGCTCTGCTTGTATTTCTTTCTCCGTGGCACTTTTCTCGCTTGGTTGTTATCAAGGCAATTTTTTACTTTCAGAAAACCACGACACCTCGCGTTTTTTTATTTATGGTCCATCCGTTATGAAACTTGCACAGTATATGTAAATTTATCAAATACATTTTGAGACATTTTATTCCTAGTATTTTTTCGATTTTCTTGATATTTTTCTAGAAAAAGGTGATTTAACGCGCCGCGCTTTTTTGAGGACATGCTGATTTAGAAGCTGCGCGCTTTCAGTTCATGTATATACTGTATATCTAGTGCACAACGCAGGATCTAGGTTAGGTTGGGTTGGTTGTCTCCTTTCAAAACATACTACTTTTACCTACTTTCTTACTTTAATTTTCAATTTTGGCTGGTAATCTTAAACTGTAAAGACCACGCGTTTCTTTTTATTAACGGTCCAATTGTTATGAAACTTGCACAGTATAAGTAAAATTGAATTTAAAGCATATTATTCATGGTATTTTGCACAGTATATGTAAAATTGAATTTAAAACATATTATTTATGGTATTTCCTGCTCTTAGAGCAGGAAGAAAGCACAGCTCAGATAACATTAAGCACAGTTAGCCCTGCTGACTCAAGATGAGGCTCTGCAATGACCGATGTTAGTGACTCGTTAGCCGTCAATTTCCTTTTCTTCTGCATTACCAACTACAGATAGTCAACTGTGCCACCACCAGCGAAACGGAGTAGGACTTTTGAGTTCCTTTGCACATCTCAAGATGACAACTGGAAAAATCTTTCTTTAGTTCAAATATTCATTTTAATGTGACTGAAAATAGAGTTCCACAAGTTCTGTCCTGTGATGCGACCTGGAAACATACCGCTAAACCATACTGCCAGTTGGCATTGTCTGGGACTGCTTGGCCCAGGTTTGGGGTAAGGAAAGCTCAAATGCTCCTTGAAATATTCAAACATTTGAGGCCAAATGCTAACCTCTAAGATGATGACCTACCACTGCCAGCAGAGACTTCCACATGATGGGACAAATTGTGTTGTATAACACATAGAAAGTAATTAAGCTTGAAATTAGATTATATATATATGTTAAGTTTGAAAATGGAGCCAATAAATAAAAAATAATAAAACGTACGCAGTGCCTTTCTTAGAGGTGTGTACATTCATACGTGATTTTGAATTAAAAAAAAACACGCTGGACTGGAGAGTTTTTTAGGTGGGTTTTTTGTTTTTTGGGGGTTGGTTTTTTAATACCAACCCTGACTGTGGTTGATTTCGACCAGATGTTGTAAAATGTTTAAGTGTTTGCTCTACCCACAAGTCGTTGAATTCTTTACTAATCATGGTCTGGCAATCTATGGTTCTAACAAAATGCTACAAAGTTGCATGCTTCTCGATGTTCAAGCGGAATTTTGTGAGATGCATAATCAGGCCAAGTGTTACTATTCTATACGACTGTATAGAATAGTAGATCAAAGTTAGGGAAAGGATTTGTGTCCTTCGTTTCGCGTTTCACGACGTATTGTTCACAAGTTTTTTACTGAGTATCATCTCCCTTGATCAGCGTACTTGTTTCAAATTTATCGGTCCTACCTAGATATAACACTTATGCTTCAACTGTAGCTCTGTCATACTAGATAAAATAAACAAATTTCATCCTACACCTTTGTGAGGCACTAACTAAGAGCTCAGCTATGTCAAATTCATGCGGGAGCTGAAAACAATCGTGACGTAAACGGGCGAACACGGGGGGCGACGTTGACAGGGATTGGTCCCAGCAGTACCGCACAATAATATTTTTACGCGTATGACGAGCGCAGCTATTTATGAGGCGAGTGTGTTTCGATGTTAAGTTTACATACTCGCTCTCTACCTGTACAGTACGTCCATAACTTAACAAGAAAATTACTTAAGGGCCCACTTACGGGTAATTTGTGAAGCTTGAGTTACAAAACACTCGTGAAAATGTGAAAATAAAATGTTCTAGGTTTTTACAAATATTAACTGATACAAGTAGCTATAGTTATAAAAACCGTCTCAAATCGAGAGGCGGAAAAAATCATTTAAACACAACTACAATGCAGCTTTACATTGCAGGCCAACTTAACACTGAGCTCTTTTATTTGATACTCGTCATTTTTAGCAATTTCGTCAATGCATTTTCTTCGTGAGGATAGTATATGTGTTTCATATTTTGTGACAACAATTCTGCTACATTCTTGCAGTAGTTTCCTTCAAAGGATTTCTATTTCAGTGGGAATTTGTATTTTCAAGTTTTCTATTTGTTCTTCACCTGGTTCATGGCTGGGCTTTGAGTTGGCCTCTCCATAAGACCAAACTCCTACTCTTTAAAAAAATTCATGACTACGATAACCTAATCTTGCGTTGTGGTGGCCTCTCAGTGTTAGGATTTTATAACATTTGCATGACATGATGGCGGAGTTTGTTCTTTGTATAATAAAAAAAGTGACAAGGTCAAAATTGTGTTTTTTTTTAATTGAAGAAAATTAAGAGTAATTCGCGATCCTTAATTCGGAAATATTTTCCGTGTATAAACGACTTATGAAAATAGAAAACCTTTAACGAATTAAAACTTTAGAAATGAGTGCTGCAAAATACGAGCACCACACAACCTGTCGCAGAGCTCCCAGCAGCCGGCCACCGGCCGCCCACTTGAGAGCACCTGGCTCACGAGTCTCGCTGATCACGAGTGGGTACTTGCTGATGTCCTCATCAGTCTCTGTCGGGGCTGTGCATTAGAGCCCCTTACGGGGCGTGTATAAATATTAGACGACTCGTTTTGATCATCTCAGCTGCACGTGCTCCACTTGACCATCCTGAGGCGGTTCTCTTTGGATTGAGCGATTTAGGAGTTCGCAGTCAGCTCAAGGGGTAGCGAAATATTCTGTCCAAGAGTTCGCCTGCCTGAATCAAGATCACAGGTTATCATTGGTTCACGGGAGAAATGATTTCCGTAGAAAATTTAAAGTAGAACAGGTTTCAGTTCTGTTGAATATCTTCCCTGGTGCTCATACAAAAAAATTGAATTTAAAGCTCAATTTAGGTGGTAGATTGTAGTATGAAGATGTTCAAAAAAATGAAAACCAGGGGCCGCAGTGTATGAATGAGTAAAGAAGTATTTATTTAATTCTGCTTTGAATCGCATCTGGGGAAGGCTACCAAAAGTGGCAAGAGCGCTAAGTTCATTATCCTAATCGACCCAAACAATTATTAGTAAATTCACGTTCGTACGACCTCTCCGGTCAAGGATTTAAAAATTCCAAATGAGTTGACAATTTTGCAGCCTCGACAATTTATTTAGTCTAACACAAGCACTCAAGAGAAATTTACATTAATTTCAATTATAAAACCCCTGCCAAGCCAAGTTCACGCAAAAATATCAAGCTTTAAGATGGTCAAATTCTTGACGTTTTTTTAAATTTCGCCTACACCTGATTACCACGGAGGTGCCAGCGTGGCCTGATTTGACCCTAAACGTTTGTATTTAAACTCTCGTTGCTCCAAAATAGCCAACACGTGTTAATTTTTTTGATTATTATACAAACTCCCAAAATATTTTATTCATCATAACACTTCTGGAAGGACGTAGTTAACTTTGTCGCCTTTCAATCCAAACTATTCATTTTATTTTAATGCTATTTATGCACGGCTTTTTTGTCTTCCTGAATTAAATTAATTCATTTAAATTTCTGTTTTTCAATTAAGAATAAATGTGGTACAAGAGGACTTTAACGTCTTAGTTACATTTCCACTCTACTTCCGAATTACACACAATTGAGTTTAATTTTCATTCCTGATTGTGCGTATTTTTGTAAGTACTTCACGAGTTCATTTTCTCACAGAAATTGACCAGAAACTATTACAAAGTAGCCGAAGTGTTTGGTTGTATCATGAGGGTCAATGCTTATTTTACGTATAACTACTCGGCTTCCTAAATAAAAAGAAACTTGATGCAGGTAGTGATTGTCAACGTTAAGAATTCTGCCCAGATTTGAAAATCATCGAGTCATTCAGACGCGGTTTCAAGGGTGATGGGATGTATACATATTTGATAACTGCCATCTTTAGAACATCAGGTTAGATTGTCTGTAGATTAAATACTTCAAATGATATATTACTCTCATATTTTCAGCTCAATATCTAAATTTTGTTGCATAATTTTAGCAGTCGTTCACAATATTACACTAAAAGTTACAACATGAGCCATATGAGGGTAGAAAATAGCTTTAACTCAGCATTTTTTCAAGTCTTTTATTCCTGCAGGAGTACCTTTTGTGATTTTAGGCGAGGGAGGATATTCTGCCCTTTGAAAATTCGATGTGATGAAAAAACAGTGTAGCTACTTTTGGATTCAGATACCAAGATCTTGTCGAAAACAGCGGCCAGATTTAAATAAATTAAAATAGTGCTTTCCAGTTAACGATAGACACGCTAAAACCAAGAAAAACATTGACGTTCGAATGAAGCAGAACAGAAGTAATATTTGAGTCTCCAATTCAACCCACTCGTTTTTAGCATCCAGTTCAGTCGTATTTCCCGGTGTTTCAACGGGTGGGAGGTGAGCGCAGCGAGAAGTTTTGCGTCAGAGCGAGTATGTTGGTGAGAGAAATTACTCTGAAATTTGTTCGCATCGATTGTTATTTTTAATGCAATTTTTGCAATTTTCATGTGGAATCAGTGTTTGCACAGGTTATGGGAATTCGAAGAAGAATTCAGTCGATAATTGTGTGAACAAAAGGTTCATTTGAGATTTAGTTTGAAAGTTCAGACCCCAATACATCAAACGAATCCTTTCAAGACTTTAATGGCCGGATATATGAAACACTTGGCGATCTTGTATCGAACAGATGGTACCGGAACTCAGCTTTGTGATGATACGTGTGACTAAAAAGTTTGGACTATGATTTTACGTAATTTATTGTAGTTAATTTAGTTAATTTCGCCCAATTTACTTAATTTGTACGATTTAATTCCTTATTGATTGCGTAAACAAATACCATGAATGATTCTTCTCTCTTAACAGCGGTGTCAAATGCTACTTCTGTTGGCAAAGGGTTTGTTTTCTGCTTCTAAAAAATTCTTAGCATTTTCCAAATTTTGCTACTTAGAATAGCCTGTCAATCAAAGGCTGTCATTTTAATACAAGTTCCATAAAAACTTCAATTTCATTGGATTTTATTTAATTTCAGACAGATGTTTTCATAAATCATGGTCTTTCCCTATGTACACAAAATTAGACTCAGAGCTAATTAGCTTTCTCAACAAACTACTGTGTTGTGATTGACTGCTATGTATAGACGACACAAATGCTGAATTATCTCACGTTGGCTGCAAGTTTTGTCGATAGGTTAACAAATTTCCAGGCACAGAGGACGTAGCTCACAGATAAAAGTGACGCAAGTTTCGCTTACGAGTACTCAGTAAATCTACCCCAAAAATGTACAAAACAAACGTAAGTGTTGCATACTCGTATACAGTACAGCGAGCTTAAATAAGTATTTGGACATGAAAACAATTTTTGTTTTATGGTATTTAGGTAAAATAGTAACCAATGAAACTAATAATATGATAGCAGTAGCATAGCTTTTTTCACCACTGATTTACTAAAATGCTGTGTAAATTGTATGCACTCATGCTTTAGTTTATGAAATATGTTTGTACGTGATTATTATCGCTATCAAATTATTAGTTTCATAGGTTACTAGTTTACCTAAAATCCAATTAGATAAACATTTTTCTCTCTCTTTTTAAATACTTATTTCACCTCACTGTATATGCGTACCGTTATGACAAAAAAAATTTATCCCCCTTCTTCTGTTCATAATTGAGGAATTATTTCGTCACAAATGCGTACTTTATTTCTTAAATGGCATGAGTTTAACTCTTCGTTTCATTAATTAATATCCATACATGACTGCAGTTCTGGGGAGAAGTCATGGGAACATGGTACTAAACGGCTCTCGTCGATTCTTCTAGCAGTACGAAGCCTAGAGAGAGGCTAAATATTTAGACACTAATTTTACTGTTAATAGGAAAATTCAGGAATGTGACTTGTCGTATAAAATTCAAACTTAGTCACGCTCAGTAGGCTGGGTATTGCAGGCTTTTCTAATGATTTTGCTTACACTGGGCTTTCGTATTCCCCGTTTGTGTCTGCCAGTTAATAAATCTAAAACACTATTGCAGCAGTGAAATACGTCGCTATGCCTTTCTATAAATTAATAATTACTTTTAATATTTTCCAATTCTCCTAAATAACTATGTGCATTACTACTCAACGATTCCATGGATATTTCAAAATAACTGCACGATCACTACGTACGTGTCAGGTACCAATCGAATTACAAAACGTCTGTGTAAATGACGTGCTTGCCTCGACAAGCACACAGCTACAGCTGGCTTATTTTCTCTTGTTTCAACCACGAGGAGAAGTTTTTAAAGTCGTTTGCATTTTTTAACACGTTTCCTGCGATGGGTTAAACTGAAGTGAAATATTTGATTCAAATTTAAGGTCAGTGGTAGCAAGCAATTTTGAAAATAGCACACATTATCTGGATCGTCCCTTCATTTAGCTTTCATTAAGTATTTATAAAAATTGAGTTAGTGACTGCAGGTCGGTCAGCAGGATTATCAAAATTCCCTCTGTGAACACAGGTAGGTAGGTAGGTCTCTTCGTACGAAACGTCTTGAGAAAGAAATGATTTCGAAGCGACCTTCCTCATATTATAAAAAAGATTGTTCGAATTCCACGAAATGATAGTATGCTGGTATATGTTTTATTTCAACCTACAGGGAACGTAACTTACTGAGAAAAGTGAGGCAAGTTACGTGCATTCAGTAAATCTGCCCCATGCAGGACTCTCACATCAACAGAAATTTTTTTCTGCATGTGTTTCACTACACAAGAAGCAGTGGAAGTTCGCGTGTCTTGTCGGCCAGGAGAGAAATAAGTTTTCACTACCATATGACATACGTTTGTAGTATGATATAGCTGGAACATGAGTTGGAAGCAAGTAACTGAACATGTTCAAAATTAAAGTCCTAGATAGTAAATTAAGTACCCATTCTGTGGTGGATCATATAAACTTTCACGTGAGCGAGACAGTGTCTGGCCATTTTACAGAGCTGTGGACCTGTTGTAGTTTCCGCCTTATCAAATGACGCGAGTTACGATGTGCATGGGCTTGTCACGGTCGTGTATAGCAGCTCCGATGCTAACCGCGTAAGCAATGAAAGAAGCCGGGCGAACAGAGGCTGTTGCCTCTAATTAACAAAAGCTACAGCAGTGGACTTATCACCGCTGAATTTCGAAACTATCTCTGACTTAGGGAACTCACGTTATATATAAGAGGGCACTAATTGATTCTTATGTCAGTTAGCTAAAATTTTCATCCGCTTGAGAATTTTCATGTATAAGAAACTGGATGTATTACAACTTGAACTCGATAACCGATCAGGAAGAGTAAGTTTATCTGTACGGACTTGTTTTTTAGGAATAGATGATAGCCTTTACTAAACTTCATACCGTCAATATGACAACAACATTTGTAGTTCTTATTTTCGACTTTCAATTTCTTTCTCGAGTGTCAAATAATCTTCTGTGAGGGTGGTTTCTTTCATTTCTTTTGTGGAGAGAAAGTAGCCTGGATCCAGAAAGTAACATTTTTCAAAGAACAAATTTTAGAATTATGCTAAACAGTTTCGTCTCATTTAAGAAACGTTTAAAACAATTATTCTGATGGATTGCCTATTTTTTATCATCCCTAATTTTTGAGTCAGAGCGTTAGTGAAACGTTATTGCATCTTCAACCCTTGTTTTACATTGATGGCGATGAATTTTCTAAATAGGCTATTTGCCTAGCAAGGTAACTGAACTTATCATCGCCAATTTCTGTGTCTTTTTTTTGTGTTTAGAGTAGATGCTTTGAATTATAGTTCAAACTATTCAATGCTAGCATTAAAATCTATTTTTTAACAGCTTATCACAAACTAGAAGGAGGCTCATCTACCTTTAATTTAAGGGACATTTACCCGCTGCATATATTTAAAACCAGGAATAGAGTCCTTTCTTTTGACGAGTTTGAGAGATAAAACATGAACA
Source organism: Morinoia aosen (assembly GCA_030386875.1). Taxonomy (NCBI): domain Eukaryota; kingdom Metazoa; phylum Arthropoda; class Malacostraca; order Amphipoda; family Talitridae; genus Morinoia; species Morinoia aosen. The sequence continues at coordinate 12,171,351 of CM059561.1, forward strand.
TTAATTTAAAATCACCCCTATTTTATCGAACAATCAAGCTAACTCAGCATGATTCATATTTTTATACAGAGTATTTTTCAGTTTTCATTACCCGTACACTGTTCTATTAAATCGATGGTGTTTGTCGTACAGAAGTTTTTAACTGAAATATGGTATCTGGTGTACTCGACAATAATTATTGCTTATTATTTAGAAAGATTACAAGCCAGGAAGCATGTTCCTGCACACCAAAGCTTTTTTGAGACTTCCCTAGTGCACGCTTTGTGGGTCCCCTGCGCTAAAGTCATGCGTAACGAAGTCAGTCCTAGCAGATTTATGAGACTGAAACTGCTCTGTTGAGTCTCCCTCAATATATTAAACTGGTGAAATGGCAGGGCATTCGATCTCTGGCCTCAACATGAGCCTGGCGGTCAGCCAATGCGTTGCCGTACATAGGGGCGGCCGCCATCATCGCATGCCTCTATCGAGGTGCACCGCAAAGGAAGGAATCAGCATTTCGAAATCGCTGCAAAAGTTCTGGCCACACAGCGTCAAGCATCGCTAATGAGCGACAACGGAAACACTTGTGATGGCCGTATGTAGGAGTCTTTGAAAAACAGCATACAAGATTACAAAATCAGGTATGATAGCAAAAAATAAAAAAAAAATAAGAAATGCAGAAAACGTGATCACTCTGAATTTTGGGCCTTTTTTTAATAGAAGCCCCAGTTTTCCTTCATAGGGGATCATATGTTCCAATGAAATGCTGTTTGTTTCTGTGAAATACGAGTATAAATGGGTCTCGCAAATGAAAGGTTTCAGCTCTCAGTAATGTTTTCCACCGTCCGAGAAACTTTATTTACGTGCCCCATCAACGTGCATTTTGTTGAACAATCTTGCCTTGGTAGGAGTAAACAAATCTATTTTAAGGCTCATCGAGCTGCCACTCCCCAAACACGGGAGAGGCAGAGCACCCCTACATTAAGGTACTGCTGCCAGTGCTTCCACTCCTAGGGTAATTACCCTAGTCTAGGGTAATCAGACCCCTCCTAGGGTACATCCTAGGGTAAGAGAAAAAAGTGCGAAATCTAGGGTAAAATCTATTTTTCAAATCTGGTTTGTAAAAATCATGAGAGAAAATGAAGGTTGTCAATAACTACAGTTGAATTGCCCAAATAAGAATTAAACGAGCAGAAGGAATTAATGCAAAGATGGATCGCATGGACAATTGATTCGTAAATGTGACAAAAGTTAACGTGTTCCACTGAACAAATTGCGGTTCTTTTTGCAATGTGCGGCGTGCAGTTTCTTCACAAGCTTGTAAACGACAATTGCTGGAGCAGTGGGATGCACTCACACTTTGTTGAGTTGTCGTTTTGCGATCCAACTCAGATCAATGATTTGATAGCCAATGCTTCTAACAACAAGCTAACCTTTGCTTATTTGAAGTTTTTAGATTATAACTTGGGGGAATTAAACGTATTGAATACCTAATTTCACTCTCATTCTCCAAATATCGTCAATCTGGGATCAAAAATTTTTAGCCTTATTAGGAGCTTTTGTTCGGATTTTATGCGTTTTGCTTTTGTGAAGAATGTGACCATTTCTTTGCTGAATCCATCCCATCTAATTTCACTAGTGCTTTAGTGTCAATAGGGGGTAAAAATACACAAAACATTGGGATGGCAACAACTGAAACGATATCAGAGATCACTGGCATTATGTATTTCACAAGAGAAAGTGTTTTTTCCTAATTGTAGGCACTTCTTGATTGAAACAGTTTCACCAATCCTAAAACAATTTTCCGTCGAGGATCCTGAACATGACCTCGTACGCTGTCTAAATCGGTTTAATACTCAACACCGACTGCAAAATTTTTCTGTCTTATATGTTAAACGAAATTTCCCCAATGGAAAAGTTTGTCGCAAGAAATTTCTTGATGAAGTTTGGCGAAAACATTACTTGGGTGAACAATCGACACCAGTCATGTATGCCGTTCATTACTGGGAAACAGCGCTTAGCCGTAAAAATGCCTGTGGGCTACCATGCTATCCAAATCTTACAACTATAATTTGAACGTTGTTGCCCGTCCCATTTTCAAATGCATTTGTTGATTAAGGGGGTCATCTATGCGATTTTGGTCTATATGATCAATTTTTTATTTGCTGAAAAAGGGTATATAGGTAGTGGCAATTGTATCCTAAAATTTTATGGGACTACCGGCCGTAAAACTTCCCCCCCTCCCCCCAAGAGGGGTCTAATGGGGGATGATGGGGGTCAAAAATCATGAATTTGTAACCGCAATGTCAAAAGAAAACAGAAAAGAAAAAGAAAAATCTGACTTTGCTAGTATTTTAAAAATGTCTCAAGCATTCCAAAACTGTCTTTCGTTTGGTTTTATCATGAAAATTCCTTGACTTTTAATTTTTTTGAAACATACGAACAAAATAGCATAAAAAACGTTTATTTCCCATTTCCTGAAAACTGAGGCCAAAATCGAAAAAGGTACCTAAGTAAAAATATGTTCATTTTAAGAAATTACATATACTTGGAAAATTCCAAAACAATCGGTCAACAAATAAAAAATTACCGTGTCTGCACAAAAATAATGAGAGGTAAATGTATTTCATTCGTGTAATTTGTACATGTCATTGTTTATCACAGTATAAATATGGAATCACGCATGCATAGTATTTGTAGATGGCAATACAGCGCAAACAAAGGATTCAAGCAAAAATAAGCGTTATATCACATTTCACCGCAAAATTCATGTTTTTCGCCTGTTTCGTGCAAATCAAATTTTCCACCTAAAAATGAATAGAAGAAAATGAGTTTTCATCCAAGAAAAAAATAGTTTTGGAATCCCTGTAACATTTCCAACATTCTTATAGATTGATTTTTCAAATGTTCACATTCAATTTTTTTGTCGTTCTACAAAACCGAAAATTTTGTACATTTTAGATGCGGAAAAAATCGCACATAAAAATAAGATATAAAAGAAAATGGAAAATTCGGCTCTGTTACTTTGTCAGAAAGATTCTAAAATTGTCAATTGTTTTGTTGTAGCATGAAAACTCATTGACTTTCATTTCTTTGAAATTTCCGAGAATATAGAATACAAAATTAATATTACCCATTTTCTCAAAAACTAAGGCTAAAATAGAAAAAGTTACACAAGTGAAATGTATTGTTTTAATAGCAAATTCCGGCAAAATTTCGGATAAATCTGTTCAAAAACCAAAAATCGCTCAGATGACCTCCTTAATTTGACCAAAACTTTTCAAAGAACCAGTTTGAAGAATGAAACCGTGTGTGGTTTGATTCATGCAGAGTATTCACAGCATCCTATGTACCAATTAATACCAATTAAATAAGGGCTGTTAATGAAGTGAAAAATAATGCCATGTGCACAGATTCTTCAGCAATGCCAATACATTATAAATCTAAAATGCGAAAAGCGTGATAACGTTTTAACAATGTTGTAGATTGTAGTTTGTTTGAGATATTTCCATAACTTTACTTCTATGTGAGTTGTACAGTTTCCTGGAGATTAGAAATTATTTGCATAAAGATCTAAGGCTATACCTAACAACGTACGTAGAGTTCATTCATTTTTCATTTGTTTTGGATAGGTCAAAAGACTCAATAGATGAAGTGGGAAAATATATTACATAGGCCTGCATTTTTCATCCCGAAATTTTTCCCTTTTTTTGACAATTATTATTTATGTTTTGTGAACACTATTTATGTAAACCTAGACTTCAGTTATGTCGGCCACAGCGCTTTGTGTGTTTGAGTTGTTTATCCATCCATATTTGAAATATATTTTGTAATTTTAATGGAATGATGTCATTTAATACACATTTCAAAACTAAAGGTGTTCAGATAAATCATTTATTAATCAACATATCCCCAGGAACTTTAAAAAGGCTTTCAATGTGACTTAATTAAAGGTAAAGCCGATACTATTATTAAAGATAATACTGTAATTATTAGATTACTCTGATTTTTATTTTTTAGGGTAATCAAGCAGCAATCTAGGGCAAAATACGTGCCAGCCTAGGGTACAAAGATTGACGAGCGTGGAAGGCCTGACTGCTGCTCGTCTCCTAAAGCTTTGGCTGCTGCAACAGCTTGCAATGTATTCATGCTCAACTCCTGTTCACAAACAGTTTCACGGTGTGTTGTGAAGTTCGTAGTTTACGACGAAATGTTAATCTTTCGCAAAATTACGTCTGCTTACAGTGTTATATACAAATTGATGTAATAAAGGAATGAATGAATTATAAATTCTGAAAGATAAAGACTATAAACCCTTATTTGGCAGCCTCAGATGCGGTCAGAATAGACTAGTGGTTCTCATCTCAGGCCCGAGCACAAAGACGTCTGGGAATTTATAAAGATTTCTAGCGAACTGACGAGTTGCAACAATAAATGTTTTGATGAAAGTGGATAATCACAGGAAGCAATGAAGTTGCTTGTACAGCATTTCTAATAAAAACAAGGTGGCCAGAATCATTGTGATATAAACAGAGTGGATATTTGGTAAAATTAAGCAAGAACAATCACACAAGGAAAGTACTCTGGATCAAGCCAAGAATTCTTTGCAAACAATGCTTTTGAAACTTACTTTGCTCGAATATTTTCAAATTCGAATCTTTCAATCTTTCACACCGATATGCACCGAATCATGCTACAAGTTATGGGCATAATGTTTGCTTTACAGACAAAACTGTCATAAGTGAGAATTAAGAAGATCTCTTTTTACATCTGATTTCACTATGTTTTAAAAAGCTTTCAAATTGGTTTAGCCATGGATCACAGTGCGTTTTATCATTAGTGTTTGAAAACCTCGCTTTGATTGCAAACGAGTAGCATGTAGCTGACATATGTGATGAAGCACGAGGCTCATGTACTAGACTTACTGTGTACCGAGGTGAAAACACATAGACGGAGACTCAAATAAAATATAAATGCATTAGTCTGAATGAGTATAAAGATGGTACAAACATGAGCTTGAGGCCGTAAATAACAGAGTAGTAGATCTCTGAAAACTTGAAGTAAACCCAATTGGGTGCGGCCTGACATTGCTTTTTTCTCGAGAAAAACGAGCACGCTTGGGTGTGGTAGAAAAAATCGCACTTTGACGTAGCAAAGGTGGTCGCAGCAATAGCTGAATTGACTGTTCTCGCACCTAAAAGAAACCAAACTAAGTGCTTAATTATCATGTGGCGCAGGAGCAGTACTTTGGCAGCTGCGTCACTGTTCCAGCTTATAATTATCAGCAACTTCTAGGACATGTGAGAATACACTGTAATACTGAGCTTTCAGCGTTCATCTTACCCTCAAACTCGAATAAATTTCTCAGGGCGACTAGCTATCTTTATGGAGGGCTGAGAGTGAATGTCCAGGAATGTAAGAGTATGAGTTAGAATTTACCAAAAAAGGTTACGCCAGAATGCTTTTGTACTAGTTATATTTCTAAACAACTCGACAACCTGTAGGTCAGGTCGCGCATCATTAAATCATGAAGAGGCTGTTTCTGAAGGACTTGCCCACACATAAATCAGAGCGAGAATTCAAAAGTGGATTTAAGAGACGTTAGGAAAAGTTGGTTTGTGTGCGGCGAATGCTGGTGTGTGGGTAAGCCCGAATTTAGACGTAAAAGAAAAAGAGCCGTTGGTCTAAGTACAGAGCATGGCTAGATAGCTCTGGGATGACTGTTCGCACAGTGATTTTCTCGGCTATACAGCCCCTTTTAAAACAATTTGGTTTTAAAGGTTCGGCGTGGCGACAAAGTGAAACCATGGCGCTGCACTTGAGGCCATGAACACAGCGGTAGCAGACTCGTCTCGCATCTCGTTTTCTACTGTAGTTTGAAACAAGTAATTCAAAACATCATAACCTATATTGTAGGAACATGCGATGTACCATAGCTTGATAAATTTTCAAATAATGTGAATACATAGAAAGTTTTTCTCTACATTGAACTCCCATAGATATCCTATAGGGGATAATTTCATTAATCAAATTATTTTCGAAAAGAGAGGTCTGTTATTTTTCTCTATCACAAGGAAATACAGTATTGTAAAAAAATAACTACTCACTTTAAATACCGGGTAATCACGCATTAACCTGTACGGTGCGCAGTCGGCACCAGCGGCCGAAGCTCACATGCACGAGAATTGGTCTGGTTAGTCATCATTCCGGGCTTGTTGCGGAGTACACGAAACTAAGTTTTCAACACGGGGTTAAAAAACTGTATAAAGAATTTTAAAATGAAATTTCATCTCAGATATACTGTACACTTTTCGCACCACTACCGCTGTGAAACTGACGTAGGAACACGCAACAGCAGTTCGACACGGTCAAAACACTCCAGCAATCCGGACGTAATGTTCGTTTTCCAGCACTTTTCTCGCACCATGGCGGAGCGTGTCTCTGAGAAATTTCGTCTACGCTGATCGGAAACGTACCGCAGTGGGCTGCTGTGCAAAAAAAAATATAAACCATTTATTTATAATAAACATTATACATGAAATGTCTTTCAATATGTTAGTTTTTTAAAATTCCTTATCATAAAGGTCCTTGATTGCTAGACAAACCCTGCGAGGTATACATTTGCCGCGCCAGGGGCTAATTATGCTATTGAGGGATGCAAGCAAACCTTTTCTCTTGGCCATTTTAGCTAAAGAAAGATGACTGAAAACTTATAAATACTTTAAATACTACTACTTATAAATACTTTTAATAATACTACTTTAATTGACTGAAATTTCGAGAAAAATCTCATTAAAAGTTTAGTGATAACTGGTCGCAGAGCGTTCAGCGAATGTAATCGACATGACTTTCAGTTTTTTGAAAAAAATTAAATACTTCATCCTGCTGCGTCAAAACTGACGACTGTATTGCTCAGTGTTGTCGAAAGAAATATTTATGGAAAAAAGACTTAGGAAACGATATAAATGGAATAATTTCTAATTTTATGACAAAAATTTCAGAAAAATCATGTACCAGTCTAACATCAAAAAACATCTTAGGCTTCGCACTCTCTCGGTATTTCCATAATAACATACAGACATGGGTACGTGAGATAAAATAAAAACACGGTGATAGATTGGTACCGTTGAAGAGTACCAAATAGCTACAAAATTTTTACACATCGATTACGAATGAACATAACTGTGGTTTCATAATCGATTGTGGTTTACAGGCTAAGTGTGAGGTCTTTGCAGTAGGTATAATGAGAAATGAACTAAATTAGCTTTAACGAGTACGGGTATTTCATCTTCACATAGGTTGAAATGTTGTAGCAGTAGCAGTGAGCTGATTTAAGGCAAACTATCGGTTGTTAAGTTTGAACTTACAACGAAATACTGCAGTTATAATTATTCGGCGCTACTATGTAGCGTGAGGTCTACCGCCATACATCACCTACCCAGGTGCAGCTTGGGATGTTTGGGCTTATCGTTAAATTAACGTATGAAAATAAGTAACATCCACCAGTAACTTAACCTAACCTCACGCTATAGTACTGGCTAGAGGTAGATCTCATGTTATAGCGTTGTAGACCTCATGCTATAGCAGCACCAGTTATTCTCTATGACAGAGGTGCAGAATTGTGTTACGCGTTTGCCTTGAATTTTTTTTTCAGTTTGAAAGTTTTTCATATGCTGGGGAAGCTTATTTCAGAAAAGAGTTCCAGAAACTGAGGGAGATTTTGCCCCTGGTCATATCAACGGTAACTAACGAAGACATCATTCCTCCGATTTTTTTTCGTTCAGAATATTAGATTGAAGAAATTTTACAATGTCTTCATTACTCAGAGGGAGATAGAGAAACGAGAACACTCGTTGAGCTTTATGAATGAGGACTTTTTCTGGTATTGGGGTCCTGCAAAGTTTTTTTTAAGACAGGGGTTGTATAATCGCGTTTTCTGAAATTACCTTACGACGCCACTAAGGCCGCAAAGTTCGGATATTTTTGCAATTCTTTTGAAGTTATTGAGGTATGTCTGCCCCATATTAGACTGTAATAGTCCACACGCAATAATACTGGAGACTGTATCGTCAATAATCTAGATTTTTTGCCAAGTGTTCTTAATGCGTTGAAAAAACATCACTAATTTTGCTGCGTGTTATTTATACGCGTGGTTTGAAAGTCATATTCATGTCAAACCGAACACCAAGGTTTTTCACTTTGTCGACTGGTTCGATTTTAAGGTCTCCAAACGTTTGCGTTAATTTTGGGGATATTTTGATCACATACTTTGATCCAAAAACAACGCATTTCATTTTTCTTGTTTTAAATTTGAGACCATTTTGGTCATCCCACAATTATTTCAGGCTCTTCAGAACGCTTTCACGTTGAACTGCGTTGCTTTCAAATCTGCTATCGAACTTGTCATAACAAATTGGACATCATCAGCAACCATTGAGATTTTTGTGTTTACTGGCATGGTGGGGAAATCATATATGGAAATAGAAAAAAGGAGCAGGCCAAGGATTGAACCTTGGGGAACGCCAAAGTTAATTGGTATCAACATCAAGCTATTGAGTCTTCTGGCAGTAAGTGCTGAAGCGAGAGTATAGTTCTCACAGTACTAAATGACTAGCGGATGGTGCTATAGATCTTCACTGCAGCGAGAACTATTGGAACCATGCAATCGGCTTTGAAGTGCTTTATTCCACTGAAATGCAGAAAACTATTGAAGAAACCGCCAATTTTCAACTGAGTTAGGAAGTAATTTTCAAAAACGGGTCCAAATATTTTTAAACGGGACTCACAATCACTCTGCTTATGTAATGCTAGGCTGCGTACGATGCGGTTACACTCCACCCCAATCCCCATCTCTTCACTCACTTCTGATGTATGCTAAAGGAAGTGCTGTTATGCTACTAGTCGAGGAGCGAAGCACTCTCAACTTGGTTACTTTAAAGTAACATTTCAGGCCTAAATATAGTTACTTAAGTATGGGCTTCGTACCATGGTCAACGCAGTCACAGCTGACTGCTCACAGAGTAGATGTAGAACACTCATGAATTCGATTTAAAACTATTAAATACAACTTTTAAACCGGGAGGTGTCATTAGTAAATACACCTTTCGGTATGTTGACTTGAAGAGTTGGTACTGTAGATATGAATGTTTTTTTTACGGTTTGGTCCATTAAAAAGTGCTATTACTGTGACCCCATAGTGCTTTAACTAAATGAATCATTTTAATATTGAAATTCTTGAAGATTTTTGGTTATTAAGTGATCCTTTACTTAAGTTACTTACTTACTTCAATTATTCATTATTATTTTTGGTTACTTACTTCAATTCGCGACCAAAAATAATAATCCAACGGGTTCAGGTCAGGCGAGTTAACAGGCAAACAGTCTTTCCCCTAGAACTTATAATTTGAAGCTTTGGCCTTCTCCCATAGAATGATTTTTGTTTGTAAAACGTTGCGGTAGGACTCTTCGTTGTCGGTGACTAAGTGGGTCAAGACGTCCTCCTCATTCGTAAGCATGCTGAGGGTCATGACGTTAGCTGGTTCCTTCGTGGTAATCGTGAGTTGAACGTCAGTGCTTCAATAGGCGACCCAGAGATCGTTGCGTTATATCAACTGTAAAAGTCTTACTAGAAAAAAACTTGATGGTCGGCCCGTTAGTCTTCAACTGGTTCAAAACTTTCTTGCCTCTCAACAAACGAACTTCTTTCATGTTATTAGATAAAAGATACGTTATACTGTGGGCATAAGAAGTTTAGCCAAAGTCTGTGGTCGCTCTGCGCATTGTCGCGATGCTGACTAGCCTTTTCTAAGCCTATGTCGAAAATAAGACGGTTGGATTGGTCTTTACGCTTCTTTTTAGGCCCGTGTGGTAGAATGATTAAGATTCATTAATTGATTGATATTCTGAAATCTGCAAAGTGAAGTCTATTCTGATCTGTGATTTATATCGATGATGAGTATAAAAATTGAGACATTGATGCAACGAGGAAAAATGAGGACCGCAAGAAACCAACGCCAGCAATTGATGCTGCTGCATGGGACGCAAAATACTACCTAAATAAAACGCTTCCATAAACATCTCCGCGCGATATCACCATTTGGCGGTGTCGCGTATTTTTTAGGTGATCACTTGCATCTTTTCCAGATGAGCTCACTAATGCTACACATAAGTTCACCTTTTTGTAACTTCTAAAATAATACACATATAGACTTCATATTGCTCTCAAACGAAAGAATATTTCAATCTTTCGTTTGAGAGTAATATGAAGTCGATAGGTGCATTATTTACAAGTTACAAGTGAATGAACTTATGTGTTGCATTAGTGGCCGGGCTAATCTGGAAAAGATCCGATCGCTTCATGGGAAGGATGGCATTTGGCTCAAATTTTACATCTATCGCATCGCAGCTCACGCGCCTTGGAATTACCAAAGAGGATACAAAATTCTCTCTTCATTGAATGAATTTGTATAGCAAATGGCGTCCGTGACAGTAACCGGCCTATTTTTGTACCGATGTCAGTGACATCATTTTGGAATTACCTAAGTATAGTTTAGCGGTATCGCCAAGCTTGAACGTTTTTCTGTTAGATTAGATTAGTCGTTAGTTTTAGCCTCCCTACCCGCAGCAACAAATGCGATTCAAAGAGAGGAAGGAAGAAGGCACCATTTAGCATGGAGTTAAAGAAAAGCGGAATTTAATCAGAACGGGCATAGAAACAGTAAGTAGGGAAAGAAGATTATGAAACAAGATCAAAGTTGAAGAAGGAAGTAGTAGGTGTTGAAAAACAGGACAGCAGTGAAGCAAAAAAAATGGTCCATAACATAACAAAAACATTTTATTTCAACAAAAAGAAGGCCTACCTAACTTTCAGCTCGGGCCCTCACATAGTCCCCCTGGGAGCGCTAATTTCCATAACTTTTTTCTGTTGGCTTATTGAACTGTCCTGAACTTACTGTGTGTTGCAAGGACTCTAGCTCGCTGGTGTTGCGAGAAATTGTGAGAGTACAATATCTCCTTAGTTTAAATGTACTTAAGGGCACGGGCTAATGCTGGACCCAAAAACGCTTGACTGCACTTCTATGTTCTGTCGTATCAGAAGCTATTATAGGAGACTAAATTTTTTGCATTATCATTTGAAAAAAAATATTACTGCATGTGTCTAGGATTTTCAAAATCTGTCTGCCTTGTTTCATGAGAAATCATCGATAGATTGGAGCTAACTTAATTTCGCCCATGCAATTCATCATAGATGGCGTAAAAGCTCGTGCTACTAGTGTAACATCATGATTTCTAGGAACATACCGGAAAATATGGGAAGCATTGGTATGAAGTGCTCAAAGGCCATTGAGGTCTTTGAGGCCGTAGGAGCAATTATAATTTTTTCCAGCAATTGCTGACACCCTTCATGAAACTCGTCATACATGCTTTCAGTTGTTTTTTCTTTGCTGTATTAATAGCTTAGAAGTAAAGTTGCTGCACAACAGTATGAAAATATACACAAATACCACAAGAATATACCATAGGAATGAGACGTGGACAGATCTGAGCATTGGGATGCGGTGGCTTTAGCGCCGTGACTGAGCGTGACACGCTAAGCTCATTACTGCAAGATTAGGAGTCGTCGCGGAAGAGAAATTTTAACGACTTGGATCGGCTCAGATAGAAAGACGGAATAAGAAAGGTTCACCCGGAAGTAATACGTAAGAGGCAGATGAAAAATATTTAAACTGCCCTGATCATCTTAAACGGCAAATATCAAAGATTGTACAAATTTCATTCAAAAGGGGACGAAAATATGGAACATGAAAAGGCGAGTAGAAAATCTGCACTGAAACGACATTGTAAACTACTACCGCAAATACAAACGTTTAAAATTTCATTACGCAAACACGAGCGCTAACAGAGCATGAGAAATCGCTTAAAAGTTTCCATCCTTAAACACAAGTCAGATGCTGAGCAGTATGGCAATTACAACGTAAGGAGTCGAATAGTCGGATCCTATAGTTATTAAGCAGTACTTTGTAGATACGGACGTGGAACAAAATATATCTCTAATATACACTACATTCTCCACGTGGCTTTGCTTCACTGGATGAACCAGACAAACTCGATGTGATCGTTATCCACCATCCAGTGGAATACATGGTACTTAGTAATTGCTTATACAATCAATTAAGTAACATTAACGTCCATGGTATGTGCGCGTATTCACGATAAACCGGTAATTCACTGGCCAACAACCAAAATGCTTCAGAGACCAAAGTAGCATTTTCCATATAATTTTAGGTTGCTGGTAACAAATATCATGATTAAAATTGTTTGGTAGCTATACTTTTCGTGATACGCCTATAATAATATTCCATCTGCGTGTCCTGGCCTTACCTTCGAATGAATTTGATTCTGAAATGTTTCACTTCATTGATCTTGATGTTCGTTTCACTGGTATAAACATACTACACCTTTTTACTTCAAAGGAATCCAAGTCAACTTCAAATTAATCCAAGTAAAATTCAAATTAATCCAACCCTCAGTTGAGTTAAAAAATGACATAATCATTTGTTAATTTGAGATTTTTGTGTTAAATATGTATCTATTGGATGTGATGAGGAAGACAGGTTTCGAGGATTTATTTACACTCATATATATAAATGTACAGGGAGTTCATGGGAATCGAACTCGTGACTTATAAGTTACCGCGCCAACACGCTACCGACCGCGCTATCAATCACCCTAAAAGGTGATCGAGGCGCAACGAAAGCAATGTGTGGTGTTCTCCCTCAGGCTGCTTTACACTCCGGGCAGACTATGTAAATATCTTTAGACTTTGTGGTATCTATGCCCGAAGTGAGTGCCTGAGGTGCAACGAACCGGCAATGTGAGGAAAACACAACTGGAATAAACGCCGTATTATTATGAAGATCGCCGACAATAATGGCACAAGGGAATATTACAGTCGAGTAATACAGTGACAGATGACGTCTTGGCGGACCGACGGTTGTCGGGGAGACGCTGCGTTGTTGAGGGGCGAGAGCAGACCGGTGAGACTGCTGCGGACCGACGGTTGTCGGGGAGACGCTGCGTGGTTGAGGGGCGAGAGCAGACCGGTGAGGCTGCTGCGTGGCGGACCGACGGTTGTCGGGGAGACGCTGCGTGGTTGAGGGGCGAGAGCAGACCGGTGAGGCTGCTGCGGACCGACGGTTGTCGGGGAGACGCTGCGTGGTTGAGGGACGAGAGCAGACCGGTGAGGCTGCTGCGGACCGACGGTTGTCGGGGAAACGCTGGTGCGACTAGCCAGCCACCAGACGTGGCGGCTGGCTGTCGAGGAGGCGGTGACGGTAGCAGAGGTGGTGCTTGCTGAGCGTCGAGACTTTGTTGTAAACACCAGGGACGCTGCGAGTGAACTGAGCTCCGCTGGCTGCGCGGCTGTTTATATAGGCCTCGCTGGAGGTTGACTCTACTCGTCCGGGTCTCTGATTGGTGGGAACGCCTGTTTACTTTCACGTCGGACCGCGCGGTGTATTGAAGCGTGCGAGGGAACGCCTGTTTACTTTCACGTCGGACCGCGCGGTGTATTGAAGCGTGCGAGGGAACGCCTGTTTACTTTCACGTCGGACCGCGCGGTGTATTGAAGCGTGCGAAGGTTGTGTTGGTGTGTGTTCATACCACCACAAATGCATGGCACGGCGAAAGCGGGCTCTTCCGTCCACGCATATAATTCCCTTATGTATCAATATTCACGATTCCCATGAACTCCCTGTACATTTATTTCGTTTGAAAAAAACCTATGCGTGGACGGAGAGCCCGCTTTACCAGGCTCAGTAATTGTTTCTGGGGGTGATATGACTTTGAGCTATTGACTCATATATATATATATATATATACGTGAAATTCCACTTTATCACGTATATGAAATCATATACATGCAAATACAAAAGATTTTCATTGGGCGATATGTAGATTTGATCTTTAAAAGAAATATACGAATGCGATTCAATGAGTACTAATGTCCGATTTTACTTGATTACAATTTATATTTGTACAACACTACTCAGATACATTCCTGTATTAGCAATACAAATGTTGCCATCCATTCTAATTCCGTGTTAGTCAATGTGAAGAAATGTAGGACCCACTTACAATACACAATAATAATACAAGATACAATGTTTCTGACTTAATACTGATTTTATTTGTGTGTGTTCACAATTCAGTATATAATACTTTTAAAACTTGAATAACTTTTCTAATAATCATTTAATGAATATTTAAGTCTTGAAAGTATTATATATTGAATTGTAAACACACACAAATAAAATCGGTATTAAGTTAGAAATATTGTTTCTTGTATTATTATTGTCTATTGTATTGTAAGTGGATCCTACATTCTTCACATTGACTAACACGGAATTAGAATGGATAGCAAATTTTCATCGCTAATGCAGGAATGTATCTGAGTAGTTATGTGCTAATATAAATTGTAATGAAACAGAATCGTACAGTATTGCTCAGTGTACCGCATTAGTATATTCCGTTTAAAGATCAAATCTACATATCGCCCAATGATAATCTTTTGTACTTGCATGTATATGATTTAATGTATGTGATAAAGTGGAATTTCACGTATATAAACATCTATGAGTGTAAATAAATCCTCAAAACCTGTCTTGCTCATCACATCCAATAAACACATAATTAACACAAAAACTCAAATTAGCAAATGATTGTGTCATTTTTTAACTCAACTGAGGGTTGGATTAATTTGAATTTTACTTTGATTAACTTAAAATTGACTTGGATTAATTTGAACTTGACTTGGATTAATTTGAACTTGACTGGATTAATTTGAACTTGACTTGGATTAATTTGAACTAGACTTGGATTAATTTGAACTTGACTTGGATTAATTTGAACTTGACTTGAATTAATTTGAACTTGACTTGAATTAATTTGAACTTGACTTGGATTAATTTGAAGTTGACTTGGATTATTTTGAAGTGGAAAAGGTGTAGAAGCGTGCTATTTCTTAGTCGTTTAAATCGCAATCCAAGGATGTCGGCTTACCATGTAAGCCTTGGTCCGATGCAAAGGTGCCATCTAAACCTTCGGTGACGCCTTCTCTGCGGCAAGAAAAATATATCAGTACGGGAGGTTGTAAATTACGATGTCCAGTTGTTCGCAATTCACTTATAATGGCCGGTTAATCTCTCGCCCCGTAAATGGTAGCTTAACATTAGTTTGATACTTATCGAATTATGACATAGTTGGCCAGTTTCTGGCGAATTTAAAAAGAAATTAGAGTAACTCATATTAGACACAGTTCTCAAATATTGGAGTATTTAAGCCTGAATTTATTTCGCGGAATGATAGTCTTCGCCCGCCTGAGTTATGAAATAATTATGTCACAGTTTGTAAAATGCGACGAGTGCCGTGGGGCTGGCGTTTCAAATAATTGATGTTGCGGTGCAATCGGTCGCATAGATAGTGTTGATATACCCTCAATGCGAGCTTTTTAAATGAACTCAATATCTGGCATCCCGAGAAGGGAGAGTAGGGTTGCTGGTCGCTCAGCACTCAAATTTTGTTAATAAAAGCTGTAAATAGATGATTTGAGCTCGAAAAAACGGCACGTAGGGTAGCCAAGATTTCAAAATTACAGCTGCTGGCTGTACCGCTGTACAGGGATGAATGGTTTGAAAATATTGTCGAACGTTTTGTCATATTTAGAAAGAGAAATTGTACTCTCATACCAAGGGTTCTCATTCTGGTAGCGAAAGCACTAATGTAGGGAGTACTTTGTGAGGGGAATTTCAGAAAAGATGTTCGATGGTTATGTATTTGCAAGCGTATAAGGTGAAAAGGTTAGGCCCTCACGATTTGTGAGGGCCTAACTGTTTAAGGTCGTGTAATTTGAAAGTTGGTATGAAGCTCGAACACGTTCTCGTTTTAAAATTTCATAATGGAAAAGGCATTTTAGTAGCACCAAAGTATGTACAGCTAAGAAAAAAGTGGAATTTTTTCATGAGTCACAAGAGGATATTCAAACAGACAAAGTATTAGATTGTTCATGGGTTTGTGAACGTGCATTCAATTTATTTGAATTTAAAGTGCATTCAACGTTCATGTCGATGAAGAAGATCCCTTCAATAGGTGAGCTAAGCAATAGACTTATATTAACTAGTTTTGTGTACTGGATGCTTCGAGGATTGGATTGGCGCTGTCAGGAGGTGCCGTTAGGTTACCTGAGCTGTGAATACACCTCAGCAGGATAAAACTATTGTTTCCACGAAAATTTACGCTCCTGAGGAGGGAAAATGAGAGGTCCCGAGAAGGTAAAAGGGATATCTTGATGACAATATTTTCTGCCAACTGTAGTCCTGTTTTTCAGAATCTATTACTTTCTTCAACTTTCATCTTGTTTTATGAACTTTCTTCTCACCAGCATCCATGCGCAAAGGATCAAATGTTGGAACACACCTTGTGCTTAGGTTCCGAGTTTCCTTAACTCAACTACTAAAGCCTAAAAACAGTAGATCTTAACTTATACGACTGATAAAGCCTAAAAACAGAGGATCGGATACCATGTACAGCGTATGCAATTGGTAATTCTTACATGGTCTACAAAACTTGCGTGGTAAGATTACTCGGTGGGTATATTCTAGTGCACAACACATTCATAGCCAAACATCTGAGAAATGGTTCGTTCCGCATAGTGTGACCTTAATTATTCTTTGTACTAGTACTCGAGTATGAATTCCAAAGTTTCATGAAGCGTAAGATGATTTTTAGAGTAGTCTACGTATGAGATCTCATTTTTTAGCACGTGTTTCGCATATCAATTGCAGTAAAATTTGCAGAGAGACGCACGATAATAGTCAACAAATTAGATTAGATTATTAGTTAGTTTAAACCTCCCTATCCGCAGCAAAGGCTATCCAAAGAGAGGAAGGAAGAAGGCACCATTTAGTATGGAGTTAAAGAAACGTGGAATCTATGCAGAAAGGGCACAGAAACAGAAAGCTAAGAAAGAAGATCATGAAACAAGAAAAAGTTGAAGAAGAAAGTAGTAGGTGCTGAAAAACAGGACAGCAGTGAACCGAAAAAAGATGGTCCGTAACAAAACAAAAACCTACTCTATTTCAACAAAAATAAAGCCTACCTAACCTTTAGCTCAGGCCCTTACATTGTCCCCCTGGGAGCGCTAATTCCCATAGATACAATAGTTGTATCCCCCTGAGGGGCGATAATAGTCAACATCTATGGATTTAACGCTCAGAGTGCTTCAATGGAATCTTTGAGATTACCCACGTCACGTTGTATTTCTGAGGGTGTTCCTTGAAAATTAATTGAACAACGTAGCTTTTAAATGTAATTTTATTTTTGGACGAAGGATCTTTCTCACCAGAGGGGATAGCCATCGTGCGTAATTGGAGCTTAGAATGTACGTCAACCCTCACGAGGCATGAAGTTGTAAGCTAATTTCTCAAGTATTGAATGAAGGTACTCTAGTCGCGACAATCATCTGATGACGTCCTATACCGGAAGGGCTGACTGGACGCGTTTACTGAAAGTTTCGCTAGAATTGTTAAAAAAATTTCCATGGTTAATCGTAGAAATTGTTATTTCAACACGATCGTGCTCTTACACACTTCGCGATGTCATTTACTCATAGGCAGTGGATATTGGTTGCCCAATGTCCAAATCGCTTGATACATAATGGTCTGCCATCACATGTCACTAAGGCTTGCTAACGAAACGCCCCTAGATATTTTTTAAAGTATTCCAAGAGTTTGATACATGAAATTTTGATTCAGTTTGAGGAAAATTTCCGACCGGGAGGACTTAACGCCTTGAGATGTGCACGAATTAGCGAAAAATCCTGGTTTTGAACGCACCCGACAATCATTGCACCGAAGTTTGAGTGCCTGCATCTTCATAATTGAAAGGCCATTCTATATTCTGAGGCGAACGACTCAACGACAAATGCCGTTCCTCTATCTCTCAAACTCATGCTAGATATAGCCACACGTCAATTTGATCGATATAGGTCTGAGAATGAATGAAGCGACTTCGCAAATCGGGACTGCGCAAATCCCAAAATCCACAGTCAAATAATGAAATGTTCGGACAATCGACGAATCATTTGTAATGTAACATTCTCTAAAGATTCTCCATAAAATCTCCAGCTGTTATACTCTCCATTAGAGCTGTCCATAATAATCTCATTTCCTATGCGAATAATAAATAAGAAACTGATAGCATCTCCTACTTCAGGGTTGTCATAAAATTTGGGATATCTGTTAAGACTTTGACAGCGAAAAAGTATGGCAAAATTTGGCAGATCCATATGTATGGCAAATTATTAAAGTGCGCATGGATGTGTGCTTTAAAATATTTATTATGTTCTGATACCCAGAGCTTGCAGAACTTAAGTACAGCTGTACTCAAGAACGTTCTTGAAAACTCTTTCCGTACAGAACCTAAGTGCTTTCATAAACCAGTACTCTAGTTCAGTACTCGAGTACACAAGTACTTTCAGGTCTGAATCTGAAAAAATTGCTTTCCATTTTAGGTTACCATTTCATGTGTTGCAACTTGACAGGGATGACTTTAGCACCCAAATGATCATCAGTCTCTGTCAAGACTTTCGAAAGATTGGTCTTGCTCGGGACGAATAATAAATTAGCTGTTTAAATGATTCATTGTTCAAAAATATTAGGATGCCTTAACTATAAAATGATTTCTTTAAGTACAATTCTGTAAAAATAACTGGTTGTGTCGATGGATAATATTCAGACAAATGCATTCTTCAGAGGGATCTTCAGTGGATCTTCATCACAAATGTTGCTACCTTGGTCTCTATAACTATACTCAGTATAGTTATATTACGTTGAATATAACTATACTGAGTATAGTTATATTCAATTTAATATGATCTTTATGCCACGAGGGTAACTTCCTATTAAGCTCATCTGGAATACTCTATCAATATATATGTATTTAGCAATTGATAATTGATTTATTTATGTATGTATATTTATAATATATGCACAAAGTATTATCGATGTGCTTAACTGTTCTTTCAGGAAGCAGGAATATTATGGTATATTTAGACTTTTCATTTCTATTTTATTTAACTCTTAAATGCCGACCGCGTCGAATTAGCCCCGTTCGGGATTTTCCGTTTTTTCATTAGCAAGTACAGTAAAAATTTTCCCAAATGCGCATGAGCGATGAGACTATGAGGAAGTAGCTAATCCAAATAGTTACGGTATTTTATCACAGAATTTAAAACGATCAAAATTATATTCGACTATATGTTAGAGCTTAGTGTTCATAAAATAATGTACTGTAAAATGTACTTGAGTAGATTTAAAAAACTTAGCAGTTAGTACTAAGTACTTTTGAACCCTGTACTTGGTACTTAATGTTTAGCACTTATACGTACTTGGAAAGTACTAAATGCCCAGCTCTGCTGATACCAAATGTGAAATCAGATTACAAATTGTGTTGCTCCAACAAAAGTTATGATGAAAAAAATAGATAGTGCTTGTAATGAACACGTTGATCACAAACTGGCATTTTACTAGCAGATTTCAACAAGAACGTGTATCTCGCGATCTACAAAACTTGTTCAAAATCATGAAGTGAAGCTGATATTAGTTTTGTAAATACAATGTCTCGTAAGAAAGATATTACTCAACAGTCTACTGCCCCTAGCGGTACTTTCTTTGGCGTTTTAGGCCAAATTTGCCATATTTTTTGCTGTCGACGGTCCCAAATTACCCATATTGGTCTTTAAAAATCATTAAATAGAACTTTAAAAATTACTTACCTACTGTAATACTTGTACACTGTACAGGGTGTCCGTAAGTCTCTTAAACATTTAAAAAATTTATTACGAGTACAATTAATGGGTCATTTTATTTAGATTTGTTCTATTCTATTCAGCGATTAGTAAAGTTTTTTCACCTTATTCAATAAACTTCTACATGAGCCCCATTAGTTACACGAAGCACATTGAGACGGTACTCGATATCTTGCCATGTTCTCTGTATAGCATAGCCTCATAAATTGTGGCAATGGCATCAGTAATCCTTTGCTTTAGGTCAGTAATGTCTCGTATCTTTCTTTGATACACGATATCTTAACATTGCCCCATAGAAAGAAGTCAAGGGGAGTGATATCTGGTGAACGTGGTGGCCAAGGAATAAAATTGGCCATCCCTTCTAATCCGCCGGTCTAGAAATGTTTGATTGAGGAACCCACGAGCACACAGCCCCCAATGTGGTGGTGCACCATCTTGCTGACAATGATGGTTGGTTGAATGTCATTCAGTTGTGGTGCCACACATTCAGTATACAGAAATTGATATCTTGTTCAATGAAAATGGACCAATTATTCGATTGAACATGACTCCGCACCACACATCCATCTGTAGGATATTACGCTCAACTTCTTTAGTCACGTGGGAGTGTTCTGATCCCCATATTGTCACGTTGTGTTTTTTCAGTTTCCCTGATATTTGAAAAGTTGCCTCATCACTAAAACCAACTGGTCTGAGAAATGTTTCATCCTCACAAATTCGTTCCACTATGTTTACTGCCTGCAAGCCGGCACCCTGCGCAGAGCATCTTCCGCGATTGCAACCTTACAATTAAGAGTCGACCGTAAGCCAACTGATGCATCTCAGTAATTTTCAAACTACTCTTCTTTAAACGTTATGAAAAGTAGAAAAGTATGAATAAAGAAAGTTTCAATAATTAAATTGATCACAGTTGACCAGGGCTAAAAGTATGCAGCTCTAAGGTCAATCGCCTCCTATATTCTCTTTTTCTGTTTATGCTCATTTTTTCTTTTTTGCTTCTTTTTTTCTTCTTCTTTCTTCTTTTATTGCTTTTTTAATATTTCTTTTTTATTATTTTTCTTTTTTCCTTGTTGTTCTCTTTTCATTTTCCATGTTGTTCTATTTTCTTTTTTCATTTTTTTCTTCTCCCCTATTTTCATTCTTCTTCTCGGATGTTCTTTTTTCTTTTCCCTTATTTTTCATACTTTGCTCTTTCTCTAACTTCTCCGTCCTTGAACAATGACCAACGGACCTTCCTGCTAATTATACATGCATACGTGTAGAAATGAAGAGTAACCTATAACACGACTAGCTTCATGCAATAAAAAACTCACTTATCATAAGCAACATTCAATCCTGAAACACTTTTGGTTTAGTAATTGGAACGAAGCTCATTCTGATAAAGGTTCAGTTCAGAAGAATACATAAGTTATATACATGGGAAATGGAAATCAATCCAATTTGGAAAACATCGGTAGTCACGTTCATAAAGATGATTAGAAAAATGTTTCCTCTGACAACTGCAAAAAACAGGGTTCTTGCACCTACCACGAATTAGTCAGATGTGGTCGAGGCCGCTGCACAACACGTCCGCATGCCAGGGTCCGGTGTGGAGTTGAAGTGTGCCCTGAATGGGAGCTGGGTGGCCGATGTCCTCACAGTAATGTCCTGTGGGAGCTCTAGCCCAGAGTCCCCCGTAGAAAACTAACTTGCCGATGCATCCGCCTGCCATTCCAAGAAAAAGGGGAATTGTACAGGTGACGCGCACAACGCCGCCTCACCTAGCAAGAGAAACAAATAGATGTCAGAGACTTTTACCCAGGGTCAAGCGTGCCAATTACACTGATGACATCGGAAGACCAAGGGAGCAAGTTAGCAGGAGTTGGTGCTTACTAGCAACCGTTTGGTGCCACAAACGAGAGCGTTCGAAGAGCTTGTGTGACTCGCAAAATTCTTTTTCATCTTTTTTTTGTGGGGTTGAAAGAAAATTGTGAGCAAGCTATTAAAAAACTTACTCCCCTTGAAAGGATTTTTTTTTAACTGACCGAAAATAAAAGTCAAATGCACGTCAAGCTTCAAGACATGCCGCATCAAAGAAGGTTTTTTCAAAATTCTTTTGTTTTTCTCAGGTTTTTTAATTCAGTGAAAAATGATGTAGAATGATAATCACAATAAGTGAGGGAATTCTTATTTAATGATAGTTTTAAATTGGACATGTGTTTAGTGTCTGAAGTCTGAGTTATATAAATGATTGTGAGGCTCGAAAAAATCGTACGATGACTATTTTGCTAGAGTTGCTGAAATTGAATCTTATCATACAATAGTCTACTGTTGTTTCCTGTCTTATTTTATTCAAATCAGATAACAGCTTAATTTTCTTCTGAGAGTTTGGTGCTTTATTTAGTTTGTTTCAGCAACATCTGTAGAGCATCTTGCTCCATAATGTGTCAAGTATTATGTTCCAGAAAGAACTGTACTCCCTTAGTTAAGGTGACCCTCTTCCTCTTTTTGCTTGAGCCGAATAGTTTGCCAAATCTAGAAATCAATATTGCAACGTATTGAAGTTTGTTTACTCTGCTTATTCGAAAACCTAAACAAAAAAAGGTACCACAACTGTGTTTGGAATGAAATAGCAATGAAAGTCATGTGATAAAAATTTAGTTCACTTAATCTTATGCTATGGACTGGAACTGTTTAAGAGACCAGGTAAAGTTCTGCAAATTTGCTTGGATGGGAGGATGATGATATTTACAAGCAGTCAATTAACGAAGTTTTTCTGGTAACTCTCTGAATGAGTAACAAAGATTGGGCGCAATAGGTAGTAATAGTAATGATTTGACTCAAAATTGTTGTGCTAAGAAAAATTTATAGTCCCTTATGTATTAGTAAAAGTTTATCAGTATGTCACATCAAATACTGTGAGAAACGTTGCTCTCAAAAGTTTTTACTAAATAAAATGGTTTACCCTCATAACCTTCAAAAGAAAATACCCTATTAAGGAAGAATGAAAAAACTACCCAAACTATTTTAAATTAATAGTTCAAATTAATGTTTTTTTTAAATGAAATACTCAGGCCATTCTGCCTGAGTATCTCAAATCTGATTAAGTTCAGGTCTTCAAATCTGTTTCTATGCTCTAAGTTCTAAGTTGAAAACTTTACTTAGCTCTTCATATTTTCAAATTGAGAGCTGGATTTGCATATCTTCTAATTCAGAGCTGCCACACAATATTGATTGTTAAAATTCAAATTAACTCACAGATAAAATTTCAACTTAATCCCATCGCGCACATTATTTTCATCCTTACGCGTAAGCAACTGGTAACTCTTTATGTGATAGAACGTGCACGTCCCTACTAATTTCTCTCTGTGTTTGAGTTAATAGTTTGACCTCTGTATTGTTTTTATAGAATACAGTTCAATAATGTAATTAATTTTTGAGGTAATTAGATATAGTTACTTCTCATATACTTGTTATTTAAATTAGGAAATTGGATAACTATCAATATGAGCCAATAGTTCAACTAACGCTGCCTTTTAAAATTGACTGAAAATGCAGCAATTCACAGAGTGCAACGCGAAATGACTTGCAGATTATTCCATACAGATTTTTATTGAGAAGATAGACCTCTAGACGTGGCATCGTTTCCAATGCTGCACGTGAAAAGGCCAAAATATTGTAGGAAATTATAAAAGTTCTATTTATATGAGCATTTCCATCCATTCCATGGTAGGCGAGCAGCGATTCATAAATTCTGGAGTTTAAATAAATTCAAGTTCGTCTTACAGACTTTCATTTATTTGCTCTTTATCTAAGAAGAGTATGGTCATACAACGGTAGGAACTATTAAGTAAAAGAACAACAGAACTTTTATAATTACCGAAGCATCGGTGCTGTGTCAATAAGGCTTGTTGATAGTCCGCTGCAACAAAAGTTCAAGAAAGGAAGTGATGACCACGACAACAAAAAAAGACGCGCTTGGTTCCAGTACAACTGAAAGCAAAGATTTACTTTAAGTAATCGGTAGTAAGCTAATATTTATTTCATATCTCGATAATTCCAAGGTTTTTTCAGTTAACTCATCTTTCTTCTCGACTTTTTTAATTCAGAAACAACACTTCCGAGGAAAAGTTCAACTCCCATAGCGGCAGCAGCAGGCATCGGCTTATTCTTCTTGCAAAAGAGTTAGTCGCCGCTGCCTTTAACACTTGGCCTAACTATGCTGTGCACGGTAGTAGATATCTCATTTCAAGTATTCAATTTTAACGCATTAAAATTACTCCAACATGTGCCGAAGAAGAACATTTGGTAAATCTGAAGGATATGTCAGTTATCGATTTTCCACTTTATGATGCCTGAACTTAATTAATTGAATCAAAATAAACAAGTTTTCTTCTATGCACTTTCCGTCTCAAATGAGTATTTTACGATTTATAGCGGTAAGTTTAGTTTCGTCTATGATGACGAATGCGCTCGAATTAACAGCTACACATCGATTTTCGAATTTTTGTTGCTTGAATCATGGTAATAACATCGAAATAAACAACTTTTCTTCTATACACTTTTTTCGTCAAATGAGTATTTAACGAGGTATAGCGGTAGGTTTGGTTTCTTCTTTGATGACGATCGCACTGGAAGCGAGTGCGCATTGCAGTGTTGCTGTCCGACGTTCTCCTTGAATAACTTGCCGCTTCAAACACTGGAGTTGCGGTAAGTCATTTACCGGTATAACTAACAAAATACTCATTTGAGACGGAAAGTGCATAGAAGAAAACTTGTTTATTTCGATCTAATTAACTACTTTAAGGCATCGAAATTTACAGAATCGATAACTGACATATCCTTCAGATTTACCGAACATTTTAGCAGTTAATAAAAAAATAGAAATCCGAGCAAGAAGCCTGATCAGTCAACTACCCCTAACATGCTCACAGTTTTTCCTAGATTGTTAATGGTTGGTTTGGTTAGGTTGTAAGTAGCAGAATTGGGAAATCAATTTTATAGCTCCAATACATTTTTACCCCTCCTAAGAAATGTGAAAATACAATGGCACAATAACATTTTAACTCGTTTGATAAGTTACTTTTTAAAAAGATCGCGAAACAAATGAAATGTCATTAATTTATACCAGTACGTGAATGAGCAATTTAACTAATGGTACACGTATGGTCCCAAACGCGGGGAACATGTTAGGGTAACAAAATTTAGTTTAGCGCCAAGACAAAAGCGAAGTGGTGCTGCGATAGCGTGGTCTGCCACACTAAAGCACGAGATCTACGTTTCGCTAGTACTATTGCGTGAGGTTAGGTTACTAATGGATATTACCTATTTCCATACGTTTAATTTAGAGATAAACAATTTGTACATCTCAAACCGCACCTGGGTAGGCGATGTATGGCGGTAGACCTCAAGCTATAGTAGCACAGACGAATTTAAAAGGGCAAGTGAAGTTGAGCGCATGGACAAAGGCTAACTTGATAGGACAAGTTAAGTTGCGCGGATGGACAAAGGTAAAGTAGATACTTAAGTTAAGCGCCAGGACAAGGGCTCCCAGGACTACAAGTCTTTGCTCGTAAAGCATCTCAACGTAAGCATTAAATTCAACTAACTGAACACGACAGAGGCTCGAAAGTGCGTTTAAAAAATATAATTATTACGGAAAATACGGCACAGTAACAGAATAAATCAAAATTCACTAGAAGATAAACACAGTACGAATGAACGACGTGACTGAAATTTTACATACGCACACAGAGACTTCTGGCACGATATACTGTGACTTCTGGACGAGAGTAACTACCGGGCAACTCGTCCGGGAGACCAAAGCTTCCGGTGCCTCTCACACAATTCCTCGACGTAATTTTCTATTTTTCTTCATACAATTAAGGATTTGCCAAATCTATACTTACGTGGGCCCCACATACATTCCTAAAAAAGCTAATGCACACAAGCACTGTGCTAATGTATTTTTACTTTCTTAAAGCAAATGTGTATTGCAGCTGCATGATACGACGAAGCTCCAAAGACTCAGAAAATGATGCGGTTGTGAGGTGCAGCCGATTCTGTCACCTCCAGTAAGATGAAATTTAACCTTTTAACGTCCAAATTTTTGTACTCATATTACCGTTAACACAGCCACCGTCACTAAACTCGCGCTGGCATCAGTCAGTCACCGATATCAGGATGAGATAGGAACTGCCACTTGGCAGAGAACTTCAGAGAACACATTAGGGATCTAATTGAACAAGAAATAAAATATATTGAAGGTATGTTTGAAAGAAGACACTGGTGTCCTCTTAGACGTTAAAGGGTTAAGTAAGTCACTGAATTCGTAACTCTTGAAAAGAAATGCAGTGTTCACAAAGTACGATTCTAATCAATCTAGAGCCATTTTTACACCGAATGCAAAGCGAGGCAGAGCTCATGACATTATTAAGGCCCGGCTACACTATGCGTTTTTTACTGCGCGAATCTCAGGCATTTTTTAACTCCTGCATGCCTGAGCGGCTACACTACAGTACGCGGGGCGGCGGAGCAGCGGGGTTAGTTGCATGGAGCTAGGATATATGGAGGGAGCATAGCGCACTCCGATCGGGCTCAATTTGGCTGCAAAAGTTGAAACACTCGGGCACAGTCCATGCCCGATTCTGAGCCAACCACAGACGCTTGGCTGAAGTTGCTCCACCCACCTTCCCTACAACCCTTCCTCTCAATGGCTCTCATTTTCCAAAGCAAGATTAGTACCTCACCACAAGTCAAAGGGTGAGGTGCGCGTGCAAGTCGCTCTAATTTGTTATAATCAAGGGCCTGTAATCTTTATAGTTTTCAACTCTTAATGTATCTTTGCTAGTAATTTTGATATTATTAAGTGTCCTCAAGTGAGGAAACACAATTTATTATTTTTCGGAGTCTTAGAATCCCAAATTAATCATTAACGACTGAATGATTAACTGAACAGCTGGAAGAGCATTTAGCAAGCGCGTGCGCACTCTACCGTAGTTGGTAGGTAACTGGCTTCCGTGCTGACGTCACACTCGCGAGACGGCTATTGGTTACCACAGACACAGGAGAAATCTCAAAAACTGGTTCTCTTCACAGACGGCTATGCTCCCTCCATATATACTCCCTCCACGGTTAGTTGAATGCTGCGGCTCGGAGAGTACGGATGTAGATGAACGTGCGCTCCGGTTAGTAGCTATCACATGTGCGATACGGAAGAAAAAAAGAACGACAAGTGACTCACGCTACCTATCTATTTCCTTCATGCATAAGTAATTTACAGTCAATCAAAGACATAACTACCCAACTATGTTTCATTCTAATTAACAAGAAACAGGGTTGATTTACTCGAAATGAATGCTATATATTTCAAAAATATATACACGGTATTCATTTTTGATTTTGGTTTTATTCACTCAGGTACAAATGCAATGGGAAGAATTATTTAACTTGTATGTTTTCTATATACAAATAAATAATACACATGACTTACCTGAGCGACTATTTGACTATGCAAATTTGATGTTGACCGCCGTCTCTCTACCCATCATTAAGAAATGACAACATATCATAGCAAGATTGGGTCAGTCGCTGTACCTCCTCTGTACCTGCTTCGATTTTTTTAAATGCTGAACATTTTGTTCAGCCTAAAAATACTGTGTCTTCAATGTGTGAATCTTATTTTTACTAGTTCAAAATGACAGAGTTACACCACAACGAAAAGTTACATGTCCTCTGTTTAGCAAGCATAAAACTAAGCTCGAAATGTCAATTGAGCCTGAAAAAACTAAAAACAATGTCAATTGAGCCTGAAAACATTTCTATCCGTGGTGGCCTCTTTTGGTGGAATTTTATTCTGTAATGTCTATTATCTCTTCCGAGCTTTTCAAGGAAATCACAATTTCGAAAACGATAACTCAAGTTTCAAAATATTGGGCTTTATACTAAGTGGTAGCAAGGTTACTGGTCAAACGAATTTAAAACATTTTTTCGCAATATCAATTAGAAATATCAAAGCAAAATGATGAATTTCAACAGAGAAAGCTTCAAAGAAAATTTCTATTTGTAAAAATATGCTGATTGCGTATTCTGGATACCATAATCCAAATGAAAAGGAATTTAATCGCCACTGAAAAATAATGCAGTTGAATAATTTCTTGTATTTCTTAAGCTTTATCCTCGTTGCTATCAAAGCTATCGATTAGAAGAGGGAGTCACACAGACGGATGGACGCGGCTACTTTTATAATAGTGGTTATATCAACTGTTAATGCCTTCTCAGTGTCTAGAGATGTTAACCTAGTTTTGTAAGCAAATTCTTATAACTTTATATCTTATATGTTGAATTTTTGACGTTTCAGAGGCATTCCTTTACTTTAAATTGGTCTCTGAGGTGGAGCACCAGCTCGCGTGCCCAATCACTCGTTGTAGAAAGCGCAAGCAATAGACAGAAGTACAATAGAACACTCCATGATAAAGTACAACTGCAAAATGGGAGAGCTGTCGGGCGATGACCCTGAAATGATGTGTAGTTCACTCCTAACTACGCGCCACAGATGCTTGCTGCACAAGAAGACGCGTCAAAAACCGCACACCGTCGAAGTTCATGCAGCACTCGTGCATCCGACATGCATGCGTCAAATTAGGGCGAGTCGCGCGTGAGTTGCACGAAGAAACGCATAGTGTAGCCGGGCCTTTAGACGTGTCAATTCCGCCGCATCATACGGGTGTTCTATTGGTGACGATGCACCTAATTTCCCCGCGCTGAGAATTGGTATCAAAGTAAGCGCTCGCCACGATCCGGAATAGACCATGGGTTGCCAGTTAGGCCTATTTATTGTTTGATCTCACTTCTAAAAAGATTGAAACTTTTAAACTTGAAAAGGGCTAATCTGGCAACCCTGAAATTAACTCTCTCGTCTCCTCTTATCAACCAATTTATTAAAATAATAAGAGCCCGTCGAAGCAAAACATTACTCATTTTGTAGCTGAACTCTCCGGATATTAAATTGGACATTTTGTCAATTTTGTGATTTTTGGGATAATCCAGGACCCACTTTGGGCTTTTATTTTGCGCTGAGCAATAGAGCCGGAACATTATTTGGACAGTTATGAGAGAGGGAGAGTACGAATACCTCCGTAGCATCAAACAATGAGATTAGCCGAAAAATACAATTCAGTCGTTGGTAGACATGAAGTAGATGGAAAACACTATTTAAGCATCATTTGTAACGACTCTGTAATTTGCTCAGAACTTATAAACTTTGCAGGTGCAACGCAGCGTTGAAAGATATTTACTGGCTGACAAAATTGTGAGCATTAAGATAAGCAATGCAATAATGCGTTGAGAGCAAGATTGTTCTCGCATGGAGTGATCATACGAACCGAACCGATGCTTCTGTGAGACTCTGTTCTCATGAAAATGTCTGATAGTCATTTAAATGATTTAATATTGACTTGAATTTTTCTGTAAAAGTATTAGATAAGAAAATATGTTCTGGATATCTACACCCCTTTGTATATTCCTACGATCAGGATATTTGTAACAAAATTGTTTCCCTCAAACACACGAATATTACGAGGGGCAGTTAATTCTGAAATGCTCTGAACTTTTCTTCCAAGGAAAATTAAAATATATTAGCAAATTAAAACGTCCTTACTTTGAACCAACTGTAATGATACCGACTCTAGTGGTAGGTTAGATTACGCATAGAACTTACACTTGAAACGAATTCATCTTGAGAGACTTTTAACGAGGCACTTATGTACTGCTACCATTAATTTTGCATTAATTTTATTCTTGTTAATGCACCCTTTAAGATGCTTATCTCTACCGGATTGCTTCTTCAAGCCCTGCAGAGTCGCTGCAAGGCATGACTTTATGAGCATGCAATAGCTCCAATTCCAAATTAACCGTCTTAAGAACGATACCGCCGGAAATTATACGGCCCCTGAAAGTTATTTTGCTCTAATTCTAAAGTAGCTTTCCGTCGAGGCGTATGTCTTTGAGAGTAGTCTATTTTTATGGAGCCTATTTTGCGCGGCTCTCAAGAGTACTCATAACTGACGCTGGAATAAAGAGAATTCAAGAGCCCTACATGAATACTCGCTGCTAATTTTCTAATTGCTGCACTTATCTGGAAGGAAAATACGTGCCTAGCTTTAGTGATCACCGGAACCTAAGCCATATTGAAGCATGTAGCACTGAAAGTTCTTTTGTTTCGCCCAGCCCCAGACGTAAGCTTTATGTTGAACAAAGACATGCATTGCGAATTTATACCGCTTCGTGACGATACCTTTATGGTTCTCGCTTTCGCACGAAATGTTAAGTAATAGTTTTACATCAAACTTTTTAGTTCAAAAAGTTTAAAACCATGTACACAGCATTTACTTTCCCAATTGTCATTAGTTCTCTTATATTTGACCAAATAAATACTTACTTTTTGAGACTCGAAAAGGAGTTCACAGGCTTCAAAAATCTTATGGAGCAGTTGTTCTTTTTCTTGTTATCGTTGTCAGGGCTGACGGAAATATCTCGCAACATCGGCAAAAATTTCCCATGGAAGTAAGCACTTCAAATTTGTCCAGCTACGTAGACAATTATTGTACTATGCATCGATTCGGTATAGAATTGATTTTGAGTCTTGATATTGAATTGGTATAGAATTGATTTTGAGACTGAGATGTCTTTTTGGTACCTAAAAATTCACACATACGTATTATCAATGGATCTACTCATACAAGGACAGTGCAGGTTTCGTCTTCGTACTTTATTTATGCCTATATCTCTCTTATATAGAAGCATTCCCATTTTTAAAGTTCCATGCCAACTATTCATTGATCGATTCAATGTTTTCGTTTTATTTAATCTATAATTTTCTTAACACTGAAGGGTGTACGAGGAAAAATGTCGTAATAAAATTTTATACATCACACATTATTGGGATAAAACAAACTGCCACAATATTCGCACGTTACGTTAGTTTTTTAAAAACAATTGGTAATCAAAAAGAACATTTACTAAACGTCAACAGTTCTCTTGAAATATTGTTAGGTGGTCAGAATTGTGCTCTCGCGGAAAGGGATGATATTCATCAGAGTTTCTCGGCGTCAAATAATTGTTAAATTTTGTAATTTGAAGTAAAAAAGTTTAATGTAAAAATCAAATAATGAATATTTCAACAAGTTAGAATCAACTCTGCTACCTTCATTTAGCGTGTCTTGCATTAATTAATTAGGTGATAGCACCTCAAAAATAACCTTATTTCATTACTACTTCTCCTCTGTATATGTACCTTCGTTTAGCGTTCAATTTGAAATGTTTTGTTCCATCCTTGACTTTTGAGTCAACAAAGACTTTTACATGGTGTCTTCTTTGGATGCCATATAACATTTTTTAATAAACTATATTTTTCTCCAGTCGCATACCTCCGGGGAGCAAAACAATATATTCGGAAGACACTAACGTAGTCAACATTATGTCATAGTCCCAAGATGTGGTCATGAATAAATATTTCATAGATCTAAAGATACGGGCTGAAAACTAGTTTTGCTCTTTCTCATTTGATTAATACGACGATCTTATTCTATAATCTAATCGGTGACGTCGAAGCAGTACGATTAAATAATGACGCATTCATCCCTAATTTTTATGAGAGGAGTACAAGAAATACCATTTTAAATTCAATTTTTTTGCTCATGAAGTTGAAGCAAGGAATACCACACCCTCAGGTTCAAAATAAAAGGTTGGCTCTCCTTTTGCTTGGATTGTTTGATCCATTAGTTGTTGGTAAATTTCATCTTATCTCGAATGATATTTTGTTCATTTAATAACGTTATTGAACTATTATGATTAAATTTTCTCGGGAAGTTTTCGACAAATAATCACTTGACCGAAATTTGATTCGGAGCACTGATGCTTAGAAAAATCTAGCTGTCTCAAATACCTCCTTCACTACTTCAGAGAATTAAATGGATTTACAACACGAAAAGCCATGGATTTCATATATTTCGAAAAAGTTCGCCACGAAAAGCTTGTGGCAAAAGTGAAACACTATAGTTAATCGAAGAACTACTACAAAGGGCATGAAACTGGCTCACTGGTATCACACGAAAAGCAATAATTCACGGCAATTTTCTGACAAGACACGAGTAACATAAGGGGTATAATTTAAGGGAGCGTTTGAGGTCTGCTCCTCTATACATCGTCTACATCAATAACTGTGACCTCAGAATCATCAGCTAAATAAGCACGTTCGCAGATGTACTAGTCAAGCAAACCACAATCGATTTCTCATTGAACAGAAACCTGGTCAATGCTCTCTAACTTCGACTAATGTTCAGTGATACTTCCTACAACAGTAACTGATAATAGGCATTTTTAACGTACAATGAACGATAGTCAAGTAGGACAAAAAAAAAGATAATGCTATTGCTATCACTAAAGACGTCAAGCACGGGAAGCTAATAGAAACAATGAAGAATGCTAGTAGAATTATAGCTTTCAAAGAGAGAAACATTGATAATAATAGCCGAGGATATGATATTACTCAACACTTCTATATGAGGCACTAGTGCCACCACATCTGGTAAATGCAGTGCAAATCTACTTCTTAACCATACAAAGAGATATGACATGAGAGAATTCAACGGAAAACGATACACATAATTTCAGGACTTCGTGACTTCAGATACGAATTGCGTCTTCAGTGCATTAAAATAATTTCCCTTGAATGAAAAGTTACGATACTTATCGAGCCTGCTAATATCTCGATCGCCTTAGCGATGGTAGCGTAGAATCGGCTAATAATTGTTTTTCGACGTTATATTAAAGACGACATCCGCACTAAAAATAACAGATATAAATTGGTGACATAACTTCAAGAAACCTCAATCTTTAATTTTCCTCTTAGTTAAAATAATCAAAATTCTGAAACCGTTACCGGGAAATATCGTTTCTGCTGGCGCAGTGAAGCCGTTCAAAAATCACCTTGATCTTTGTTCGCTGGGAAATCTTCAATGTTCTGAAGATCTGAGCTAGGTCAAACAGGAACTCATAAAGGACAAACTGAGAACAGCAAGTAAACGTGTAATTTACTCCCCAATATCAGAATTAAACATTGTTTACATACTTATGATTCCACTGGTAGTGTCATCCTGAATTACCGTAAATAAAACATGAAAAAGTGTAATGGATCTAATTTTTCTTGTAATGTAAAAGAGTTAGTCAGATCATTGGACAAGACTTCTGTGAAACTGCTCCTTTTTAAGTTGACACGAACGTACTGATGCTTGTCCGTAGAGATTGATAACTAAGAGGAGGACTGGGTGCAGAGGTGGTAGTGGGAGCAATAGCGGCCACCTGTGGCTGTTGATTGTTACGCTTACTGTTCTTTGACCCGTGTATTTCTTTTTCTAACCGCTTCTACTCTTCTCCTAATCTGGTGCCTGTACGTGATAAGTATCTAACACCATATCACTTCCATAGCAACAAATCGGCGCGTTGCTAGCGCCCTATTCTATTTTGTTATTTTCTGAATCAAGCAAATGTACACATACAATAATGTTTAGAAAAAATGAACACTCCGTTGTCATCCTATCTTTCTGAATACGTTCGTTTATCAATCCGAGAATTTTGACTAAGAATTCATAGTACCGTTTTATTTCTTACCATTTATCGCCTCTCATTGATAATTTTAAGCTTTTTTGAGCAGTTTTAAGCGGATGAAATGAAGGTCTAAAACTGAAATGTTCAGCCAATAATCTATTCCACGGTTCGATCTTACGCGCCTTTAAGAAGAAAAGCTGAAGATTGCTTCAGCAGCATCCAATATCTATCCGCAATCTACTCCGTCAGCCTCACCTAATTTATGCACAAGTCGGGGAGGGCGGAACTGCGGCGTGAGAAAGCTATCGCCTGGTCCACAGTGCTCAGCTTCACCCGTCATCTAAGAAATTCGAGAGAAGCTGATGAACGCATTTGATAAAACAAACTGCAAAACTCAAGTTACGCTGTAAATACTAAGTTTTACAGCAATTCTTTCACTCATACCACGTTTCGCATATTAGCGCATAGATATTTTTCTTACATAGATATTTAGGAGTTCCTTGGGGT
Organism: Morinoia aosen; assembly: GCA_030386875.1. Taxonomy (NCBI): domain Eukaryota; kingdom Metazoa; phylum Arthropoda; class Malacostraca; order Amphipoda; family Talitridae; genus Morinoia; species Morinoia aosen. The sequence continues at coordinate 12,205,285 of CM059561.1, forward strand.
ATCAGATCGCATTCTCATAAAAAGGTATGCTGGCTGTGGACCCAGCATCAAAATGGCAGTTCTAATCGTGACAGGCTGACTGACCTAGGGCGATCACTTTGAGTTGCAATGTCCTCGCTTTCAGTGGGTACAGCTCACAATTCGAACAGAGCTCTACAAATAACAAACGCATTGCCTTCGCATCAATGAAAAGTTCAGTCTCACTCAGTGATAATTTGAATGCATCACTTGAATCTCTTACGATTGGCTGTTCGCTGACGCTATAAGCGTGGGCTTCTCGTCCCCAGCGCCATGAGCCACATGCCCCAAGAAAGAATTTCGAATGTAAACATTCTGTGCTCTGTTGCTCAGCCAGCCACCAAGTCCCCCTCTCGTTTGAAACCATGTATAATTCCCCGGCGTATTAGCTCCATAAAAGCCTCCATAGCTTCTCAGGTTCATTTGGACTGTAAAATAAATCGCCAGTTACGAGCGCAATACTAATTTTCATTCACATCAAAAGAGCAATTTAGGATTTATTATGACGATGTCGACAAAATTATCACGATCTTGCCATTCCTTATTGATTTCGTAGGGTATGTTTAAATTGTTAAGTTGACCTAATATAGGAGTTGAAAATCGATAGATTACCTAGAGGCAGGTCAGAGTAGATATGTTGATAAAGATGGTTTAGATACAGAAAGTGCATCCTTTCAAATTTAAATAAGCGAACAAATTTTCCCTCATGAAAATCATCTTCCTATTCAAGTCGCAATCCTGGACTTTAAATGTAAAGTGTGTCATACTATGAATATCTTTTTTGATTTCAGATATTAAAAGAAGAACTCGATTTGTGCCACCGATTTCATAGAAACTACTTACATATGTTATGGGAGGAAAATGGGGTTATTCTTCTTTGTAAACTTTAAGGAAGTTTTATTAATAAAAACTCCTAGATTTTCGCAAAAGTAAGAAGCAGGTTCAATTTTCACTAGTTTTCGCCTGAAATGAAAAATTATAATGGAGGTTTCAGTTTGATAGGTTAAATTGCAGTTCATAAAATAGAAAATCAGTAGCCAGTTTAAGACGACCACACGATGGGGCTGGCGGTGAGAAATCAAATATTTGCGGGTCCGACAGGAAGGCTGCGTGAAACAAATACATTTAGAACGCGAGTTCAGTTATACGGATGTCAGGAAATGCTACGCACAACTATGTTTCAATTAGAAGCAGCATTTGAATTTTTAAAATAAGATAGACGTTAGTTTTTCGAATTACGAGTACAGAGTCAAGATTTGCGATGCAGAATAGAATTACGATTTCTAAAATCAAACAGAATTCAAGTCTCCGGTAGCGAATATAATTAAAATATCTGTTAGCGAATAGGACTAAAAATCTGGAATATGTTACAAAGATCTGAAGAAAATAATATCTGGAGTACAGAGTTCACCATTCATGAAATGTAGAATCGTATGGTATTAAAATCAAACGAACTAATAGTTCAGAGTATAAGGCAACCGATTGAGAAGCCGGTATCCTATTCTACTTTTCAAGCAATTTACGACTTCGTTATGATGGTTAACCGGGAGCGAAAATTTGGTTCCAGCATCGACTTGACTTATTCGAGAGAACTGATCATTTTTCAGACGCACATTGAATTTGAAAATCTCGAACTTATGGAACGAATAAGACGCAGCTGAGTGAAGTCGACGGCGATAGTTTCGCTCCTCACTGTACTGCTACGATAGCTTAAATTATTTGGGAATTCGGCATCTGATGTGTGGCCTGAGTTAAAGGCTGTCGGCAAACAAGGACACAGGCCCATCGCCCCTCGGGCCAGATCCCTTTATGCCCCAACGCAGTCGAGCGCAGCACGATTCACCAGGACTGCGTCCCAAAAGGTAGCATTTTATGAAGAAGTTCGTAACCGTCACGAGGAGACGTACATCAGATCAACAACCGCATAACGTACGAAAAAGTATGCAGCCGACAAAGAGGGACGTACAACAGATCTACAGCCGTCATAGCGCCCGAAGAAGAACGCAGCCGCCCAAGGGGGATGCATAACTGCCGTAACGCTGACAAGGACTGCCGCAAGCATGCGCATCCGCCACTCTGTTCGCGAAATTCCTAACAAAACATTTCGTCTATTTTAAGTATTTGTGTAAGAAATCATATGAAAAAAAACTTCATGGTTTATACTTATTAAATGGAGAAGATTAAACAATCCTTTTGGAAGCCAGCATGCGTAGGCTTCTGTTGGGAGAGAGCAACCATACACAATGATTAAGTGCAGACCATCTCTCCTTCCTGATCTGAACAGAAGTTTAGCTGTGTACGCTAATCAGAATCATGCGGACCCAGCATTCTTTCCTCGGTAGCACAGGAAAGGCGGAACTCGCTCTGTTTATCGACAGTTAAATTTTGTTAAAAGCCAACTTTAAGATTTTCCGAAGTTATAAACTATTTCAAAAGGAGCACCTAAATTTCAGCTAAAATTCAACTGTGTACGAAAACAAGCATGCATTGTTCTCAGAGAACCTTTCAGTAGCACCACAGCGAACTCAAAATGCCAGCTTCTTCCAGAATAGAGAGTGATCGGGAACTTCGAATTTATCACACAATATCGTTTTTGAAACAATGACCATGTTATCGTGTGAAATCCCTGTCCATATATATGAGTGTTCTTTGAAAATAAAATATTGCTCACAGGAAGTGGCAGCACAACTCTACTGAATGCAGAGTGCTTATGAATACCAAGTAGGTGCAGGATGTGCGTTAAAGCATACGTGATACAGTTTGGAAAAACCAGTTTAGAGATCCGTAATACTATTGGTCGCAGTTCAGTTTTCTCGGACTTCAAAAACGTTCACTTAAGTAAAGGTAAAAAAGAGTCGAGTTCTGTAGTCCCATTTGTATTTATCAATTTTTATTCGTTGATATGAAATGAATTCAGTTTATGGAAACTGTCCTGCTTCTATATATAACAGCAAAATGTCGCGTTCGACATAACCGGAGTGTCACGCATCGAATCGCATGTGTTGCTGTCGTAGGTTGGGACTCCCGCGGCGCTCTAAACAAACGCGCGAGGGGAGCCGCGCTGTGTCGCAGAAGACGGGAATATTCACTGTCTCATGACTGTAGGGCTATCGCTCCGGCACGGTCGTATTGTTTCGTTCTCATCCAGACGATACTTGCAGTTCTTAACCTGTTAACGGTCACTTTTTGAAGTCAATGTGCAACACAATATGGTCACCTTTAAGGGGAAATTTCTCCAATTTTTAGCCAAGTTTCCTGATCGAATTCAGTTTTTTTTATTTTACTTCAATCAGGAAACTTGGTTAAACCTTTTTTTGTTTTCCTTGTATTTTTTACTATTTACAATTGAACAATGCTTAATCTATTTAAAAAGGATGAGAAAGTTGCTTTAGAATTTTCATTTACTATAGATACCAATTTTTGAATCAATTGAAGCATGGTGTGACACAAAGTGCCACTTCGCATTTCTCACACCAATACGAAGTTTGTCTTGATTTTTGTTTTTCGTGCATTCTGCTCATCATCTTAGGCCCTTTTCTCACTTATGAGTAGCTGGGCGGTCATCAGGGAAGTTGCGCCCAATCAGTCTTGAAGGCTATGAAACAATACGTGCAGGTTTCCAATGTTTGTAGTAGGCGTTGATAAATCCGTGGCATATTTACGTATTATATTTTCACTTAGCACAATAATTTATTCGTTTCTTCAAGTAAATGGCATATGTCATCAGTAACCTTTAACAGGTCAAGACTGAGTAAATCAGGAAAGTACCTACTCGTTACTTTTGCATAAAAAAATTATAAATGCATTTTAAAAACGAGCCACAAGTGGAAAGTTTTGTAACAAGCAGATTATCTATACTATAATAAGAGCTGCGTCCGTCCGTCTGTTCGTTTGTCTGTCCGTCCGCGTGTCACAATCACCAGCCAGCCGAAAATGGGTGATCAGCGCATCTGTGATACAAACTTCATCAACTCCACAATTTTCGGTGTATTAACCCAGCAAATTCAGATTCGGAATGAATATCACGTGTATTGGTAGGTTAGATTATGGGGCTATAGAATATCAGCAGTTGAGACTTAAAAAAGTATAGGAAAGGCATAGAATAGCATGGGAAATCATGGGAAAGCAAAGTTAAAAGCTCAGTTGGTCTGATGTTTAATCCTGTCATTTTTTGACGGGCCGTGTACTCTCGAAATAATAATAATGAAGAAGCATCTTAACCAAGTTGCGGCATTGCGTCGTAACGTCAAGGCCTTCCTTAGCTGCTTCCTTAGCTGCCTTAGCTGCTGTAAGGCAGCAAAACAGACAGCCGAGTTTAATGCAAGAGACTTGAATTCGGCTCCGGCAATTTCAAAAACTCTGCGGTAATCAAAAGAAAAACGCAATAAATTTTTCCTTACGCTACACAGTACGGTTGAGTTATCATCGATGGGTAGTTTAAAAAAAATTAAATTCTAGGCAATTCTAACTGAACTGTGGCGAAATTCATCAGCATACAATTTCCGAAGGTATATTTAAAATTCAGTTTGCTGTCCGTGAATGTCTTATTCTATCAGGGTTTCACACTCATAAGTATTTAGGGTTGAAAATTTAGTACATCATTAAAAAGTGATTTGGTATGAAATCGATATTTCATAATTTCATTTACCACTTTGAAGCTAGGCTACCATAATGCAAGATTTCACACAGAAGACCGCTTGAGTATACGATGTAAATGAATATATCATAATAATGAATTTGAGTTATTCATTTTCACATGAGAAGCCCATGTTTCTCTTTGTTTTCGGGGAAACGTTCAGATTTATTCAGCAATTTCCCTAGAATGAAAAATTCACGTATTAGCAATGTTCATATTAACGAGGTTCAAGTTAAACTTAGCAAATATAGACATAATTGGTAGTTACGGGGAAATAACGTAGCGATAAATAATTACGGAGAATCCAGTAAACCCCAAGGAAGTAAACCATGTCTTCACGACACATCGATTTATTTACCACCAGTGTCTGCCACAGATGCTGGTCGTGTGAGATTTCACTATTCCTAGGTTTCGGTTTATTTCAGCATGCTTTTCACACACAAGGCTAAGAAGGCGAATGCATGGTGTTCCTGAATGTTCTAGTAATTTGAATGGCCTAATGAATAAAAGTCTAATAATATCCGTATGACATTGTAAATCATAAACTGAACGAAATGTACCTTCATAAATTCATCCCGGTAAAACTTTATGTCGAAAATGACTCATACTTTAAGTGTTCCAACGATACGTTGAACTTTTCCTTTCTCATCTCTCTCGTTGTTTAACGGATAAGTCACTTGGAATTTTAAAGCGATGACTTGGGTTGATAGGCAAAGAACTCCATCCCCCAAAACTGGCCCACAACTCAGGCCGAGGAGATACATTAACGCCAGAATTTACATCGCCATTGGTGTCTGTTGAGTGGCTGTTGATATCAAACGAGAACTTCGCTTGTACTACAAGGCAAACAAATGTGTCTGAAGGTCCAGTATGAAAGATCATGTGTAAAAGGGTCATTTTCAATATTTTTCAATTACCATAAATTCGTTGGGCTTACTAATATTTCTGAATTTGTTACCATAATAGTCAGTTTTTCAACAAATGATATAATCAAATAGAAAATCTGTGTTTTTGTCATTTGAGGAAAACAAATTGTACACATTTCGTCAAGTTTCCTAAATGTTTGCTTTCAGTATTTCACCCCAGAAAACGTCATTCCGATGACAGTTTAATTAACACAGGTCTTCATGCAGAAGGTTACATGAGCGTGAAATTTGAGCTTTCAGCGAGATTGAAAGAATTCAACCCTTTTACTACAAGATCTAAGGAAAAGAATACCAGGCAAGATAGCCTTAACATAGCAGTGGCTATTTTCATTCTTCAGGTTTCACATTTCATTAGTGTTTTCTTCTGAAGTCATGTGCGTGTTTCCTGTTACGATACGATGTTGATATTCATTTTGAATCTATGTACACTCACCAGCTTGTAATTTTAAGTTTCATTTATTTTGAATAATAGTGAACAAGTGTATTTTATGTTCCTCTCGGTCGTTTTCGATGTCCTTTTATTTAATGTCTAGCGCACGAATGTTAAACAACAAAAAACTGCAACACAATCGATCTCACTACGGCCACGTTGAATCTATTTGAACTTTTAAATTAAAACACTCATCGTTCGTCATTACCTTCCGCACGGTCCGATTAATTATTAATTTTTTTTTGTTTAATTATTAATTTAATTATTAATTATTAATTAATTATTAAAAAATTATTACTTTGTTAACATCCTCGTTGAACGGCATTTCAAAATTCCAAGCTGAATCTTGTTAAAACAGCACAAAAATAAAATAAATTATTTTAGGAATGTTATTAGTGATTAAGTGACTTTCACTACTGAGATAGTTTCCTGTGGCTGAGGTAGATAATTCAGAAATGTAACAATAATCTATACTATAATAAGAGCCGCGTCCGTCCGTCCGTCCGTCCGTCTGTCCGAAGCCAGCCTGCATTGTGTGAAGAGCGTATCTGCGATACAAGCTCCAGCCCTATATATTTTGACGGGCCGTGTTCACGCCGCCTTATCAACTCTAGAGAGATTGTATTTTTTAATTTCTCACGGCTTTCCTCTATTTCGCTCTCTTTTTTATTTCAAATAAAGAGGGGTGGACTAGTCTATACCATAATAAGAGCCGCGTCCGTCAGTCGGTCTGTTTGTCTGTCCGAAGCCAGCCGAAAGTGTGTTATGAGCGTTTCTGTGATACAAGCTTCACCAACTCCACTATATCCAGTGCATTAATCCATCAGATTCGAGTAGGAAAGAATATCATGGAATTCTTTGAAAGAATATCATGGAAACATGTTATTTATCGAACATTATTACACATTTTTGACGGGCCGTGTTCACTCGGCCTCATTAGCTCTCGAGAGATTGAATTTTTTTATTTCTTACGGCCTTTCTTTCATTTCGCCTTCTTTCTGATCCAAATAAAGGGGGGTGGACTAGTAATAATGATAAAGGACTTTAATTCATGTTAAGAATTTCCCACAATTATCCATTCCAATCTGATTTTCTGCGCTAAATATGATCGTAAGATAAAACAGCCTACTTTTCATTAACTGAGAGTAACTTCAAACTTTATCATGCCATTAATTAATGTCTAAATCAACTTTTAGCCGCATGAATTCTAATATTTTAAACCTTTGTGTAGTTTATATGAAGGTTATCCACAACTATGTAGAACCAGTCCTCTGACGTTCATCCGTGTAGTACAGCGCATCTTCCTCTGCGTGGAACATGGTAGACCATGGCGTGGAACCTCTATAAAATTTCAGAAAATCGTGTGTCGCTTTGCTCCAACCAACGTCTGTGAAGCTAAGAATGGAGCACCCAAGACGTTATACGCCCCTAATTACGCAGCGTAAGACGCCAGCATTTGAAAGTAGAGCCGTTACTTTAGAGACGAGGTAGGGAGAAATATTCAGTAACGCATTTTTCAAAAAGCCGTCAACAAAAAAGTTTCGTGTAATCGTTAAGTATAGAGAACACGCATGACTCTTCCAACGTAGACTTTTTCTCGATATTAGTTTACGAAGAAGTTTTGTAAAGCTCATAATGGTAAAAATTTGTGACATTTGTTCATTAGTTTTTTAGAGCGCTTATTGGGTGTATCGTTGTAGACCGGGAATGGAGAAAAGGTGGATATCCAGCTATCTTATACAGCTTAGAACCACAAGAAAAAATTTTTCTCAGTCATAAAGCATTCCAGCATTGCTTATTTCGCAAATAACTACAATTCGACTTATTTATGATGAAATTTTAAAGTATATGGTTTGACATAGTTTTAACTAGCAAATTTGAACGCAAACTTTCTCCTTATGAAGCACATCACTGCAATGAAATTAGGCCAATAAACTCCCCTACGGTTAAACATTTAGATTATCATATAAAAATTTGGTCAATATTGATTTTACTGATGTCAACGATTTTGAAAATTTCGTTGCCACATTTAGGTTTTTGGCTTAGTTGAATTAAGTTATTTTAGGTTTACTTAGGTTAGTGTAGGTTAGTTTATTTAACTAACCTAACTTTGCCTAACCTAGCCTCACCTATCGTTACGTCAAAACCGTATTTCAGCTTTCTACGTGTCCGTTTGTTCAATTTATATACGACGTTCCTTTAACTTCAAAGCTAAATATCTCAAAAACTAAGCAATTACGAGCACAATGTCATTCGTATAATACGTCTTAAAATGTACCCAATTACTTATATGGGGCTACGAAATTTTCAAAACCGTTGACAACAGTAGAATCAATATCGACCAAAACTTTTGCTCATATTAAAAAGTTTCAATGCAATTTTCATTTTTCATGATGGATTGACATCTGCTCATATTTTCATCATTTTATTCTTGCTCATGTCTCTGTGACTCATTTCCTGGCCGGACCCTGGCTGGACCGAGCTTGATCTCCGCTTCGTGACTTGCCGATTCAAAAAACTGCGTTAGAGGAGAGTTCAATGAGCAGATGGCGTTGTTTCACTTCAACTCAAAACACACGGAACTAATTTAACGTACTTTTCTTATTATCACTTACCCCTGCTAAGAAACACATTATTACAAATTATCACTTATTATCACTTACTCCTGCCAAAAGTAGCTTAATATCAATGACCTTCGTCGCTTTAATCTACAAAAAAATGGCTGTGCAAAGGGGTCCTATTGTTGTCATTACTTAACTCTCCTAAAAACACATTTTATGGTCATGGTTGCTTGATACCAATTCATACACCATCATATCAGCTAAATTATAACCTCCTCAAAGTTAAAAGTAAATTATTTCTTCCCATAAAGGGTTGATAAATTATCCAAAATTTAGTTAGGGTTTGGAAAATTCCTTTTAGCACTTATAGGCTTTCGATTCATAAATTGCAAATGTTCGTTTCATAGTTTAAGCAGTTCCTTCATCTCAACTCATCTCCAACAGTATGATATGCCTGATAATAAAAACTAATCGAAAGCATTATCCTACTCTGCTCGTAACTTTAAAACTTGGTGAAACTCAACTCAGAAATTGTAAGCCTGAATTTAGATATGTGATATTTCTATTAACGGTGCTCGAAATTTTCATGACTTATTCCAGGTGAGAAGATCAACTTGAAAAATGGCCCTCGATGGGAAGATTATATTTAATTTTTAGAAATTCACTGCTACTTTCATTTTGATCACTTGCCGAAAGTATTTCTCACAGAACTTATTGTAAAGTACCAGGTATTTTGCTCAGGAAACTAAACAATTTTTCCCCTAAAGTCTGCCTCATCATTTCCCTGTTTATGACATCAGCACACTCTTACAACTGACAGTACGAATAACTCACCTGTACTTTATCAATTTACTACCAGCTTAAAATAGCAAATATTCTATGTATACTAGTGCTCTAAACGATTTCTTTTCAGGTTGTACAACTATGTAACTACTAGGTTCGAGAGGAGGGCTATCGCAGGATATTTTTAGCATGTTAAATAAACAACAATATTTTAGTCAAATTTGTAGATATTTTACTGAAATATATCCAAATATCCTTGATGATACTTATTTACCAAATTATCTTGTAAAAGCACCTTTAGCTCCAATGACTGCTTCTATTTGGGTCCGAAACCGTTGACGAACTGAAATTAAGCGGTCATTATATTAATTTCGGTCATAACCTGGACTATGACGCCCTTCAATAAAGCAACGTACTATCAGGATGTCGATTAGTCTCCCTTTCAACGACGCTCCACACACAATAATACATAGAATTAAAATCAGGCGAGTTTTAGGGCCACATGTAAAATTGTAAAAATCTCTGATAAATATAATTATAACCAGTCTTGGGTTACTATGGCTTTGTAAGAAGGTGTTGAGTCTTGCTGAAAGATATACGGCCTTTCATCTATCCAGGGCTTAACAACCGTTTTTTGAACGTCAATGTATCCAGCAGCGTTAAAGCTAAGACCCTGTGGGAAAAAGTAAGGTGACACGACATGACCTTCACTACTCACGGCTCTTAAAACCATCACAGTTGCCGGAAATTTTGCAATACCCTGGGTACTTCAGAAGGATCTGCACATAGCCACCTGTTATTCCGCCGGCTTATTTTGTGATCCTGGCTGAAGTCTTTTTCCTCAGAGAAAAACCAAAGCTTACCATGCACGTGGGTTTTTAAGTCTGTTAAGTAGCTGTTTTGAAAAAAATGCGACAATTTTCCTGTGTCTTTGCTGATATGAAATGCCGTTCCTTTACTACATAAGAATTGTATCGAATGTCCTGATGTACCACAGTTCTGGTAGTCCACTCTGATATCTGGAATTCCTTGACATTGATCCTCATCGATAATGTTCTGAGCATGCCATATAAATTTTAGTGTTCCTAAATTATCAGAGACTTGAAAATGTTTTTTCTCTTTGTTAGAGGGGAAACGTTGCCATCATATCCCTCAAGCATCAACCGAACCTAATGAACAGATGATCTGGCCCTACGTAATTAAAGAGTCACTGATTTTTAAATCGTTAAGTTTTGCAGTTAAAGCTACTATGATTGCATGTCCCTTAATTTCTTGGGTGAACATTTTACTCCGAATGGACTATCTAATGTAAAAAATAGTATTTCAAATAATTTGTACGTGTAATTGAATAAAAACGACTTGTCCACAAATAGCCTTCGCCCCCTGTCCAGATAAATTGACCAAGATTGGAGAAGATCAAACTAATCGTTGTTTTACCGTGTAAATTTGAACCAGAACTGAAATGTATGTTGAGAGCATGAACTAAGTTTAAGTATTGAATAACCTCTGACTTATCGTACGTTGGAGTCAAGCTTCTTCAGCTGCACCCCGACAATATTCCTTTTGAAACTTTTGAGCTGCGTCAAAATTTCATTTGCCGTTACCATGATTTCCGCGGATTCCCTCATAAATTAATACGTCAAATAACTTTGTTCAACTGAATTCCAGTTATCTGATCTGAATTACCTTTTCATTTCCTGAGATTATCATTTTAAAACTTGGAGTAATATACCAGTAAGCAAACTGTTAATCATGTGATTCACAAGCAATTTCAAAGTCCGAATCAAATTTTTAACTTATTTTAAATGCGATTGAGCAAATATTGAAATCACAAATTGATGCACATTTTTTTGTCTCGTCTTATTATAGTGATTGGGTGTGCCATCAGCGCTCTTATGTTCAAATGCGGCTCAAATGATTCTCTCAGAATCCTGTGAATTAACCTATTAACTTACTTCTTTATTTTCAACCGTTCCGGCTGCAAATTTTTTTCTGTGTGAAAGTTCACCTAGTTTACGTATATTATTTAAAATGCTAGAATATTCTTAAAAATCTGCAACATGATTAGTGCATGGAAATAGCAATAGGTCGCTCTAAATATTGCACAGCTCTAGCGAGCCTGTATTTACCAACTACTGCACCCCTATAAAAGCACGCTAAAGTTTACAAGCAGGGAAACACGCGCGGAAATTACAGTTGCGCTGTGCCGAACGCTTCAGCAAACTAATTAGTAAAATATTTGTTCGCTCCCTTCCCACTTTCCAAGAGTGATTTGCGTTCATGACTCCAGCAGCCGTGAACTCTTTTACCTCTAAAAAAGCTCGTGACAGAGTACGTCCGCCCTGGAGGCTTCCAGGAGCTCGACGTCGGTCCGTTGTCTGTTGATCGCAATAGCACCGGCGTTAGTCATTGATGGAAAGCCGTCATTACACTAAATTCAGTTCAGGTTTCTCCTCTCTAATTGCTCGGTAAACACGCCTGAGTCAGGGTCCTGGTATGTTTTCTATGAAAGCCCTCAAAGGGTTGAGACTGTCACGCTCAACTGCGCGCATAACGGAACCTGAGCGCGCGTCGTAATGAGCGCATTCTCAGGTGCATCCAATGCGAGTAGCGCGCGCCGGAGGGAAGCGTGACTCATGCGCGACTATCGCTGCCACTGCTGCTGCTGCCTTTGTTACAGCTGCTGCCTTTGTTACAGCTGCTACCTTTGTTATAGCTGCTACCCTGTTCCTGCTCTTGTCTTTGTTATAGCTGCTTCTCCTTGTACTGCTGCTGCCTTTGTTACAGCTGCTACCTTTGTTATAGCTGCTACCCTGTTCCTGCTCTTGTCTTTGTTATAGCTGCTTCTTGTACTGCTGCTGCCTTTGTTACAGCTAGCTACTACCGTTGTTATAGCTGCTATCTTGTTCCCAATCTTACCCTTCTTACTGCATCTAACTTTTTTACGGGTGCTTCTTTTGTGACAGCTGCTGTCCTTGTTACTGCTTATTCCTTTGTTACTGCTACTACCTTTGTTACAGCTGCTTCTCTTTAACAGCCACTACCTTTGTTCAAACTGCTACCTTTGTTAAAACTGCTACCTTTGTCACTGCTGCCGCAATCTTTGTTATTACTGTTATCTCTGTTACTACTGCCATTGTTGCTGTGAGCTTTACTATTGCGATTGGTACTGCTAAATTGACGAGATTGTTGCTGTTTGTATAAGAACTGGGACTCTTGCAGTTAGTCGACCAGCTGGAACTATTGCTGTTTGTTTCACATTTGAAACCATGAATGAGTATTTTACAGCTGAGTGTCTACAAATGTGACAAAATACAAAATATATGTCTGGAAGTTAAAAACTCTAGATCGGTGAATACATCAATTCAGGGAACATGTTATTATTTCATTTCTGGAACCGTAATGTAATCAGTTAATTTCACTTCATAAACGTGACTATTACATTTATGCTTATATTCTGATGTACTTAATTTGGTAAAAATAGAGCTTGAGATGCAAGCCACATCGCCGGTGGGAATAAGTCTAAGACTGCGTTGCTGCTCCTGAGAAAGCCTGTTCTTTGCGAGATTAGTTTCGATCTTGATAGGAGATTTCATCCAAATCTTAATTTTCTCTTTCAGCAAGCAATAGATGGTTCAACTAAAAATCTAAGCCTACCTCTCTAGCATTGTAAATAGTAGCTTGAAGATGCTCTAAAATATAGCGTTATATGTGCATTCTTCACATGCTTCACGCATTTGGCGGTCAGAGGGAGAGCGGCGGAACACCCAGCGACGCGAGAGAGGAAGGGAGAGGGGACGGCCTTCTGCGTGAGTCAGCAGGCCTGCGCTGTGCGGGCAGACACCGCGGCACCGGCGCAACCACGGCTCCTGGCGTTGCCTCACGTCACTCCGGCCGCAAATTACCTCGCACAACCACGGAGGTTTGATAATACCAAGCCTCCTTGAAGCCTCCGCTACTGTGTACCACTGAATGTGTCGTTGAGGTCTGTTGTGTAATGCATTCATGGTGGGTTGTTCAGAAATATGTATGTGTGAAATAGCGTAGAAGTTTTGCGTCCAGTTATCATTGAGATTTCTGAGAACAAAGTTTGTTGATGATATCTCTGTTTAGCTTAAAATCTTCGCGTACGAGCACATTTAATGAATAGCTCGTTCTTGAAAATTTCACTAGTCGAAACAGGGACGCTGCAGTTGACCAGGAGTCTTTAAATGCGACAGATATTTTACAAACACTATATACGTCTGTAATGCTTAATTGTAATGCGCAACTAAGATGACCATGTCATTACAAAAATTTTTACACAGAGCCTAGCAGCGGCTATCTGAAAGAAGCATCCCGCTCGTCGGCATTTATGTTGAGAGTGAAGCAAAATTCTGAGGGCTGAGTGCTATGACAGTGTACGCTGGGTGTCAGAACAACGACTGATGCGAATATTTAACCAGCCACGTGCTTAGGTGAGGTATGTCTCACTCAATTGAATGGTTCTGCGGAGAAAGTACGTCTGAAAGGCGTCAAAAATAGTTTGGCAAACACATCACCTACTCGAGTCTTTCGATCAATTTTTTTCAGAACTAAAATCACGTATTGTTGGTAATCTTCGAAGTGCTTTGAAAATTAAATCTTTATTTACAACAACGATGCTAAGAAAATATGGCCCATGAAGATTTTCCATGGAGATTGCTGAGTTATTTCGCGTTGAGAAAATGATATTAAAACGCGTTAATGAATATCAGACTAACAGAGACGAATTGGATTAGAATAATGTGATTTGCAATGCCGCGTTCAAGCCTGTACATTTTTTGACTTCGGTGAATTTATCTGTTCCGTCGCCTCACTGTACTTGACGTGTCTCTTTGATCAGTTGGTGGATAACGTTGAACGCTGAAAAGGCCCAAGAAATAACACAAATTCAATTGTCATCCAGTGTAACTGAAGGTTCTGAAATGTATATATGTGTGTTGTAACCCTGCCTTGTTTTAAACTTATTGACATCAACAACGTTTGTGATTGAGACAAAAGTCAAGTTGAGACCTCGTGATACATGACTGCAATCCACTGATATCATCATCAGTGAAGACTTCAACAACAAAGTGACGTACACATTAAAATTTACGTTACAAAGAATTCGCCCTTTTTCATAGGTAAGCACGTCGGTCGATAACGAAAAAATCGAAGAAAACTTCTGATTTTGAGATTACAAAACAACAGAATCTCTACGAAATGATATTCCTGAACTAAAAATTAAGACAATCAGGTTGTGGAGTCAATAAAGAGAAACGCTCTTGAAATTTTTATACAACTGTTCAGCATTTTGTATCGAATTTCATAACCGTTCAAAAAATTCAGTCCTTAACTGTAACGTAATGTGCGTGCCACGAAGCGGATGAATACAACGCAACTAAGAACAGTGTGCGAGAAGGAACGCCCGATCAGGGATGAGGAGAGACTGCAGATGGCTGCAGCACTGTTAACGCCTAGTAATGGAAAGAAAACATGATCTGCGAATACGTACGTCGCTGTCATTATTCACGAAACTCTCGATTAAGCTACTCCGCCTCCACATCCAACACTGCCCTGCCCAGCGTCTGATGAGTAAATGTGCTGAACAGCGTAAGCAGTGATTCACGGTTCAAGAGACTCATTGGTTGCGCAGAGCAATATTTTCCCAAAATTCAAATTTAATTGAACAATAAGATTGTAGCCTAAATTAATTGTGCTAAAATATATTTAACGATAATAGAAGGTAATGAAGATATTTTAGTAACTACGGGACTGTGTAAAAAAAATTTAAGTTAGGTGTGAAATACATGTAAATATAAGGAACAAAGTTGATGTGAAATGTATGTAGAGTAGTGGACATTTTGAATAAGCAAATAATAATTTGTACGGTTTTTACGGGTATTTATGGAAGTTTTTAATTAGTTGAAAGAACAATGATTCTCAGGACAATGCTATGGAAAGTGATACCGAATTTGGAAAGTTCAGGTACGAGTAGATGTAAGTTGTAGATACAAATAAAAACGCATTACGATGTGAATGTATAGTTAATAAATGATAACACAAAATACATGACCTTTATTAAAAATATGAATACGAACATCAATGAGAATATCCAGCTGACCAAGCAGGAATTTTTAATAGCGTATTATTGTTTTTGCGTACAGACAGAGGGTGTATTTAACAAATAATTAATATAATGAAGGAATTAAAATGCATGCATAATCGACGCAACTAACACCAGAAGTGGGCTAAAATCTCGAGGCAATTCACCATTGTTCTGCATTCGTGAATAGAGTGATGCTCGTATTGCACACGAGCTGATGGCGAATACTGAACTGAAATTAATGAGAACTTAGGAATGCGCGTGGTTTACTGCGTGGTTTCTTACTGCAGACACTATTAACACTTTATTAGGAATGCGCACGACGAAGTATGGAAAGTGACGACATATTTAAAAATTGTCATCGTTTGTTTCAGAGTTACATGTCAACTTACTTCAGGGGAACGAAATTTGTTTTACGTCAATTGTCCAATTGTGTCCTATTGGCTCGGAATATATTTTTGTTTACAGTCCTTCGACGTCAGGATTGCTCAAACGCGTAATTTAGTAAGCATTCTCTGCTAGTTTGACGTTGCTTGATTTATGTACGTAAATAGATAGCAGTTATTCTTGTGCTTTTATTTTGGTAGTGGGGCTCTTTGATCGATCATAATAAGTGTTGATTTGATTATTGTTGTCAATAGGACCTACATTTATGCGTAGTCGTGAGTTTTGCTATTAAACAATTTTTTTATTATATGTAGTTGAGGGGGTCAGAGCGTGATTATCCCCGACTGTGAAAATCGTCATAGATGATGTAAACAAAAAGAAGAGTTCATAAAATGTATTGACCCCCGAGTGCGTAAGTAAAGGATGTTCACATAAACTCTGTGAGCATAACTAATCATTTGACTTACAGGTTTCTTACAGCACGTCCGTGCATAAGTTTTCATGTCAGTTTTTTAATTCTTTCGATTAGTTGTATTTTTTGTGGGAGGTGAGCACATTCTTCCATGCGAGGCTTGGGCGCAAATGTGCGGTGTAAATACGCGCACCGGCCCAAGTCCCGTGACAAAGGGCTATAGGTACGTAAATAAAGAGATTAAAATGTAGGTCAGTCAGCCCGCCAGTGAGATTAGGGATTCCCCATTTTACAGTGGCGCTAAACTTTACTTTAGTGATGACAGAAAGTATGTTTCCCTCGGACGCTCTAATTTGAAAGGTGTCCTAGAATTGGTAACTTTCATTTTACGCAGATTTTCATTGACGCGCACGGTTACGAAATTTGGAATTCTCTTTTAACGTGAGAAGTCAACTCCAACGTTCAATATACAGCAAAATTAGTCTGGTCTCTTAACTTCCAACACCCTCTCCCCCCCAACAAACAGCCCTCCTGCTTTGTAAAACGTGGGTGAAAATTCCGTGGCAATTACGAGAAGAGATAAGGGTCATATTTATTTACACTTAAAAACGATATCGAACCTTTGATAATATAAACCCTGTCACGTTTTTAGAGATTTTGAAATTGAGTTTTATCATTTTCTTCCTTTGATTTTTAGTTGATTCTCGTCTTGATATTTCCACATGTCGAAGTGCGTCCTTGAATATCGCCAATAAAAACGAATGGCTACCGTCTTACCCTAAGTGTATTTTTTAAATAGCTGGAGAACTGAAAATTCTTTGTGTAAATTTCTCAACGAACGAAGCAGAATTTTTGCTCTTAAAATCCCATAAGAAACTAAGATTGGTCAGGATGACTTGTAATCATGGAATAATTTCTGCTCATCATTGCCATTTGATACAGCTAGGGAGGTAGATTTATATTTCATTAAGTTTTGAAATTATTTAATTTGTAATCCATTAAGCTTTGAAATTATTTAATTCGCAATTAATTGAATTTGAAATTATTTAAGATAACTGATTGAGTTGAAATGAAATGGAATTCCTTGAAATAATCTTTAAAATCTGTGAAATAAAAAATTAATATATTTTTGAACGATTGAATATTACTAACATTTTCATAATGAAATTATCAGAAGAAACGGAATACCGAGAATCTTCAAAGTAAACAAGTAAAATAAGTAGGTTATAATACGAGTCCTCGTGAATACATACTCAAAACCAAAAGATTGGGAAAATTTCAACTGTACACTTTTCATTAAGTATTCACGTAACTGTTCCGTATTACGTGTACAAAATGATCGCGCAATATAATGCTGTTGTCAGAACAATAGCTTTCAAATACATTATAACAAAATGATTATTTGTTGTCTTTTATTTTAGCGGGAATGACAGGCAATGCTATATAATGTAATCTGCAATCGTTGCTGGATTCTAACTAAAATTATAAATTGTATGCGTTAGTTAAGTAGAAGTGGCAGGTAAATTTAACCTGACCAGCAACGAGTTTTCGAATTCACCGAGTCATCTTCGTTGATCAGGCATTTTGACTTAATGTTGTCGACCGATACATGCGTACATTATGTGTACATTTTCAATTCGATTCCTGTTGCGATTTTCGTCTGCATATTAGTAATACCCTCTAGGCCGCTAAAATATTAGTAATACCCTCTAGGCCGCTAAAATATTAGTAATACCCTCTAGGCCGCTAAAATATTAGTAATACCCTCTAGGCCGCTAAAATATTAGTAATACCCTCTAGGCCGCTAAAATATTAGTAATACCCTCTAGGCCGCTAAAATATTAGTAATACCCTCTAGGCCGCTAAAATATTAGTAATACCCTCTAGGCCGCTAAAATATAAGCTGACGAACAATTTTTTCTGTCGCGAGAAACGCTTCCACCAAACGTCAGGATTAGCATGCTCTCATTGCCGTTTTAGAAACAGGCCTAATAAGCTTATGCACTAATCAGACACTGTTGGGTTACATTTTTTCTACTATACATTTTTAATAAAATCTCAATCTAAACGTAAGAGATCATTTTTTTCCAAAATGTGCATTATCTTCTTGAAACAGTCAACAATTCAAACTACAAAAACCTCACCTAGCCGCAGCCGCGTATATACGGATTTACGTAACAGGCTGAAGAAGCGCACATTTGTAGTGAAGCTCTTTTTTTATGTAGTACTTTCATCAGCATCCTCCCGAACATCGTAAAGGAGCGTAAAATTTCCCTTACAGTCGCATGAATCAATGATTAGCCTATATTCAAGAGTGTAAACTATCGGCTCCTCTCGTCAATGGTGCTGTGCAGCATGCGCGTGCTCGCTCTTCAACACTGTCCGGCTGCTCTTGACCACTCGGGAAGCCATTTCTTTGAATCTGATACCAGTGATACTGATAGAGTGGAGATGAAAAGATAGTTTGCCAGCCCATTCGGAGCTCGTAATAGGTGCTCCTAGACACAAGACTAACGACGAAGCACTTGCAGTGATAGTGTTCAAGACCATCAATAAGGCAACTATCACTTCTCATCTTGGTCTCATCGTGACCGAAAATGTCATGCCGGCCAATCCCGGCCCACGAGTTGGGTCTCCCGGCGATGGCATCGCAGCGTGATGCATTGCCGACGTGAGAGAACTTTCCTCAAATCTAATACTCTGCACTAAATTCGTTTAACAATATAGTCGGTCCTCGAGTTATACGATTTGACTACGTGTGAAACTGAACTTAAAAGAATAAAAGTTAATTTTTGTTATTCAAAACTCGAATCAAGCATCGTATTAGTTGCACAGGAGAGCTGGGAGTAATTTTATCGTTAGTTGAGGTTCCCATAGGATGATGTATGTAGCTCGAAGGTTGACAGCATAATTCTATCAACCAACTTGAACGCTACAAAAAATTCACCAAGGGATTTCTTCGATAACATTGAAACACGAAATACAACATTCCTTTTTTCTATCTTCGGTGAAATAGAAACAAGAGGTGTACACCTTTGAGTGGTGACAGAAAAAAATCACCGATTCATCTTTCGCTTGATTTTATCATCTTTCGCTTGATTTTACTGACAACGTCGGCACTGATTTGTACAATTCTTTAATCATGCGTAATAATGTGCATTTGAATACGAAAAAATACGACCCATTCCAATTCTTTGAACATATAACACCAACCCTATCTAACATTGACACTTGCATCGCTTTGTATCAGGTTGGAACGAAGTGATATCTGATCAGAGTCCGTCTAAAGTTAAAAATTAAAAAATAAGTATTCGAGAACAAATATTTTTTACACTGCTCTGGAGAATCTTAATCTACCTGCCAGCAATGTTTTTTACCTCGTATTAAATGAGTTTTTTACTTTGAGTCGAGAGTTAGAGTTAAAATTCAACATACTCTCAATCTAATTTGTCTAATACCTTCCAG
This sequence comes from Morinoia aosen, assembly GCA_030386875.1. Classification (NCBI taxonomy): domain Eukaryota; kingdom Metazoa; phylum Arthropoda; class Malacostraca; order Amphipoda; family Talitridae; genus Morinoia; species Morinoia aosen. The sequence goes on from CM059561.1 coordinate 12,225,009, forward strand.
TGGTTCTTAACCAGATTTGCATTAAGAAACCCACAAAAAAAAACAGAATTAGCATTAATAAACCCTTCCAAAAAAACACCTTGAAACAAAAAAATCTGTCAGATTTTTTTTAATTTAAAGTCACAAGAAGGATACACAAACCTGTAAGAAAAGCACAATGCTGGTTTTACTGTTTTTCTATTATTGACTCCGTTTTCAAACATAGCATATTGAATCGAATTTGAACATTAATTTCCTTGTATGGATTGTACTACACAATTTGTACAATCATGTGGAAGTCTCTCCTGGCAGTGGTAGGTCTAAATTGCATCATCTTGGAAATTAGTATCTGGCCTCAAATGTTTCAATGTTTTAAGGAAAAGGTTGCCTCTGAAGCGCTAGCTACTTTCCCTGCCCCAAACTTGTACCAGACATTGTCACAGATAACGCCAACTGGCGATATGGTCTGGCAGTATGTATCTAGGTCGCACCACAGAACAGAATTTGTGGAATTTTTTATTTTCTGTCACATTAGAAATACTATTTGAACTGAGAAAAAAATTTTCCCCAGTGAACATCTGTGAAAAAACACACTCGTGAAATATTTAATGTTTATTAAGCACGCTCCAAGTGGAATAGAGGCACGAGAAAACAAAAACTCCTCTAGGAAGCAGTCGCCTTTTGGCCCGGCTTGTGCTCCTCAATCACGCCCAAACACAAACGTAGTTAGGTCTAAGGTGAATTGGCAAGTGCAGGGCCTAAGCTGGGGTAGTACCGGGCACATGAAGCACTGGGTACGGGATGCCTCCCGGCTTTTCAGTAGTCAAAATTCCAACTGAGACGGAAAAGGAATGTTTCACGGTGACCATCCCAACTGCTCGAACTTCCCGACGCTAGCTGGAGGTACGCAACCCAGTTCGGAAAACTGCCGACGGATTGAAGCTAGGGAAGAAAAGGGTGAGATTTGTAGCTTAACAGAGAAGTGAAATTCGCAACCGATTATGACTAATCCTATCTTTAAACGAAACAGGATAAATTTTCAAGTCGCACCAATGAACCCCCCCCCCCAATATGAACTCACATGCCAAGGAAACCTCTGCCGCATAACCGCTTCACAAGGCAAGGGATGGTTCAGCGCAAGCAGGGTTTCTCTCAAAAAAACAAGGTGTTCTCCGCAGGGCGGCAATGGGGGAGCATACTGGCGACAAGAAACAAAGGCACTTTCGTTAGGACATAACCCAAAGCGAACACGCAAATGTCACCACAACCAAGATTTCATATAACAATACATCAGATACAACAACAATTCTCACCTAGGGAATTTGTTCCCGAGTGAGGATAAGAGCCTCTTTTAGAAGAGTTTATTTGAGGAAAAAAAAACAGGAAAATAAGTAAAAGGTAACCATTCAGGGCCGTTCTATAAAGATAAAGAAAAAGGAGGAGAATCTTTCCCGTAAGAAAATCCCTCTTTCTAACGTGGATCGGGAGAACACAAGAAATCGCGAGAATTTCTTTCTCATCTAGGAACTCCAGATCGCAAGTCAATTGTTGACGGGTGGCCAACGGGCCTTTAAGGGTGGCCAACGGGCCTTTAAGGGTGGCCAACGGGCCTTTAAGGGTGGCCAACGGGCCTTTAAGGGTGGCCAACGGGCCTTTAAGGGTGGCCAACGGGCCTTTAAGGGTGGCCAACGGGCCTTTATAAGGGTGGCCAACGGGCCTTTATAAGGGTGGCCAACGGGCCTTTAAGGGTGGCCAACGGGCCTTTAAGGGTGGCCAACGGGCCTTTAGGGGGGCCAACGGGCCTTTAAGAGTGGCCAACGGGCCTTTAAGAGTGGCCAACGGGCCTTTAAGTTTAAGTATCAAATTTAAAGGTTCTGAATGGTATAGCAAAATAACACCCAAAAATAATAATAAATGAAACCAAGAAACACAGGCACACTTAAATAAAAAGATAGCGAAAATAGCGGTCGAGGAAGAGGGTAGAGGGAACTCCTATAGGCTCACGACACATGACGCTGCTGGATCCCTAAAATGCGGAAAAAAACCGGCACAACACTCCTTCCTTGACTGGATGGAAAATTTACTTTATTGTAATCAAAAAACCTACCTGAAGAAAGACAAACCAAGACAGACGTCACCTCTGTTTGCAGACAGCACCCTTAAACGAACTGAAACCAGGTACTAACCCACATGTCACTCAGAGACGCGCACCGGAATTTCCAACACATCTAATTTTTCTTTGTCTTCTTGAGAAATGCTAAGGAACTTAAAAGTCCTACTCCGTTTTACTGGTAACGGTGCAGCTACTTCACTGTAGTTGGGTGCTAATGCAGAAGCTAAATAGATATTTTAGATAGGAAATTAGTAGGCCTAAAAAGCTAATGCAGATGCTGACCATGCGGTATCATGTTACACTTGACGACTCTGACAGCAAGACTGGGAGAACCTGAAAATCAGAAATTTCTATGTTACCAAATCATTCTCCGCAATAAACTTTAATAAAAAATTACGCATGAGTAAAATGTAGGATACCGTAATCCAATAAGAAACAAAAACCTATACAACCCAATAAAACCTGAAAAAAAAATAAAACTCAATAAATCCTACCTCGCCATCCCTCCTCCACCTTCCCCACACCCCGCAAAAAAATGTGGGCGGTTTTTAAAAAAGCGAGTTTTCTTCCAACCCAGTTCACCCATGTAAAGATAATGACTAGAAAAAGCAACGTAAAAGTATGGATTGTGGGGTAATGTTATGTTTGCTAAAACATGTGTAATAGCATCTCTTGGTCGGACAATATTGGGTGGGTACATTTGGAGAAAGTCAACGTCTGAGAAGGGTGATGCATTCTAAATTGCTTATGATACGTACAATTCCCAACCGATGGTAAAAGGTAATGTTCAATGAAGCCTGCTTAAAACTTCATACCAAAAGAAAAAAAAACGAATACGGCTCTTCTTTCAGCTGAACGCTTCTGTCAACAGTGTTTGAGCAATTTACCGTTTGAAATTGCATTCGAATTTTTTATGATGTATTTTTAGTTACTCATGCACATTCAAAGCGAACAAAAATTCTAATTTTATTTCATTTTTCATCAGTTTTGACTTCATGGGCGTAATTGTATCTACTAACCTGGTTTTCTCCTATTGAACGTTGTAACGCTGTATACTTGCATTTAAGATCAAGGTCTACTTCTCATTCCAAAGGCACCCTGGGGCAAAATTTCATTCGTGGCTTACGTTCTCTGAACACCGTTCGCACCCGGGCATATGTTTATAATGAATATAACTGGAAGTCTTTTTGAAATAAAGCTTCGTTGAGAAAAGTTGTGTAAAATAAAATATCATTCCATTGAGAGAACTCATTCTAAGTAAACTCTAAGAAGGAAGAAAAATTGTTTTGTGATTCAGGCTAATTTAAGCCAGTTACAACGTACGGAAGGCAGAGACATACAGGCATCTTTAATTATGTTCCCTCACTAAAGTGCCGGCTACAGTTAACATGCTGATCTTCACAGCACGGTTGTAGTGTGCTTTACCGTTTGTTTTGATGGTAAGCGAAGCTTTGTTGCTGTGGTCATATGAAATGCCATTTAACAAACTCCCTAAGAATCAGCAACCCTTGTTGCAGGAATTTGTTGTGAATTTCTATATGTAATTAGGTAGGAAAAGTCTCTCAATTTTTGCTTATTTTTCTCTCTTGCAGGGAGGTCATCACAACATGCAACTGACCTCCTACTAGAATATTTTGTCTTATTTTATGTTTCGTTTCATTACCTGAGGTTTTACTGTATCATTTACAGAAGTAGCGAGCTATACATATTAAGACATCCTAATTTTTGCCCTACTGGTATAATTAAGATTATAGAACTCATTCATTAGTGTACATTCAATAGATGAGAGAAGCAAAACTTGAAGTGTAGAGCAAACACTGAACAGCATTTTAGCACAAAATGATGACAACAACTTCAACTACATTAATAATTTTATCTTGAAAGTGACCAGTGAACGTCGAAAATAAAAGCTCTGTTGAAACGGTAAGGGCTTAATCCACGAATTTCGAAGTATTCATGGGTTAAGCTCTCAATGCCGATTGATTTCCGGAATACGTTAATAGATGACACAGACGAGTAGTATGAATACTAAAATATGGCCCACTTCATTCGGTAGATTCAAGATGAAACCCGAGTCAGCAGAACACAGCAACACAAATAACGGTTAACCAGTTATCTGATGCCGATACCCGGGTGCTAATAAATTAAGTTCCATGATGGCGTTTCCGAACAGCGCTGTGAAATGTTTGAATGGGTTAAATTTTTGCAGAGATGAGAGCGTCAAACGATTGATCGTCAAGGCACTATACTCGTAGCCGCGCCATGCAGCAGGAGGTCTATACTGTTTACACATGCGCTCCCAACTGAGATTTTCTTGAATGTGGGTTGGTTTGGGCTGTTCTGAAGTGGACGTCAGCTCCCATGAATTGACCGCGGAGAAATTTTTAAATTTAGTAATATGTATGGACCATTATTTTCACAGTGCAAAATTATTTGGACTATGATTTTAACACGTCGACTACGTTTGTGCGGTTGCTACGCTTGGTTCGGTTAGGTTGTCATTGGCAGAATTGAAACACCGACTTTACTACTCGAATCCATTTTTATCCTTTCTAAAAAGTGTGATATATGTAATTGTACGATAATATTTTACCCCGTTTGCTAAAATCAATTTTTAAAAAGTAGTGAAATAATTGAAATGCCATTCATTTATGGCATGGCTGAGCGCAAATGGGCAATTTACCTAGCGGTACACATGTGTCCCAATACGTAGTCAAAGTGTTAAACTTTGGAACATTTGAATTTTCTGTTTGGACTCGCAAATCTTATTTGTGGCATTTTCTGTTACGCAAATACATCATAAAAAGATTTCATTTCACACGCTGCGTGCAAGAGAATCGAAGAATATATCAAATTTTACGAGTTCCTTATTTACCGCACGTAATTAAACTGTAACTACGCTTTTTCGGAGTCAATCCCTCTATCGACAATGCTTGCTTTCCAAGACGCTGAATCTGGTACTTTCCAAATTTACCTCCTTGAATCCTTTCGGAAGCTTGTTCTCCAAATTTAGATTTGTGACGCTTGATCATTATGCACTGAAAGAAATAATAGCCCTATTTTGAAACACCCAGGTGCATCTGACGTTTGTCCCAAAACCGAGACACGCAGATGCATCATCAATGAGACACCCAAGATTAGGATGCATACCAGTGTCTCCGGACCCGATATAGAGACGCTCTAGTGTCTCACTTGAAGTGCTTCAGTGTCTCATCGACGAGACACTTAGGCTTCAGTTTGATGCATTTACAACTGATGTCTCACACAAAACTCTACGGATATTAAGCTATAACATTGCACTGCCAAGCAAGGTTGACGCTTCCAGCGCTATGAAGAAACTGGGATACGTTTACGAATTCTTGAGCTAAGCTATAGCTGCTGCCGGTCAATACTTAGTCTAAACGCAGATGAACTGCGCCTGTACCAGCCTCCTCCCCAGGAGTTACGCCTTGTTATGCCACCTGCTTCACAGCTCGTTCAGCTGAGAGCGGTAACAATAAAGCGTTAACTTCCCCTGAGAAGACCATCTAAACACTTTACAAGAGAAGTAATAACCGTATTAAAATTCAATTGAATTCAAAAACCTAAATGGGTACCCACTCTCGTCCTGAGTATTCAAATGTGATTTAAATACCCCATATATAAAAATAATCAAACTAAAAGCATAATATTCCCTCAAAAGCGTGAGAGTATTCAACCCTCGTTTACACAACGACCGCACTCCCTCAATCTTCAAGATGACTAACAAACGACGCAGTACCAGCAACAGCACCAACAACAGCACCAACAACAGCAGCAACAACAGCACCGAATTTCAACCGAAGTTTGGTCAATACCCTGATGTGTCTAGCCTAACGAAAGGCGGTAAAGAAGTGGTCTCTGTCTTAATAAAATACTTCGATTCAGTGATGACAAAATTTAATAGTGATATTGAAAAAATGCAAAATGAAATAAGCCACCTTAAAACGCTATTTGGAACAAAAGAAGCGGAACACAAAAAAATTCTCGATGAACAGAACAAGAAAATGGATAGCTTAACCTCCCGCCTCGACCAGTTGGAAAAAAATAATCAACGCCGAGACATTGAAGACAAAAAATGTACTCTCGTCATTTCTGGAAGGGAAATACCGCAATCTCACGCAAACGAAATCTGTAAGGATACAGTCTGCAAACTCCTGAAGGACAAGATCAACATTGACCTCTCCGACACTGATATGACGTCAGCTACAAGAATGGGGAAAAAACCAGTAACTGGGAACGTAGATCAAAGAAACATTGCATTTGAACTAAAAGATTACAACAAAAAACGTGAAATTCTCAACGCCTGCCGAGAAAAGAAACCAAAGTTCTTCTTCATAAATGAATACCTCATACCTTCACGAGCTAACGCCATGTACATTCTGAGGATGGCCAAAAGGAAATTCCCGGATAAAGTTGGAACCCCAAAAACACAGGATGGAAACATTTTCATATTTAACCCCGGAAACCCAGATTCAAGACGCCGCGAGATCAACACGCCAGATGACCTCGAGCAATACCTGATGCAACAACTCAATATGACATCAAAACAAGTCATGGGTGACTAGACTAGGTGATCTCCTCAATTTGATTGTCAGTTTTCGTGCTAGTTTAACCCCAATTAGATATCATATCAGCTTATCCTCAACTTGATGTTAGCTTAACCTGAATCTATACAAATGTTTAACAGATGTGTTTGTAAACATTTATGATAGGTGTATGTGAACTTTTGCAACAACGCAATCAGCAATTTTTACCTCCCAATGTTACTGTGATTTTTTTTTCATTTTTTACCACTAAAGTTTTTTTTTTTATTACGCGTAAACCATATTAGCTGATTATATCATTGTCATTAGGTGATCCCCTAAATTCCCTAGACTAGGTGATCCCCTAAATTAGTCAATTTCATTTTCATCCCCTAAATATGTCAACTTCGTATTAATTTAACCTCAATTAGGTATCATGTCAGTAAACCTCAACGTGATGCTCGTTCAACCTGAATCTATACAAGTGTATAACAGATGTGCTTGTAAACATTTATGACAGCTGTGTGTGAACTTTTGAAACAACGCAATCAGCAATTTTTTACCTCCCAATGTTACTGTGAATTTTTCCTCTTCTTAACCACTTAAGTATTATTACGCGTAAACCATATTAGCTGATTATATCATTGTCGTTGTAATCTTCTTATAATCTGATTATATCATTGTCGTTGTAATCTTCTTATAATCTGATTATATCATTGTCATTATAATCTATCAGCAATTTTTCACTTACCAATATTACAGTGAATTCTTCCTTATTTACCACTACAGTTATTATTACGCGTAAACCATATTAGCTGATTGTATCATTGTCATCATAATCTTTAAAACTTATTCCCTCTTGTATGTGAACTTATGAAAACGCCCTCAGCAATCTGTTTGCACCAATGTAGTGATATCGAACTCCAATATTATAACAAATAAATAATAGATGTGTGTGTAAACATCTATGACAACTGTGTGTCACATTTTGTAACATCGCAATTAGTAATTTTTCACCAACCAATGTTACTGTGAATTCTTCTCTATTTACCACTACAGTTATTATTACGCGTAAACCATATTAGCTGATTGTATCATTGTTGTCATAATCTTTAGAAATTTATTACCTGTTGTATGTGAACTTGCGAAAACGCCCTTAGCAATCTGTTTGCACCAATGTTGTGATATTGAACTCCATTATCACTCGCTCATGGACTGAGTTTGTGTGTACTCACGAAATCGCGCTAGATTTTTCTTTTTTACTCTATTCTCTCTTACTTAATAAGCTACTTTTTAGACTGAAATATCCCTTTAAGCTTGACTCTGTATTTCGTCTTAAGCTCTATAGTACCTAATTCTTACTTTTACTTATTTTAAATGACTGATCACCCTGTAATATTTGAGGAAATCGATCCAGATTTCAATCATTTGAACAGATTATATCCAAACCTAAACGACTCTCAAGAGTGTAGGTATACTAATATAACAGAATTCAACGAAACTATACGAATAACTGACCGAGATTTCTCACTCCTGTGTTGGAACTGTAGGTCACTCTATCCAAAATTGGAAGAGATACAATGTACTATTACTGAACTTAAATATAACCTAGACGTGATTAGCTTCACCGAAAGCTGGCTAGATGACTCGACTAAAGACATGATTCGATTTGAAAATTATCATAGTTACCATTCGCTAAGAAAAAACCAGCGGGGCGGAGGCATCAGCACATATATATCTAACCACATAGACTCGAGAACCATAGCAAGTGCAACCATGAATCAGGATCATATAGAATCACTCTTCGTAGAACTTTTTAGAGATGGTAAACGCATTGTGCTTGGAACGGTGTATAGGCCTCCTACAGCCTGTCCTATATCCTTCCTGAATGAATTGAATCGTATTATTTCTCAGTTCAACAGGCCCTTATACAATGACATAATAATATGCGGTGACTTCAATTATGATCTACTGAAACATGAAAGCCATGAACCAATCTCTAATTTCTTAACTACCTTTCAGTCTCAATCCTTCCTTCCGATCATTACAAAGCCTACACGAATAACCTCAGAGTGTGCTACGCTGCTTGACAATATCTTTATGACAGACCCTAGTGATTTTCTTGCTGGAATAATTACTTCTGACTTATCAGATCACTTCCCAGTTTTTCTTATTAAGAAAAATGTATATATTGCTTGCACCAAGGCACGGGCTGAAACTTACTCATATCGTAAAATAAACGAATCAAATCTTGAAGAAATGCGCACCGTTCTAGAAGAATCAATGCCTACATTGCACATCTCTCAACAAAACAATAATACTACGAGCATTGATGAAGCAGTAGTAAAGTTGACTGAAACTATAATGACCGCATACAATCAGTGTTGCCCAATTGTAACTCGTACAGTTACCCCGAAAAATAAACATAAGCCCTGGATTACCAGAGACATCGTGATAAATATAAAGAAACGTCAAGCGTACCTAGCCCTCCTTTGCGAAGGACGAATATCTAGAGAAACATATAACCGATTTAGAAACTATGTAACAAACCAGATAAGAACATCAAAAAAGAACTACTTTACGCTCAAGTTTACTCAATTCAAAACTGACGTTAAAAAGATTTGGCATCTCCTTAACTCCTGCTGTAAACCGAATAATGCCGATAAAAAGAAAATTGAATATGTTGTTCAAGATAATGTAAAATATCATGAGAAGAAAGAAATTGCTAATCTCTTTAACAACTTCTTCGTAAACGTAGGGAAAACAATAGCTGATGGTATTCCAAGTGAACCTACTGATCACCTGGAATTTATGGATCATATTCGAGAACCCAACTCCTTTTTCTTTACGCCTACAAACTCCTCCGATGTAATTACGTGCATAAACAACATGAAAAATAAATCGAGTGGGTTACAAACGTTTCCGACTAAAGTACTTAAAGTTATTGCTGACATTGTAGCCCCACTGATATCAAATATTATTAACCAGTCTCTCTTACTAGGCACTTTCCCGAACTCCCTCAAAGTTGCTAGAGTAACCCCTATCTTTAAAAGTGGTGAAAAAACCTGTGTAAACAATTATCGACCTATCTCCATTCTACCAATTATTAGCAAAGTATTCGAAAAGATTGTGTATAAAAAAGTGTACTCTTATTTTGAACAAAAATCATTTCTTTACGATAAACAATACGGTTTTCGCTCTAAAAAATCAACAACACAGGCTATATTAAATCATTTACAATTCCTCTATTCTAATATAGATGAAGGAAAGCCTGTCTTCTCTGTATTTCTTGACTTCCGAAAAGCATTTGATTGTGTGGACCATAAAATACTATTATCGAAACTACACTGTTATGGCATTCGAGGGATTGCCCATGATTGGTTCAGATCATACCTAACAAATCGGAAAAAATACGTTGTCATTGACGACGCAAAATCAGACCCACAGACAATTAGCCATGGAGTTCCACAAGGATCTGTTCTCGGGCCTCTCTTGTTTCTGATTTTTATCAATGATATTGTAAAATCTACATCATTCTTCAAATTCATACTTTTTGCCGATGACAGTACGCTTTCTGCGGTCCTTCCGAACCAAAATCCTGCTATGATTGTGGAGAGTATAAATACTGAACTTCACAAGGTTTCATCGTGGCTCAAAGCTAATAAAATAAGCCTAAATATCGATAAAACAAATTATATTACTTTCTCATACAAGAAAGATGTATCTCTCCCATGCATTAAAATTGGCGAAGGTGAAATCGAAGAAACCAACTCATGTAAGTTTCTGGGCATCATAATAGATAAACATCTGACCTTCAAAGAGCACATCACTCATATTAGTTCTAAATTATCAAAATCCATCGGAATCCTAAATAAAGTTAAAAATTTTCTGCCTGAAACAGCTTTACAAATGCTCTACCGAACGCTCATTTCTCCATACTTGCAATACGGAATAGAAGCATGGCACGGAACTGATAAAAATAAAACCAACAAAATTTTTACTCTGCAGAAAAGGGCTGTCAGAGCGGTAAAGAACCTAGAATATAATGCTCACACAAATGATTCTTTCAAAAATTTACAATTACTTAAACTTTCGGATCTATACAAAATCTCCATCTGTAATTTCATTTACAAAACATTAAGAAATGATGGCGACAATAGCCTAAGACAATTATTGACTGCGCAAACTGGTCATCACGACCATTTAACCCGAAATAGAAGTAAATTCATGCTTCCTTATTATTCAAAGGCCAGGTCGCAACACAGTATTCTCTTCGTTGGAACCAAAACTTGGAACTCTATACCTGCAGAGATCCGTGAATGTAATTCGTACAAAGTATTCAAAAGACATCTTGAGTCTCACTTCCTATCAGAATACTAGTAGTGTAAGATCACCGTGTCGAAATCTTGCCTCCTACATGTAACTAATGATAATGTCATAATGTAACTTGCCTTGTGTACCATAACCAATCTTCTCTCTGCTCTTGAATCGTTTTATCGAACATACTGTTAAATATAGCCGACTTGTAAAATATCGAGTTAATCATCTCAATGATCAGTCTAATGCGAAACTAGGTTAAGTGAACTAGGTTAAACTTTTGTACACCCTAGAATAGCGTGATGGTAGGATGCCCTAGAAGTCGCTGAACTTATTCGGGCCCACAGGTAGCTATACTCAAATTTGACCATTGTACTAGACTTAAGTAAAACTCTACCTCTGTATCACCTACCTCTGTATCTCCTGTGGTAAATAAATTCTTCTAAATTGTTCTAAATTGTTCTAAATTTGCCCCGTGCTACATTTACTGAACACTTGAATACCTAAAGTCAAATTTGAGGGGCAACTAAGTTATTACATTATCATCGCCAATAAAAGATAGGCAGCATTTTGAGACACTTCGCGCTCATCGAGGTGTCGCAATTCCGATGAGACATCTGATCTGTTTTTGAGACGTTCTGGTTATCTATGAGACACCTGAACCGCCATGAGACACTTAGAGAGGCAAAAATTTCTTTCAGTGTGAAAATGATAACCTGTTTCAGTTGCAAACCCTAAAAAAAGCCTCCTGTTTGGATATATATTCCATTCTGATAATTTATAGAATGGAATTAGGATGCTGCATTTACTTGCGCATTTGAACCCTTTAGAATATAGTCCACTATTTCCTAGCGTATGTAAATTTGTTGAAATGTCTTCGTACACAGGTATCGTTTATAAATTAAGAGCGTCATTATTAGTTTAATTACATTTCTAAATAGCGCAATTAGCAAACTTTTTCTGTGCCTATCATTTATTATTCCGCACATCAAGCATAAAATAATCTATTTTACCTAAGCAAGAATTGCAGTAATGCTTCAAAACTGATCGCGCGCACATTTATGAAGAACCTTTACCACAGTTGCCACAAGAAACAGTCGAGATTCAGTTACGATGAGCTTACTACTGTTTAGACCACAGGAAGACCGCCGTCATGCGACACGGCTGCCAAAAAAGGAAGAACCGCATGCAGAGAGCGGTTGCTGAGCGCGAGTTACGCAGGCGCATTCCAGCGAGGTGGTGGAGCGGCCCTCAAAGGTTATCGGGCGGGACGACTCGCCAAAACGGTCGAGCTACTCTTTTGCCACCCAGTAAAAGTTATGCCGGCTTGTCTGAAACTCCTCTAAAGATTTCTGAAATATTTCAGCAATCTACTTTATAAAAGTTTAAGCACTTGACGCTCTGTTGAACAAATGAATTCGAGATAGAGAACGAAGTAGCCAGTGCGTGTTCTCAAGTAACACGTTGCGCTGCCTCTGGTGATAGAATGCGAGGTTGGACGTGGCTTTTACTATCCTGCTGTAAGGGCCATGAAATGGCTGGGTCAGCCCCAGTTATGGCCTGAATGTCCTCGCCCATCACAGTGCATTCCATACATTGAACTCTTACCAAATGCTGCTGTGTAAGAAAAACATGCAAAGCCGTCAGTTAGCCAGACTACACCGCACCTAGACGAGCGTAAAAAGTGCATTGACTGTTATCCACAATAGATTATATTGGTTTTTCGACGCAGTAAAAAAAATATACAGAAAATCTGTCAAAAGAATAAAATATTTTACAGGAATGAGTTTTAAGTAAAGAATAAAAGAACAACGAAACATATATTTAGAGTTATTACATATATCTCACAATAGCAAGTCAATTGGTAAAAACCACGTTTCTAACTTTTCAATCAGTTTCAATTAAGTCCCTAAAACGAAACGACAGAAGAGAAGTTAAATCAACAGCAAGAGACATTCAAAGGAAAAAATATATGTAAATATTACACTAATTACAAGGGTAATGATGATTGTAAATCATTTAAAATAATGTTATCTTTAAAACTGAAGAACGATTCTTAATGTAGAAATTCTGCGGACTAAACGCAAATGAAGTGCCGTTTAAATTATTAAAACGAACTGGGAGGTCACTCTACATATGGGCGGACTGCGGAATGTGGTGTGGAAAGGTACTGGTTGGTCAAAATTCCCGTTGGTATGTTCTGCAACGCGAATACTGTAACCCCAAGTGGTGGAGCCCAAGTACTCAGACGCACTCTGTACTGTGCTCATATATATTCGTAAATGACTTATGAAAGCATGTCTGGAGGAGTTTTATTTTTTATAATTGGAGCACGACCCTATCCACCTAACATTAACTAATCCCATTTTTAAACAATTGTTGTGGACAGTTTTCACTGAAGTAAGCTAAATTCCTTTTTGATTTTCTCCGATGGCTTACCGGAAAACAGAAACGCAAAGAATTTTTTATAAATGGTACTTACGGTAGTACATCGCGATGAAATTTACTGCTTGGAGAGTTCTTAGCACAAGAATCTGGAGAGTTCACAAGAACCATTGTGTTTATAATACCATTAAAAGATGAATTCGTTTTGGATGACAGGAAATCAGAAAAAACGTAATAAACCCTCGATAAAGATGTTTTAAGATTGTTTATTTTCAATCTGGATGTACAAAAGCTTCCAAAATCAATTCCTAGGGCAGTAAACGTCTAATTACGGAATATAGTCATTTGAACGCTATCATTTTTTTATGATTTCGACATCTAGAGGTGGAAGGAAATTATTTTGTTCAATTTCCTTGGCAAATTAAACATTATGTGCTGTTAATTCAGATATACTCGAAATAGATTACAATAAGAACGACTCATGCACGGCAAGAAAGAAAGGTAAATACACCGATCGTACAGCACAAGCTTGGAATCTGGAGGGAAAAAATACAGCCATCAAGTCATCTCCATTGTTTTTATCTATCACATATAAACGTTAGCAAAAGTAGGGCCCACTGGAAGACCTCTCCAGAACATCAAGTTTAACCAATTTATTTGCAGACATAAAAAATGAATGAAAAAATTGAAAGTTAAACAGGGGCTTTGAACAATGATAGCTCAAAGTTTCGTGTAACGAGATATTTATACAGTTTCATGCTACGGGATTTTTATAAGAGGGCGCTCTGCACCGAAAGAAACCATTGAAGACATTTTCATTTTCATCAGAGGTTAGCTCGTAACCAAAAAAATTCAATTTTTTACACTATTTGAGTAACAAACGAATGAAGCCAGAATAGGGATGAAGAATTTTGAAAGAATAAACGCTGGACTTTAGTAATTGGGCAGCAAAGATAGGACTGAAAGGAAAAACTTCATTGAAATTGAATGTTCATATGTATATTTTAATATTTATTTAAAGTATGTGGAAAAGATCATAAAACAGTGTTTTGAATGATTAATTGGTGGTTAAAGTAAAATTTTTTAGCTTACGACGGCAGTTAATAATTCCATTTTAAACACGAATGGAAAATTTTAAAACTGATTTGCCGATGACTTTAAATTTAATATTAGCTGAAATTAGGTTGTGCACACTTGTTTCGATGTACAAGCGTTACACTTCTTCTCTTATCTAGCTCAGAAATAACGGTACTTTGATCAGATGAAAGTTTTTTCAGAAGTGTGATTTCAGGTAAGATAAAATACTCGAAAATATTTTACGCGATTTAAAAGAGCAAAGGTAATTGAAGGTAAAGTTTTTAATTCTATTAGTTTGAGGAACTGCTCGCGCAGAATGGACTGAAAATTGAATGTAATTTTTTTCGAAGTGTAAAAATTCAATCATAATTTGTAGACGGGCTAACAAAATTTCATCCAAAGGCAAGGAGGTACTTAAATAGCGCAGAATTTATGTCCCATACATGTATAGTTCTATACTTATATACATATATACACATATACTTATATGTATATACAGGGTGTGTTTTAAATATGGGACTCGAAAAAATCTTTAATAACTTTTGATACAATGAACAGATTTAAAAAGAACGGCAGAAGAATCCTGTGATTTCTGGCTTTTATGTGGACCATTTTTTGAAGATGACAATCTTAAAGTGGCGTCCACTAGACTGCAAGTAATATTGGGCGCGTGTTTGCATGTTTTTCAGTGTAGCACTGGTGAGGTTAATCTTATTTCTAAGAATATTCATTTACTCATCTGTCAATTACCTTCTTTGACGAAGAACTTCGCAGGTTGTAGTCTTTCTTGAAAATTCGCTGGGCTTGAGCTAGGACAATGCTCCTTCCATTAAAGAAGTGTGCAGTGCATGCAAGCCAATTGTTCCTTTGTCCAGTTCGCCATCTTGGCGGCAGTTTCGAAGCAGGATGAATTTTACTGTCCCCTGATTTCTATTTTGACTGTTTTATCATGAATACGTAGGTACCAATTAAAATATATAAATCTTCGGATTCTACTGCTGTTTTGTTTTAAAAAAATCCGTTCATTGTAACAAAAGTTATTAATGATTTTTCAGACCCGTATTTAAAAAATACCCTGTAATAATGGAAAGTAAACATGAGAAAAAATAATGAAAATAAAGACAAATTTCCTCCTGCTACATCGAAGTGATGGTGGTATTGCTCGGTGTAATCGAAAGAAATTAATAATTATTGGAAGATAAAAATAAAAAAGATTTCGATAAACTTAAGATTGAATTATTTTCTAATTTCTTAACGGAATTTCAAGGGAAATCAAGTTACACTCTAAGAAGAACACGAAAAAACATCACAGGTTTCTCATCCTCTCGGTATTCTCCTTCAAAAACACACGGACATGGGTACATGGGATAAAATGGAGACATGGTGAAAGACGGATATCACTTACGAGTAACCAATATCTACAAAATTTTTGGCTCGTTGACTAAACAGTGGGCTAGTGGACTAACTTTATTTACTCAAAGTTAGAGCTATTTCTGATTTGGAGTTTCGTGCTAACTGGTCGTAAAGAGAAAAAGAAAAATGGAAAGAAAGAATGAAAGAAAAAATGTTTATGTTTCAAAAAAACGTTGACACAATAAATGAATTCAGCACTTTTTTCAGAAATTTCGTTGTGTAAAGGTTCTTAATTGATCAACAAAACATACGAGGAGTACAATAGCCTTGTGAGGCTTTATTATGTCATTTAAAGAAACAAACAAAATATATATTTTCTGGGATATTTCATACACAGCAAGATGACTAAAAGCCTATAAATACTACCAGAGAATGCCTTGGAAGTCCTTCACTATAATTTAAAAAAGGCAGGGGAAAAGACACGAGAATTGCTCTCCCGAATCCAACTGAAACACCGTATGGATGATTTCAGAGTAGTGAGACAAGGTTAGCCTAAAATAATTTGAACGAAACATAGCACAACACGCACATCAAGAAACATGTAAACAAGCCGACTCAATGAATTTCAGAGCTTGCTCATCGTACGGATGGCAAGATGGTAAGATAGTTTGTTGATAAAAACCTATGCTCAGCTTGCGTTTATTTCATTCGTCGATTTACATTTTGAGAAACAGAAACGTGCGATGCTTACTAGGGTAATGATAAATTTCGTTTTACGGCAATAAGCAACTGTAATTAATTTATTTACTGAAATGTCGAGTTATTTCTGATTAAAGGCTTAGTGCTAAATATTCTCAATGCGGTAATCACCACGACTCTAGGGTTTAGTTTTTTCGACAAAAAACCTTAATGTATAATAACATGTATACAAAAATAGAAAAATAGTAATAATATAACTGACCTTCGCTGTGCTACATTGAACTGACGGCTTCGTTGTTCATAAAAGTCGACAAAAATAATTAAGATAGAACTTATTATGACTTAGCGAACGTAAGAATGAGCCAATTTCCAATTTTATTATAGAATTTTCATGAAAATCAAGTTACGGTTTGGGGAAAACATGCCAGTGTATGCCTGTTGCTAACTTTCCCTGAGTAAGTTTTCAAAATTCAGTAGAGTTTGGAAGCAAAAAAGGTACATTGCTATAATGACATTCGAATAATCATTGCGTAATATGACACACCCTTTGAAAATATCTATTATTCAAACATATGGGCAAAAAAACATTAATGAAACATGATATTGATAAGAGTTTCGTCGCAAACAGAAACAAACCATGCATCCTCGGCTCTGGTTTTAGTAATTGAATTGAAGTAATTGAATTGAATTTTTAATAATTGAAGTGCTCTCCGTGGCACAGCGGTTGAGGGATCGGACTTGTATGCTGGAAGTCGCGGGTTCATTCCCAGCGCTGGCGCGGAGATTTTCCCCGTTGGGTATAAGGGAAAGCTCAAGCACAATACCCCACTCAACCCAGGTGTCGGAAATGGGTACCGGCTTTACGGGGGAACCGTCATGGTGTCCTATATATAGGCTTAGTTATAAGACATTTGAAAAACCAATGCTAAGGTCATATGTATCAGGCTTGATTGGAAATAAAGCATCCCAGAGATGCCGATGTTAAGCTAGTAAATATTTATGCCTTGTTTAAACTGAGTTCCTCCCTCCGTGTCGGTTAAAAGTTCGAATGAATCTCTTCAAAACGGCATGCTAAAGCACAGCGCAAACTTGTAGACAAAGGCGAACTGGAAGCTTTAACTTTGATAGCGACACTGCCTTACCGGAGGTGTGGAATTTTTCTACTAAATAAATCAAAAAACAACTTCCTTCTGAGCTCAGGAGAGCCAAGATATTGATTTACAGCTCCTCGAGTGTATGTGCGAATGGATAATTGAAGCAGTGTACAGAGCCCCCAGGCTACAGGCTATGAATTGAAGATAAATATGGAAAGAGCCTTATTGAACGTTACACTTTACACTCGCCCAAAATTTCTTCAGTAGTGAAATCTAGCGGCACGGTATCTTTACAGCAGGACGATTTGAGGCCACTTACCTGATTTTTAATGAAGAGGTAAATAATTGGCATATTAGTTTGTTTACCATTATTCCGTTTGAAAGTTACTCTTCGCGTTGGTTCAACGTTCACGACTCTGGTGTCCTGTTCCAACTATGTCTTGTTCCACCAACAGATAGACGAGTTCAGGAGTTGTCAGTCAAATTTCAAGGCAAATAGTACTGAGAAATATAGCGGTAGAACCTAGTTTGTTTTGCCGATGAAACTATTTAAGTGTGTGTACGCTGATAATTATGAAGTCATCGAACGTTTTAATAACAGTAAATTTTCATCTTCCGAAATACTTGAAAAATCTAAAAAAAGCAAGTCGATCTTACAAATGCGGAATTTCAGTACTTTTGAATGGGATGTCTAATTCCAATTGAGCCTGATACGTATCACCTTGTACGTTGGTTTCTTAATATACTGTAAGTATCGCAACGACGCGATGACGGTTACGCCCGGTTAAGCCGGTACACATTTCCGATACCTAATGGATTGCGGAATAATAGCCAAGTTCTTCCTTTTCCTAACGACGAGAATCACCGGGCAAGCACTGCCGGGATTCGAACTGTCAACTATCCTCATGGTGGGATCGTGTTCTTGACCACTATAGGCCACGGGAAATTAATACTAATGAGTGACTTTTTGTAGGTAATGGAGCAAGACACAATAGCGCCTCCGCTCTCTCCATGTTACTTTGATTTTTTTTACTGATTTCTTATTTGAGCTCCAGTTTTTTATACATATAGAAGTTAACGACTTCTCAATAAAGTTATGAAAACTCATTTGAGAAATACAATGCGTAAAATAAGTTATACAGAGCAAGAGTTTTTATTCACAGCTCAAGATCATTTCATTGAAACAAGAACATAGCTAGAACGTTGCTATGAAAATTGAAAGAAAGTGAAATTAACGCTTGTCCCGTAAACTAAATCGTTTCTCGGTGAATATAAATCTGTACGTTTTATAATTACCTGCTACTCCAACTTGTTTTAAACTCCACATAATGACAAAATTCACGTGGGTGTATCGGTAAGTCTCGTAAATACACAGCGTCCTTGATACTGGCTGGTGTAAAGTGCAACATTACCTAGTTAGTGTTAAAGGATTATCTAGCGCAAGCCAAGTGTCAGTTAAAAACTAGAAAATCTTCTCTGATTAATGTACATCCTATGAACAAGAAAATGTTTTGTTTATCGCCTAACTTATGATTGAAGAAAAACAACGAGCAGCGGTGAGAGGAGTGCACTGTGCATCCTTTTCTATTAACTCTTTGAAAACAGTAAATTTAAGTTTCCATTGTTGGAAACGAAGCAAATCTGTAGATGTTGTGTTTTCGCTTCTAGAAAACCAATCAGTGCCAGTAAGTGTGGCGCTCTTCACGATTATGCTTGGAAACACTGAAGAGCCTTGAGTGTAGGAGAACACATATATGTAATCGATATTTTAACAGTGAAGTAGGATAAGCTATGGGATTCGCTGAAGCGCACTTTTGGGGAACGCTAGGAGGAAATTAAATTGAACATCATACCAATAAAAATACCATGAAAACCGACGAGTTATTAAGATGACCTTTAAACTGGTGAAAGCTTGTTGCATTCTAAAGCTTCACATCGGAACGTCGCATGTCTCTTTCCGAGAGAGGGTCCACAAATCAATTTTTCACGCCCTCCACTCTCTGAAGCACTTCTCCGAAGTCGGCAACAGCTTTCGGATTCTTTCAGCTAGCATTTATCAGACACAGTGATACTGGAGTCGTGTGCACATACCATTTGAAGCCAGGAAGAGTAAGTGAGTTCATCTGGGTTTTTTGAAGAGAACAGACATGCCAGGTTTATTAACCTTTTTCAATGAGACCATTGAAAGATAGATCCAATAGTGGCTGAACCGCAAGGGTTTGAAAGAACTAGACAGGCGAGAGCGTACCAACGAGAGGTGGTCAGTGTAACATTGTTGTCGATGAATTAGAAAAATTTAAAGAGACAGTGCAGACGAGCTCTAATAAGGAAAGACAACGGGGAAAGGGAAATGGATGGTGAATGAAAGAGAATTTAGCAGACGCAGAAAAAAAGAGAAAGTGTGGGAAAGATTTAAGAATACAGATGGGGAAAATATAGAGTTACCTGTTCGAGAACGAAGAAAGGGAACCGATAACGAGTAGCACAAAAATTTGGCTAATTTTAGAGGAAGGGACGTTCAGAGAATGTTTCAGAAGAAAAGAAGAAAACATTCTTAGAGAAAGTAAAGAGTAATATAAAGAACATTTACCTGGCCAAAAAGTTTGTCGAATCCTGATCAAATTTAAGAATAATATGAAAATTTTTAAGACAGTCGTTCTCTAAAACGATTTGTAAATGCACACAAGCGGAAAAGTGTTCAGCAGTTGTCTAGCAGCCTCGTCAAAGATTCTGAAAAATTTTTGCTTGATACACTAAGAACTGAAGAAAATTGGTTTAAGGAGTTTCGCCGCCACTAGGAAACCATGGGTCAGTAACGCTTATAAAATGAACGGCTCCCATGGAAGAGGCCACAAATAGAGGACTGAAGAGCAATGGAAATACGTCCTATGGTCAGATGAATCGAGTTTCACCTTGTTCCAGAATGATAGATAGTCTAGCTTGAGTGAGACGGGAACCCATGAAATTTTATTTTCCCGGTGGCTTGACATTTTTCAAGACAAGGACCGCATCCACCGGTCTCATGAAGTGTATATAAGATTGGGTCGGGGACCACGCGGGATCATTTTCTCATATATACTAGCCTCCACAGACTCCTGATGTAAACTCTTTCGTAAGAGAGAGGGAGCTGCGAGCCTCAATACCTCTTCTTCTTCATGTGAGGATCTTTCTCGGCGTTTGCTCGTGTGTTGGACATATTCGTTTAGATTTTTTATTTGTAATTTTTTTAGAATTAATGCGTAATAAAATGAAAACTGCAGACAATGTGAGAGGTGTTTCAATAAAAATTTATGTTTACTAATGTTTAATTGTTTTCATTACTTTCAGAATTTTTCACAATGAGATAAACTTTTTGGCCATGCAGTACTGAATCAAAATAAGTTTTTTCTAAGCAATCAAGCCACAGCCACTTTGTGTGTAAGTTTTAAAATTCATGAAATTTTTTTCCAAGTATTGATGCTAGATTTTGAGAAACGGTATTCTAAACCAATTGGCTCCTAATAACCAAGCGAAGATGTTTCTTTCAAACGTCAGGAATTTCTGTGGTGTAAAAATGTAGAGTTGTTTGCTTGGAAACAACCTTCCCTTATTTACATCGGACCCCAACTGTTGAACGCAAAGCCCAATGGGGTTCTACTATCTGAAATATATCACCCTGCAGTACAGTCGATCGCTTCACAATAATTTGTATTTTATGGTTGCCCAAAGACGCTGCATGATGTGTTGTTGCAGCTGTTCTGAGCATCACCGAGTTGACGGATACGTGACCAACTGATGGTCACTAGCTGAAAGGATAATGCGGGTAACTCACTCATGCCTTCAAACTGCAATTTTGTTTTTGCTTAACCAAAGGATGACACTTTCAATCGATTTTTTGATCGTTTTAAATTTGGGTAATGAAATTGAGTTTAGCACGATTTGAACCTTAAATTTTGATTCAACTTGCCGGGGTTAAGGCGTTGATTGAAAGATGCAAATAACCGAGTGTCATTTGTTATACGAACATACATATACCGGGCTTATCCTCCCTATGGGAGGGTAGCCGACAGCAGGCCACAATCACCACACTTAGTCACTAGGAGGCGAGAGAGGCAGCACTGGCCGCACCTGAACTGCCAGGATCAGCAGCAGCCCAGCACAACCACCTTCCACAGTCAGGCCCGACAGCCACAGCTGGTTTACCCCGACCGCTTCATTGAGTGCAGCCCCTCCCCCCGCACATGACAGGTCAACCCCATCACACGCGGGCAGCTTCCAGTAACGCGTCAAAAATAAAATTACCTCCTTACACACTGCCCCCACTCACTTCTGTCCGCAGCCATCCCTCTCGCTACGTCCACAGTCAGACCCCTCTCATACAAAGCACGTCGCACCCCATCCATCCAACTCATCCGTGGTCTACCTCGCGCTCGAAGACCACTCACTTCCGACATATATATCTTTTTCACCAGCCGCTCAACATTCATTCTTTCAACATGCCCAAACCATCCAAGCACTCTTTCATCCACTCGCCTGCTCAACTTTTTGATAACACCCGTCTACCCCCTAACCAACTCATTCCTGATCCTATCTCTTCTAGTTACTCCATACATGCTCCTCAAACACTTCATCTCAAACACATCCAACTTCCTCCTGTTATACGACTTGTTATACGATTTGTTATACGACTAACTAAAAACCATCTTTGGAAAAATATTGTGCTAGTTCATGGACTAGTAGGTGAGGTGTGTCGGGAAAAAGAAACTAAGAACTTCATCTAATTTTTTAATTATGATTTTTATTTAAATCGACGAGAAGTACTGAAAGTTGCCAGCCGATTTCCTTTTCCTTGCGGATCGAAACCCTCAACTATAGCATGAACACAAAGCTTGAAAATGTTTGCTTTCAGGTGAGAAGAAATTTTTCATTACGGGGAAACAACGCAGCCTCATCCGTTTTTTTTAACTCATTGAAACAATGTACATATTTATTCACCATTTCCTTTGCAAGTGCAAGACGGACAAAAATGCCATAATGAATTTTACGTAATTGCAGCTCATGGATTGAAAATTGCCCAGTTTCTGCTCTCGATCATACTAAAGAAAAACCGCATATTCCTAAGAAGTTAATTCAAGAAAGTCCCTCTATTGTTTTTAAAAAAATATTCAATATGAAGCTCTTTATGTCTATTAGGTGAAAATACCATAGTTAGGATTCGAATATCTATAACAGTGGTTGAATCAGGTTGGAACAAAATTGTAAAAATGGGCTCTTAGTTCCTTACAAGTTAGAAAATCACATGACAAGACGTAAAATACTCTACTGAGCAGACGAGATTAAGGGAAACTTTGAAACGGTACAGAAATGCTTTGGACGAAGTAGCCTTCACCTTGATACATGAGCCTGCACGATTGTTCAATTGTGACTTATGTTGTCGAGAGTACGTTGAGGGGTCATACATGACAGTGCTTGTAAACCAGATGGTTTACTGTTCATTAATTCGGTCTCAGGAATATATACCAAGCGCTAATCGATGTGAAGATGCTTACCGCGTGATTTATTCGAAAAATTCCCACCCAAATTATACCGGAATGAATTTTGTTTTTAGAGAGAATGAAAAATGTTAAAGCCAACAACAGAAGCATTTACACTCTGGAAATCTAAAACAGAATAACAAACATTCACTCTAAAGTTAATTTTTATGCTTGCTCATAATACAATGTGAGACAATGGGTAAGGTGAATGGTTTATAAATCCAAAGTCGAAAATTATTATACGCTTTTATTTATTCATATTACAGGACACAAAATCACTTGAAGCGTATAAAGATAGCGATACATCTTGTTTTGTTAGAGAAAGAAAGAAAGAAAGAAAGAAAGAAAGTAGAAAGAAAAACAGTTCATTTCCAATTAATATCATAAAAAAAATCATTGGTTTTTAAAATGTTTTAGCGTAAATACAGGGAAGTTAATGCACTAATGTCATTTACAGAACTCTTGTGTTTCTTCTTATTTAAGTCCAAATGTTCTCTAGTTGCAGTGATGATGTAAAATGCTCTATTCTGCTTCACAAAATTGACGACTATATTGTTCGTGTGCTTGAAAAAGAGGTCTTAAAATGAATCAGCGTCTAAACTCTGGATCAAATCTCATAAAATCTAAGTTGATGTTGAAGTACACATGAACATTTTGTGTTTCAAATTCACTCGTTAATTTAAGAAATATTAGTGCGCCACATTAGTGCTGGACAATGAATGAAAAACATTGAGACTGATTTCCTTTTAAAGAAACGAATACCTATAAAAATTTCAAAGGTAAATTACAAATGCATATAATTGGCTTAGCCATTTAACGACTTTTCTTTAAATACACTTGAGAATAAGATGGTATGAAAAGAAGCGGGTAAGCGCATCTGAGCTGAGACTTCGAATCTTTGATATTGGAAATACGTAGGTTGGAATTTATGATTCTAGCTTGTGAATTAGATTTCATCAATGAAGAGATGGTCATTTGTTCAACAGCTCATCTCAGGCAAGAGAAAAAGAAATCAGTTTTGTTAGATGAAAGTAATTTAGTTATTTTGTCATCTGTAATATTTGTTATCTTTTTTTGTCATATTATATCTGTTATACGAAGAAAGAAACTCAGATATTATGAGCGTCACTAGGTGTCCGCTACTGGCGACGGGAGAACGATTTATAGATTCCTAAATACAAACGGCAGCGTTCCTGCACACACGGAATTGGAATTCTTTTGCTTGCTTACATTTCATCTAGATTATTGTTATCTTGAGTATTGTGATGATTTCGAAAAAATTATGGTGAAAGATGTATTGAATTCAGAGGAACATTGCTCCAAAAATCAGGAACGTGTGTGGTCTCGCGATAAGTTGCACTTTACAGGTTGCAAGCTCAGATTAGATTATATGTTAGTTTTTACATTCTTAATATACCGTTTTCTCAGTAGGGTTACTTAGAAATGCGATTCAGGAATGCAGAATCGACAACATTTATGCAGGAAATGCCTTCACATAAATAGAATATTAACTATAACTCTAACAGAGAACGTTCAGATTGCCAGGATTTAGCATACCGACCTTAAAGTAGCTGTGTGCAATTTTAAGCTCTCAAGTATTTCAAACGTTCACTGTATTACAAATCGTATCGTAAAGTGTTCAACTCAAAACTTAGAGAATGAGTTAAGATATCGGGTATTTCAGAAACTAACTTACTATAGGTTGCTGGTTACTTCACCCTTGTCTGTACAAAGAGCCTCAATTTACTCACGCAAACGTCTCAAATTATCCACATTTTATCTCACTGTTTTCATAAAAAACATGAGTCAGTTATCTCAGTTTTCCTTATTTCAGATGACTTCAGGGAACAATGAAGTGCTTCTCGAGTACTCGCAGACGAAATGGTCAGGTGCTGCGATTCAGCGCACGGCGGGCAGTGCAAGCACACAAAGCAACACACCTGAACTTGGGTGGCGCTGTGCGGAGTTAGGACCGCGTGGAATGTCGAGTCTTGAAGACGCCCATCACATATGAGGAGAAATCGAACCTGTCGCTGCAGATATAAAGTTGCAGCGGTAACTAGTAGTGGTAAAACGTTGGACTTTTTTATTGTACAAAAAGCATGAAGCCATTTTACGAGGCTTCTGCAGGGGCAGTTCTTTCCTCATAAATTCACGGAAAAACCCTCATGTGAGTTTCCTCGTACGGATCATCTAAGATACGAAAAAAATATTTTTGATTTACCTGAAATGGGGTACACTACGCTCCATGAAAAGAGCGGTATTTCTTGCGTGAAAATAAATGCGGCATTTCAATGAATTTTCATGGCTATTGCTGATATAATAGCACCGTGCAGATCTAATATTATAAACCAATCACTTATTCAAGGTATCTTCCCCAACTCTCTCAAAATTGCCCGAGTGACCGCTACTTTTAAAAATGGAGGTAAAAAAATGTATTAATAATTATAGACCTATATCTGTACTACCAATAATTAGCAAAATATTCGAAATATGTGTATAAAAAAGTGTATTCTTATTTTGAACAAACAAATTTTCTCTACGACAAACAATACGGTTTTCGTTCTTAAAAATCAACGACACAGGCTGTATCAAATCATTTACAATACCTTTATTTTAATATAGATGAAGGAAAGCTTGTTTTCTCTGTATGTCTTGACGGCTTTCGAAAAGCATTTGATTGCGTGGACCATAACATTTTACTATCGAAACTACACTGTTATGGCATCAGAGGAGTTGCACATGATTATCAAATCACACTAAACAAATCGAAAGCAATATGTTGGCATTGACGATGCACAATCGGAACTGCTGACAATCAGCCATGGAGTACCTCAAGGGTCAGTCCTTGGCCTCTTCTCTTTTTGATCTTTATCAACGATATTGTTAAGTCTACTTCATTCTTCAAATTCATACTTTTTGCCGATGACAGCACGCTCTCTGCAGCATTTCCAAATAAAAATCCAATTTCAATTGCAGAGAGTAAATGATGAGCTGCAAAATTTTTCAATGTGGCTTTAAAGCCAATAAAATATGCCTCAATATCGATAAGACAAAATACATTATATTTTCATACAAGATAAATATGTCTCTTCCACACAATAAAATTGGTGATGGTAAAATTGAAGAAACCGACTCCTATAAATTAATGAACATTATATTAGATAAAGATCTGACATTCAAGGAGCATATTGCCCATATCAGTACTAAATTATCAAAATCCGTTGGAATCTTTCATACAGTAAAAATATACTGCCTTAAGAAGCCTTAAAATACTTTATCAAACGATCATTTCACCATAGCTACAATACGGGATAGAAGCTTGGCACGGAACTGATAAAAATAAAACCATTCTGCTCTTCGGTTTGCAAAAAAGAGCCATTCGAGCGGTTATGAAATTAGAATTTAATGCTCACGAAGGAAACACATTTTTTCATGATTTTCTATCAATCATTTTTTATTTCGACCATTGACATGGGTATTACGATACCCGTGTAATTATGCATATAAATTGAAATATCACAGAAAACATAACTAGTGACGCAATGTTGGGAACGCGCTCTTGTTAGTGCACACTTATATTGAAAAACGAGCGTAGGAACTTACGATATGAGTGATTATAATGCTCATAGTAAAATAGGCTAATTTAGATTATTCTGCATCTATGACTATGAAGTCGACATTCGGAACAATTTTTCCGCTCATACGTATCAACTACTATGCCAATTAACGAGCTCGATGAAAATAAATAAAAAATTACAGAAAAAATCTATGAAATTTATGACATTTCCTACACAAATAATGGAGCACAAAAGAGTTCGCCAAAGTTAGAAACTTGAAAAGGAATTGTTGAACAACGTTAACCAAAACATTTCGTAAAATTAATTAACTACCTAAGCAATGCTGTCATAATATACTCACAAAAAAATAGTTTATTTCCAGTAAAGATGATACGGAAAGCATCGTTGGTTTTTTTAAATGTCTTAACATAAAGATCCTTAGTTGATATACACACACGGGTAATGATGATGATTTAGAGAAAAGTATGGAAAAATACATTACATTTGTCGCGAAATCTAGTTTGACAATGCATGTAAATACAAATTGAATTAAAAAAATAATCCCAATCCAATGCCGATGCATTGTTAGAAACATTTTTCTTAGTGCACATTTACATTGAAACACGAGCTTATGAACTCGGGGTGTCAGGAATCAAAGTTAACGGTAAAATGGGTGGATTTAAATAATTTTGCGTCTTACAATATGAGGTCTATATTCAGAACTATTTTTCACTCCTATCGTATCAACGAGTGTGCCAATTAGCAAGCTCGGAGAGAAGAAAGTATTTTACCACAGCTCAAATTTATGCGTTAATCATACTGGCGCAGAAGAGTTCACCGGAGTCAAAAACTTAAAAAGGATAGACTTACAACGTTAACCAAAACCTCTATAACATGATTGAAGCAATACGTGAGATGAACTGCCTAAATAATGTTCTTAAAATCAAGAGCATTCAAGAGCGTAAGAACCGACAAATTGCCACACTAGTCTAAAAAGAACATTTTAGGACAAGAATAAGAGAAGAAAACACTAATGTCCTTTAAAGTTAATACGTATGATGAAATTACATCCCTTTTTAAAATGTCTGGTTTTAAAGGACCTTAGTTGATAAATATATATGGGTATCATGACGGCCCATGTCAATGCTTGTACGAAAGACTGACCAAAACTTAAAAATGCATCCCATAGCAAGTTATTTTATGCTGATAATGGTTATTGAAGAATACAATAAAAGAAATAAAAAGATGAACATGGTAGGGTGAAACGCTATCGACAGTCTCCACGTACTTTGGTATACGCGCTTGGCTTTTGCGACACCAGGGAGTAATGTTTGCAGTGTTTGTAGAAAATTTAGATTTAGAACCAATGACGCAAATTCAAAATATCCTTCCTCGCGAACATAACAAAATAGAACTTATTAAACTGCCTCAAAGAACAAGCTTTAAATCACAGAGCAAACTTACGATATTTCTTAGATAAATGCCTTACAATAATATAAGAAAAAGACTTGTTAGGTAACGTGACAAGTTGATAATCAATAAAAAAGAAAAAAACATATTTATAGTAACAGTGTAAGTCGCTAGATTAGCAGGTTTGCAGAAACTGCTGAGCCTATCTACATGTATCTGAATACTAGCATACAAGCAATCACATCGCATACGCACATTACAAAAATGTAGTGCAATGCCGTAAAATGTATTGAAATGTAGAGTAATGAGCGGGAGAAATTCGTAACTGCTTTTCCAGTGTGTGTTGCAGCGTACAATTAGTGTTGAAACGCAAAATGACGTGTTATTTTGGTAATAAATTCTATCATAGTTTTATAAATGATTGAACTCATCCTCAGTGCGTTGACGCCGCATGTTGCTATGCATGGGAGGTAGGGTAAATCATCTAAGGGAAATCTAATGAAGAAAGTAATGGCGCTCTATGAAAAAAAAAACATATTTACAAGAGAAGTCGATGAGGACTGAGAGCATGATGTCAGAACTGCGCGGGCAAAAGGCAAAATAGGAATTTCAGAGCGTAGCTCACGTAACCAAAACATGATTTTGGGGTTTCCAAAACGATCATGTAGCTTCATCATATGGCGCTTTAAACAGGTAAGTAGCTTTGCGAACTTACGCAAGATAGTAGAGCGGAGGTCCAATATACTATATATAGACACAATAACTTAGAATAGAAGATAAAAACCAATTGACGGATGAGATGCATGCAGCACTGTACAGTGGGTGCAAAATTGCAACGTGCTAATCACCAGCGTTCGACCACGAAATGAGTTGAGCAGGCGAAACTTTGGTACTGCAGCTGCATAAGCGTAGCAGCCTGCACTAAGCATGAGGGCGGTATTTTATCTCTTCACATTTCAATTGTTGGTATCTTTTCGGAACCACAGTCGGTATGTGCACAATATAGTATCGTGAACAGGAATAAGATGATTCGAAAACACCCTATAACCTTTATTATCAGAAAATTAAGCCGGAGGAGTTTAGAACTGAAGCCATTGGAGTGCGCAATCTGTTTCACTGGAAAATCATCACGAATATTCTAAAACTCAGGAACTTATTATAAATGAATGGAAAAATTGCGCTTGCAATGAGAGTAGTCATACTTCGTGCTATTGATGTTAAGGAATCATTGTTTATCCTATATCTCTCTTCCGTATGCTTGAAATTGTGTCAAGTTGGCCTAATTGAACTACGTATGTTTGTCGATATGTTTCGTAAATGTAATGAAATTTTAAGAAGTTAACTGCGATGCATCTCAGTGTCTCTGGTATTTTATGATTGCCATTTTAGGATGATGCATCCTGTAATTTCTTGCTCATAATTCCAACTTCATACCAACTTTACTAGATATGTAGGATGACGGATACTAAGTTGTATAAACAATAAAATAAGGTTAGGACCGTTAAAATAGACACTTTCTGCACAAACCGTGTAGTCGAACATATTTTGTTAAAGCGCTACAAGGACTTAAAATTTCCAACTTATTTGAAAAAAATCGTACATTGAATCAAGTGGCAGGGAAATGAAATGTAAAACTTAGGAGAGCATTTTTATTATTAAGAACACATAAAAAACAGATTAATAACCTTAATTATTATGAAACAAGAACCAGATTTTTAGTGTTAAGTTAGGTATTTACAAGAGATATTCAACATGATGCTCATCTGTTGCGATACACGCATCACACGCCGGTGCAATGATTGCTGGACGCGATCGAAGGCCCTGGAGTTTCATGAAACTTTGCGGAGACTTCTACGATTCTTCTTCTTCGGAATGAATCAATGTTTTGTACACCAAACTCTTCAAATGTCCGATTAATACGTAGAAATAAAGGAGCGTAATATCAGGAGACCTTGGTGGCCATGTGGTGGGCCACCACGGCCAATACAGCGATTTTGCATATCGGATATTCAAAAACTGCCTAACAGTAACCGCGAAGTGTGCCGGAGCACCATCGTGTTAGAACCACATTCCTCTGATGTAGGCTAAGCGAGCATTTAACAACTCAGGCTTTATCCATTAACACTTTGACTACGACGTGAGCCGCCGGTGGTACACGGCGGGATTTTCATAACACTGCTGACCGACCAGTAGTCACAAACTCAATTTTTGTAAATACTTGAACAAAACTAAATGAAAGCACGATCCAGTTAGTGTTCACTATTTTCAATATGGCTTACTACAATTGACTCCAAATTTGAGTTGAATATTGAACGGCAGTTTTACCTGCCGCAGTCAAAGTGTTGAGAAAAATAGAACAATTGCGCCATTCACTGTTTCTGGCATTATATGAGACCCAATTAGATGGACGCTAAGTTTACCCGCCCAAACATTTATGAAGAATCTAACTTTATTTTTACCTCGTCACGTGACATATGAATTGACACCTGACCACGACTGCGGATTATATGGACATTAACTATTCCTACTGGCGTAAATAATGCTTCGTCTGTGAATAAGACTTATGGTGAAATCTTCAACTGTTTTGAGTAGAAACCGTTGAGCAATAAAATTCATCGCTTAATTCTTGCAAACCTGAACTTGAAATGGATGTTCACTATTATTGTGTAATACTTCTCACGCTGTAGTTTGACTTACATGTGAAACACTTGCAGCAGAACTAGTACTTGTGGTAGGATTATTTCGAAAATATACCAATATTTCTCTCTCCATATCTGATCTTCTACGGCGTCCTCCTTCAGGTTGTTCTCTGCGTAGTTTCCTGTCTCCACACAATCTCCAGTGTGTGGCTACGAGTGTTTGATGCGATGGAACATGTCTGTTGGGATATCTGGCTGCGTAAATTCGGACAGCCTCCTTAGAACTGTCATTAGCAGCACGGTAAGTTAGATGCATATATCGTCTACTTCAGCATTGGATATTTGCTTCATTTTCGTTAATACTTTTCCAGCTCAATGTAAACAAACTAGTTTCAATCTTTGATGTAATGGAGCACTCAGAAAAGTGGCTAAAAAATTTCAATGACTTGATATTCTTTAACGAAGTATTTTCGACCACGCTGTTATTGAGTATACAGTGTTATTTCAACGGTCCCAACCTTGTGTTAAAATTGTCTAACAAATTGCCAGTCACTGCTTCTGATGCAAGAAGGTGAGGCAAAGCTTTTGGCTACAACTTCCTGTATAGTCAGAAAGTGATTCAAATCTTGGGTAAAATAAACCTTTTAATTTTGATGTCAAACAGTATATATAAAAATTCAGGGTAGATTTATTGGATATGAACACATCGTTCATCTTCGAAGAATCAATATCGCTTTCATTAATAGAATGGACTATTTAAAACTCCAGCACAAGATTGGGAAAATGTAAGGCCACACTCATTAATGAACCAAGAGATTCAATGATACCTTAAGCTGTAGAAAGAACCATAACCTCTCAGATGAGAATACAATTCCACTTTCCTCCAATGATAATTTTATTTCTTTACTTGCAGTATCAGGACACTAAAAAATTCAGTGTCATTTCCAAAACCTGGTTTCGTTAATTTCTCCTATTTGCGTCACAGATAATCCCTTCAAACCATTTCTACCTAAATATAAATCATTTGATTGTGCAACTAATTGTCATTTCAATCAATATCAGGCGTTGTTGTAATATTCAAAACTTCTTCCTCAAAAACCACCCAAAATTACACATTTGTCCCAAAAACTAACATTTAGCAAGATTTTTTTCACTCAAACTTATAAACACATACGAGGATGAAAGAGCTTCGATGTGGGCGGAAAACTTATCAGAGGAAGCTCTGGTTGGATTGTGGACGTAGGCTTGGACTTTCCCCTCATTCAGTCCTGTGCACAACTTCCGTAGTCGGGACGAATTTCGCCGCTGGTCAATACCTGTGTTTAGTTTACTAAAAAGTGGTTTGTATCAAGTCTGAGAAGCCTTTATCAAATTGCAACAGGACGTGAGGCTCAACTTTAATGTAACTCTAGAGATACAGGCCCGTTTTATTACTAGTAAAGATCTTGGACGACAAAATTTAAGAAGCCTTAGATTCACTTAATACTTAAAATAATCGGAGCTCGTTCCTACTTAACCTCTTAATTCAGTTAAAAAAGAAACTGCTTCGTAAGAACCGGGGCTTCTCGTGGTCATGTCGCCTGAAAAAACTTCTAATGAATTTGAATGAATTTTGTGTGTACTATATCCACCTCTTATTTATAAAGACCTTGATCGTTTCTTCGGTAAACCTCACAAATGAATTATTTGAATTTAGTCTTCATGAAGTTTTCATTAACTTTGTCTGTTTTTGTGGTCGAATTTTGGACCCGGCATTGTGAGGCGAGCTGACGACCTTAAGAAATTTCCGACATAGGAGGGAGCGCTCAGTGAGGCATGGAAAATTAACTTCAGAAGCTGTTCCCTTTTCAGTTCCTCTACGTCGAGAAACAAACAAGAAAAATTTAAGCCCACTTATCACTTAGATATTGAGTATTGACTACTTCCTTAACGAAGAAATTTCATGCTATTGGTAAATATGAATTAATTAAAAGTAAAGGCTGAAAATTCAATGAATTTAACACAAAATATTTTACAAGTATTTAATGGATTTATGGACAAAAAGGTTTTTTGTAGGTTCGACATTAAATATTTATGCTATACACTGAATGAACTTCCTAAATACCTGCGAAGTTTTCTTGTACTTCTAGTAAAACTGTCAAGCTGTAGCTAGAATTGCACCTCTCGCATGGTCAGGTCCCATGACAAATTTTTGTGTCTCTCGAAACCTGGTTTTAGGGTCACTGAGCAGTTTTTATCCAATCCAGGGTTCATCTTACAAGAACCACTTTCACCAATTAATGTGTCGGTGGTGCTTATATACGAGTACATCATGAGGCGGGAATATGTCCAGTAAATTTGCACCCAGTTCTCTGCATGTAAACTCGTGTGGAACCGCTTGAAGAAGTACCAAGAGGGTCATTGCACAACCGTCCGCTAATTTCGT
This sequence comes from Morinoia aosen, assembly GCA_030386875.1. Lineage (NCBI taxonomy): Eukaryota > Metazoa > Arthropoda > Malacostraca > Amphipoda > Talitridae > Morinoia > Morinoia aosen. Next base: position 12,258,117 of record CM059561.1, read on the forward strand.
GATTTGCAATAATTTCTATATTTTAACCTCCATGTCAGGTTTAGGATTGACAAATAAAATGGCACTTCATAAATTACACTTCGTTTTTGACAATCAGAATGTACAGAATTTCTGAGAAGTCTCTTAACAAACTGAAAAATTAATTAATTACCGTGACATTTTCTCTGAGTGGGAAGGAAAGTAGCTTGGTTCAGATATTTATTCGCCAGCGATCGTACTGCTTTCAGCTTCATTCAGCCTGTGCAGGAAGGGTAAAAAGTTCCTGGACTCTTTTTAATATGATGTAAAAGCTACTGATATTTGCTGATACTTAAAAATACGTTACACTCAATTAATTGCTAACGTCTTGCTTTCGAGTTCGAGATGGAATTTGCAGTTGAAACCTTCTGTAGTACTCCTAAAATGAGTAAACGTCAAGCCGTTATTGAACCGAGGGAGAAACTGCGTGTCTCTGTTAAAAGTTTCAAAGAGATAATTCAAAAGGGTAATCAAAACAAAAGGGAGGCACACTGACAAATGAACTTCTATTTGATTTCATGATATTTAGCAAATTAATGTGAGGACGATTTTCGCTTCATAGCACCATCCTGCTGTAGATATATTACTAACTAAATGAGTCTGGGAACTTCTTTGCACCTTGTAATTGATGATACAAAATTCTGACTCCTTTACAGCTTTATTTTTGGCCATAATTGAAGACCTGTCCTCTAAAGCAGACAATGTTGAATGTAGGGGCGATGAGCCACGCAGCCTCGTCTCAAGTTCATGCCATCAATTTTCAATGTAGTTCAAACCAGGGGCTTGTGTTGGCCAGTCATGCGTTCAAATGTTTTCACATTTGCAATAAACCGATCTCAAGCATTTCCACAGCAGACGCGAGCATTGTTGTCGTCAGAGATCCAGCTGCCTTCAAGAAAATAAAATTCTATGAAAGAGTAAACGGGTTGAGAAAGTACTTAAAAATAGTCGTGGGAGTACATTTTGATATTGTAAAGAGTTACAGGTCCATACACATCTCTGCGAAATCAGCCCCAAAGCATTATACTGCATACAGATGCATGAACAATTATTGGAACAATTCAAGATGGATCCATGACTTCGGGTGGCTGTCGGCATACACTCACATATGCCCATCGTTCTGAAATTTAAGTGGGTGAATCTGTATTCATCGGACCACATTACACGCTTCCAATCCTCACCAGTCCAGTCCTAGTGTTTTCGAGTAAATAACAAAATTTTTTACTCTGAATTGCCGTTGCAGAATATATTTTGGTCGATTTGTATCTGCCTGAACTCATTTTCCCTAACTCTCGACGCACATTCGTTTGAGAAATAGTTGTTGAACCTTCACAAAATTCACTAGTAATAAGTTGCATTGATGAACGCTGATTTTTCTTCCCCAATTTTTCTTAAGGGTGTCTATCTCTATCATCCAGATTGTTCGGCCTTCCACAATTTCCGCGATATGAGCCGGATTCGCCATTTTGTTTCCAACGCGCCATTGTTCTCTGCGTTTTTCCGATATTATTAAAAACGTCCCAAATTGATTTACCACTTTAATGAAACCCAATGATGTATCTTTTATCGAACGCTGACAGCTCTTTTCCACGGGTTTTCATTTCTCCAAGGGGAATGGAAATGTAAAATTTTATATGTCCTCTAAACAAAAAATAAATAAAACACGATTAACGCTCCTAGAATGTTGTCGGGTGCAGATTTACTCAAACGAACTCTGAAAAAAATGCAAAACATGTAGAGTAAGTAGAAAAGCACAGAGTGACATTTTTTGGCCTCTCGGAGTGTATTAGTCAGATTTGTTCTTTTTCACTCAGTGGTTATCAAAGTTTTTATGCATCGCATTTTTGGGTTTCAGACATTCTTGGTTATTGAGAAACCTTTTTGACTGAACCACTAAGAAATGGCTACACAAGAGAAAACACCTTGTATAGCATTGGTTTTCGAAACTAAACCGGCCACGCTGACTGAACGAAATTACAGCGCAAAGTAGGGAAGACTTCTGCTGTTGCCCGACAATTTATGTATGGCAAAAAAAATTATGAAATTTATGAGCCGAAGTGGTCAATTGTATGACCATCATGTCTACCAGAAAACACACCTCTGGATTTCTACCCATGCTGCTTTGCTGAAGGAATCGTACGTCGAACAAATATGTTCTACATAACTACTGCTATAGGGTGATCAAACGTGCATGAGTGACAATTTTGAATAGTATATAATCTGGTGATATAAACAAAAAAACTAACATCACCAACGTTTTTCCAGCTTTCTACATAGGGAGGTTTTATTATTCCGTGCGTAGATAAGATACCGGACGCATGGAATATGTTGCTGTCTCTGTCATTTAATACGACTCGACTTTGAAAATGGCTGCCTCTGCACACCAGAAGTTTAGTTTCAGGAAAGATTCTCCCTTCTCTGCCAAAGAATCCGAGTTCATCATTCTGAAGTACGGAGAAGTCAAGTACACTGAAGCAGTGAAGAGGGTTTTTGGAGCCAAGTTCTATCCGAAAAATCCTCGTATGGTTTCAAACCACAAGTCATTTCAACGAGTCATCAACAGGTTCCTCGTGGCATTTCCGATGATTCGTTGATCAACGTTTCGCACGAGTTTATTTCCTACCCTTTACTCAGTACACCTTCATCACCTCTACCCTGCTAGTCTTAGCGCCTTCTACGAGAGTTCCACGTCGCTGAGGGTTACCACTTTGCTTCGAAGAATACATTTCGATGTCTTTGGACTTAAAACTACGTAGAATTTATTTATTCAGAAGAGATTAGACGTAGGATTTAGTTTCTCAATGATTAATTCGGTTTGTGGGCATTTTCGCATATTAACTGCCGATAATTATCGTGATGCGTTCCATCATGTACAGAGGGATTGGATTGACGGTTACCAAGGGCCAAGCGCTTGATTGAGCAAGAGGCTCCTTTTCGATTACGTTGTAGTTGATGTTCCATTTTTTAGGATCAGCGCCATATGGCGACAGATCCGTAATCCTTTTAGAGAGGGCTTATGACGGTGAAAATCAGAGTTTTGTGACTTTTTCTAAAAAGATGAGAAGACTAACTTGGCCTCGACAATATTTGTTAAATTTCAATTAAAAATACTTTCAGCCTCTCCGTATTCCCTTCACCAACGCCAAAATGAACTCGTAAGATAAATCCTCATTATAACTATCATACCAAATAACGCTGCTCTGTCAACGGTTTTGTGATATACACAGTAGTCAAGGTACGTAAGTTTCGAAAGTGAAATAAGTAATCATTCATGTTTCAATTCCCTTTGTGAGTTAGGAAGAGAGAGAGCGAGGAATGGAAAGAAGAGACAACATCCACGAAGTGATACTAAAAATGCACGGATAAATAATTGTCTTAAAAATATCACTTTATTGATGCACTCGACGTGCTCACCAAAAAAATCACTCGATCACGGTGCCTGAAATGAATCAGACAATTCATTAGATTTATTGTTTCCATCTTGTATAATTATTTTATTATAATTCGTCTCATTGGAGACTGGTGGTGGCGAATACCAAATGTCTTATTGAAATGATTGCTAAAAGAACGTAATTCCGGGCGTGTACTACATGAACTCTAAAAACTGATGATGCAGTAGTACACATGAAATAACCAACCTAAATAAGGAAAGAGGATAAATAATAATAAATTTTAGGATACCGCCTTAAAGGGCATCTAGTTGGAGTAAAATTAAGGTACAAGCAACATTCATAAGGGTCGTGCCACTAATTTTGAATGAACGTGACAACAAGGGACCATACCTTTTCTTTTAAACCTAAATTATTCTTCTGAAGGTTTAATGGGAAAATCTCTTATGTTCGTCATATTGATGAATCATATTAGGCAGGTCTTCCAGGAAGCGATTCATTTCTGAGTCATCATTCTGAACCAAGTGTCGTGAAGTAATGGAAGTGAATTTTTCCACTGTCATTAAGCAATGTCTTTAGAGAAGTACTCATAAAGAAGTAGACTTCCTCTTCAATCCAGAGGACTTTCTTTTGGTAAGATCGTCTCTATATTGCGCATTGAGATATTAAATGGAAAGTTCATTATGATCTGTTAGACAGTTAGTGCACAATTAAAGTTATTCACATCTGGAACTAATAGGTGCTCATACAGCCCCAGCAAGCACCAGACCTGTGGCATGCTATCATGTCTCCCCGTAGTCAATTGATGAATGGTCTCTCGTTAGAGTTCAATTGGGATCTAAACCTCATCTTCAATATTCCCTTCACCTTGCTCCTTTTAATAATAACTCTTTTAAGAAGCTATAGAACTACTTCAATAGTTTTAGGTTGAGATAAAAAAGCGTATTAAAAACGCTTTTCATATTTCGGTTCAAAAATAAAGGAAGTATGCGAATATGACACTTATTACTTAAGCTTTTCCAAATACGGAATGACGTATTCAAAAGTTTGAAAATTTAACCAATGTTGAAATATTTCCCGAGTAAAATGGTTTTTCATTTTCAACATGCGTTCTGAAGTTCGATATTATTTTCGTTTGAATTCGTACACATAAGTTGTACATTTGTAGTTGCATAAGGGAAAGTGCGATGCAATCGTCACTGGTTCCTCGCTGACGCCGTGACTCATCATACCGACATAGTGGCTCACCATACCGACTCGTTATGCCGCCATAACTACTCATTTACCGGCATAGTTGGTCCCTTTATCGGCATATTTACTCATAGGACTGTCATAGTTACTCATTTTAGAGCCATAGCTGCTCATTATACCGACAAAGCTACTCATTACCCTGGCATAGTTACCCACCATACCGGCAGTGTCATGTGTGCATTATAGACTAATCGAATCCCGGCATAATGCAACTGAAGAAAAGCGTCTCGAAGCAATCGAGAAAGAAAAGGAACAGCGCATGGCTCCAACTCGGTAAGCGCATAATAAGCGACAAGCAACAGTGGTCCGATACGAAGGCAAGTTCGGCCGACTCTCTCAGCCCATCATGCATGCCATGGACAACATGTACTGTGCTCAGCTTCTTTCACCAACGAAAACTGTCACCGCGAGAAAGATTTTGTCCCGTCGAAAGTGAACATGAAAAGTGCACGTAGTACGCTATTAATTCTACAGAATGGTATCCAAATGAAAAAAAGACGACATTGGTGTTTCAGTAAATATGTGTGTAAATATAGACGTTATAAAGAAATGACCATTATGCTGATTGATCAGAATAACTACAGGAATAGGTTCCTTTCGCTTCGCATCAATGCTTTATCTTAAAGTTCCAGTAAACTGGCGATATTTCCCATCGAACGCTCTATGTAAAGGCTTAGTAAAGGTAGATAATTTCCGATCTAAGACGAGGCTTCATCGGTACAGGGTCGCTGCTTGGTTCTTGAGATCCAATTTTTGACTCAGAGCATTTTGGACTCAATTGAAATCCTGAGCTTATAATTCTTCAGTTAATTGAACTATTTCTGTATCTGAGAGAACTTCAGTTACTTTCAATAGATAAACACACCATAAAATCAAGGCCCTATTCTATTTTTTCTATTTAACGTCATTGCTGGACCTCGTCTAGAAGTTGAGTAGCTTTGCACTCAACCTTTTTCTCAGCGATTGCGTGCCTTTATTTATCTCATTGCATCAAAGTGTGTCTTCATTTATAATGCTGGTAAACGGTCAGCCAACGCTCTATATGTACCTTCCTTAAACTTCATCAAGAAATACTAATTGTTGTGTTGAGATATTATTGAATTAACGTAACATTTAATCTGTAACAAAGTATGAACTATGTTTACATTCAATTACGATAATTGTGCTCACACGACTGCTCAATTAATTACTGAAAATAGAGATGATGAAATTCACCTATTTCTAACTACTGGCCTCATTTCACATAAAAAATAATCGTTTAATTAGATTTTAATAAATACCAAAAAAAAATTTTGTGGAAGAAATTTGTTATAAATGTATCGACGGAAAAAGAATTGAACCTTAATGCCGTGGAAATAAAGAACGACAAAAAGAGATGTTTGGCATGAGGAACAGGGACATGAGCTCGAAGTATAGGTATAGGGTTACGACAACCAATACAACAACGATAGGAGAGTAATGGCCTCAAACAAAAACCTAAACAACATGCGGCGCAAGAGAGAATTCAAATAAACTCAGGGAACGTAAGATCTTGACGGCATAGTCGCTCATTAAATCGACATAGTTTTTCAGTATACCGACATTGTTGTTCATTATGCCAACATAGTTGTTCATTATGCCAACACCAACATAGCTGTTCATTATGCCAACATAGTTGTTCATTATGCCAACATAGTTGTTCATTATGCCAACATAGTTGCTCATTATGCCAACATAGTTGTTCATTATGCCAACATAGTTGTTCATTATGCCAACATAGTTGTTCATTATGCCAACATAGTTGTTCATTATGCCAACACCAACATAGTTGCTCATTATGCCAACATAGTTGTTCATTATGCCAACACCAACATAGTTGCTCATTATGCCAACATAGTTGTTCATTATGCCAACACCAACATAGTTGCTCATTATGCCAACATAGTTGTTCATTATGTCAACATAGTTGTTCATTATGCCAACATAGTTGTTCATTATGTCAACATAGTTGTTCATTATGCAAACACCAACATAGCTGTTCATTATGCCAACATAGTTGTTCATTATGCCAACATAGTTCTTCATTATGCCAACATAGTTGTTCATTATGCCAGCATAGTTGTTCATTATGCCAACACCAACATAGTTGTTCATTATGTCAACATAGTTGTTCATTATGCCAACATAGTTGTTCATTATGCCAACATAGTTGTTCATTATGCCAACACCAACATAGTTGTTCATTATACCAACATAGTTGTTCATTATGCCAACACCAACATAGCTGTTCATTATGCCAACATAGTTGTTCATTATGCCAACATTGTTGTTCATTATGCCAACACCAACATAGTTGTTCATTATGTCAACATTGTTGTTCATTATGCCAACATAGTTGTTCATTATGCCAACATAGTTGTTCATTATGCCAACATAGTTGGTCATTATGCCAACATAGTTGTTCATTATGCCAACACCAACATAGTTGTTCATTATGTCAACATAGTTGTTCATTATGCCAACATAGTTGTTCATTATGCCAACATAGTTGTTCATTATGCCAACATAGTTGCTCATTATGCCAACACCAACATAGCTGTTCATTATGCCAACATAGTTGTTCATTATGCCAACATAGTTGTTCATTATGCCAACATAGCTGGTCATTATGCCAACATAGTTGTTCATTATGCCAACACCAACATAGTTGTTCATTATGTCAACATAGTTGTTCATTATGCCAACATAGTTGTTCATTATGTCAACATAGTTGTTCATTATGCAAACACCAACATAGCTGTTCATTATGCCAACATAGTTGTTCATTATGCCAACATAGTTCTTCATTATGCCAACATAGTTGTTCATTATGCCAGCATAGTTGTTCATTATGCCAACACCAACATAGTTGTTCATTATGTCAACATAGTTGTTCATTATGCCAACATAGTTGTTCATTACGCCAACATAGTTGTTCATTATGCCAACACCAACATAGTTGTTCATTATGCCAACATAGTTGTTCATTATGCCAACATTGTTGTTCATTATGCCAACACCAACATAGCTGTTCATTATGCCAACATAGTTGTTCATTATGCCAACATTGTTGTTCATTATGCCAACACCAACATAGTTGTTCATTATGTCAACATAGTTGTTCATTATGCCAACATAGTTGTTCATTATGCCAACATAGTTGTTCATTATGCCAACATAGTTGGTCATTATGCCAACATAGTTGTTCATTATGCCAACACCAACATAGTTGTTCATTATGTCAACATAGTTGTTCATTATGCCAACATAGTTGTTCATTATGCCAACATAGTTGTTCATTATGCCAACATAGTTGCTCATTATGCCAACACCAACATAGCTGTTCATTATGCCAACATAGTTGTTCATTATGCCAACATAGTTGTTCATTATGCCAACATAGTTGGTCATTATGCCAACATAGTTGTTCATTATGCCAACACCAACATAGTTGTTCATTATGTCAACATAGTTGTTCATTATGCCAACATAGTTGTTCATTATGCCAACATAGTTGTTCATTATGCCAACATAGTTGCTCATTATGCCAACATAGTTGTTCATTATGCCAACATAGTTGTTCATTATGCCAACATAGTTGCTCATTATGCCAACATAGTTGTTCATTATGCCAACATAGTTGCTCATTATGCCAACACCAACATAGTTGTTCATTATGCCAACATAGTTGTTCATTATGCCAACATAGTTGCTCATTATGCCAACACCAACATAGTTGTTCATTATGCCAACATAGTTGTTCATTATGCCAACATAGTTGCTCATTATGCCAACACCAACATAGTTGTTCATTATGCCAACATAGTTGTTCATTATGCCAACATAGTTGCTCATTATGCCAACATAGTTGTTCATTATGCCAACATAGTTGCTCATTATGCCAACATAGTTGTTCATTATGCCACCATAGTTGTTCATTATGCCAACACCAACATAGTTGCTCATTATGTCACCATAGTTGTTCATTATGCCAACATAGTTGCTCATTATGCCAACACCAGCATAGTTGCTCATTATGCCAACACCAGCATAGTTGCTCATTATGTCACCATAGTTGTTCATTATGCCAACATAGTTGCTCATTATGCCAACACCAGCATAGTTGTTCATTATGCCACCATAGTTGTTCATTATGCCAACACCAGCATAGTTGTTCATTATGCCACCATAGTTGTTCATTATGCCAACACCAGCATAGTTGCTCATTATGCCAACATAGTTGCTCATTATTCCAACATAGTTGCTCATTATGCCAACACCAATATAGTTGCTCATTATGCCAACATAGTTGTTCATTATGCCAACACCAACATAGTTGTTCATTATGCCAACATAGTTGTTCATTATGCCAACATAGTTGCTCATTATGCCAACATAGTTGTTCATTATGCCAACATAGTTGTTCATTATGCCAACATAGTTGTACATTATACCATCAAAGTTGTTCATTATACCAACCTACACGTTCATTATGCCAACATAATGGTTCATTATGCCAACATAATGGTTCATTATACCGTCAAAGTTGTTCATTATACCAACCTACACGTTCATTATGCCAACATAATGGTTCATTATACCATCAGAGTTGTTCATCATACCAACCTACACGTTCATTATGCCAACATAATGGTTCATTATGACGACATAATGGTTCATTATACCATCAAAGTTGTTCATTATACCAACCTACGCTTTCATTATGCCAACATTATGGTTCATTATACCATCATCGACAAAACGAAGCACGGCAGTGACGCACGGATAGGAAAGAGTCAAAACTTAAGGTTAATTTACTTCACTGAATAAATGGATGACCAATTTTCCATCCCGCAAGGGGGCCGGAAGAAGGGCGAGGCTGAGATGCCAGCACGCCCACAGCGCCTCTCCAGCACCGTGCCACGATCACAGTCACGGGAGAATAAATATTTAGTAATAAAAAATAAAGTCGATAACGACTGCTCAAAAGTTTTGTGAATTAAAATGTTGGTTCAATATATATTTAAGTCACGCAAGAACATTTGACGGGTCATAAAGACCGCGTACGTAATTGAAGAATATCGACGTAAAAATTAAGTAACTGGTGAACAAGAGTCCTGCAGAAAATAGTACAGGGCTACAGTGTTCAGCTTAAGTAATTGCTAGGGTTAGCAATATTAAGACTAATTCTAGTCTTGGTAAATATGCTCAATCCTAGATCAAGTTACAGTAATTAAATATAGAGATACGTTATTAATTTTAGCACTCTAACCTAGAACACGAAATTTAATAATAATTGAAATATAAATTTGCAGTAACAATTGCCGTAATATAAAGTAAGAATTTAATTGATTTATGGCAGCATTGCAAAAGATTCAAATCTCCCATTTTATTTGAGGAAAGTAAGGCAGGTTCTTTGGAACTGCAACTGACGTCACTACGTAAAAATATGGCGCTAACCATTACGGGGACTCGCATCAGTTCGAACTCGAGTGGCAAAGCAGAAGCGAAGCGCATGGAGGGAGAAGGTCGACCGAGCTGACTAGCCGATCATGACACCGTCAATTGTAGGAGAACTACGACGAGCTGGAAACATTAGCCACGACACCGGCCACACTCAGAAGCGGTGGATCTTATGTAGCAGGGCTTAATACAAATGAAAAGTACCGGTGGTCAAATGCGATGGAAGGCTGGTGAGCAACGACCGTGAAGCTATGGCAAGGCTGCAGAGCTTGCTTATTCTTCGGTGTATTCGAGAAGAATAAAACTATTGCACAGTACCCCGAATGGTTGCGCCTTTCATTTAAATTCATTTTTAGTGACGTTTTTATTTAATTGAACTTTAATTCTTAAGGGAGTCTTTTATAAACAAAAAAGCTTGCCATAAAATCCAAAAGAGTTGAGTTCATGTCCAAAAGTTGTTCATTATACCAACCTACACGTTCATTATGCCAACATAGCTGTTCATTATACGAATACTAGTGTACATGCCCCATCCGAAATGACCTGATTAAATATTTTCCTTGAATAAATTTTCCAAAAGTGGATAACAAACATATACTGTATGTATATATCAAAATTTGAAGTAGCTCCTTCGAGTGTCATGAGACTTGTTTTTTAATTTTTCGGAAAATAAAAGAGAATGGCTATTGTTATCTATTATACTATTATGCTCAACATATCGACATTGTTACGTATTGTACCGACACAGTTACTCATTAGACTGGCATAGTTACTCATCATACCGATACAGTTAGTCATAGTTACTCATTGTACTGACATAAAACTCAGTAAACCGGCATAGTTGCTCATGAAAACGGCGTAAGTATTCATTATACCGACATAATTGCTCATCACACATGAAAAACTACTCTTCCCACCAGTGTACGCACTTTGAAAGCCGGAAAAGTCACTCTCCATACCAGCGCAGTTACTCATCACACCGTCCAATTCACTCATCACACATGCACCAGTACTGGCATCGCACCTCATCGTAACTCACCATCTGGGTATTGAGCCAACCTCATACCCACAATTTATGATATTATGCTAACATCAGGAATTTATGACTGCTATTGTTTTGTCAAAATGATTTATCACTCTGATATCGTGACTTCTAGTGAGTTGGCATGCGGGAATCGTGAGTCAGCGAACTGGCGTCGTGGGTTAGCATGCAAGCGGTTCATAGAGCTGCGTTCTCAAGTCCTTTGCTCCGATGCACCTCGAGTTCACTCGAATCTTTCTTGGGGCTTTTTTCCTCGAGGTGTCTTTAATAGACATTATTATTTTAAATGAAAAATAAGAGTTGAAGAACACGATCAGGGTTTGATATTTCTTTAGCGCTTTCCATAAAGTTACGAAGTTTCCATTGCAATTCGAGAGCTAAATCTTATTGATTGAGGTTTTGAAAAATCGTCAGAGACATCTTCCTCGTATTTCACTCGTAAATTATTCTATGAAAATAAAATAAAAATGAACTCTACTTCATCTGCCTCCTCGACACCTCGTGCGTCTATCAGCGGAAAATATTCATGCAAGTCTACATTTTGCTCAGATCGAGCGTTGCCAGACTTCAAGGTTGCGACCGTAGCTCAGTATCTACTGTACACTACAAGCCTGCAGCTGGCGGTGGCTAAAAGTTTGTTCTTAATACATATACTGAAAATTGCTGTCGAAGAATGATAATGGTAAGAGCAATATTGCCCCTCAAGAGACATGGAATAGGCCATAGGTGTGGGTGAGTCAGGACTATAGCTTTAGATACATCTTCGGGACTATATTTTTCGCACCAACTTTAGTTCTTTCAATAATCATGCAATCTTCATTGTCGTTTGTTTATCTTTCTATCAGCTTCCTTGTAAACTTGCTCTTTCAATGCTCAAAGTATTCTGTGCAGAAACCCACCTTCTACATACATAGATTCTCCGTTTTCTACAATCTATTCTAAATAATCCCTTCTTTTCCCTCTCTTGAGATCGGTTATGTGGTGGCTAGAGGGTCTTAAACTAACTTATACAACATAATAGGAAAAAAACACTGATATTAGAAAATTAATACAATAACATGAATCATACCAGCGCAGATTTACTCATGCGTGGCACGCGTGATACACACTTTTAACGTAGTAAACTTTTTATTGAGACGACGTGTTATAATAAATGCCAAATTAATGAATTAAATGCTTAATCAAATTAAAAAACTGATCTTTGAATTTTTTTAATGAATGCCAAAAGTCGAATTGTTTCAAATCTTTGATTTTCGACGGCTTGCAATAATGAATGATGGTTTCCATGTATCTCGGAATCTATTGACGTTACTATACGGCAAAGTTTTTGGGCGATGTGTAACCTGTTAGGGAACCTGCAAAATGGAAGAACATTTTGATTTTTTTCATATAGAGGTATAACTGTACAAAAGTATGAAATGTTAGTTATTATTATATGAAATACAGGTAATCACAATGTTTCTTAACCATCGATTCCTTTCGCGCTTTAAAAACTTCAAGATCACATGGTATCCGCTATATTAGGCGAGTTGTAGGTCAGTCATTAGAAAGTTGGCTTAGAGAGAGAAGCTCCAATTGATTCCCTTCCCCTGTTCCCTGAAATTCTTTGCGATAATTTAGAAATAACAATTCCGGGTTCGCACTTAATCGCGAGCACTGGATGACGTGTGTGTTCAAACCCGTGACTGACTGAACCGCACGCCTTCTCACGTCGGGATAAAAAATAAACTACGATGTTATCTTTTGAGTCAGCTGAGACTTGACCTTCATGGAATCAAAGCAGTATTTCGATGCTTTCATACTTAAAATCACTTTAAAGTAGGAAGTACTGTTGAAGAATCAGATTTTATTCGTGGAAAATTTAAGAGATCGACAGCCTTACTGCAGAAAACTCACTCATGACACATTATTATCAACCACGTGCACTACACTTAAGACTTGAAAGAGTGCAGGCACCCCTAAGTTTTTTATACCATTCCTGAACTATGAACTATCACTCAGCACCTATGATGCATGCTGAGGAACAGCACACGCCGTCCACCACACGAGCTCCGTGCGGCGGAGTTCCGGCGAGTGGTAGACGAAGTCTCGCCTTAGATGGAAAATCATCTCCGTCTTGCAAGCCATTGCATAGACCATTTGAGGGGAAATTGTTCACACGAGTTACTTTAAGAAAAGGCGCTGCATGCAGAGGAGCAGCACACGCCTCCACCACACGAGCTGCGCGCTGCGGAGTTCCGGCAGGCCCATAACCAGCATTCCTTGCCGTCACACGCACGCATGCTTGAGCGCCGAGGCCTCGTCTACTTCAGGCATAACTTGCCTCGTACGCTCGCGTCTAGCGTTTCCTTCATTTAAATAGCTTGGTCTTGACGTAATCAGCATGAACACGATACGGCAGATTTCTCGATTGCTGCGGTGACGTCAATTGATGAGACGTAAGCGCCAGGAAGGTGAGAGCAGCTCGAGCTTAGAAGTTTGTGTGACTCCAGACTTGTACATCTGTGAGGAAAAATTTGAAAACATTAATAGCTTAATTATGTTAATACAGTATGTGTCATTGCTCTGCAAACAGATGTGTAAGGAATTTAATGAGCACTCAATGATTGGATATTGTGCTGATCCTACCTATTTTGCGTTTTGTTTCGTCCGCCATGTCAATTTTTTTGTTAGTTATTAATTCCTTGACATGTATCTTCAATTAATTTCCTGGCGATTTAATTCTAAATTTTTAATTCTTTGGTTACGTACTCAGATCGCTCCAAATCAATTTTCTTTGTAAGAAATAAAATCAATAAAGAGTTAATTATCAGTTCCATCCTTTTTTATTTAGTTATTTATAGACAATCCTTTGAACAAATTATCGTAATTTGAAGTCAGCATAGTTCACGGGACGTTCCAGAATGAACTTAACTTCAATCAATGATATTTCAACATTTCTGACAGTAATTCATCGGCGAGGCTGTAGAAGAGATATACGCATAACGATGGATGCTATAGTTGACTAATAATATATTACAACGTGCATTTTGATGAAAGGAGAGAAATGAAGGAGTGCAATCTCGGTGCAAAAGAGCAAAGGCAAAGATACTGAATTTCTACATGGCGTTAAGTAGAGCAAAGCTTCGATTTAACTCTAAGTGCAGAATTTGGCGGTAAGTGCAGCTTTCATAGGAACAGAAATATTTGATCCGGCTGGAGAACCGTAAGCTCAGGATGCCGACTGAGACTAAAAACGATTTAAGTAAAAATATTGGCATCTTTAGGACCAAGCAGAAAACGTGAGTAGGTAAACGAAGTTTTGCCTTAGATGGAAAATCATCTTCGTCTTGCAAGCCATTGCATAGACCATTTGAGCAAAAATATCGCTGTTGAGTTACTTTAAAAAAAGGCGCTTATGCAGAAATGATGGATTTTTTCTTGTCGTCGTTTTGTCATACCTACGATAATTTCTCTATAGTGACTTTAGTAGCTAATAATTTTTTTCAAGATATATATATGTATATATTGTAACATTGTAGTCTTCTGTAAACATTGTCGTCACTTTATATGTGTGTTACATATAATGCTGCTAGCGAAAAGCGTCGACGAGCGAGGAAAAGGAATGTCGACGAACATCAGCTTTTATCCGAAAAATCCCGGAATGAAATTAAAACACTGAACTGATGTGAAGACAAAATTCGTCCTACTGCTGTTGAAAAATAAACTACGCTCAGCACTTCCCAGAATATAAAAAACGTCTCGACGAGAAAGACTGCATTCCATCCAAAGTAAACGATTTAAGTACACGTAATTGTCATGAACTTATGAAATATATCATGAACTGTGCGAAATATTTTATGTAATTTTGAAATGTCTTATGATACGTCATCAGAAAATTAAATAATTTTTTGTAATCTTAAAGATTGGCAATACTAATTAAAAATTAAGAGACATGTCGTAAAAAAATTAAGTTAGAAAAGTTGTCTGTCAAACTGTCAACTTTGATACTGTCAGCTCTAATGCTGTCAACTTAAATGATGACAACTCACATGGTCAACGGGTAGACTTCGTTAGATGGTATATTGACATTCAGACAGGCAGACAGAAACATTATTCATCTCTAGGATGTACTCAATGGTGGGCAATGCACTGCGTTTAGGCGTTGTAAAATTAAAAGGTACACTTAAGAAAGTTCACGTGACCAAGTCCGTAGGCAAAGACAAAGTAGACATTTCGATTCGAATGATTTATAATATTCCCAGACCTTGCAATAGTATACCAGCCCACACAAAAGCAGAACAAACCTCTAATGGCTACACACAAAAGCAGAACAAACCTCTAATGGCTAAGCAAATCCAAATCTTATGATTGGTACTAAAACGTAAATATGAATCAGTGCCACACCGAGTAGTGGGCGCCCTTCTTATGACATAACAGAGTCGAAAAAGAGTAGAAGTAGTTGCAGGAGATGAATTGTGCGGGCCAGATGCAAGAAAAAACGCTCCTATCATCGAGAATATCCAATCAGCGCAACTATGAGAAGCCGCATGGAAAACTACGAAAACCGACAATCAAAATCTAAATATCGAAAGTAGAGGATTAACGATGCTTAGATCACTACAGTGGAATTTGGAAAGCAAGTGTTGAGATATTTAGTTGGATCTAATGAATAATTTGGGATATGTTCAATGGCAGTTTGAAGTCTTTTAACATCGTTTGATAGATGTCAAATTTAAGTAAATATATGAAACAAGGTAAGCGTGAAATATGTATATTCATACACGGGAAACATTTTGAGAATGCTTATTATAATTTTACTGTTCGTTTCAGGTATTTATGTATATGAATACTTCATTTGTTGACAGAACAATCATTCCCTGGAGAAGACAACAGAGAGTGATGCCGAATTTGGAGAAACCAAATGTGGGCAGAGGTGAGTTGTAAAGACGGAAAACGCATTATGGTGTGAATATATAGTAAATCAATGACTACTCGAAGTACATTACATGACTCTGAATGAAAATATATGACACTGGAAATGTTGAGATGACAAAGTAGGAATTTTAAGAGTGTAAAATTATATCGCATGCAGGCAAATGGTGTACTTGGCAAGTAATGAAGAATTTAATGAAGAAACCATAATGCAAGCATATAAATATACATATATAATCGACTCAACGAGCACCAAAAGTGGGCTAAAATCGCGAGGGAATTCACGATTGTTCTGCATTAGTGAACAGAGTGATGCACCCACTGCACACGAACTGAGGGCGAATACTGAACTGAAGTTAATGAGAACTTAAAACTACACGCCACGAAATGTGTGAAGTGAAACGGCGTGTTAAAAAGTTGTCGTTTGTTTCAGAGCATTTCATTCTGTTTCAGCGTTTGTTTCAGAGTTACATGTCAACTTACTTCTGGGGAACGAAATTTGTTGTGCGTCAATTGTCCTGTCGGCTCGGAAAGTATTTTTGTTAACAAACGTAGGATTGCTCAAACGCGAATTTTAAAACATTCTTTGCTAATTTTACGTTGCTTGTTTATGTACGTAAAAATGTTTAAAAAGTTAGGAGTTATTCTTGAATTTCATTTTAATAGAAGAGCTTTTTGACCGATCCAATTGAGCGCTTACTGCATACTGCTGTCATTAGATTCTACCTTTGTATACGATTGTATTTGTGCTATTGCGTGTAATTTTGAGCACACGTAGTTCAAGGACCTAGAGTTGGATTATCGCTGATTGTGAAGGTAACCGTCACAGTTGAGGCAAACAATAACGAAGACTTGATAAAATAAAATGACCGCGGAGTGCGTAAGTTGAGGGTGTGCACTCGGCGAGGGTGTGCACCACATCTTCAAAAAAAACGGTAAAAAAAAACCATGAAACATTCGTTGCCAAAGTTTGAATGGAAATAAAAATTGCATAGCATTACACTGAACGCAGAAAATCAATTATCGCGTAAAGCATCAGTAAAGATAGAACGTATGCACTCCACTTATAGGTTCACAGTTTACTTATTTTTTACCTGCTCACATAGCGGGTGCCTGCAATGCTCACGGTATCTACGAGGCTCAGGATTTTTGGGCACTTAAATAATTGGAGATCAGCATGTTTACTGTTTTTCAACTACATATTTTGCTCATATGTTAAAATAGCTGCATGATTCTCGCGAGTTGTAGTTTAATTGCAATGTGTTTCATTATTAGAAATGATAACAATTACACGATATTTCAGCAATTTATCGTGACGGGAGATGTCACTAGAAAGTATTCTTTGAAGATGGTAAGGATGATCAGCCCATACGCTCCCATGATCATCTGTTGTTGTACGAGAGCATGCAGTAGCTCGCAGCCTCGCAGCTTTTGCCAAGAAACAACGGCATCCATGCGCTAGGCAGAGCCACCGCATGAGTTCGATGGTGAATCAAATGCACCCTCATGACCACAAGGCTTCCGCGAGCACTTTATTTTTGTCTTCTGGATACAAGGCTCTGAAAAATTAAATTTTGGGCCAGTAAGCATTGCAAATGCACCAATAAGGTGTGTAACTCATAATTCTTACTTCAAAGTAACTGGCCTTTCCTAAGGTCTATGATTCCAATATAAGAAAAATGACCTTGATTCCCTTGAGAACATTTTGAACACAAACAAATTAAAGTGTTCGAATAAGTTTGCTGCTATTAGTTTCGAATAAGTTTGCCCTTTACTTAATTTTTTTTAGCTAATGCAGACTTGGATGACGAGCCACCTCACGTATGAACACGCTTTGCAGCGTATGAACACACTTTGAAATCAGTTCAGACAGACGTGGTGACGAATACAGAAAACAGCTTCAACAAAATGTTATTTGTCGAGCTTGTGGTGCGAAGGTCATTTTTAAAAGGGTAGCCAAGACGATGTTTATTTGTGTTGTTGGTTTCCTTTGAAGATCAGACTCAACTTTTGCAACAGATCCGCCAATGGAACGTTTCAACTGAGGTGTTTCGTACATAATTATACATAGAAATCGGGATCTTCTTGTGAGACTTTTTTGAATAATTCCTCTTTTGGACTCCAGTTGTGAATGAATGTTAGGTGCAGTTGCTTTTTAAAAGTTTGAGTTTCAAAGCACTTTTGAATTATATTAGCGAACGGCACCAATTTACCGAAGGACATCCATCAACTATTCATCTTTAATTAGTAGCGATTATGATCGAGGGTGTGCTGTAGAGCATCATTTGTGTGAGTTTATATTGGAAGAGCTTGGTGAACATCAATAACTTCTTTACATCAATTACGTGCAGTGATTGGAGAGACATGCATGATGAGGTTGAGCTAATTTTCGTTTCAAACAGTCAACGATAATTTAACTGTATCACGAGCCCACTTCCTTATACTGGTGATGAAACGAAAAGAGTTGGCGGCAGAAGAGTTGATTCAAAATGAACACTGGCCATGGAGTCAGGCAAGACTGTGATGCAAATTTCATCCACCAACAGTGAGTACACCTGCATTTTTGATCACCTAGCACAAGCAGCGTGTCGAAGACTTTGGGGTATACTGAGTTTTTTAAAATGTCGTTAAATGCCAGATGTTTGACCCATAAATGAGTTGGCTCTGCAGAGCAAAAGGTATTTCTAAGTTGAGCATTCCTCCGATGAATGCTAAGTAACCCTTATTGAACCAGATGCAGAATCGGTTGCGTGAATAAATAACCCGCGAATTTTCTCATGCCATGCGTTAGCGGGAGGGTGGCGTCTTGAGTCCAACTTTTTGGCTGCACCATCGTTCATCATGCATCTGTTCCGCAGCCTCGAATCCGTATTTATGTATGCGTATCGTCATCGGGGCGACGATCTATAGATGTCTAACCGTCGCTAAAAAAACTTTTCGGCTCTGAGAAGAGACGGAATAAGCGTCGTTCAAAACATATAGCTATAATAATGGTTGTGCATAGCAAGCGGCTATGAAAGAGCCAAACTATAGATGAAAAAAATTACATAAACATACATTTTCATGATTTCGCTCACACTCTCATGAATATATGAACTAGCACTTCCATGCCTCCCTATGCATAATCTGCACACATTCTAAACATAGACCGTTCCTATTTATATGTGGTGTACTGTGCATGTACGTGTATTTATTTATCAGCGTGTAGTGAATCACGAAAATACATGACTTTATATAAATTTTTCATTTACAACTTATTTGGTTCTTTCTTGACCACTCGCCATACATATAATACAATTTTGTGCAAAAAAATAATGAACTTTAAAATTTAAATTTTGAGACAAGCAGTCATATAAATTCTTTATTGATAGTCCATACTAAGAATTAAATTTAGATGGCACCAATACCTTTAATTTTTGTTCAGCTCTAATGAACAGAATCTATCACATCATGCCTTGTTATAACTTATAACCACCGTAGAGAAAACAGTGAGCTATAACAGTCCATACTTTTGTCAAGACTCGTGTTTTTTTGTTGGGAACAAGTCCATAAACTCTGGAATTTTTCATCATTTAGAAGCTGCTCCTGACAAATTATCTCACTGTAATTGCGAGGGATCACAAAGATGGCTGACACACAAACAAGGGCTAATAAGGCTGACTGTTGAGACATAATGCAGCTGCCATCTTCAGGCAGCATTCCGCATTCCGCTAAACGCGTAGATACCACATCTTCAAAATGTAGGAACACAATTATATGTATTGCAGAAGTTCTACAGCCAATTAATTCACGGACAGCGAACATGAACTTAGCAATCGGAGTTTTTTCAGGTACTGAAACAAACTTTCTTCGTTGGCAAAGAAGGCGAAGGCGAAACCTTCTTCGTTGGCGAAGTACAAATACACATTCATTTTATCCATTCCGGCTTAAGGAGAATGCTGACGTTTGTTGAGATTATAGTTTGTTTGAACGCCTTCATTACTTTTCTAGGCGGTTTGAACGCCTTGAACTTTTTTTACAGTCAAGTTTCCTCTGGCACTTGCCTACAAAACTCCCCTGTTATTTTTTAGCATGAATCTGAATTTCTGTACTGAAGTGAGCCGAGTGACTCCAAGGTTCCCTATTCTAATGTTTTCATTAGAAGGTTTGAGTCACATTTAAATTTGGACTTCGTGGATGGGCACTTGAACTTAAGTAATGGCACGAATGTATTACGTGTGAAGATGTGATACTTGCTAACTTCTGAGTGAGTTGTGCTGTCACTTCATAACAACCTAGAAGATCAATAAATGAGCTTGAACGTTTTTGTCTACAAACTATTATTAGAGTTAGAACATTTCAAATCGATTTGCGTTGAAAGTCATCTTATTAATAAGTACCACTCGTAATTTACGTATGAAATATGAAGGTATGTCCAAAGACCGAAAACGGAATGTGAAATTATCGTGATTGTCAACATAACAAAGACCGACTATGGTGTTGGCCTCATGTGGGGTCTCATCACTCAGCTTCGCTGTAGGTGCTCCACAAATTTAGGACATTAGTCACAGCGTCTGTTTGTTATATAACTTCCACTGGAGGTAAAATAGTGAAATACTTTGCCGCAACTTCTCCACAAATGAGCTCTCTGGAAATAGCAACATTTTCGTTAAAAAATGCCCTAATGTATCATTCTACTTGAACAGAAAATGTCATCATGGACCGAGAATTGCAGTTAGTCTATTCATTAAAACTGACAGTCACACATAGGGCTGCATTCAGTCGCTCGTCTTTATCCAGAGCTTAAGAAAACCCGAGACAGTTGTTTGCTGTTATTTTGGTTGTCACATGTTGTTGTCAGAGCGCCTCAAAATATCCACGATGTCGTGGCATTCGTGAAGAACGTTTGCCCCTCCGGTCGCAAAAAAATGCTCCTCTCTCTCGTTCTTTTGTCAATATTTGATAAACATGTGATAAATTTCGCTCGTAATTTCTGGAAAAATTTTGCGTTGAGTGGTCATATTAAGTTCTCATAACGTGAAGTTACATATTTTATTTTTCTGCAGTTGAGGATTAAAATCCAGTTTATTCAATTAGTATATAAAATACATACGTTTCTATACACTAATATACTCGAGATAAAAGTACGCTCGGTTATGTAGGTTCAGCCGCTATATTTTAGCCTTACTACACCGTACGTGAGTTCAACCCTTATTGAGCCACCATTATGAGTTACGTGGGTTCAATCCCTGCTGAGCTTCTTTGAATATTGCGTTGAGTTAATCCCTAGTCATCCTTAATTATGTACTGTTTGTTCCATTCCAATTGATCCTCAATTATGTATACCGTTCTTTCAATCCCAATTGAACCTCAATTATGTACACTGTCCAATTCCAGTTCGGAATTGGACAACCTTCTAAGTAGCGTGAGCAAGAATCAATTTACTTGAAAGGAAAAATGTACTGATATTTTGAATTATTCAAGTTCTTTCGTTTTGTTTTCAAAAATACTGATGCAGCAATCCTTACTCAGTTATAGCAACATAGCGGCTCCAGCGAAGACAGTTTTTTGATCAATAAAACAATGATAACAAGTGAATGCCTGAACAGAGTCTGCTTATAAACTTGAACACACAATTTTCATTAGCTCACAAAACGGTATAATCTGTATTCAATAAACTACAGGGAAGGCAATGAACGCAACCACACTTGGCAGATGAATTCAGGATGTCTGATTTGCATGCAAGTGCAAGTACAGGCACTGCACTTCCCACGATTTGTGAGCTCCTCATTGAGCCGTCGGGAGCAAGGGCTGAGACCAACTTTTTTTAAAATCTCTGAAAGTTATGCACACAATTGTAAGCCCTTAAACATCATTTCATCTGAAGAACATCGGTTAAACGCTGTATCTTTGATGTGGTAGTGGGAGCTTCTGCAGCATAGCAATTGATGTGTCCAGGGGAAGTCCATCATACTACTGAGCGCACACGCAATAACTTGCTACGAGTGAACACCCCTGCTGGATTAGTTTCCTGCTGGCATCTAAATTGGAATTCACTGTAATGTTCCTGCCACAAAGAAACTTGTCCGTAAAAACCAAGTCAGTGCTAATTTTCCACCGGAAAGCTCTCAAGTTCCTGCACTGTCTTATGTATGGCAAGAGCGCTTTGTGAAGCTTATTATAAGCAATTCAAAGGTCCTTGTCCAAGAGTGCAGTGAGGAACATATTTTGCCGTCTCGTAGAAAAGTGTGTAAAAACTATTCCTGGGCCATTTTGAAATTTTAATATTCTTTAGCAAAACCATTATACTCCATTGTACGCTTACCGCAGAACTGTTTTAAAAAGAACTAAGTCCGCTTGTCACATAAGTAGAAGATTTGGACTCATAGGAGCTGAACGACAATAATCATTCGACTCGACCTGACGTTTAATTCAAACCCGTTTCTTTTGAGGCATGCATTCATTTGAAACCCTGATCTTACAATCTTACAAATTCGCAGTTCAATAATTGATGTATTTCAAAATTGGTCTACATTACATACTGAAATTAGGTCTCTGCGAGAAATAGCGTCTCACTCACAAATGTCAATACTTCTGCAAGTGCATGTATACTACTGCACACACGAACAATAGACGGGAAGTCGCTGTTGGAGTCCAAGCGGCCTGCCTGGCTGACGGCCATCACAGGTCGGGGGGATGTGTCAAAAATCAGAAAGTTTTCAAGCTATTGATACTCTCTTGCTGCTGTTGTGTAGGACGAAGGTGAATCATTCGCAAACGGAGGTTTAAATAGGTTAGATAAATCCCGAAAACAGGAAAGTATAAGCCCTTTCTTTTTACTTTGTTTTTACCCTTACGATACACTGTGAAATTACTTCAGACACGTATGCAATACAATAGTATATTTTCATGTGTTGATTATTCTAAACCACGTTTTGAATTGGTTTGTGTTGAGCAGTAAGAGTATCAAGAGTATATTAGGACATATTCTCATATTCTTGCGGGGAAAACATTTGCTAAGCTAAACATTGTTACTCGTCAAAATCGAAGTTCACGAACTCTCTAAGCCAGGGGTTCCTACCTTGGGGTGCTCGCACCCACTGGGATTGCGAGACGATCTTCCAGAGGGTGCGAGAGAAGTCCAAGTAAATAATCGGATATGGGTTATGTTGACATTTTTATTTGAGGGGATTCAAGGTTCGAATGAAATTTCTTTTGGGGTTCAGAACGAAAAAAGGTTTGGAACTCCTGGTCTAAGCGCTCAAACCACTCTGACCAATTTTGGGGATATTTCCTTTTCGTCTAATTTTAAGCTCGTATGGAACTTGTCCAATAATCGAAAATGGCAATTTTTTATCGATGTTTTTCTTCTTAACTTCTTTTGTTGTTCAATTCCAAATGCGTGCTAATAGAATTTTACTCGCCCATGGTAGTTATTACATACTATTACATACTACAGTTTCCTGCTAATAAATGACCCAGGTTTTGTTCTTGTTATTGGCAATATGTCATTTTAACTGCAATTTCAAAGTGTGTTGACCTCTTGATGGTCCACCTCTCAACTGTCTGACCAGCTTTTACCAGATTGTAAAGTTTGGAGCAGCAATGCAAACTGTATTGCTTCTTGCTCGCACAACACAAAATCCGGCCTGGCGAGTCGCTGCTCAGTGGCTCGATAATTTTGTGAGCGTCTGTGCCCTGAGGACGCATCAAGAAGTTTGAATACGTAACACATCCTGCCGCCCGGCGCCACCCGGCAGCTGTGGGAGAGTTCTGCCGCACCGCCGTTTTTGTGAGCACTCATCTTGGGTCGTTCTCAAGTTCGGCATTTCTCAGACAGGAAACGCAGGCAGGACAACTTTTTCCAGTTTAATTCGCGATTTACGTCGAGATTGAAGCGCGTACATGAGTGTAAGCATCGCAGTCATCTGATTAACTCATCCCAGGTTCCTGATTTGTTAAACGTGATACGATATTTGAATTAATTTTTTATGGCCAGCTGCTATTTGTGTCTATTTAACGAGCCATCTATATTGCTATACCATACTAAATGTATTTTATATTTCTTAACAATATTTTGTCTGATTTAATCATGGGATTATCACCATAAACAGATCATATTTATTAATTAATCGTGGAAACTTTTTATAAGAAATGTAACCCATTTTTGAATGAGGAGAACGGCATAAACACTCAAACTGTGATCGACTACTGCACAATTTCGTTCTAATTATTGGGGCTGAGCGTTATCGATCACTGGAGAATTGTTCGGTTATCCCAAGAAAGATTTATAATCATTGCAATTCATCAGGAAGTGTGAGAGAGTCATAAAATAGTCGCGTTGGCATTTCAGTGACATTTAGCAGTTAAACCAGATTATCGATAGAGAGTTTCACTGTCTGCGAAGCCCAGAGACAAAACGTCAGAGTTCCTGGCGTGAGACTGGTATAAATATATGGTGCTGGAGGGGCATGGTAGTCTCGAACGGCTCTGGCTCTGCGCTCAAATCATCATGAATAGTTGCGGTGGTTCGCATTCTCCCTTTCCCACAGGAGCTTGCGTGATTGAACTTATGATTCTGTCTCTCATGGCTGGTACTCGGTTCATTACGTGTCGAGTGAGACTGAAAAAGTTACTATACGACATAGCTGTGAAGCTGTGTGTCATTTCACTTCATTGTCATTGTCATGGCATTCACTTCATTGTCATTACATTTCACGGCCAACGAGTTAAACGACGTTCTCATGAGCACGTTTAAAAAAATTATTAACTTATGCATTGAAAATACTTGCATTGGTATAATTTAGCAGTCATATGTAAGAATAAAGAGAAAAATATCCAAATCACACGCTTTAGTCTGTGCGATTATACGATTTATTATTATAGAGAAGTTAGAATTTTAAGTTTTAAATCTGTGTTTATAGCCCAAACACAATAAAAGGAAAAAATATTGCCTAAATTACTCCCAAGGATATCTCAGAAAGCCACAAGGTGCGGACAAAATCGTTGGACGTGCAGAATGGTAAATTTGTCCTTATTTCGATTAAAAATAAGCCATTGTTGTAACATTTAATTAGAACAAGTGTCTGTATTCTGGCTCAATACTACATGTCTTCTAGTCTAATTCCTGCCATAGGTCAGGCTCCAAAACTCTTCGCCACATTACGCAGCGCGCCCCCAAGAATTTTTTAATGAGCGCTAAAGAGCTTTACTATTTCGTGGGTGAAAGCACGTGCTTCTAACTGCAAAAATACATCACGTAGAAAAGTCCTTCCAATCAAACCTAATAATACCCGTTGTGTGTTTTTTAATATATATAGTTATACATTTGTTTGGTGTCCGCTTCTTAAGAAACATAGGATGTCTGAGTGTGCGGTATCATGGATACCGAATATCTCAGTGTAACATTGAAAGATGGCCCTTACATGCATTGATATGTTTGACATTTTATCAGGATAGGTTCGGTTAGGATAGGTTAGGATAGGAAAGTTTAGGATAGAAAAGGTTAGGATATAATAGGTTAGCATAGGTTAGGTAATGTCAACGGAATTTTTCACGGGTCCACCTAGCTTAACGATGACATTGCCCGTGGAATTTCTACTGGTCCTTCTACTACCTATTAATACCCTTGGTTTATTTGTTTAGAGTCCGCTTCTTCCATTTCTTCGTCACGCTCATGTGGATAGTTATAATGACCGTATCTGTGATACGAGTTCCACCAGTGCTCAAGTACAAGACTATTTTTTGTCACGGGTACTGCTGGATGGAAATATTTGTCTGTCATCCTCATCTGGAAAATTTGTTCAAGGAAGGTATTGAATCCCGTTATTTGACTGGCCGTGCACACTAGTTTAAAATAAGTTACGTTGAGCCAAATTTACTCGCTCTAAATTATGAAAAATTATCATTGCACCATTGTTGCTTCACGTTTGGCACGTGGGCACATTGTGTTGCTGGAAAATGAGCGCTGATGTGGTAGCCATCAGCAACTCGACAATCTCCGGTTTTACCTTAACCGCGTAAAATGGCACTAAAATATCCATACATTCGTAACTCATTCTACAGAACGTTTTAGTGATAGTAAATTATTGGCCATTTTTAGGGGCATGATTAACAGTAAGGCTCTCCGAATTACATTCAGCATAACTATGGAGACACCGAAAATACGAGACGTAATGGTGTAACGCGCACGCGAAGTTCAAAACAGAGCCTGACTTCATGGGTAGCATGGAATTGGCTGACGCCATGTTACGTCTTTTTGTTGCCTGATATAAAGTCGCTAACAAAATTAATCAGAAATTAAGTAACGTGTGGCTATGTTTCGTAGAAAACAATGTCTGTACAAATGCCAACACGATTGAATATTGAATATATACTTTTCTCCCACCATTGTTCTGGGCGAAAATTTGACCTTCAAAAATTATCGAAAAGGATGGCGGGTGAAGGAAAGTATTGCACCTGTGTAATAGAATTTTACTGTTGTTTCCAGTTTAGTTATGAGTTTACACTGGCAGCTCAGCTGCCCCTCGCCAGTGGTGAAGAACCAAGCCATGAAGGTTTGGTAGCGAAGGACCACGGCTGACCCACCGGCTCACACGAGTACGAAGGCCGAGATCGGGCTGTGAACAAAAAGTTTGATTAACAAGGATCCCAAGGAAGCGGACGGGTGTGAGCTGAAAGCAAAGCTTATTATTCCATTATAGGTTAGTTTCGTGAGAATAATAAGGAAGATGTTTAATTTAACGATTTTTCAAGCATTACGTAATTTAGGAGAATAGCAAAGGACTAGGAATATTTTAGCAGTTCTTACACTTAAGAGATTGGTAATAATTTAGCAATACTTGCAATTATAGATGAGCAATAAGTTAGCAATAATTAGCAATAGTTTTACATTCTTAAATTAGCAATAAGTTAGCAATCGTTTTATATTCATGAATCAGCAATAAGTTAGCAATAGTTTACATTCATGAATTAGCAATAAGTTAGCACTAGTTTACATTCATGAATTGGCAATAAAATACCCCAGCTCAATCGCTACCCTCTATAGAGACCTAAAGCCCGCACCGACCAACACTGAATTTATAGTAAGGATGGAGTGGGGAACCGACATCGTTTTAGGATGGAGGATTCGCTACGAAGGGTCGACCGAACACAGCGCTATATGTCACTGCGACCCACCTCGTAAGCGAACTGGTTCCAAAGTCTCCGCTGCTATGGTCTGCAGGAAGTCCACGAGGATGCCATCGCTGCGATGCCATCGGTGCCATCTGTGCGGTCGGTGCAATGTTGTCGAGGCGGGCAACAGCTCAGAGTAGCTCTAGAGGCCCGCAGCAGAGCGCCCCACACAACACGGCAGCACCGCATCACCGAGCGGCGTCCCGTCGCAGAACGCGAAAGCAGTCGCGGCGCCCACCGCAGCCACCAGCCCAAGGAGCCATCGCTTGTGCTTACACACTACGAGCGGAGCGGAGCGGAGCGGCAACGGGCGTCAATAATGTCTTCGGCTATTCCTATGTATAGACGCTTTACCTTACACACTACAAGCGGAGCGGAGCGAGCGGCGAAGAGCGGAGCGGAGCGGCACGCTCGGGAAATTGAGGGATATTTATTGCCGCTAGCGGCGGACTGAATTTAGTGAGTTTCCCTTTGATGTTTTCATTAAGGTTTCATAGAAAACTGATATACACTGGTAAGTGGGTAACTGATTTTCTCTAATCATACAATATGGCATTAAAGAAAGGTTTTATAAGGGTTTTGTAATGTTTGTTGAACATGTTCATACAATTAAAATATGTTATATGATAGCGAAATACCCATGAAATGCGTGTAAAATCAGAAGATAATATATTAGTATAATATTGTACAAACCTTTGTCAAACAATGTGAAATGCTTGTTCAAAACGTGTACGATGCCGGCAGAAACGAAGCTGCACTGTTGTGAGATGCAAACCAACAACTCACTCTGTGTCTTACCTTAGTGCTTGGTTCATCTTGCTTTCGAGAATCATGGCCAAGAAGGCAAGTTCAAACGTGAGTATACGAGTTAGGTGAAGCATTTTTTTTTTGTTGTAAAATTGAGCTTCAATAGCTAATGCATGTAGTGATTTGAATGCAGTTATTAAAGATGTGTTAACTATGAGAGCAACTTGAACTGAATGTAGCCTCTAATATCGCGTCGTTTTCAATTTTTGAACATTCCAATGATTAATATTCATTCAAATATGTATCTTTTTACTCCGTCCAGCAGCAGGAATGCACTCACAAAGTCCTCCATAGCGACTGATCAATCGCGCCGCTCCGCTTGTATGTGAACACCTCGCCGCTTCGCTCCGCTATACTCCTCGCCGCTCCGCTCCGCTCGTAGTGTGTAAGCACCAGCCATGGTGATACTAAACAGTCTTGACAATGACCAAAAAGGTGTCATCAACTGAAGAAAGCACAGAGGTCAAGTAGAATGTTAAGGTGCTTATGGTTGGGCGTGAACTGCCATTTTCTGAGCGAGAGGCTGGAAATCTACTTCTTTGTGTGCGCACGACAGAAGGTCAGGTCGCAAATGACAATACCACTGAATTGGTCGGACCTGGTAGCATAATTTTACTGAATGATTGTTATATTGTACAAAAATCCCATCAATCATGTCCAGGCTTTTTAAATCTTTAGAAATTTTACACAATTTCATTCATATCCTACCAAGAGTCCGTCTTAAGGTGGGCGCACACTTGTCCGCATCGTACGGACGGCACGCATCGTACGCATCGGATTTTAGTATTCTTTACACTATTTCAAATGGGACTGCGCGCATTTGACCGCATCGTACGCATCGGACATCGGCAATGCCGACGAGGATCCCCGAAAGAACATTCAATCCGATGCGTACGAGTGATGCAGATGGCCTCATACGGCATTTGCCGGCAAATGTGCGACCCCATCGTCGCATCGTCGATACAATAACATTTAGTTCTATATCAAGTTTAGTTCTATATTCTTTTTAGTTCTACATTTAGTTGAAGGTAGTCACACCTTACCTACCTTGAAGGTAGAGAATGATACATTTATTTTCGATTTTGTGCAAGATTACAATATAAACGGAAAATGTCAATAAATTTTATTGCATCCTTACCTTAAGCAAAGCTAGTTTTTCTTTAGGGCTGACTGGAGTGCGGAATGGAGTATTTTCTTTCGCTATATACATTTCCAGAATGTTGAGATTTGAGAGAATTTTGAATACGTCATGCGAAAGTAACGAAAAAATTTGACGTCATCTTCCACCAAATCAGGGAACAATGTATGAAATTCTCCAAATTCTAGCCTTTTTCTGTTCATGTTGTAACTCCATGTTTTCCTTTTTTAACTTTCTGTTCTTCTGCTTCTGCCAGCAAACAGCTAACCACTACAATATCTTCCTCTTCACAATTAATATCTCAACTTTATAACTACAAAGATATGAATTATGTCCTTCCAGAGAGAGCTCAGCTTCAGAACTACGGATGGTGAATGGTCCAATGACGACAATGCATGCAGAAAATCCGATCCGTCCGCTGCGTGCCGTCCGTACGATGCGGACCAATATGCGCAGACCCCAAAAACAATCCGATGCGTGCCGTCCGTACGATGCGGACAAGTGTGCG
Source organism: Morinoia aosen (assembly GCA_030386875.1). Taxonomy (NCBI): domain Eukaryota; kingdom Metazoa; phylum Arthropoda; class Malacostraca; order Amphipoda; family Talitridae; genus Morinoia; species Morinoia aosen. Next base: position 12,287,819 of record CM059561.1, read on the forward strand.
CCTACCTTTACCGTCCGTGTATTCAATGCAGCTTCGAGGTCTGTCATGGCGAAGCCAAAAAAAAATAATTGAAAATATATTCAGAGTGTAAAAACTCTCTGATAACAAATTTTCACTAAAATTTACTACCATGAATACTAGATAAGTAAAAGAAATAAGTTCATAGTTTCTTATAACATGAAAGCCATATCTCTCAATAGCTTTCTTTTCGCTGGTGCTAAATTCAGGAATTCCATGCCAGGCTATCTTTGCGACTTGCCCACGTATTCAGCTTTCAGAAATAGACTGAAATACTACGTTCTCTCATATTACTAGAAAAAGCAAAAATAGGAAAAATTGCATGAATAACAAAATCAAAGAACATCAGGCAAGAAACCGTTTCTCAACTCCGTTCTTTACCACGGGTAATAGACATGATAAAACTAAGTATGAAGCTGCCATTAAAAAAAGACAGCTGATGGAGGAAAATGTTGTCTAGAATACCAAACTGTCCATTCTTTCGGCTTGACATTTACAAAGTTATCTTGTATACTTAACCATTTCTAAGTTAAAAACATAAGTGCATTAAGTTATTTTCTGTGGCTTACTGCAAATTTGTTTATCTCGTTTATCTCTTGATAAGTTTTCTTAGGAACTTCATAACTTATTTGGCCCACAATGTTAATATTGTTGTCTATTAAATACCATGTATAATTGTATGTTATGCCCGTATCGATGTGCATTATTGTGGCAAACAAGTATTTGAATATTAGCTAAATATTTCAAACCGTTTCTAAATCAGAACCAGAAATTTTTCCTGTGATGCATTTTTAACTATATACCCACGGATTCAACGTATTTCATTTAAGCTGATGTATTTACTCTACTTAATATCCACCGAGATAAATTCTCCACTTTCACCGCGATATGTTTAGTTCCAACGCACTATAAATGGAGAAGTTGCTTTATAAGTGTTTACACATAACTTTCGTTGCAGTTTATGCTATCTAGCAGCTATAACCCTAATTTTCTTTTCAATTACCATCATGGAATCTAAAAATATTATTCATTGTAAATGAAATCGAAGAAATGAGCAAATCAAATTTTCTGACGTCACTGAGATCAACGTCAGAGTCGTAAAGCCTCAAGTTAAATTAAAAAAATCTTCAAGAAAAATTTGATCCAATTAGGGGTCGTGAGGATATTAAAGTGGCTAATAAAACCGATAGTTTTATCTCAAGAAGAGAACGACTTCGCAGTGATGTGTGAAAGCATTAAAACGCTTCAAAAACCGAAAAATGCTTTGTTGAAATCCATACGTAAGAGCAAGAAAAATCCCATAGGAATCCGGTGTTAGCGACCAAACCAATAAAGCCCAGCTTGAGATAAACTAGAATGCACGAGGAGTACTGATGATAAATTGCAAGTAATAACAACGATAAATTTTTTATTGAAACCACCAATTAAAGTTATTGAACTGGATGAAGATTTTGGGCTGAACCTTCTCTATTCGGAGACACACAGTCAACTGCATTGTAGAAGTCTGGGGCTCAGAGACGACATCTAAGCAGAAAAATTACAAATGATACGTACAGTACTGTGAATAATTTAAAAATAGTACTGTCATTTTGTTGAATAATAATTTATTTGTTAATAACTCTTTAGCCAATCAAAGCTTTAAAAAAATTTGAATTGACTTTGTAATATGCTCTAGAATATCCTTTTTTCCGATGTATCGTTCGTGTATGGAATAGATACCAGATAAGAATGAATATTGTGTTCAATTTTCTCGTACAATTATAGCTTGCGCTTGTTGACGGAATGCGTATTGTCATCGTTTAGGTTGTGTAACTATCAGGAATTAACTTTTTTTAAGTAAATAAAATTGTTCTTAATCTTGGGCTTTAATCGTTTGGTCTAACTTTGCACTGGTCACATACAGAGCATTATCAGATGTATTTTCATTATGTGAGTTTAATACAAGTAAAACTTAAGTACAGATGTAAAATTAACTTAAAGCACTTGATACGATAGTTCAGTGACCGACAAAAGTTCCAGGTGCTTGATTTGGCTTCAGAAGCAGTAATTATCGCGTTAAAAACATACCATAAGATCAGAGCTAACAGAACTAGCAATATCAATTTCATAACAAAGACTCTAATTACTGCTCCGCAATTTCCCACGACTATTGCTCGGAAAGACTCAGACCGATTGCTGTTCCTTATGAGACTATCCCGCCTAGGCTAAAAAAGTTGGAAAAGTTTCAGGGGTCGGAAAGTGGATCACACAAATGGTCGATACTTTCAGAAACCACTATTTTTGCGCAGGTGTTTTACAGCTGCTGCAAGGGAAACCCTTAACCAGAACGTTGAACATTGCCTGTCATCTTTCAGCAATAAAAGTACACCTACTCAGCAACCGAGAGATGGTTTGAAAAAATATCATTGTTTAAAATGTGTTGAGATATTGAAACAACTGCTCATGACTATGTGTTAATTATATCCAAACTAATCCAACTAATCTTCATTCGAATAAACCTTAGGGCATAAAAGCGGCCATTAATTAATTGTGTGACGGCCACTCTCCGTAACCAAAAGACAGAATGTGACCCCCCGCGCTAACGCCCATCAACGCACAGTTCGATTAACATCAACTCCTGAGAGAGCTCTGGTTGAAAACATTGCTTTGTCTTCCGTATTTTCAAGCTCTCCATACATTTCTACATCAATTTTTTAACGTTAACATTTCTGAGTGGAAAATATAAGATTTAAATGGAATTTAGAGGTTGAGAATGAGTAACATTCATAAGTTGTATTAAATATGATAAAACTACTATGGTACCCTCTATGACTTCATGCAGAGACAGATTGTGATTTTAAGACAATCGACAATTATGTTGAAATCACGCCTTTGGTGCGACATGAAGACCTCCTCTGCAGTGGCAGCAAACCTCCTGACAACTACACAGCATTTAATCTTTTAATGATTCCAAAAGTAAAATTATTTAGATCATTACCAATTTGTGGATCCTAAAATTTCAATCTTTATACCCTGATAAATGAATGTATGACGTACTACCTCATGTAATACGCAGTTTTTTCAGGGTTTGCTTTCACAAGTTATGCTTTTGGTTTTTTAAATCAGTCTTCGAAGCCAACTCCTCAGATGCACGCAGTACAACTGCACAAATGGGTTTTTAAGCTCTGTCATAACTACACCCTCTCACTTTTTTATCATAACACTTGGTTTCCTATTGGTGATAAAGAGCCAGTTGTAAGATTTATTGGGAAAGAGGCTCACTCACGGAAAGAAGCAAAACAATTTCATTAGTCAGAAATGGACTAGTTAGAATTACACGTAGCAAGTCACTGTATGAAGACAGTTCCAGTTGTATGATACAATGAGGCTATAGTGTAGATCATTTTTCTGAAACCTTATATTTTCACTGCAACTTATCTTTAAGTTTGCAAGTTGTCCGTTATGTCGTCATCACATTTTCAGAGACAGACTGACGATTAATTGCCCTCGTTATAACTAGTGAGCGAACGTAAATGTCTACAACATAAAGCCCACTATCGGTAACCTGACTTCCAGAAACTCAACATGAAGTTCATCGTCGTCGAAATGAAGTCCACGGTCAGTAACATGATGCTCACCGTTGAAAACATGAAGCTCACCGTTGAAAACATGAAGCTCACCGTTGAAAACATGAAGCTCACCGTTGAAAACATGAAGCTCACCGTTGAAAACATGAAGCTCACCGTTGAAAACATGAAGCTCACCGTTTAAAACATGAAGCTCACCGTTGAAAACATGAAGCTCACCGTCGCCAACATGAAGTCCACCATCGGTAACGCGAAGTCGACGGTCAGCAAAATACGCGCGTGAAGCGTATGTGAAACGGTGTAAGGCCGGCGGAGCGTTTCTTCAGCATATGCGGAGACAGCCAAGGGTTGCGCCCCACATTCCTGAGGCAGCAGGCTTGTTTACAGCCGCTCGACATGTGTGTCCTGCTAATGCCAGCCTGATAAGCAGCCCGTAACACACACACACACAAGCGCCGTCGCCTGAAAACAAGCCCAAAAAGGGACTGGTCTTCTCGCAAATTGGAGCACAGTGTAGAGCTACTGAGAATTCTGCTGAACATCTCACCGTGGCCGGAAATGTCCAAAAATTGTTTTGTTGTATTTGTATTCTACCAACTTAATGAAATTCTTCAGAAATAGCTTACGATTTACTAAGTAATTCAAAAATATTTTTACACGTGTCATGACAATGTAATTTATAACTCAATGTGTGTTAGTTAAAACAACTAATGAAATAAAATAGAAAAGTAATATGTAAATCTTTGGCCCTTAAAAACTCAACTTATTGGAGACATTCCTCATTAGGTGGGATATATACCCTGAAATTCGAAGACTCAATTTCTTCCATTATATCTAGTTAGATTTGAAGATGTAAATCGATACTCTGACATTGCCTTGATTGACTTTTCAGACGACAGTATATAGTGAAGTGATTGACTTTTCTTACGTTGCGACATGACGTAAGAATATAAGCCTATATTCCGGCTACAGTAGAATTTCAAACGCAAACATTAATCAAGTAATCGGAATAATTCTGGTTTAGAGTCGTTCTTCCACGCATTATGGGAGCAAAAGTTACAAAGGCAGAGTCGGTCTCGGTAAATACAGAGATTTTCAAACACTCATTTCTCAATAGGTATTAATCAAGACACTTCTTCAGCTTCATTGCATTTAAATTGTTTAATTTTACAAGTTCAAAATATTTTATTTTCAGGCAAAAATCATAGTTTTGGAACAGGTACACCATATGGGGTACTTTCTTGTTTGATAGCTTTTCGTGTGAGTTATTATGAGCTTTAATTTATAAATTTCGAAGTAGCTTAATATTTGTTTTTAATTTTATTGAATTCTCTGATTAGGATGATTTGCTCTGTCTGTAAAAAGTCGCTCTATCATGAAAAATTCTCTCTGTCGTCAACAATTTGCCCTGCCGTCATGGATTTGTCCATCCGTTCTCAAAGTTAAAGCTCAAATTCCTGAGTAAAAACTATTCTTAAATAAACATCTATTTCAATGCCCGAGTTTTAGCGTTGGGAGAATATCAAAATTAATTCTAATCAATAGGTGTAAAGTAGGTTTAAAACACAGAAACCCGCAGTCATATTAAAGTGTTCTTCTGTTCAGATTACAGGGCGAGAGCAGCACACGACATACAAATCAAGCAACTAGGCAGAAAACAAATCGTGCACTACTACGGATACAAGTAATTGCGAAATGAAGAATAAAGCTTAAAAAATGAATAGAAAAAAACTGCTAAAAGACTAGTTAAATAACTCATGAAGTAAGAAATACTGCAGAAAATTAAAACCTGGCTATGTTTTCGTCAAAAATAATGAGTTTTTATCTTTTATCACATAATGCGCTTAAAAAAATATTCTTAACGCGTATACACACCTAGTTTTAATTTTGTGAAGACTTCGATACCTTAATGTGGCCCACGTTGTTCACATCTCAGTAAACTAAACATCATCATCATTAAAAGTTTTTTTCAGATTCTAAGTATTCACTCTTTCCATTTTAGAGTATTGAACTTCTGCCTTGCGCTATGAAACTCAACTTGTTCGCCTCGCTTGCCTTAACGCCACATAACTGTTCGAGTGCAATCAGTGACCGAATGTCTCTATCACGTCGTTGGCGACATACCTGAGGGCAAATTGTGCAGATTTGCAGTTGATTATTGCATAAATTTTAGTGGGGATGACTTTTTAAGACGAAATAGTGGCGAAATCTTCTAATCAAATAGAGATATCATGAGGCATCGGATAAACGAGATCGCTTCCTAACGAAAAAATAAAATGTTTAACTTCCTAACTTTGAGCTAGGCTCAGAGTTATTGGAAGTTTAACAGCTTGTCAACGGGACTGCTTTATAATGATGATTCGGAGAATGCGTTATTTCCCATGTTCTGGGGTTTCTACGCTCAAAAATTATCTAAATCCATCGGATAATTATCTACAGGGGCAATAAGGTCTGACGTGATCGAGATCGCCCTCTCACGCTGAATGCCAAGAAAACATTCGTTTCTTGGCATCGTTCCCTAACACGTCTACAGTGTTTTGTAGTTCATTCCAGAGAAACAACTGCAGACCATGTTTGAAAATATATATACAAGTTCCAACCCCAGTTTTGGTTAAGGAGATTGCATAGAACATTATTAATACGAGTCATGCTTATATACAGTATCTCCGATGTCCTGCTACGATATTGTGTTTTACATAACTTCCCATATCGCATCCGATGAATGCAATGACTCGAGGGAGGATTGCGTCTGGCCAACGACATTTCCTCACCACGCCTCGAAAGGAACCAAAAATCGTTATGTCGTGAGAGATTTGCTCTGGTGAATAAATCCAGAATTTATACAATTCTATGATCTTCCTCACAATCTACCACGAATAATAATAATAATAACAATAATAATAAATAATAATAATACGAATTACCGTCTCAGCTCACGCCGTTTGAATCCCTCGCCCTACCACACTCTGTCATCACGACTTCGCCGAGGGAGTTTCAGGTCTAAAGTTACCAGCTAACCTTTTTCACTTCGAAGAATATATTTCTATGTCTTTGAAATTTTAACCACTAACGATCCTAGTCATTTTATGTAGATTAAATGTAGGATTCAGTTTCCCAATGATTATTTTGATTTTAGGCATTTGCTGTTAACCGATAACCATTGTCATAAAATGTTTCTTCATGACGACACGCCTCCAGGGTTAGAAAGGGCCGAGCATGCAGATTGCTCTGGGATATTAACGAGGAAGATCGACCATGCGAGATCACAAGTACTGGTGCACCTTTCTGAGGGTTTGTCGCCTTGGAGATGAACCTGCATTATTTTGAATTAATTAAAATGTGAATACAGATAACGTAAATTATCATGAAAGATCAAAAGACCCATTTAACTTCGATAATCCAAACAGCTTTAATTCAAAATACGATCAGCATCCCCACTTACGCATCACCAACGCCCCGAAGGACGCGTATAATGTCATCATCACTACTATCATGTCGAACCATGGCAGCTTCTCTCTCAACGTCTCTCAACTTTGTGATATACGAGTACATATAATTGGCATTGTTCAATAGTAAAATAAGTGCTCTTTCATATTTTGATTTCCTTCGGAAGTCTGAAAGAATAGAAGTATAGAGGAGAAAAGATGAAAAGAAATTTTCATATGATACTGACGATACTGAAAATGCACGTATAAATGATAGCCTTAAAAAACGGCTTTTCATGTGGCCTTTTGCCAGTTTCGTTTGCTCACGTTGACCGAAGTGTATCATTCAGTTGTATTATTTAATAAATGAATTATATAATTAATTATAGTCTGTCCCATGAGAGGTTGTTGGCAGCGGATTCCAAATATCCTATTGAAATGATTCCTAAAAGGACACAATTTCGATAGGAAAAATATCTACTCCAAAATACGATACGACGCTGCGGTGAGATGAAAAAACACCCAAAAAAATTCATTATAACTGGTGCTGTAGTGGTGGAAAACACCACCTAATAATGAAAAAAAATTAAAATGCAGTGAGTGCATACCACGGTTCTTCTACGTGGTGCACACCGACTTTCCAAACACCGCGAAGAATAAACACTTTTTCTTCTATGAAATTTTCCGAAAAAATCGGGCTTTTGAGATATTAGCTGCTTATTGTTTTATGGGATGAAATTTAATGGCATTAGTACTTACAATATTTATTCCGAATTTACGTTACAAACACTTCTATTCTATTAGAGTTTACAATAACAAAATTTAGTTTGGTGATATTAGGTAAAAAAGTTTTAGCTGCACCCATTATGGGTGTTTACGCTACACCTGTTGAATCTGAGGCCAGAATTGCCGTGGCTGCTGGTGAGATTGATAACAAGCCGGACATGTTTCCTAATATCAAGCAGTCGTTAAGGCTAAGATTTGAAAAGTGCACTGATGTAGCTGGAACACATTTTGAACAATTTTTGTTAAGGAAATTCAAATAAATATTGCAAGTAATTGAGCCATTAAATTTCTTCGTTTAAAACAATAAACAACTAACAATTCCAAAACCTGAATATTTTTGAAAAATTTCATAGAAACAAGTGTTTATTTGACCATCTTCTACATGGTGTATAATTTTGTACCTCTTATTCTGGAACACCCTGTATATAATAATACGCCAGGTATCTCCATAAATTAATAGAAAAATTTATATATTTTTTGAGTGTAATTTCTCCTACGTAACTACAATTTGAATCCCATTAAACACATTAAATTGGTTGGTCCGTCTCTCGTACACGATTTTCCAGGATGCTTATTGACCGTATCTGTGTAATAACCAGTGCACAAGTGCACGAATATTTTAATCGCGAGTACAACTAAGATCAATAAATTTGTTTGTTATAAAAAACCTGGAAGATTTATTTACGGAAAATAGCAAATCTTGTCATTTTTGACGGGCTGTGTACACTAGTTATTAAATAAAGAACACTATTAAAAACAAATGAAAAACTTTTGAGGAAAAAGCTGTTGGAATTGCTGGGAAGAGGGCTATATGAGGAGGCTTTGTTTCGCGAGAGTAGGTGCAGCATGAGAATAAGGTAGACGTTTTTGTTTGTCTCTACGGCTTGGTATCGACCTAGGTCATTAAAATATCTCATAAATTGGAGATGAAAAATAAAATGAAATAAGGCTATCTAGTTAAACTCGTGCAATATCTCAAGACGTTTGCCCTTTATTAATTTGCATTAACATAAAAATATTGAATTGAGGAATGGCACACCTCCACACAAACATATAAATGAGGCCTCTAAAGTCAAATGGTACCAAGTAGTGTTTTTAAAAACGCCAAAAAACTGTCTAAAAATTAGGCGATTTCAATGCATCTTAGCAACTAATAGATGTTTTAATTCCCGTTGGTTTTGAAAAGAAAAGAAATTGGCATGAAGCGAGCTCGCGTTACCATATCAATACAAATAATAATTGTTTAATATAATTTCTCTCATTAAAGAGAGACTGGTGGCAGCAGTGCATCGGTGGAATCATCAAAATGGGGTCATAACAACAATGAAAGCTTACTCAATAATATAATGATAGAAAAAGAAACGAGCGTTCAGTGATGAGGACATTGAAAAGTCCCGTCCGAATGACATCGGTGGAATAAGTTCAAACCCATCCATAATAACTAGCAGGACTCGTGGAAATTCCACGGACAATGTCATCGTTACGCTATGTGGACCAGTGAAAAAAATTCGCTCGACATTACCTTACCAATTCCAACATAACATATTATAATCTATCTTATTCTATCCTAACCGAACCTATCCTGATAATTAATATGTCTAACATAAAAAAAACGTGGACCCGTTCTCGCCGAGTTCACGCTCCGTAAAACACACTCAAAACACACTAGTGTACTGCTGCGTATCAGAACACCATGCATGTCGCAGCTCCAGAGCACTAGTCTCCCCAGTACCAGATTACCAATACACCATGCGCATCGCAACACCAGAGGCCCCGACCATAAGTCCACCTAGGAACAGTATTCCACAACGCATGTGGAATACTGTGGAATACCACGACGCTGCGGGTACCAAAGAAACAGCGCCGGCGTACCAAAGCTAAATGCGCATCACATCACCAGAGTACGAGAGTAGTTCACCCAGTACCAGTACCAGAGTACTAGTGTACCGGCGTACCAGACCCCATCGTACCACACAATGGTGGGGGGTGCCCCATCTCCGACGACCAACTGAAGGAGGCGAATCAGACTAGCCACAACGGGGTGAGCTAAAGGTGAACGAAGGAATGTTTTAAAGGGTGGTGTGTAGGGTGAATCTCACGGTCTTGTCTTTATGATGAGGTGAAGTTAAAGTGGTGTCATTCCTGAGGGTGTGCAAGAAAAATGCGGCCATTAAATGCTCAATAAAAGTGTGTGATAAATTCAGAGTTCAGTGTCTGCCTGTTGTGAAAAGAGGATCTTCATTGTAAAGTGTGCCTCTTCATTGAAGAATGTGTCTTGTGTTTAAAATTACAATGTGGTAATCCAAATGTTTTGTTTCCAATTTCCTTATTTTGTTCTGCCCATGTATGTAATGTGTCTCTGGGGTCTCGCATTAACTGTTTGGATATTCTAGGTTTTATTCTAATTTGCAATGTATTTTCATTACCCACGTGATTACTCTAAAAGAGTAATTGGATCTTTCAGCTAGTCGTTATTGACCCCATGTTGATCAAGCTAATGGAGAGTAGGAGACGCGTTCTATTTCTTATTTCTCTCTATCTTTTATTTCTCTCTTTCTGTGCACCTTTCCTCTCTAATTTTTCCACTTCTTTCTTTTTTACTTTCGAGTGTTTAAATCCCCTCTTCTTCGCCTGATGCTCTTTTTACGTCAGTAAGGAGGGAAGCTAAGGTACCGCGACTGTCAGCTGCAAAAAGATAGAACTTAAAAAAACGTAAAATCAGTGATGTTTTAGTAAGAATTGCTATTTCTATACCTAAAATCAATAACATAGATAGAGCCAGTGTGATTTATCAATTCAAGTGGGGCAGAATAGAATGTAACTCTCTTAATAAATATTATATTGACATAATTATAAGACGATCCTGCAACAAAGATTAACTGCACACTAATATAGTTTTATTTTTACATAACTCCATGCTGATCAGAGTTACCAGCCTGCGAATGAAGACCTATATTCAATATAATATTGTAAGAAATCATACTCAAATAATAGAAGCTCTACTTATCCATAAATCTAAGCCTTCCCTCAAAAGAAATAAAAATGATTTTTTGCTTTAAAATTATTTAATAGGACTGCAGCTTATAAGTTTGAAACATCCGCTCGGTCGTCCATTTCGCCTTTATCTCTGATGCCATGAACATGTAGCCGTTGTACAATATTAACTAGTCTGGTAATTTCATATTCCTATTTCATACAAAAATTTCTAATAATTTAATCTAGGGCTGTGATTTTCTGTATTTAATGCGTCTGGTGTAGCTTGAGTATAAAATTTACGGCTTTACCAATGTGGCTATAAAAACTTTTTCTTAAGATTTTCAACCTGAAGATGATGTTAGCAATATCGAAATGCTGCTTTCAATAAACTGACTGTGATACAAAATTTTATAAATTGAATTTATTTTAGTAAATATGATCAGTAATTTGATCAATTGGATGAGGAGTGGTTTTTCCATTCTTTGGTGAATTTTTTGGAGAAAATGAAGCACGATATTATAGACGTCAAATCAGAACAAAATGTGCTTATTCCTGTTGAATGCCTGCGTAAAGTACCGAGATTACCACCAACTGGTGCTAAGCCCACGTAAACTTTTTCCGTCTTGAATCCCTCGCGTCTCTGCCTCGTCAGTGGGTAAGTGTCCAAGATATCCAGCTGCGACGGTTGGGAACAGGCACGTTATGGAGAGCTGGGATCAAATGAACAAATAATATGACTTGTAAAAATACCTAAAGTCCTGATTAAATAAGGGATGAATCTTGTACCAAATCTCTATGAAAGGAATGAAATCTTAAATGAAAGTGGAAAGAAGTATATGAATATTTTTTTAAACGCGTGTCAATGCTGTCACTAATGTATTCAAAAATAACTGGATTATCAATTGTATCGCTTTACTTCTACGAATAACTGACGAGAGTCTTGTCTGGCAAGAAAAATATGCATTTACCTATTTATAATTTAATCACTAAAATATCCCTGCCAATTTTCATAAATACTAAGCAGAGTTAAAGTAATCGTGGACCATGAATCTATGCAGCATAACTTGTATGGGGCGCACGCTCATGCATGCAGGCATTGATGAGGGTCGACTAGACATCGTGAGAGGCTCACTTGGCGGGCTGGATCGTGACCTGACGATGTTGAGGCCATGGAATTGATGGGCCAGCATCTGTAAGCGTTCCCATGTGATTATTAACGGAGGTCAATAGAGTGGGCGTGAACCATACCCAGTGAGGCTACGCGGCTTGCGCAAGCCTGACGCCTGAGTCGCAAATGTGAGGGTTATTGGACAGCTGCTCGTCCAGTGCTCTAAAGCCAGGGCATGTCACTCTTTTAGTACAGAAGTAATGATTCCTTCTTCCCAAGATTGTCATGAGAACAACAGAAGCCTGTATTTTTTTGTATATATGTGGTTAATGAATGATAGTTGTGTAAATGATTTCTTGCCTATCTTTCCTTATATGCAGTAAAATATCGAAAAATTGTACTTCATGAAAAAGAATGCATTCTGTTTCTTTATAATTTCTTCTCAAACCTGTCACTTGATAAGTTTTAAATTGGTAATTTTCATTTGTGAAGAAGCGCTGTGGCCATCCTACAACCGCCAATACATCCTAATAACATGAACACTACGAGAGGAGGAATGCGCCTGACTCTTTTATCATTGTGCTGCAAAAAAATCCCCAGCAATGACTCGTAAGAGATATGTCTTTGCTCGACATCAAATTACCTGTACGCCCTGCTCAATGATGCTTCAAAAGCCTTTCCAGATCATGAATGTGCAATACGAAGGACGCAAGCGCCTCAGCTCGCGTTCGTCGCAGGAACGCCAACGTTGCCTCTGTTCTCAATGCTGATTAAACACCTATAACCTCATTCTTCACCTACACGCGCCTCCCTCTCTGACACTTTTGAGGCCTCGCCGGATACTACTTCTATACGAAAAATGTATGGTCATACTATGTACTTTGATCATTTAAAATTTTATTCAATCTATAAAATTAAACATACGACTTATTTTATCAATTATTGTTTAAAAATTGTACCTATTTCAAGCAGTTACTTGGCATATTTTTCTCCTAGCCTCGATGTCACATCGTAACGCGTTTGTGCCCAATCACATACAGAAAGCTTGGCCCGGGCTACTACAATATTCACTCTCAAGGAGGTTGTTCTACGTTCGCACACGAAAATTTCCTTACACGGACCATCGCCAGTTTGGATGATGATCTCGTACTTTCCTCGATGTAGATTTACATCAATGAAACTGAGCCCGCTCAGCTTAATAATACTGTGTTGTAATATTCTTCATAAAGCTTTCGAAAATGAGAAAAAAAATTCGCCTGGACCCCGCCTCATCAAATTACATTCTACAATACAATCAGTCCCCTTGTCTACACATAACCGACGCCGTGTTGGAATTCACATGATTCGTGTTACCCATGTTACCTTCCTGTCTAACCATGTTTCTCTCTCAACAGCTTTGTGACAAATAGAGTCCCATCGTTCATTATTTTCAATTATGAATTATGTACTCTTTAGGGTCTATAATTCCCTGCGTTGGTTAAGAGGGTAGAATGAGAGATGCAGGGGAAATTGGAAAGAGAGACGAAAACAGTGAAAGATTTTTGATGAAATTGAGCATGCTCAAATGAATGATTGTTTTAAAGATACGGCTATTTTTATATATTCGATGCATTCACGCTTAATTATTCGGTCATGTCCCTCAATTAACAAATTACATCATTATACTCGTATTAACGTAAATGGTCTCGATTTTAATAATGGTGGCAGTTTTCACTAAATATCCTGTTGAAATGATTCGTGGAAGAACGGAATTCGAGATTTGGTAACATTTGATTCTGAATTTGTGGGATAAAATGACCTTAATAGTAAGCTAATTACATCTAGTACAACTGCAGTAGAATGATAGTGAAAGGAAAATATGTATGTAAGATCTAACATCAAGGCGATGCATTGCATGACCAAATTAATACAATCAAAGTAAGTGAACGTAACAAAGGCTCAGTGCTGAATTTTAGGTAGGCAGATGCTATGAGGTGTGAAATGAGAATATCACGATTTTTATTGCTATTATTTCCATCATTTTCTGTTATCAGGTATGAGCTATTACAAAATTTTCGCGTACACCACCCCTACCTGCAATCAAGAGGTGTGCAGAGGTTAACTCAACATTTATAATCAGATTTATAAAGTAAGAAATAAATTGCACTACCTGTATTCGTTTTCACAGTTTTTTATGATTGAAACAGACAGACAGGGTGAGGGTCAGGTACCTGGTTAAGATTTACTTACTAGACTGTGTGATTCATTTAATTCAAAATTATTATTTAAATAGTTAACGAATAGGTTAATGTCAAGGTTGAAGTTTTCGTTATTGGATTGTTTTACCAAGATTGAGGGTAGACAAAGTTGCGTGTAGTTCTATAACAATGATACCAAATAAAAATTGAAAAACTTCGAAAAAATAACTTGAAAATATGACTGGTTATCTCGAGCAGACGATGGTGATTATTATTTTCATTATAACTATTATTACAATACAACAGAGTATTCAACATATCTTTAATTTCAATTCGACAGACGAGGTAATTCGCGGCGTAGCCGTTGTCGAAACTTTTAAGCACGCTGGTGAACTGTGATAGGTTTGGCCGCATGGATCAATGTAGATGAGTTCCATTTCCTTAGTCTGAGGCGAATGACAAATGAACAAAGGCTATAATATGTATATAGAGAGAGAACTTCCAGATGTACTACGTGATAGCACCAAACGGAAATTACAATTTTTCCAGAAAAGTTCGTCACAAACAACACTCATGGGATTTCCACCATTTTAAACCCTGTGATGCAACTGGAAAATACACGAGTGAGCTGTCCACCGTAGTTGCTAAATTCATTGGCCAGGTATTCCTAAAAATGATGGTCAAAGTATGTTGATTAGATTTCATGACAATCACAGACATTTTTCTGTTTGATCGAGATCTTTCGATAGAGATATCTAGGGAAGATCTAAACAATTCCGATCTTTTTCGAAACGAGAATAATTGTGTGTGTTGAGTGTACATATTCTTCTTTTGAAGCAATAGGGATTCGCTACGAAGGTATGGTCCTAATGACTCCATCAGTGAACGCGTTGAGCTATTTATAGGATGTAATCCAGACATTTGTAAAAAAATAACCAAACAAAATGAAGAGCACGAAGTATTAATGGCTATATCACCACGTAACAACAACCAGAACTTGACTGTTGGCAATACGCACACCAGAAAACAAGCCTCCCTTATAATCCAGGCATAAATACCGCGCTGTTGTCACGAAACCTGAGTAATATTAGACTACTCATTCATGTCAAGGTCATATAAGTTCTGATGAGATTACCGTGCTTTTTTTACAGTTCAGTATTGGAATCAGAACAGACCAAATGAATTTGAGTTTTGAGCAGCTCCCATCTTACAGCAAGCGTGTAAACAACATTGCTTTGTTGAGTTTTAA
Source organism: Morinoia aosen (assembly GCA_030386875.1). Taxonomy (NCBI): domain Eukaryota; kingdom Metazoa; phylum Arthropoda; class Malacostraca; order Amphipoda; family Talitridae; genus Morinoia; species Morinoia aosen. The sequence continues at coordinate 12,303,124 of CM059561.1, forward strand.
ATTCTAACGCGACTCTCTGTGGTGTGATGCAAATTATGTCGTCAATATCTCAAATAGTTCCAACAATTTCGTCTCACTTGCGGCTAATTTTCAGGAAATAACGGTTTTTCTTTCAAATAAAAATAATAGTTTTCTTCTTTCGAAATTTTATTTTTTGCACGCAGATACATTCGTCGGAAATATACATGGTTTAACAACCCCATTTTCACTTCCTTCACCATGTATAAATGACTTCGAGTAAACATGTCTGAGGGAATTATGACTCACTAAAATTTAAAAAAGTAGGCATTTACAACACTGATTATGCTAATTGCTCATTGCCCTTTCGTGTTTACTGTATTATTTCTAATAATTCAATACTTTCCCAAAAAGAAATTGAACTTCCAACGAAGTTTATTGAAGAGAGAGCGCAAGTTAAGTGATTAAAACACAATACCGTCAATTCGTGAATAAGAAAGTACCAGTAATACCTAAAAATTAAAGAATGGCAACATTAAACAATAAAAACATTTGAAGCATGAGAGATTTTAGGCTCACTTTATTAAATCCCAGTCTGTGTATTAAGCTATCACTTAAACACTGATGTCGTCCTTTCATTGCCAAAAGTTAATGAACACCTGTACGGAGATCTGCATGGGAGGGATGGGTGCTTTTCATTGTTCCTTTTTCAAATGAAAGATAAACGATAACAGCAACGTTGAATTTCGAAAACTTAATCGAATACATGAAAAGTGCAAATGAGAAAGAAGTAATCCAGGCAGAAGTGGGATGAAAACACGATTTCTCCATGGACGAAACAGCTTAACCTCATACTTTTGAAGCTTTGGTGCAACAGTAACAGAACCTAAATTTCAGGAATAAAACTATCTGAAATCGAGAATAGATCATAGTTTTACTAAGCAATTAGAACAGCGAATCACAGCAAGAATTAAAATTTTTCGAGAATGAATAGAAGACAGAGATACGTTCAGGCAAAGGTCATAACTGCCATGGACCGTACGATGGTCGAACAACTTTGCTCTCACTATCGATAAATTTTATTATCTGTATTTAAAATGCGATAATCTTTGTGTGAGTACTTAATATGTACGATGATTATATCAGATTGGTGCAAAAATAATGTCCGTTTTAAAGATCTTGGCCATGAAAATATTTATTCATTAACACCCTCTGCATTGCTTTCAGTGAAGTCATTCCACCTTTCGGCAAACTTTTGAATGGCTCTCTCGTAAAATTCTGTAGGTTTAGAATAAAAACGCTAATTCAACTTTTTTACAATCTCTTCTCTTGCTGTTAACCTAAGTCCATTAAAATAGTTCTGAAGTCCTCGGAACAAAATGGAAATCAGAAGCAGCAAGGCCAGGTGAATATGGAGGATGAGTCAGAATTTCCGAGCCGTGGCTCGGACACAATAATATTCAACTGATCGGAATCAAGCGTTCTTGGACGATCAAACTTTGGCTCATCTTTTAAAGTGAAATCACCAATTCGAAAACGAGAAAATCATCTCCTGCAACTACTTTCATTCACTACATCATCTCCATAAGTGTTCTGGATAGAATTTGCTGCTGAACTTGCATTTACACCTTTATGGAACTCGTACTGTAGAACATTTCTCAAGTGATCTTTGGATGGGACAAACATGGATGCCAATATTTATGAAAAAAATGAACATAACAGAAAGAATCTAAAAGAAAATCGTTTAGTTTAGTAGCAGAAATATATTACACTTATAACAGAAAGTAAATAAATGACAAATCTAATTTTAAATATCCAATCTAAAAATCAGATAATACTTTTGCACTAACCTGATACATGAGAATAGTAGGCATGTTTAATGAAAATTATTTAATGCATTGTTAAACAGCTGTGAGATTAGTATGAAATGTATAAAGATGGCAACGTTCGACGATATTATGCGGAAATATCATAAACGACATCATAATATTGGTGGAAACCTTACAATATTTCCGCCAACGTCACAGCATCGTGGATACCAATGCTGAATATTAACACTGCAAATGAGCCTACAGCGAGCAACGAGTGTCCGCTAAACCATTTTTCACTCTAACTTGACTTAGAGTTTTGATTTTGAAAGTTCAATTGCGCAAATCGTCACCGGACAAAGGGATGAAAACATCAATTCCAGCTTGTATTAATGTCACCATATTTATGGACTCATAATGGTCAGTGTGAATACCGTATAGAAACCGACCCTTAGTACAAATGTCCAATACTGAAAGATAATAGGCGAGTTTTATCGAAATGCCTAATGCTCACTCTAAAAAGAAAAATGGTTCTTAACGTTCTCAACACAATACTGTAAACGGCTAAGGTTAGTGGTCCAAGCAAAATTGCTTGATTTTAAGTTGTTTTTCGCTGTTGATTCCACTCGCACCTACCTTCTGTTCAGCCAAGCCCTCCTGCCTCTTAACCAACTGGTACCCAGCTGCCTCTGTAGATTCCAGTTGCTACCTCTCCTAAAGCCGGCTCCCCCAGAACGTAGCAACCATCTGCCACCGGTGCCCATCTGGTGGTCTCAAGTGGCCGCTATTCTCCGCTGTCTAATTTTCACGCTGTGCTCCCTGAACTTTTCCAGCACACCGTCCATACGTTCCTGTCCGCCTCACAGCTCTCGTTTTACTGGAGACGTAAGGCCAGTGCAAACAAACATTCCCTCGTACAGTACAGCGTCTCTCCTCTGGTCACGGGAGCGTGAACTTCTATGAAAAACATGCCTAAATATAAACAAGTGAGAGCATCTCACGTACTACCCACAACATGTACAAGCATATTTTTCGTTCAGTTAGAAAAAGAAGCTTCTATTTCTCGTTTAGTATTCGTTTCAGTGAAATATAATCTCAGCCTACAGCGGTTTCAAATTATTTGTTTAAATAAATGTACCAAGCCACTGATTTCTTATTTGATGAATTACACAAATAAAACATTTTGTAGAATTCAAGAATCTATATGAATTTATGAACTCATGCGTTTGGTTGCTTCAGATAACCTTGTATTTTAAAAATTAATAACAGTTGTGAAGTCAAAATTGGCAGTTAACTGCTACATTTTGTTACTGGAAGCATAATTTTTTGCTGAAGACAAACCATTGTGGAAAAAGCTTTCGAGATGAAATGGATACAGCATGGGAGATTTCACGTTTCCACGTGTTATTTTCCAGTATACCATTGGGAGTTATAACACCTACAACATGAAAGTCTCGCACACTTTTTATACCAAAACTACAATGTGCATATGTTATTCTCATTTCAAACACATGACAATTTCAAACACGTGACCAAACACATGAAAATTTCAAACACATGACCAAACACATGACAATTTCAAACACATGACCAAACACATGACAATTTCGAACACATGACCAAACACATGACCAAACACATGAAAATTTCAAACACATGACCAAACACATGACAATTTTTTCATTGTTGTTGCAGCACAGTGTATTTCTCTAGCGTAAAGAAAATACAAAAGCTCATGAAAAGGAACTCGAATCAGGTAACACGCATCGAAATGTGAGCGTAGAATCCCATGCAGGATTCGCACTAAAATGATTTTTTATTATTATCATGTCATTTGCAAATGAGCTTTGACAAACTGAAAGATGTTATATCCAAGAAACTTCATTTAGGCCCAATTAATTTTTATTTACTTATAGATTTATTCGTATGTAATTTAATCACTGAAACATCTTACTTTGCAGACGATTTGCGTTTTATTGGAAACTCAAAGTTTTTCAAACGATCCATGCCACTTACGCGCTGAACAAATAAGTCAGTCATGGCGATCGCGTCTCTGTCTATCTGAGGCACATCCTGGTCCGTCGGTAACGTTTTACTGCGTGACGTATTTGAGGCAAAGTCTAAGCATTTCAGGTTATTCTTAAAAATTATGACTGTAGTTGAAGTAGGTAGCAATCCCAAATTAAGTGTGATATTTATATCACAAAAAAAAAACAGTTTGCAGTACGGATTAGTTCTTTACAGCAGCCAGAGCGACCGTCAAGAAATGTCCTTGAAACAGTAAACTTGAGCTAGAACGAGGATGATGGAACATTCTATACAGTAGAGTGATGTCATAGAGATATTAGCGCTCAGAACACAAAACCAAACGCAGCGGGAGAAATTTTTAACTTGATTCTTATATAAATATAAAATTATTCCTCAGCGAACTATTAAGAAACGAAAAATACGCTATGATGCAGTTTCTTTTGAAGGCCACATTTAAACGGGACAATTACCCGCTGCACAGGATTTACGTGTGTTGTAAACAGGCAGTCCGTACCTCCGCCTCAGCCACGCTCGGCTCCGTCGAGGCGCGCAGCAGCGGACGCGTATGCGTCTAGCGCATGGAATGCGCGTGGAAACCAGCCAAAAAAGGTGGCTCAAAATCAAGGAAAGGAATGCGCCTGCTCACAGAACCGGACGTTCCGAGCTATGTGGCTCCAACCCTAAACACCGGATGTCGTCGGTGCTCCGCGCCGGAAGAGACCAACCGACCACAGTCCGAGGTAAAGAACTGCAGCTGACGCTCGAATTTTTCTGCCGAGTTCATTGGTCTGAGCGGATCTGGACGACGCGCGGGCAGCCTTCTGTGTGATCGCAAGGGCTGAGAAACCGCTTCGTTGCCGGTAAAGAGCGAATCAAGCGCTTCGTGAATAGACCCCCTTGGACACAATGGGAGCAACACCAGCAATTCTCAACGGGAAAAATAAAAGACCGCAAACAGTTATAGATGGTATATATTCTTTAAAGAAGATCCGCACCGTCTATTGAGTGATAAAAACAATTTGCTTATATCGGTAAATTTGTGAGCCTCTTAGGTTCACAAAGTACCAGTTTCCAATTCTTTGTACTAAGGGTCGGTTTCTATATGGTATTCACACTGACCATTATGAGTCCATAACTATGGTGACATTAATACAAGCTGGAATTGATGTTTTCATCCCTTTGTCCGGTGACGATATGCATAATAGAACTCCTTGACGAGCAAACTAAACCAGGACAATGTGAGTATCTGACGTGGAAGACGAGAGACTCTGAATCGAAAATGCAACTGAATTTCACAGCGGTTTCAGCAGTATAGACCTGTAGATCTCTGAGAGAGTGTATAACGTGTCATTTTTCAGACATCTTAACTCGATAAATACGCATCTTTCACGTTAAGTAATTTGACATGATCGGAAGTAAGGTTTTACTTGCGGGATCTAAGTTTTCACTTAGAGGAAAAGAACGACGTCAGTATACTAGCTTGAGACTCTATAAAATGAGAATAGTGTACTGTATAATGCTAAAGCATGACAACATATTCGTGAAAACCAATATAGGTGATTTTTGTGTTATAACAATTTAAATGCGGCAATACATCGGAGCGAAATTACTATTATTAGTTACTCTAAGTTGAAATGAAAAATTTATTTCCTCAATTTATTTTTCTTCGTACGATCGTGCGTATTTCGGTGGTCATTCTCTTACGCAGCATCTCGTCTGATCTTTCATACGAGTACGTTTACCACGTTGCAAAGACGACAACAATTCGAGAATATCTCTAATTCTTCACATGACAATACAAACCCCTGCAGAAGTAATGCGACCAAACTGTATTTCTAAGTATATGTCAAGCCTAATAGAAACCAGTCACCAAATCAATTGAACTGGAGAAAAAGTTCGATTATTCTCTTGGCAGATTTCAGCCATTTTGCTGCTAACACAGTTAAGCATAATTTATAATTTTAATTTTATTGTACTTGTTAAATTTTTACTCGGTAAATTGTACTTGTTAAATTTTTACTTGTTAAATTGTACTTGGTTAATTTGTACATGGGCTTGTCCAATTTGTACTTGTACTTGTTAAATTTTGTACTTGTTAAATTGTACTTGTTAAATTTTGTACTTGTTAAATTCTTTGTACTTATTAAATTTTACCACGTACAGGCAAACGAGGACAGCTCAGATAAAACTTCGGTGCTGCTAGCTTTGAAACGCGCCAGAAATGTTCACTAACGCATATGTGTGCAGTAAATACATCGCTTATCTCCCTACCGCTTACAGTTGGCTGTTGCTTGTTTAGTTCGTCTGTTCGTCCCTAGTCTCACCTTCTAAACAGAAGAACTGCAAACTGGCTACCTGAAGACAACACAGTGACTTCAAATTCCTCTTTTACAATAGAAAGTTAATCAGATTAAACTGCTTGAAATTAATTGAAAATTAGCCTAATGCAGAAAAAGAAAAGGAAACGAAAAGAAATAACGCGCATTCATACCTACCTACAAATAAAACATTTTCATGATTGAATTAACGCTTTAACTTCAAAATAGCGTTTTCGTTTTTTCATTTTTTACGGCGCTGGTGCATAATGCCATTCAGAAGTAGATTCGTCACCAAAGAAAGTTACTTTCTGACAAAAAATTGAGGTCGCCCTTTTACATGCTGAATTTGTCCAAAAGGAAATTGGATGGGTTACTCCCAAAATTTAATTTCTCATATACTTAATTTAAAATGTTGAAAACGAAGTTTAATTTGTGATTAAAAATATCTCAAATGAAAATTCATTCGTCATAATTGAACGATTACAAGTGTTAAGGCAGATATTTGTTGCCTACATAAGCTCATGCATTTCACGTTAAGATATATTTTACCTTCTAAAATCTTTTATTTCAATCGTAATTTAATTACTCGTACATTGTCATCCACATATATAATACGCATATACATGTGTTTATGAGTAATGAGTAGTCATAAAAAAATATATATACATTCGTATACATTTGATCTTGTATGTACGACACAAGCTGCTTATTCTTAACAAGTCAAGTTTTCGTAATTGCAAGCGAAGTTTCGTATACAATGAGTTTAATTTAGGTCGTGATGTACAGTGTTCCCTCGCTACTACGCGGTGCGACTATCGCCGATTCATGATTCCGCGGGTGTTCTAAAATATGTACATGGAAAATGTTGCTCGGAGTTTTTGCGTAAAATGCAATCATCCGCTGCGCAGTAAAAGTCATCTTCAGCTTCATCATCATCATCATTTTTTAAGTGTTATTGCTGAACAGTAGTCCCTGTTATTAATAGGGTACGGTACTGCAGAGGGTGGGTTGTTCACAGTACATGAAATGTTTTAAAAGTCAAAATACATTTTGAATAAATACGGCAAATATGCTGCGAAACCGAACTTCCGTCAACCTGAACTTGATTTTTCAAAAGACAAATCTCATACCGTGATCCCTCGTTTATCGAGGTTTGTTGGTTCCGAGTACTTCACGAAAATTCAGTTCTCGGAAACGACAAACCGCGATAAACGAGGGATTACGGTATGAGATTTGTCTTTTGAAAAATCAAGTTCAGGTTGACGGAAGTTGGGTTTCGCTTATGAAAAATTCGATTTCGTTTGTGACGAACTAGATTGAAATTTGTCATAAAAATCTATTTTATCACAAAGACAAAATAAATTTCGTTTATGATGAATTCGATCTTGTTTGTTACATATTAAGTATCATTTGTGACAAATTAGATTTCATGAGTGCAAACCAGATTTAGTTTGTGACAAATTAGATTTTGATGGTGGCAAATTAAATTACGTTTGTCATTAGATTTCTTACGACAAATTTTATTTCCTAAATAAAAAATTGGATTCCGCGTGCGACAAACAAATCAGACATCAATTGCAATAAATGAGCTTTCGTTTGTGACAAATCGACGCGTAAATAGTAAAGCTAACGTTTATTAGTATCGATCATTGTTACATATCTTCTTAAAATGTTATTAACTCTCTAGGTTTTAAATACTTTATTAACCGTGTTAACGCGCCCAGAGATTTTAAATAAGTAGTCCTTGAGGGGTGCATATTAAATGATTTATCTCCATTTCAGGTTTGTTTTACTTGAATTTCACCTACTCTGCGGAGAAACAAAGCGATTAACCAAAGCACGAGGTATAAAATTAATTTAGTTTGGTCAAGTGCTTGCAACAAGTTAACTCAGTAACAACAAACAGTTAAAATTATTTTATGGCACATGGGGAACATTTACCAACATGAATTTGATTTTTGTGTTGAGTACTACATTCATTCACTTTTCCAAAGGAGTTTTTTAGAACGTTTACCTTAAAAGGTGAGAATGCATCTTTCAGGACATCAATAGTATCACACCAGATCTTGATCCACATAGTAAACCATAATTTATTCGATTATCCACCCGCGTGAACAATTGCCTAGTGACAATCAATGACACAAAAATTAAATATTATTTCTTTAGCGCATATTAAATTCTCCGAGTGTTGCACGTGCATGTGCTGATTAATTCCCACGTGCCATTTGCCTCCTCTCATGATTCCTTGTGTGCTCTACCTACTCTCTTCAATTCCATCGTGGGCTCTGCCTATTATCTTAAAGCCCTTGTGTACTCTCCCTACTTTCATGAATCTCTTGTGCGCTCTGCCTTCTTTCAGAAATCCTATATATATATATATATATATATATAATGTGCTCTGCCTACTTTCTAAAATTCTACATTTGCTCTACCTACTCTCACACATCCCCTGTGCGCCATGACTACTCTTGGAAATCCCCTCATGAACTCTGCCTATTCTGATAATCCTCTCGTGCTCTTTGCACTCTCATGAAAAAATGTTGTATGCTTACTATTTAGTCGTTTTTATTTCACCGATGCGGCTTCAAATAATGCCATGTCTCTTCTTCTAAGAATCAAGTTGCGATCTTTTTATGATTCATTTCAGTGACTCACTTCGTTTGAACTGCCATAAGTTACAGAGTAGAGACAATTTAAGTTAATTTTATGATGTGATTCATTTTATAGTGGATTTGATCGTATCATTCACTTAGAAAGCGCGTCGAATAAATCAGTAAAGCTGTATTTTCAAGGCAATCACCAATTTGTGTGTGTCCAGGTTCGTCAATAATACTTTAAGATTACCGTGCGCCTCTTCTCGACTTACGAAGGAAGGGAAATAAACCACATGAACAATCATACACTATTCACGATCATACACTATATACATACACTACTGAAAGCGACGACCGAGAGTACACGTATATATCACAAACCTCTTGAGAGCGAATCATGATTAAACAAAAAGGTAACATGGGTGTCGGGCCATTGTCAAAGATGCCGACTAGTGCCTTGTAATTTAATAGGAGGGAAAATAATTCTCTCGCAAATAATTGAACTCGCGTATCACAGATACTTGCGAAACATATATCCGTTTCAGATTTCAAAATTTCAACAGCTTGAATTTCAATTCGGCTCAACTTTCGAAGCCTGTTTTATCAGTGCAAAAAGCTCCTTAGCTTGATCTCAACTCGACTCGAATTCGATGCTTAGAAAACGGCTCGACCTCTCCAAAACTTGAAAACAGCTTGATTTTTACATCGGCTTGAAAACTTCGAAGCTTATAGCTCATAGCTTGAATTTCATTTCGGCTCTAAACTTTCGAAGCCTGTATTACCAGCGCGAAAAACTCTTCAGCTCGATTTCGTTTTTCGATATCTCCAAAGTTTGAAAAATAGCTCAAATCTTCAAACCTTGTAAACCAGATCGGACTCGAAAATTACCGAATAATATTCGCTTCCTGAAAAACTGAGGGCAATCCTCAACTCAATAAAATTAAGTCAGCAGAACCTGACTCTTCTCTTATCCCTGAAAAACCAGGAAGATTCTCCGGAATAAAAGCCTCTGAAATTACGGCCCTCAGAACCCTAAAATAGGGAAACTATTATCGCTGGCTCCCAAGAAGGACGAGCCAAAAATAAACAACCTATAACTGGCGCTCAACGTGGATCCGCCGCCCTAACGATTAACATTTGGCGCCCAAGAGGATACAGCCAAACCAAATATCTAGCAATTTGGCGCCCGAACAAGGGACAGCCTAAACAAATATTCAAAAAATTGGTGCCCGAACAGGGACTGCCTAAGTAAATATTTAACATTGGGAAATGCGCTTCTTACTGATTCAAAAGTTGCGACAGCGATCTGAACGCGAGGAGAGAGGCTGGTTATTATGAAAAAAGGTCAGCAAGCATTAATTGCACAAAAACTGGTTCCTCTAAGCTTCGATGAAACTTTTGAGAGGATGAAGAATGAAACATCAAACGCAACAGTTGAGTCAAACATGTGTGTCCATGTTAATTGAGAGCAACAGTAAGTCCGGAGATACCACCAATTGTTGATATCGCACGCAGGTAGATTATATAATCATCTTATGGGAAAACTACAGTAGATGTATGATTTACACAGACAAAGTAATAACGGAAATTTACCGCATTCAAGAATTTAGCGTGTCTCATTATGCATCTGCAAAAAGTTTAATCCATTGTATAAATGACTGTATAAAGCTCGGGAAAACAGCGACGCGTAGGAAGGAGCGCGAGGATAGTGTTCCGCAGGGGGAGAAGGGATGAAAGGTCTACCGTTGCGTATGAAGGCGCATTCTTGAGCAGCGGAGGGGGTAAAGCGTAGGGATCTTTCCTCAAATACAAACTTTGTGAGCGCAATTGGACTTCGAAGTATGAATGATCTAAATTCAATTCTAAATTCTGGGGTGTGCGACGCTAAGGGCTAAGGGTACTATAGAGATACTTATAAAATTTGTATGTTCTCGGGAAGGAATGTCGACGGCCTCACTAAGGCTGAACATTTTGAAAGAAACCTCGGAGAGAAGCGCCTGAACAGTCCTGAACCTGAGTGTTACGGTAATACGGGGCCTGTTAAAGCGGAGTCAGGGAATAGCCCAGATTTTTTGTTTGTGACAACCGAGGACGTTTAGCCGCTGAGCTATACCAATTTACTCAATATAGAACCGAAACTTATTTGAAACTCGAGGTGCGCAGTCATATTATATTGAATGAATTGAGGAACGCTTGAAGATGTGCAGCGTACATAATTAGGAACGCTTCACTGAAACCAACCGCGAAGTGGGGCGTCGTCATTTCCAACGTCAAGGGCTCAGTCCAAGCTTTCAGTTCAGTTCATTTCTATCATATCTTCATTTATAATTTATTTAATTTTCGAAGATGCAAACAGTGATTTGATTAGAAAATTAAAAGCCGTCCAATGAAGTCTTAGATTAAAATTGAGTTTTCGTTTCAAATTGAATGGGTTTTTTTAGTTAAAGAACTACATTTTATGCGTTTGGTGTACAGCTAAACTTAGTTTTAAATTTATTAATTTTTGGTAGAAGGTGAAGAAATTATGAATAGTTGATAACGATAAAACTTTGTCCTCATCGCGGGTGGGAGACATCAAGCGTACCACCAAGAAGATGCCGCTGACATGAAATTTGAAGAGGGCCGCGTTAACTCGTCAACGCAATTTTAGACATGACGTCAGCCATTGCAAGTGCTAGCTTTTTTGACGAGAGTGAATAACACGCGACTGTTTCGAAGTACGCAATTTAGGACATTATGAGGAAAGTGATGTTTCTTTGGTTTACATAGTGGCTTCGTATTCAGTGTTCAGTGAACTAAGAATAGGCTTTACTCCTGGCTCAACATTTTTATTATGTTCTTCCATATTATCCTGTACATATAAGTCTTTTTATATAATGGATTGTTTCGTATGGGTGACATATGGATTTTACCATCAGCATTCTTGTTCACAAAGACACTGTTTAACTTTACTTTAAATAAAATGATTGAATCTTTCAATTTGTCATTGCTGTCCTCATGTTGGTCAGGTCAACGTAGCTTGGGACTTCCTCTCTATCTCTTATTATTTTCTTTGTGTAAATCATTCTTCCCTGACATTCTAATTTCTTCTTCTCTATTTATCAACGGTGCAATCGGGTCCCCTTGTCGACACTCGACTCTCCTTACACCTGCAAGGAAAGAAAAGGTGCCGTGACAGATGTAAAGCTGAGTCCTTGCGCTCGCCCGTCGTGCCTTTCCTCCCGGATAATCGTCTTAACCATCTGGCCCTTACGGTTGAGAACAAAACACGTTACGGATTGTGAGTATCAAATACGCAAATTAACTGACAAAAACACTAACTATCCTCTTTGAGTAATTGAGGAGATAAATATTATGCTAATCTTTACAGCTAAATAAAATTTTAAATGATAAACGCACAAACCTTAAAAATACATTGGAAAGACGAAGCGTCTGGAATCAAAGAGGTGAGGCATCGCACCGGCATTAAGTGAGAAGGGCGTGCGCGTGTGTACTCTGCAACCGTCATTCTCGCGTTCTTTACGTTGTTGGGCTGTTACTAATTTTGTAGGGAGAACCTAAGAAATGTGAAGATGTTTTGAAAGATTCATAAAACATTTTGTATAGATGCATTGATGTATGAAAAATACATGAACATTTATCTGATGAGTCATTTTAACGGAACATTTCGTAGCATAAAGGAGAGATACGTAGGCCAGACGTTCTCCGTTTCTCGTAGCTCTGATGTCATTCATTTGCTGTATTTAGGGGATTACGAGGTAAACATAACACTCCGTCTACTCCCTTAAATCTCTTGTATAGGCTCTGCCTAGTCTCTTGAATTCCCACGTGCTCCCTGCCTCCTCTAATTAATCCCTTCGTGATCTCTGTACTCTTACGAATCCCCTCTTTAGCTCTAACAATGCTCATAAATCCCTATGAGAATACTACCTACTCTCAGTTGTTAAATTGAGAGTTATGCCTACTACCATAAATCTCGTAGCAAGTTCTGCCTGCTTTCATTGATGCTCTCATGCATGCCCTCTGCCCATTCTCATAATCTCATGAGTGTTCTGTTGACTCTCATAAATACTCTTTGCACACTCATAAATACTCTTTGCACACTCATAAATACTCTTTGCACACTCATAAATACTCTTTGTACACTCATAAATACTCTTTGCACACTCATAAATACTCTTTGCACACTCATAAATACTCTTTGCACACTATCGTAAATCCTTTGTCCTTTAACGTTCTGTGTGTACTCCTTTGAGCTCCACACCTCAAAAAAATAATTCTTTAACAAACGGTACTTTTCGCTCTGATAAACTAAATAATTTCTATCTATAGTCAGGTGTGCTTGTGATGATTTAATTTTAGAAGAAGGTTTAGTATTTGTGGATATCTGCTTGTTTTCTTGACAGTTTATTGCGAAATCATGGGCTTCTGACATCGTGACGTGAAATTATTCACACAAACTCTATGGAACTAATGCAACTCGTAGCATGAAAGTGATCGGTGCTAAATTATATTTTAGTCATTCCTTAGTTTTTGTCAACGATCAGGTGAGGGATAGCCAACGACGTCATAGTGAAGTGTACTCACTTCGCACTGCCATAGAAAACTTACTTTCTCAGCTACGTTGTTAAATTTTTCAATAAATTTAAACTAATATATCCCTACTTGAGGGCCAGAAGCGTTGATCGAGGTACGCACAATATACCTTTAAGCCTTGGACGTATACGTTTAAGCCTTGAAGTCCGGAAACGGGTTTTTCAGTCGTCCTTTGAAGTTTGAGTGTTGCTGTTCAGAGGCAGTGGAGACGTGAGTATGGGTCATGTGCTGAGCACAGGAATCCTATTAAAGGCCTTGCTTCGAAGTACTCAATCAGTTGTGACTCGGACCCAGAAATGTATTAATGGTTGAAGTTCATCACGTGATAGTGATGACTTCAACTGTTTCGTAAAGTTGAGAAATTAGAAAATTAATGTATTAACGCTGAAGGCCACAAGTTTGAGTATTAAATCTAACCTTTGGAACATTTGGTTTGCTCAAAAACTATATCCGTTCGTCAAATTGAACTTTAACTATACTTTTTCCAACAAAACTTGTTTGTAACCTAAAAAAACTCTTCGAGACAGATCTAAATGTGTATACATTTTCAAACTGCTTTGTGCATTCTCCACGATAGTACTATTTTCAGCCCACAGTTGGCTAATGTCTGTAAGCCAAAAGCTCACTCAAAGCGATAAAATCATGTAATTCATTCTTCGGCATGTAATTGTAATTGTTGCATGTAATTTATTCTTTTGCAGTCAGATTTGAATTTGAAAGTCATCTAAAAACAAATACGACCTAGCTACTTGCAGGTCACCAATGAAAACGCAACATTTTTGAAAGAAAACCAAGTAAGAAATGAGAGTAATTACTGACTGAGACAATTTAAAGTTTGTGATAACTCAGCAAAGAAGTTGAAAAATATTAAATTTTCCGGGAATCAATAATCTATTACAGAATTTTGCTTTATTTAGTTCCATCGGCAAGATGAATATAAACAAAATAATGTTGTAATTATTGATAGATTCTGCACAAGAATAAATAGAAAATTACTAGATAGATATACAATGCTGATTTCATTAAAAAAATTCAGACTAAAGTTAATGTTATTCCTTACCATGTTTACATACTTCCGCTTTACATTGTAGTTAGGAGCAAGCTCGGTATGAACACGCTAGATAGGAACACGCTAGATAGGAACACGCTAGATAGGAACACGCTAGATAGGAACACGCTAGATAGGAACACGCTAGATAGGAACACGCTAGATAGGAACACGCTAGATAGGAACACGCTAGATAGGAACACGCTAGATAGGAACACGCTAGATAGGAACACGCTAGATAGGAACACGCTAGATAGGAACACGCTAGATAGGAACACGCTAGATAGGAACACGCTAGATAGGAACACGCTAGATAGGAACACGCTAGATAGGAACACGCTAGATAGGAACACGCTAGATAGGAACACGCTAGATAGGAACACGCTAGATAGGAACACGCTAGATAGGAACACGCTAGATAGGAACACGCTAGATAGGAACACGTTAGATAGGAACACGCTAGATAGGAACACGCTAGATAGGAACACGCTAGATAGGAACACGCTAGATAGGAACACGCTAGATAGGAACACGCTAGATAGGAACACGCTAGCTAGAGTGCGCCCGCAGAAGTTGCCTTGCTCTAAGCATTCTTTATCTTTGTTGGAAGATTTTAAGAATTCGGGATTGTGACCTGTTATGCAGTTCTGCCGTAACAGAATTCTTTTCCTTCATGGCGGGCAAAAGAATCTCATAAATGAGCTGCTGGTTTTGGAAGACCGAAAGTATACGGTGGTGCACGCCAGATGCATCAGGAATTATATTCAAACTGATCGTAATACAGTTAAAAATTAAACATGGAGTACCTCAGCCTTCCCATTTCATTTCTTCTCCTAAGCTCAATACGTCTCTTTAAATTTTAGTAGATGATAACAGCAGCGACTTTCGATGCATTTGCCTTTTTCACATGGTATAAAGCTTTTCTCAAGCCATGATGATCGACTGCTTGGTTGGTTCACATGCTACGATGCCACTTTGAGCGGATTACTCTAATTGGGCATCATTAAGTGGAGTTTAACGTGAATTTAGTAAATGTGTATTTCATTCATAAATATCTCCGCAGAATGATGGAACATCAAGCAACTGTGTGCAGCGATTAGTAAGAGGTCGGTCACACGTCATGGGATATCCATAAAAAACGCAGAACCAATACGCTGCACACAAAGTTAGGAGTGTCACGAGAAATGATCCTGGAACATTCCGATGGTAGTAAGTACTTGAGACGAAGGAACGCCTCCTACATCTCCAGGCCTGCTTGTACAAGTTGTGACATCACAGTCGTGATCAGAGATTTCGCTCCATTTGGAACGAATCAAAGGAGCAAATTAATTTAGCTCTAATTTATCGTTAATTTCCTACAAATCGGGACTGACCAGACCTTAAAAAATTCTGTGAGAGATTCAGAAAAGTTTTCCACCAAATGAGTATACAGAAAATCAGATTCCTGCGTTATTTCTGATGAAACTGAAATGAAAAATATAATCATAAGAGTAGAAGAGTTAAATTAGGGAGGTATCGAGCTCTCATATTTTCTTGTAATATCAGTAGGTGCGGGTCCTCATTTACAATTCCCTAGCATGTCCGATATTTCACCCCGTTTGTCTTGAACCGATGGGGCGAAATTCATTTTCAACTCAAATATAGTGGCGTTTCCCATAGAACAGAACTAGCCAGGCGTCGGTAAAACTGGGGAAATTTGCAGTGATACTTTTCTGTCATATGAGTAAATTCAATCAATTGAGTGGAAGCTGTACTTGAGCTCAAATTTTCTAGGTTTTGACATTACCAAGGATCGATTAATTTAAGGGCAGTGAAAATGCTCTGCAATTTAAAAAAAAAACACTCATATCAACACTTCTAAACTTTTGAAGACTCAGCAACCATTTTAGCCTAGCTTAAGTTCATTTTATGATACCAACTTACGTAACTCACGCCCTTGTTCTTAATAGATGGCAAATAGTCGAAGCGCATTATGGCAGATATAACAGGAAAAAGATAACTGGTTGTATCAACTTATTCAGTATTTCTTTCCGAAACACGAAAAGGTGTCCTTGTTCGTTCCCTCAGCATCTGTTTCGTCAGGCTGCCGAAGCTTGTGATAGACGAGTTGTAAAGGAAGGGAAGAGCGTAGAACTTAATTTAGTAACATATGTGCGTCTTATTCACACAAATGCAACTTTATTACGAGTACATTCAGAAATTTTTATTAAGAGTCGAAATTCTTTTTTTTTACCATTGGGAAGGCTTATCAAAATGTGAGCGTTTATCATTTTCATCCATTGTTATTATAATGCTAGTTAGTTTAAAACGCCTTGGTCACAATAAAAGCCGTCAAACGAGTGAAGAGAATGAACCATTTAATACGTACTGTATAAAACGGGGAATCTATGCATGAGGTGCAAACCCACACGAGATATACTGCGCATAGGAATTTCAAGTTAAGAAAGAAGAGAGAGAAAAGACAAGAAAAGATTTTGATAAACACATGAAAATTGAAAGACGCTAAATGAGGATCAAAGATAAAAGTTCCAAAGGTTTTTCTATTGCTGAAGTAACCTCAAAGTTTTCCGCCTGGGGAAGCCAGTCCCCAAGAAATGGGAGAAACAAACCTGACTCCCTTAACACATTCACTGCGATGGGTTAAATTGAAGTTCAATATTCAACTCAAACTTAATATCAAAACTGATTAGCAAATTTATGAATACCAAACATTAACTAAGTCCATTAAATGCCAGTAATTTAGAAAAAATTGGAAGAACTTTTCGAACTAATTATCGATGGGTCGTTTCGCAGCAGGAAAAACCTAAGCACGGCCCACCGGTGGGTTGTATTGCAAGCAACTCGTAAAACCTACCGTACATCTCATGCCCCAGAGAGTATTCTTTTTCTCGGTCAGAGGGCCAGTCCCCTTAAAAAGGGTGAAACAAACCTAAATACATTCTACCTATTTTTTATCCAATGCCTACTGGGAGGATTTTTTTCTTGGCCAAAGCACGTGATGAATGACAAGAGTGAAAGATTCTTACTATATTGAATAAGTATAAGGTTGATTTAGGTCACAGGGTGATTCTACATAACTCGTATTAAATCAAGAAAATCCATTTCCAACTTGTGATTTCTTCGACAAGCCTAATGAACGATAAGTATTTACATCGTGTACCGCATGTCTCCACATTCCAGGAGAGCTCACTGAAATCTACGGAATTGAAGATGGAATTGAGATCAGTGTTCGAAATAATGTGCAACACTGATCGTTTGTGAACAGCATTTTGTTTGTGGTTCGTTTGAATTTCAATGTGAATGAGCTCATGAGTTTTTCCAATAATAATTTAAATTATCTTCAATTTCTGTCATTGTTTTTCTATGGGCTACAGAATTTTTAAGTTATGAGGTGAGGAATTCCAAATGGCTTTTCTCTCCATTGGATAGACACGAAAACTGCTTCTTAACTTGATTAGGCTTGTAAAAATACCTCATTATGGATTATTTGCTGGTCATATAAAGCGATTATTTTGCATTAGTTTTTGAATGCTCGTGCGGAAGATCAACGGGCTCAATTTAATACCGTGAAAATTTCGGCGTAAAATTCACTGAAAACAGGGATTAATTTTCTAGGCGAGTTTCGTAAGTCATATTCTTAACATCAAATAATTTTACTCGTGGTTATAATCTCTGTACATACCTTATTTGAGAATCGACTGGAAATAATTGTCATGGTACAGAACTATTTTCATTTTCTCTACAGACGAAACGCGGTTATAAGCATCATCTAACGGTGACTTAAGCTATGCGAATAAAAATAAGTCCCAGTTAAACTTACTATTTATTAACTTAAACCATGCGTCGTATTAATCGGATAACTGGTATTAATTTTTACCCACTTATGGGGCGGCCCCATGAGATAGTGTGTGTCTCCGAGGTTATTTGTTCTACTCGAAAGTATTACTTGACAACATGCCTATCTCGGTGGCACATCTCAGGTGCGTGGTAAATACCACCTTACGCAACGCGCGCACATTCGTCAGGTATGCAAATTCTGTGACCCCTTTGGCAGGGTTGCTCGCACGGCACTAAACCACTAGTGCGTCGTCAATGATCGAAATGCCATCTGAACATGACACTTCACGACCGCGTTTGTTGGTAAAGATCAAACGGGATCTTCCTTTATTGCCAACCTCGCTTGACTTTAATTAGAGGCCGAGATTTGGGTGATGGTGTAGCTGCAGACATTGTCAAATTCTGATAACACGAGGAAAAATCTTACACTCTACGTTCAGTGAGAAATTCCCAGCCTTGCTGAGTTAGTGAAATCCGAAATAAATTAAAGAAATTCAATTTTCTGAGCATGCATCTCAACAGAGTTTTCATGTCTGATTTTGAATTTTTCTATCAGTCGTTTCAGTCACGTAAACCATGACAAAACTATATTATATTTATAATTAATTAAGCTGTCAAACGGAAGTAGATTGGCACGAATTCTTAGCTTACTTTTGCATTATAGAAACCCATTAGAAATACTTTATTAATGTAAATGACCGGAAATCATTTGCTCAAATTTATTGCGGTTATTATAAGGCTGTGTGAAGGATTTCAAGTGTTGCTTAATAAGTATCAGGATCTACCATCGAAACATTCTAAATGCTATGAAATAAGCTACTTACTTGAAGACACTATTCATATATCACAATCGGTGCATCTTTAAATTTACAAAAACCGGATAAGAAAATTCAATATATTCCTAAATACTGTAAAACTAATGACCGAAGACGAGATTAAGACAGGCATTTAAGAATTAATATAAAAGGAATACCAGTCGGTGAAATTAAACGATACTCATAGCTGTAAAACTCCAGCAAAACTGCAAATTTACAGTCGGTCAAAAAAGTGTACTCAACGTACCAAACTATAACGTTTTCTGTAATTAAATATATCTCCTCATATCTTTGAGATCTGAAACTTCTACCGAAGAAAGGACTGAATCAATCACAATGGACAACATGTAGAAATCGAACCTGTATTCTAAATCGAACAATAAACAGAGAAATTCTGAAGACAGGCTAACACACAATTTTTTTCAAAACATAAACAAATGCATTAATATTTGGTAGCAAAGTATTAATATATTTAGCTACAACTGCTTACTACTAACTACAACTGCTCTTCCAGTCAATGTTTGTAGAAAGGGATTCGAGGAAGAAATTTTTAACCAGAGAAATTTTTTATCATCCTACACGACAGATTTTTGTAATTCGACCAGATTACATGATTGCCTTTTACGTACTTGAATTTTTATCTACTTTTAGCCAGTTTCAATAGGATTCATATCCAGGTATTGCCATGGCTAATGTAAAACCCTGTTGCTCTTATAGCGTTCAGCCTATCTGAGGCGTATTTCGGTTTAGGGTTGTAATCGAGTTGAAACACGCAATAAATCCTTTTCAACTTGAGGTTCTGTGCGGAAGTAGGTAAATGTTCAGACAACATTCGAAGATAATTGAGTGAATTCATCGCGTACACAAAATGTCGTCGTGGGGTTTGGAAGGAAAATTACCCCCATTACAAACTGTTCCCACTACTATGCTTCACGATGAGAAGGGTGTTTTTTGGTTGCATGAAAGTATTTGGAGATAGCCAAAAAATTCTACTGCGGTTGTTACTAAACATTTTTGTTTTGAATTCATCTAACTACAGAATCATACTTTAGACGCTACTGTTCAATCAAACATGCATTTATTAATAATGACCTCTGCAGAGCAATGAAGAATGGTGAGCTTCTCGGTTATATTACTGTATACATTGCCATTCTTGTGCCGCTGGAAAATATGTTCCTCATTTGAATATTGTATTGTATGGCTCTCGGCATTCTTGTCTCGGCACCTACGTCCCTCCTTACAGGTGCAAGGAGAGTCACGCATCGAAGAGGGGAGTTAAACCGTCAATAGAGAGAGAGAAAGAAGTTTAAAAATTAGGGAGGAAAGATACACAAAAAGAGAGAAATTATAGATAGAGAGAGCTTCCAACACTGCATTTGTTAAATCAGCTTTGGGATTATGAAGCCTGACTGAAAAAAAATTCAAATATTTTATTTGAAGTAAACAAGGGAGTTAAATACATGGCGTTGTTGTGAATGAGTACGGCACACAGCACAACTAAATAATTAATTCGAGGCCCCAGAAAAAATCTATCGACTCAAGAATGAACGCAGCCCAATAGGTAATTTTGAAATGTAAGCTTAAGATCACCAGGCTAGTATTTAAGTACCAGGGCCACTCTACAAGGGAAGAATTACCGTCTGCAATGTTAAACGCTGCATTTTACCTAGCACAATAATTGAGCACTTGACGGCCGCATTTTACTTGCGCAACCTCGGGAACGATACCTCTTTCTTGCATTGAGTTACTTGATACTGATTGATCATTACTCTCGAGGTGTTACTTTTACTAATCTTGAAAATAAGACCCTAAATTTCACTCTACACTTTTCTATTTCAATTTCTTCACGTGTAAGTTGATTAAGAAATGCACCTAGCATTTTCGTACTAAAACACAGCAATTCATTAAAATCTATATTTCTGTCCAATTATAAAATGCAACGTTTCGACGTATCAAACATCATCCTCAGGCTGGAAAAAAAACAGAATGATTTTCAGTCACATTGGAAAAAATGCATAAACTAACACTTAAGTAATATAGACTAGATAATATAGACACATTCATGAACTTAAACCTCCCCTTAATGAAAACGCGAATGATTTTTTCGCTCTCAAACTGTTTCGTAGAACTTCAGCTTGCTAGGTGCGACGAGGCTGCTCGACCATTTTGCTCTTGTCTCTCGTGTGATGAACATCGGTTTTGTGCAATGTATCTAGTCATACTACTATTTCTGTGATAAAAAGGTTGTTATTTTGTCTAGTCGCTTTCGTCTTATGTGATCTGCTTATCTAGTCTATATTACTTAAGTGTTAGTTTATGCATTTTTTCCAATGTGACTGAAAATCATTCTGTTTTTTTCCAGCCTGAGGATTATCTTTGATACGTCGAAACGTTGCATTTTATAAATAGACAGAAATATAGATTTTAATGAATTGCTGTGTTTTAGTACGAAAATGCTAGGTGCATTTCTTAATCAACTTACACGTGGAGAAATTGAACTATTTCGTAGGGCTGAAAAGTTAGAAAAGAAATTCTACACTTTTCTCTTAAACGCATTTCTACGTTCACGTCTAGCTCGACCAGTCGTCGATTTGGACGGACTTCTCACAATGCCTTAACTCATGCATTTCGAATTGTAGCGTAGTCGTCACCCTCGTCATCATCCACACAAGAAAACGCGACTGGCGAGATGTATGACCACTCTTGAAATTTCATCGAGTGGCGACATCCTTTCGTTCTTGCGCCCGAGGTTTTTTCGCAAGGTTTTCTGGCAGCCTTCCCACCAGCGGATAAATTTTTACTGTTGATGCCTATTCCTTTATAATTTATTCCACTTCAAACCAATAAATTGATAATAGATTAGCAACACCCCCAAATGTATAAAAATGTAATGTTTAACTATTCAATTTGAAATGGAAGTTCCATCCTAATATATGATTGCACTCAATTTTAATATTTTTTTAATCCCTGTTCGCCTCTAAAAATAAAATCAATTACAACTGAAATTGAAGGACTCATTCCCTCAGTAATTTACATCCAATAATAAATAGCAACTGAACTGAAAGCTTGAACGAAGTCCCTAACGTTTCAATTGCCTTAAGATAGCGTCGCTGCCTTCATCAGTTGGGGACAATGTATTTATTGACATCTGCCTAATAATGCACAAAATATTAATTTCCTGATATTCACTCAATAAACGAAAAGGCTCAATGCATGTTTAACTAATACGCACATGCACCTCCCGTTTAGCCAAGTTTTGGTTCTGTATCGCGACGATCAGCATATGTGTAACAGCGGTGCGCGACACTCCTAGGCCGCACTTTAATTAACAAAAGAATCCCTCAGTTGTTTCGCTCCACGTTTTATGCTAAACCAGCCCCATCTTCTAGATTCTTCTCGATAGATCAACACCCATTCCCGCACACTTGACTCACCCTCGAGCATCCCTCAACATTCCTTAGCCGCGTAAACATGTAGATTTTATCAGCATATCTAGTACCCTTATGCCTTAGTGTTGAATACCCCTGCAATTGGAATTGAATTTATATCACTCAAACTTCGAAGTCCTATAAATGTTTAATGAAGCTTTCCCAGGACTTTAATGAAGCTTTGCCTTAACAAACGCCTCCCGACACTTTGACACAACTCTCATCCCTTCACCCCTCGTGTGGTGGAAGAATGCTCTAATTCTTCCTAACTAAGTAACGTTTTTTTCTGCGCTTTTGCAACAGTTTCATTACATCCTGAGAATTCTGAGTGACGTTCATTACTTGTTCACCGAAGTAGAGACCGTTGTAGGGAGGTATTAACAACAGAAAACAGAAAACATCTAGAAAGTCTAATAAGACGCCCTGCTAGAAGCCTGTACAAGCCCCTTTAACAAGCTGGAGTTACTAAATCTTATTTTACTAGGGTTTATAGCGATCTTAGGTATACGTTTGTTCCCTTCCTCGCTGAGTTTCGTTCTTAACTGAACGATTTTTAATAAATGTTTGATTTTTAATTTATATTTTAGTTTTTCATTTTTTCATTTGAAGTTTTAAATCTCAAAGATGTTTATGGACTTATTTAATAACGGAAATGGACATTTTTTTGGACGTTGTTAGTATTTTCATTTTTTGCTGACTCACAGTTTTTTCATTTAAGACCAATCAGCACTTTTAATGTTCAACTGAATTTCATTTGAGGAAAATTAAATTCTGTTCATGACAGACTTGTCATAATTTGCATGTTTTCTTTCTTTTATCATTCTCCCATGTTCCACCACTGCTATTATCGTTTACTTTTATTTGAATTAATTCACCCGTTTCAGCCATCAATGTTGCAATTTATTTTTTATATTATTAACGTCCTACTTTGTACCATCGTTAAGATCTCCCTAATTTAACCTGATCAGTATTTGGGCATAAGAGTTGCGGTCGCGGTCTTTACATCCGTTTCCGTATCATTCGTAAATTCCCTTTTTTCCATGGCTCGAATCACTTTCTTATGGATAATTTCATTGATACGCTTAGTAAGTGCCACCAGTTTCAGAACTGGAATAATTTCCGTTAATAAAATGATGTAAATAAATTCACTATGTATAGGATCGAATAATTCATTTGGTGCGTGAGTAATGTCGATATAAATGTATGATATTTCGCAAAAAAATAATGTTTTCGAGCATGTCCAGTTTTGCTGGTTCATCGCTATACTTCATTCTTGTCTCTTTTTTTCATTACACCTTTATCCTTTTTCTCTCTTTATAACCCTAACTTACAAAACGAAATTAGAGATACGAAAGAACACTTAATTTATTGTAGTGCTGTCGTCAGTGGTGACCGATAGGTCACGCCAATGTATTGCGAAGTTGTTAGAAGGGAAGTATGATTTAACTGGAGGGTAACACGGGTAACGTCTCCGACGAATTCCAGTGTAGGGATGATGTTGTGAAGTGGGGAAAGCAGGTTACTTAATTGAATAAGTTTATTTTAAGATCGATCAAGATGAGGTAAGTCTCCTTATCCTCGAAATTTTTGTGATGAATTACAAGATGCAATGTTGCTTTAACGCAACATGCTCAGGTTCACTAATGTAAATTCCCTTTAAAGAATACAGAAACATCACCTAGGTGGCGGCGATCCCTAAAAGTAACTCATTGTGCGTTAACTTGACGACAGCTCTCTCGCAAATGCACTGCGCACGCGAAAATATCATACATTATTAACGAGAACTCTGACGGGGCGCGTTGCGACGAGGTATCGAGGCTAATAACTAAATATGTCAATTAGATGATAGAAATGGCAATAATTCTGATCAAATCATTGAGAAAATGAGGCCTGCACTTGATCACTATAAAATGAATAAATTTCTAAATGATCAAAATTGGGACGCCGATGTTTTTGGTAATAAAAATCCATATTGGAAATTTTCTAAATGACTGTAGAGCAGATCATACAGATACTCTGATCTAAAACCACGTCCGCAATAATGCGTCTGATTCTTAAAATGAAAAGCAAGGCGAGAATCGCCGGACGTATAATCATTTTATCAATACAATTAGTGACGTCTAAAGGAATAAAATAGAACATTTCGAACTCAACAGTTTATCTTAATCAAAAGCTCTACGACAAAATATAACAACAATGAGTAAATTAAAAACTACAACGTACAAAAAATACTTTTGGTTTTTGAATATTATTTGAGCCTTACTTTTCATTTTAAGATTCTCCGATTTTCGAACAAATTTTTCTTATGAATCATTTGATCTTTTCAAAGCATAATGGGGCGAAACTTGGGCCAGACGCATCCCTCTTCTCGTAGCATAAATTTGATTCATATACAGGGGTGTAGTGGGCATTATTCTTGAGCCTGATTATGTAGGATAAGTGAGCCGTCGAATTTTGTAGAATTATTTCAACCCCACGGTAGCATTTCCTGTTATGTTATCCTCCTAGGCTACGTCGGAACGCCCTTCAGAGCTGTGTATGCTGCTGTAAACTTGACTGCGTGTATGGCGTATCATTGTAACGGGGGACGGTTCCGATTAAGACCCGTAAAATTTACAAAAAATTCCACAAGCCGGTGCCAATGGTAACCCAACCCAACCCAACCGAAGCGTGACCAACCCAACCGAAGCGTGACCAACCTAACCCAACCGAAGCGTGACCAACCTAACCCAACCGAAGCGTGACCAACCTAACCCAACCGAAGCGTGACCAACCTAACCCAACCGAAGCGTGACCAACCTAACCTAACCGAAGCGTGAACAACTCAACCTAACCAAAGCGTGACCAACCCAACGTAACCGAGGCGTGACCAACCCAACCCAATGAATTATTCGACGTTACAATGTATCAAGTCGACAAAAGTTTTATTCTTTAATTCGTTACATTTGGATTTACATGGTTATTTTGATCACACAGCTGTCTTATATCATTTACAATTTTATCAAATCTATCTAAATTCCTAATCCTACAATCTCTGTCCCTGAGGTAGTGGCACATGTGAAGCGCCATCTATTGAATTGGACGTGAAACTGAAGCGGGCCTTAATCGGAACTGAAGCATTGTAACGTGTCATGTTCTTGCGCTTCGTATATTCATATTTTGTATTTGTTTGAATTAGCCTAGTATTTCTTGTGTTCTCTGTTTGTTGTAAGTTACGGGAGGCGACAGTTGCCTATGTTCTCTCTCCCGCTCTCTAGTACTTTACGAACTTGTAAGACTGTGTACCAGGAAACTCTCTCGCCAATACTCATTAATAAATTTAACGTTCTATGAACTAGTTCTTGTCAACGTTTTTCTTACCCTAGGAGACTGATGGGGTGAAGGCGGATTTAAAACAAGATCAGATCTTGTTACCAGGGTCTTCCAGATAAATCCCTGCAAATTTTTAAGCGTTGATAATTTTGATCCCTCACAAAGTTGGTAACAATGAAAGTTATGCTTAGTTATCTATGAAGTCAGCTATTTACATTTAGAGTTCGCTGTATAAACATTA
Source organism: Morinoia aosen (assembly GCA_030386875.1). Taxonomy (NCBI): domain Eukaryota; kingdom Metazoa; phylum Arthropoda; class Malacostraca; order Amphipoda; family Talitridae; genus Morinoia; species Morinoia aosen. The sequence goes on from CM059561.1 coordinate 12,329,107, forward strand.
CGTAATGGAGCAATCGAAATGTCCAACTATCTGTGAACTTTGTCACCCTGGCTGAAGCCCAACTGTGATCGCAAAATTTTTCTAGTTTCCTGGGCAAACCGTTTCCGATGTTTGTATGCGTTTTGATGAATATGGCCAAGATTGCAGAGCCTCCCACACGCTAATAAAAGATAAAATTCGTGGATTTTGCCTTCTACTCGGCCTCAAAAGAAGCGTCGATGCCAATCCAACCGTGTTATTATCAACATTAGCTGAGAATAGGCTTGCAGCATCACAATTCACAGAGCGATCAAAGATCTTGGCCTGACCTCAGACAGAAGATTGTTCAACGGTTGCGAGAAAGTTTTGAGCTGGTTGAAGACTAGCGGATCGATCATCAAGTTCTCATCTGATGAGAAGATTTTTACAGTTGTTAGGCTTGTAACTGGATTGCTGGATTGCCTCTTCGCTCAACTCACGATGACCCTCTGAGTGGGTTCGAGTGAGGGTGACGTCGTTACCCACTTCTTTGTTGACAACAAAAAATAAATACCCAAGCGTACTGGAACGTCTTGCGAACAAAAATATTTCATTTATGAAGGCCAAAGCTCGAATTAAGAAGTTCATGTTTCAACGCAACTTGGCTCCTGCCCACACGGCGAACAAAACTTGCTAAAGGGATCCTTCTGCGATTCTGCGAGAAAGACTTGTGGCCTTCCAGCTTGCCCTACTTGAAACAGTCGATTATTATTTTAGAAATATTAAGGTCAAAGCTTGAGTGATATCCTAAAACAGCGCCACAATCGTTAAGAAAAACATTAACAGTGCCGTGGAATCTTCGGAAACGGCAGAAGTTATTCGCGCTGTGTCCAGCTGTCAAAAGTGTGTAGAAACCGTCATTAGGGCTGAAGGCGATCATATCAAATATATAACACTTATGTTCTGCCGGTCTGCTAAATAAACATTTAGAATCTCAACTTATTATATTACTTCCTTGCGTAAGATATTATGATTTAATAAAGAGAAATTTGTCTGAATTTATCTAAAAGGCCCTGTATAATGGTTTTAAATGATTTTTGGTAAATCACGACAAATCGGCCTCTACATAACAGACTTTTTCGTGACTCGGAAATTACGATTTTTATTGCAGAGGTGTTACTACATATTTTAATGAGCGTATTTCTTTAGTGTAAAGCTTGTGAGCTTGTTAATAATTTGAAAATTCTGACACATCAAATGCCATACTATGGTTCTCTCCTACGATTTTTGAACCATCGTTTTGAAATATTAAGTTTGTTCGTTGAGTGTCAATTACTGCGCATTGTGCGGCAACGTGATTGAATGGCATTTGCAGGTGTGTCCTGGCCCCGGAAACGTGAGCTCTCTGTCGTGTCTGTAGTGCTCACACACATATCTTGCATGCCGAACTTGCCTCACGCGCTTTCCTGCGCCGTCGTTTGAGTAACGTCGGGAGAAAGTCTGCTCTGATGACGGACTCAATGCACCGCAATCAGATGAAAATGTCCTCTATCAGCTCTGTGTTGAGCATGTCATCTAAGTATTTTCGGTTTTGAACAGATCTTGTTTGCGATCTCTCTGTTGAACAGATCTTCTTCGCGCTGTTAATCGGTCTTCTACAAGCTACGCACTCAGTGTTAAATTCGTCCGCGTGCTGCACTATATCTAAACTGAGCGGTAGACATATGCGCGCGCGATCCGATCGATCGAGTGTTGAGCTCAACTTGTACTGGCAACAAAATTCAATTTTTTCGTATCAACACTTTTCAACCATTATAACAACTTTGGTTGCTTCAATATTTGGTCAGAGACTGAACATTTCACCTATCATAAAGCACATGTTATGGCAATAAAACTGGAAAACATCTCCAGTATTTTTCCGATCTTTTTTACAACTCGCGTGTGTTCCTTTTTTGCGTTACTTTACAAAAGTTGAAGCTTTTTATTGTGACTACAAATGCAAGATATTACGGTATCTGAGATTAAGTATTTTGTAGATCAAGTCTGGCTCTTCGATAAAAGTGTAGAGCAGAAATCAGGCCCTACAAACGTTCAGAGGAAGTGATACAAGTAGCATCACAAAAGCAATGAAGTAACAAAATTTATAAACGTGATATTGAGCAATATGGTAATATTATTAAACACTATATTGAGTAGTGAAAGTGTCTATTAGACAATAACGACGCAAAAAATCCATGATATGAGTCAAGCGAAATTAAACAGAACAACAATTTAGAACGTAACTCATACAAAAACCATGACAAAATGAAACTAACGGAGAGTTGCACCACAATCTCGGGATTAAGCTACGAATTAAATAAAAAACACAGGAATGTAGAAGGGCCCCGGGCAGCAAAGCAAGACCAACACAGCAGCAAAACAGAAGCTGGGGCGCAACTAGACCAGGAACGTCGCTCGCTACACGAGGGAGGGAGACGCGCAGAGAGAGAGCTGCACGAGACTGGCGTCGGCGTCAAGGTCTCAGGCAGGGAAGTTAATCCCAGGTAGTGTCATTGTCACCAGGGATTTCAAAGTTCTCGAGAAATGATAGCGACGAACAATTCTACGATACTATAAAGAAAAAAATTACTTAGAATAGGGCCCCGTTGTTCTAGCTTTGAGCACTTTTGGATATGAAAACAAAATAATAAAAAACTGGATTAACTTGATATTCAAAATTTATTTTAGTATTTTCAATTTTGTGATCAAGATGTTTAGATTTTGTAAAATTACTTCATTACTCTGATTCCAGCTAAAAAATAACGGCATCTGATCTCCCTCAACACTGATATTATACAAGTTATTCCTGGTGTAAGTTGAAGACAAACTCCATTTACATCCTTATTTTTTAAATATTTATATTTTATCAACAATAATATTGAAATGGTTGTTCATCGTTTTAAAGTGTTGTTAAATCGTTAGTTTCCTCCAAACGTATAGCTAACAGTGTACAGTTTGTTAACCTGCGTTATGAATGATTGTAGCAAAGTTGCAGAATCTATCGGTGAAGAGCTGAGCATTTTTCTTCTAAGCGAATTCTACGAATTCAGTCATCATCTTAGGTATTCCAAAGTCGCACTGATCGAGAACCGGAATTTTCAGATGTTTTTTGGATTTAAAGTTCTCAAGTCTGGTCATTTTAAAATAAAATTTGTTCCTAGAGGCCACTCAGTATGTTATGGTTCACACAATGACTTACATCACACTGGCGAACAGTTGTAACTTTACGAGGAAGGAATGCCTCTGGCCCCCCTCACTTCCCAAACTTATGTTTCAAAAAAGGTCTGAGTGAAGTGTCGACTCATAAGAGACGTGTTATTAAAACGACTAGGAATCTGTGAAATATACAAGAATCCTTCGGATAACCTTTCACATTTTCAACATCTATAACGCAAGAAAAGTTGAAATCCCTCCTTTCGTTCTCCAAATGTACCGTACGTCGACGTCGGTTAAATGCTTACCCTAAGCCCTCACCTTCATCACCTCTACCCCGCTCCTCTGCTAACCTCCTATGAGGGTTCCGCATCACCAAGGGTTACCACTTCGCTTTGAAAAATATATTTTAATGTCTGTAATTTATTACCTTAGAATTTTATTCATTTTGTGAGGATTTGAGGTATGATATAGCTCCTTGTTGATTGATCAGAACTATGGGTATTTACAACAATCAACTTTCAATAACTGTTCTTAAGACGTTTATTGTCACGTAAATAAGATTGGCTTGGACGATTTACCCACAAGCGAGGCAGGCATTCCTGGAGAGGCTGCTACAGTCCCAACACTCTGGGAGTTTATTGCAAGGATCATCGTAGCTTTGGTGATGGTTACGTATTCTTTTTGAAGTGGAAATGTATCGTTGAGACTGGGCATCTTTAGCTCAAGCGTTGAAGTGTTATGTGATTCTTCATAATGGATTAGAAGATGAGAAGATATATCTTGCCTTGATCACGCGTAACTAAAATTACAATAAACTAAACGATGAGCCTTGCCGTATTTGCATCACCACGCCCAAATGGACTCATAAGATGAGTTTCCATTATTACTATCATGACTATCAAGTTTTTCTCTCAACAAAATGTTGATACATAGTGTCAACTTTTACACATTGTTAAATTTTCCTTTAAATTAAGGAAGAGAGAGAGAGAGAGAGAGAGAGAGAGCGAGGGAGCGAGAAATAGAAAAGGCGATATGAGATCCGTGCCCGGAACTGTTAGCCTTGAAAATACGGCTACATTGATGTACTCGGCACGCTTACCAAAACAATCACCTGATCATGATAACAAAATGAAACAGTTATATTACTTATTAAAGGAATTATATAATTATATCAGTATATTTGGTCCTATTGTAGACTGATGTCAGTGAACATTGAATATCTCATTGAAATTATTTCTTAAATAACGTGATTCAGGTCGCGTAAAAACTGAAACATCGACAACTGATACTGCTACGGGTGGCATAAATAATACGAAGAAATCATGAAACCTTGACATTTGGGACAACAGTTTAATAATAGTAACCAAAAATAAGAGAACGTAACAGTAGCTGGCAACCCTGCGGTGTCGTCAGATGCTTAATGATTTTTATTGGCAAATTAAATCTAAAAACGCTCAAACTCACTGACTTTGGCGAGAAAAACGTCATTCTAACAACCATACTGGGAAGCGAAGCTTCAGCCGCCACTCACACAGTCACATCACGTCGCGAGGGGCGAAGGCGACGGGCGCCAACGGCTCGTTGCAGCGCCCGGCCACTGCGAAGGTCCGTCCATGAAGTCCTTTAGCACAAGGCTTCGATATAACAGCTCACAGGTGTTACATGTATCTCGATAGCACTTAGCAGTTAAGTACGTATATTAAATAACAAAAGACTATTGTGTCGTTTTTTAAATGCCGGTCGCCCAGCTAGGTGTACAAGAAACAATTTGTGCGCTGCAGAGTGGCGTTTATCGCAAAGAATACCATGTCTGCAGCATATTCCCTCGTTTTTAAATGTCGAGGAAGGAAGTCCAAAAAAATATTTTATGCGCACATCATCCTCTTCTTGTACACGCAATACTTGTGTAGTACATTTGCGAACCCGTACTACTTGGTAACGCCAAGTATATGCAATTAGTGAACGTCAGGCTCGTACACCTCGTGAACGTCAAGCGCGAGCTGACCTTAAATTAGTAAATAAGGCCTGATCGTGTGCTTGGTGGCAGACAAACTGGAAGGCGCTGGTTGAATGGATATCTTTGCACAAGAGAACATGGACCCTGTCTCCTCACGAAGTTATATGAGACTCGCTGATATGAATTCAATTGTACGTAGTATGACAAATTGATGTTTCTAATAAAACAGTCAACAAAAACAGAATGGCAGATCTTCATCGTCACTAAAGGCTATACACTAGGAACATCTAGCCGCTTATGGCTTATTGAAATATGCTCACTTTATGTCGTTCAGGAAACAGAAAATGAGGCGGGACTCCCAAAATTATATGGTACATCCAATTGTGTGGAAAGTTAGAAATCAGTCAGTAATTTTGATGAATTCACGAACCTATCAAAAACAAGCCGCCAATGTTTAAATGTGATGTTACTCAAGTGAAGTTATTTATATAAGTCTATCAGGAAGAGCGAATAAAGTGTACATTATTCATATTTCTTCACGGATACCCTATAATATAGAGGGTTTGTTACCTACGTGAGGCAACTACTTATATCATCGAAAAAATAATTTCCAAGAACTACACATAGCCATTTATATAAATGATATCTTGAAGAAATATGCTGGACTTCTTAGCACCGAATGCTCATTGGCATCACTCCACCACAGGTGCTCATGCAGGGACACGTAGTTTGTGGTCTGCAAGGATGAGGATCGAATGAGATCTTGGTGGACGAAATTGGAAAAACATAAATAAGGAAGTTCATGTTGGCTTTGCTTTGAGGTTCGTAACGGCTAAATTTCAGGAATGTTCATTTGTTCTTTCTCCCTTGGATATATATATTATGTATATATATGCCGAAATTGAAGCACAATTAGATCTTTCTAACCGTTTCTAACCTTTCTAATTCTTCCTAACCATTTTTAGGCCTTTTCAGGCCTTAACGCATTTAGCCCTTACCAACCATGCTGAAATTTAGCCATAAAAAAATTTTGACATTACTTGAATTATAACTCTAACTAATATTTGGGATAATTGAACTGAAGCAATGCTACGCATCATGTATTGCCTCCAGCTCTCAGAACATAGCATCACGTATCAGAACTAATGTATACTCTCAAGCAAAAATATGTCGGAACATTCAGTGGAAAAGTGACAAGAGAAACTTTTTTTCAATTTGCAGGGCTCACTGAATATAGCCAGAGATAAATTATTCATTCATTATGGAGCCAAAATACAGTGGAAAATCAAACTTCAGTTTAATAAGCGGTTAGAAGTGTTAAATCTTACGTTAAACTACACACTGAACGAATCTGAACTGTTAAAAAGGGGTCATTCTCGGACTGCACACAGTCTGATAGTGATTGAAGCTTTCGAAGCTAAAGAAAAAGTTCAGTAAGATTGATACAGGAACATTTAAAAAAATTGATGTAATGTAAAAAGTGTGTAGAAATCGCCTTGAAATTAGGCATTTTGACATTCAGGAACGTCATGCTTTCTCACCAAAGAGTAAGTTGCTGGTGAGGAAAAATTTCCAGTGAAAATACTTCGAGATGGTGCAATCGATGCTAAAACTTCACTTAGTTATGAAATAAATTGATATTGGAATCGAATTCATCTTTCAATATGACAGCGGTGTGAAAAGCTTTAGAGGAATTTCTAATCTCTTGCAGAACAGTCTCCACGTGCTTGAAGCCATTTGTACCACACATGGTGTAAGATGTTATGTATCAAACATGAAAATATCCTGTAATTTTGTAAAAGAATGGGCAAAAGAGTATTCGGCATCGTATTCTGAATTATCGAACTCCTGCGCTTTGTGCTCCCAAAAATGGGCGCAAATTTTTTTCGCATAATTTTACAAGACTGTTGGATGACTGATGATTCTCATAAGGATTATTTCGCATAGCTCTTTAGGTTAAGGAAATGGTAACACTCATTTCTTGCGTTGAACCGAATAAAATTTGGGGTTTGCTATATCCTTCCGCCTGAAGTGATGAATTATTGCAAATTCATTAGCTGATTGTGCAACGCCATCACCTGCAGCGTCTAACCGAGCAGTAACTGTAAGAGTAACGTCATCAACTACACCAACAATATCATTGCACACTGCCCAACACGCAAAGAACAGCAACATCATCATCAGCAGGAGTTGCAGCAAGACCCGCCAACAAGATCAGGCGCAGAACGAGCGAGCCGGAGGAGCGCAGGGTGCCGGGGTGCGGCGCCCTGCTGCGCGCTGACAAATGAGGTGCGAGACTCTTGAGTTACGCTGACGCGGCGACCGTTCTGTCCAGCGCCCTGGACCCTACCTTATATGCCCGCCCTCTGCACGACGCCTCTGCTGCCAACACAAGCCTGGCTTTCTTCCTGGGCCGCGTTGAGGCGTCAACCTTGGTGTTTCTGAACGTGAGGTGCATTAATGGTTGCAAGACGACGGCAAAAGTGCCGCGTACAAAACTGACATCGTATTAGAAATGTTTAAACAGCTCTGACGTAGCCTGCTCGTGAATGCCATACCGCATCAAGCGAATCTGGGTATGTGGTGAGGTTGTAAGTAATTTGATTTGAAGGAACAGCTGCATTTTAATCAATCACACTGATGAACATACTTCTTCCCTATCGAAAATGCACATACTCGCATTGCTTCGATGTGCGCGATATGCGCAACTCTTTAAGTTTAGTAAAATAATTTTTTGACGCACGTTAGCGTATAAATATCACAGGAACGTAATTTGAGATATTTTTGCATTACATCAAGGGTGACGCAGATGAGCGCACAGGACACAGCACACCCCACAAAGTATAGTGGCGTATGACCTCCACAAAATGGGCCCAGAAGCTGAGCAACTCGCACTGCCAGTCGCTCGTACTCCTACAGGCACGAGTGGTGTTCATTAACAGGAAACTGCGCGCATATTGCGGGTGGATGCGAGGTGATGCCTCCGAGAAATTTGTTTTTGCATTTAAGGGATTATTTTTTCAGAAAAGATTGTAGTACTAGAAAAATGAGAGGCGTTTTAGTACATGCGTTTTTGAGGTTTTACCATAGCATAAAATACGACACTGAGCTCCCTCCTGATAAGAAACATAGTTGAGCAAAGGAGTTTCTGACTCCCTCTGGGCTTGAGGCTGCAGACGACACGTTCCCGTAACCATCTAATCTCCGGGTTGCAGTCATGTTTCTGTGATGGATGATCAGAACCTCAAAATTCACTGCATGAGATAAATAAATCGAAAATGTTAGAAAAAGCTCTTCGAGTCATTGGACATCATTATCGATGTTTATAGTAAACGGATTTATGTCCAGTTTCAGTTTAAAGAATGATTTATTTATTGTGTAATTTACATGAGACATAATTCTTATAGACAAGTATACAGACCAATAAATACAGAGAATGAAAAGAAGAACCAAAGTAAAAACGAACATTACATTTATTGCAAACATTTCGGAATTAAAATTCCATCTTCAGTGCTGAAGCAGGAGGAAATTTTTTTTGTCTATTTTAAAAATTTCTATTTCAAAAAAACAGCACTGTTTCAGCACTGATGATGGAATTTTAATTCCGAAACGTTTGCAAGAAATGTAATGTTCGTTTTTACTCTGGTTCTTCTTCTTATTGTACGAATAAGATTCTCGACGAATTGCCCTATTGGAAATATGTACAGACTGTCTCTTCAATAGGCCACACTTAAATTTCATTATTTTCATTCTCTTTTTCCTTTAGGGAAAAAAGTTGTCTCGTCATTAAATAATTTTTTCCATCTGTTTCAAAAACTCATGAGGGAAAGGGTTAATGAATGGACTCTGAAAATTTCATTTTCCTACTCTACTGCTAACATCCTACAAGTTTCCGCCCCCGTGAAATATCAGTCGACTTCTCAAATTTCACTCCAGTTGGGTAGCACGGACAAACGCGCTCACAAACGCTCACACACACAACACACACACGAGGTTTCATTTGCATGAATGTAACGCAAAGAAGACCTGTATCGATAAAGCGACGCTGAACAGGTCGAGAACAGGTCCGTGGGGCATCGGCGCTGGAGCGCGAGGCAGCGGTATGGCTGCGGTGGGTGCGCTCGCTGGCCGTCTCTCGAATAATAAAGCGAAGGACGTCCCAATTAACCCTTCAGGTCCTATGGAATGTTGAGATCGCTTATCTCCTCCTGACCAGCTCGCAGGTTTTATGGTCATGTTGTAACCCATTGACTCTTCTTTTATTGAGTTTTTTACGACGGGTTCTGGCTAAAATGTGATAAGTAATTGAGTGCTAAGTAATTGGCAGAGCACGCAGGCTGTGCGGTGGGGCGAGTGGGCGCAGGTGTGCTTTGCACTGAGTGCTTCGCTGGGGCCTCTGCACTGCGTCTTGTGGCTAGTGGCACTTATGCTCGCTGCTCTGCACTGCTCCGCGCTTTCTACTCTGCGTTGTGAATTGTAATCTGTGCATTGCACTGTAATTGTACTGGGCATTACTCTCTATTTTACATTGTACTCTGCACTGTGCCTTGTGCAGTGTATTGTAATTTGGGCAATTCCCTGTGCTGAACACATTGCAGTACACGTTGACTTTTAGCGTATAATATAGTTTACGCTAGATTATACTGAAAAACTCTCTACTGCGCTTGCCACTACCCGTTTTGTAGCGTACACGTCTTAACAACTACTTACTCGAGTGGTTGCCATGACAGGTTACAAAGCGCCAAAGCGTCAATACGTGTCCTGTTACTAGCACTTGTCAGCACGATACGCAGTACATGTTAAGGTATTAACTTGGCCAGGAGTTCGTTCGTATTTTGAATGCCATCTTTCTGATCTTCTAAAGACCGCTTTCATATTCTTATTATCTAAATTCTGTATTCGGTACAGCGTTCTTATTTACATGAGTGTGTAATAAGCCCCGAAGTAGACAAGTTCTAATATTTTTGATTCCATTAGAGCCCTTAAAATGGTGGACCAAGCCTAGCACTACTAACACCGAAGGCTTTTTTATTCAGAAAAAAAGCAACAGAAACTTCCCCATTCTCATTGCAAATATTTCTGCAAGCTTCTGTTACTTTATTTCCTTTTCTGAAGTAAAAAAGCATTTTATGTCGTTAGTGCTCTGCATGGTCCACCATTTCAAAGGTATGAATGCAAACAAAAATGTTAGAGCTTCTCCACTTGGGGGCTTATTGCACACTGGCGTAAACATGCTCGCTATCTCGAACACAGGAGTTAGAAAATAAGTTGGTATTCAAAAACGAACGAACTTTATGGCCCACCCAATATATTCGCCGCATATAAGTAGCTGCCCCTGGGCTCTGCATCTGTTTTTTACGCGTGTATTCAAAACACGTGTCTATTCAGAGCGTCAATTATTCACGGAAAATACAGGTTGCAAAGCCTCCAGCATCCCAGCACACGATTGCAGCGAGGCTAAGCATTCAGCTGTGTCTCATGATTTGTTTTCACTGTGCGCACAGTTGGTTTAGCACCTTGTACTTTTCTCTCACTGCACGCAGGGTCGGTTTAGCACCTTGTGCTTTTCTCTCACTGCATGCTGGGTCGGTTTAACACCTTGTACTTTTTCTCACTGCATGTAGGGTCGGTTTAGCACCTTGTACTGGAGTTCCGTTGCTGATAAGAAAAACAACTGACACTATTCTCAGACGCTTGCGTTATGCATTCATGAAATGTTACTCCTTTATAGCTGTGTCTAATTCATTTATCCTGCAAACGGATTGCCAAACGTACATTTTCGATGTTGAAGTCTCACAACAGATAATTATTCTTCGTTTTAATATTCAATTACCATGTTTACTGTATACGTTGCACATATTTTTCTTTGTATTCAATGATTTATGAAGGAAAGTGAAATGTTGCTCAATGTACCCACCTGGTTTCTGTCTCGCCTGCTCGACTGAGGGTGCTTGATGAGCCGAGAAATGTATTTAGTTTCTGAACGAAGTTTGTATCCTTGAACCTTGAATCGTGAAACTCCTGAAGCGCTTCATGTGTTCCACATTAGCTTAAGGTTATTATATTTTTTGCGCATAACCGTTCATAAAGTTGTAAAAGACTGCATAGGAATAAAAACATTGATGAGTTAAAGGCGTTGAGAAAGAACACCGTAACTGAGAGAACCGACTTCAAAAAGGTAGACACCTGAAAAATCCAAACCTCAGGCGAGTAAATGAACATATGTATTAAAAGAGTAAAGAAAGTCCTTGTGATAGTATGCGAGTAAGTATGGCTGTGTATGTAGAGCTACACTTTAGTATCTCAGACTGCACAGTCACTCGTAAGTAAATGAGACCGTATTTAGCGATGTCTCGGATAACAGTTCTAGTCACTTGGTTGTCAGTAACAGTCGTAAGTTACAGAGAACGTGTGTAGCGCTATCTCAGATAACAGTCCCAGTACAGGCTTGTGATACGTTCGTCTGTAACGCCTGTAGGTATGGTAGATGATTGTTACTGGCCAATGGGATGTGCTATTGTTTTATTCTATCTCTCTCTATACCCTAACTTGATAGCAAGGCGTTTTTTATCATTAAAATACATGCTAAAAGTCTCTCTTTTGCAGATGAGTGCCATTTTAGGAGAAATTTTCATTTGTTAAAACAGATAATGCTGTTCAGTTCTGATACTCCTGAAACATAGGTGTCGTTATGAAGCCCTGCTTTAGATTTGCAGCGTTCACACTTCAAGAAACTTCTCGATAAGCCCTAGTATCTGAAATACCGCACTCCACACTTACTCAACCACTCTGACTTCATAAATTCACCGAAGAGCGATTACCACTCAGCCTTACAATCTTGCAACACGGGTTCTTCAAGCTATTCTTTCACACAAAATTATCGATTTAATAGAAAGAAAGAATTTTCCATGATCATTCAATCTGATACGTTCCTGGACATTCCTCAGCATTCTGGTTTGCACGAGTTTGCAGTGGCGATAAAACACAACGTAAGAACCACCGTCATTTGGAGAAATGTTTCAAGAATATTAGTGGTGAGCAAGGTTCTAATTTCTGAAGTCGTGTTCACAAAGGATTAGTTACAGAACTGAGCACTATACATATGCACCTGAGCTCTGTAGGTCAGACTAACCTCCTTTGCTATTTACTGTCAAGGAGGTGCGGTCTGTTCTGTCACTGTGTGCTCATTAGCACGCCGGACCTGAGAGGGCGCTGCTCCTGCAATAAGCACACAGCTTCCTCGAGGGAGTTATCGAGACAACATTTGACCCCGGGGGTGTGTAAATGTTCGTCGCTCTCTTGGCCGGTTTTTTAACAAATTTGCATAGCCGCAATAGTGCAGTGGGCAGCGCAAAACTTATTAAGTCGATTTAGGAAAACTTACGCTGCCAGTTGTACCCTACGACGACGTAAATTATTTAGAAAATCAGACTCCATAATTGCGGCGCGACCTCAGGCAGGTGCTTCTTGACTCTCGGTCCCTGGTTACAGCATCGCTCCGCGTGTAGCTGCTGTCAATGCCAACAGTAGCTGCTAGGGGACCTCTATCCAATTAGTGCAAGTCCATTGCAACTCCACTGTAAAGAAAGAAAGTTATTCAAAATATGCTTTGACTTAACTACTATTTGGTTGGGTCGAAATGAGTTTGCTAGAGTTTTGAAAGTTCTCGTGAAGAAATGTAACTGAGAAATATTTAGAGGCAATGAAACAGTTTAATTTAGTTTTAGTTTTAATTCTAACTAATCATCAACCTTCAAATCTGAAAAATATTTTTTATAAGGAACAATCATTGTAGGCAGTCAACAACTTACTTATTTTACCTAAATTTTTGACATTCAAATGTAAATTACATTAAAATTTTACGTTGCCGCGACTACGTCCTTAACATGCTTAATACCTACTCAGAATAAAAAAAATTTAAATTTTGTTAGCCCACGCCTAATATTTTAAATTTATCACTACTAATTGTGTGAAAAAATATGAAACACGGTATTCACCGGTAACTGTCTATACCACTCAGCACATTACTTTGTGATAGTTCGGACTTTCCTGTACTATCGAACCTGTGATAGCAAAGAAACATAGCAGATGAGTATCATTGTCAAAGCTATGCGGGAAATACACTAGATTATCGTGACCACTGTCTCGACTATTTTATTCGCTATTGTTTTGTGATGGCGCGGTTAAAATATGATGCACTGACCACGTCACTCGATCGTTATTTACAGCCAGTGATGTGGTGTGCGCACCATGGCTTGGTCAGTGTATCACACAGACAATCTAGCGCGGCACACGCGGCCACATGCGGTCTGGTGATTTGAAAAGCGCGCTTTTCACGTGAAGGGTCGCCGGTTCGACTCCCGGCAATGCCAGCCCAGTAAGTCTCTCCGTTGAAAAAAATGGAAAACTTAGCCATGATTCCCATTCTATCAAGGTATCGGAAATGGGTACAGGCTTGACAGGAGATAACCGTCATTGTATTCTGTTAGTTTTACAGTATTTGAAAAACAAATGTGTAAGCTGATATGCATCACACTTGATCGGAATAAAACATCCTTTTTGAACATCCATCTTTGCGTCAGTGTATCATACACGTCTTGGCTGCGTCAGGGCAAAACGACTACTGCAATTTTGCGGTACTAGTTTACAGTCTCAATAAACTAGTGAGCGTGAGTAGCTGAGACACCAGATTAGTTTTTTGGACAGGATCCTTGAATTTTATCTTTCAAATAAAGCTTGACTAGGTACTCAGAGATCTCATGGGCTTGACTCTTATTTGGTACGAGCCCAAACTTGAGAAATTTTGTCCAGAAAAAAACATTTGGCATCCCTGGTCTGTACGTTGTCATCTGCTGCGCTAGGCGTGTTGGGGCGATACAGGACCCCCAGCCAGGGGCGATACAGGACCCCCAGCCAGGGGAGATACAGGACCCCCAGCCAGGGACGATACAGGACCCCCAGCCAGGGGCGATGCAGGACCCCCAGCCAGGGGAGACGCAGGACCCCCAGCCAGGGGAGATGCAGGACCCCCAGCCAGGGGGGATGCAGGACCCCCAGCCAGGGGCAATGCAGGACCCCCAGCCAGGGAAGATGCAGGACCCCTAGCCAGGGGCGATGCAGGACCCCCAGCCAGGGGAGATGCAGGACCCCCAGCCAGGGAAGATGTAGGACCCCTAGCCAGGGGAGATGCAGGACCCCCAGCCAGGGGAGATGCAGGACCCCCAGCCAGGGGAGATGCAGGACACCCAGCCAGGGGAGATGCAGGATCCCCAGCCAGGGAAGATGCAGGACCCCCAGCCAGGGGAGATGCAGGGTCCCCAGCCAGGGAAGATGCAGGACCCCCAGCCAGGGGAGATGCAGGACTCCCAGCCAGGGAAGATGCAGGACCCCCAGCCATGGGAAAGGCAGGACCCCTAGCCAGGGGAGATGGAGGACCCCCAGCCAGGGGAGATGCAGGAGCCCCAACCAGGGGAGATGCAGGACCCCCAGCCAGGGGCGATGCAGGACCCCCAGCCAGGGGAGATGCAGGACCCCCAGCCAGGGAAGATGTAGGACCCCTAGCCAGGGGAGATGCAGGACCCCCAGCCAGGGGAGATGCAGGACCCCCAGCCAGGGGAGATGCAGGACACCCAGCCAGGGGAGATGCAGGATCCCCAGCCAGGGAAGATGCAGGACCCCCAGCCAGGGGAGATGCAGGGTCCCCAGCCAGGGAAGATGCAGGACCCCCAGCCAGGGGAGATGCAGGACTCCCAGCCAGGGAAGATGCAGGACCCCCAGCCATGGGAAAGGCAGGACCCCTAGCCAGGGGAGATGGAGGACCCCCAGCCAGGGGAGATGCAGGAGCCCCAACCAGGGGAGATGCAGGACCCCCAGCCAGGGGCGATGCAGGACCCCCAGCCAGGGGAGATGCAGGACCCCCAGCCAGGGGAGACGCAGGACACCCAGCCAGGGAAGATGCAGGACCCCCAGCCAGGGGCGATGCAGGACCCCCAGCCAGGGGAGATGCAGGACCCCCAGCCAGGGAAGATGCAGGACCCCAGCCAGGGGAGATGCAGGACCCCCAGCCAGGGGAGATGCAGGACCCCCAGCCAGGGGAGATGCAGGACCCCAGCCAGGGGAGACGCAGGACCCCCAGCCAGGGAAGATGCAGAACCCCCAGCCAGGGGCGATGCAGGACCCCCAGCCTGGGGAGATGCAGGACCCCCAACCAGGGAAGATGCAGGACCCCAGCCAGGGGAGATGCAGGACCCCCAGCCAGGGGAGATGCAGGACCCCCAGCCAGGGGAGATGCAGGACCCCCTGGATGTCATTCGTGAGCTTGTTGGCTTCTTGTGGAGGCTCATCTTATGGAGGAAGGAGCGGTTAAGACTTTATCTATTTTTAATCCAAATTAAGACAGTGTATTTTTTGGTTTTAATGTCTAAATTAACACAATTTTCGTATCAACGGCGTAAAGATGTAAGAGTAATCGGAGAGAGAGCTCTTCTTATTCTTTCACATTACTCCCTGCTCTATAGAGCTAAATTATGCCCAATAGAAATTTTAAAATTTAATAGAAATTATCTGATATTTTTTTGAAAGATATGTATCACTCTTTTCATTGTAATAATAATTTTTCACCTAACATGCATAGTTTTCTATCCACGTAGAGAAAATATGTTGTGTATGCTTCGCGGATGAAAGTTATCGTCCAAACAATAGGAGGATTTTCAGAATCACTGCACTAACGCCTCACCGCAGTCATCAGCACCATCGAGAAAAGTTAGATCCCTGCAAACTGCCTTTGCACTGAAAATGATCATAATTTGTGGTATTGTCATTCTGGAGCATTAAGGTGACTTTTTTCTCTCTTTCTTACTCGCCATTATCGACCAAACTCATCGTGCAAAGCTTGCGAAGTACACACTGGGAGGTAAATCCAAATCAAACCAATGCTCGACGATCAAGAGTCTCCCCTCATGTATGGGATTACTCAGTCAAGTCGTACAGACCTCGGTCTGCAGTTTGAATTCTGAACTTTTATATTATTAGGAAATGGATCCAACAGCGGTTAGAAGTACATTTCACATCAACGTAAAACAAGGTGTCATGCGCACACATCGCTGGTGCTCGTTGTACTATCCAGCCATCTAGGAAGACTTCGTAGTTTTCTCAAGTTAAAATCTAAAAATAGGACTAATCTAATTTTTAATTATAACCGATACGCTTTTAACCAATGCCTTAAAAACATAAGTGCATGTGATGCATCAAGAAAGGTTGCTGAAAATACCCAAGTGTACGTGTTGTATGAATAGTATAAAGTGGATTCCCAAAGGAGAGGAGGCTCTTCAACTCAAGTTTACTTACCGTATGACCGATTTTTTTGTTCGTCTCCAAATGTAATGGACAGTGCATTCGTGAGTGAGCTGCCGATGGTTATGAGAGTGAAAATTAATTTTATCTGTGAACAATGTTACTCATCAATGATGCTTGCACTACATGGGATCTACTTCAATTTTAGTGAGTTGATTCTAGTTGTAATTCTTAATTTAGCTTAGTTCGAACTTTTAAGTAATGCCTGACAATATCCTGAAGCATTTTAACTACATTCACTATACATATCCGGGCCCAGTACTCCACAGTTTGTGTAATCAATCAATTGTCACCCGTGACCGCGATGAACGAGATAACACCGAATTCGATGAGTACTACATTTTAATAACACTTACACCACAGAATCCTCTTGTGTTATTTCACTTCCTGTAGTTCAGTCTATCATAAAATGTAATTGCTGCTAACCGTGTACTTCTAGATCTTCTCATAGGTGTCTAGGATTTTAATATTCATTTTCCGAGGGACTAAGTTTGATTTAAATCCTTGTCCAACAGCAATAGCCTCCAAAACAATTACGGATGATTAAATTTAGAATCCAACATGAAACAGCCAATAGGAAGCCACCATTTCAGCCAGATATGTAGGCCTCTATCCTGCAACCAATCAGAGCGCGGCGATATTGGTCCGCCTCACAGACCTCCCACCTCGAGCGCCGAGTTGCCTTTTTGGCGCCAATTTCTGATCTCCGTTATTCTGGAATCAGCGTTTAAATTACATCTTAACGAACACCGCCACGTCATAGTGTGTTTTATATCAAGTACAAATAGAGCGCGTGAATCTATGAGAATCAGCCACGAACATACGATGTTGAGGTGAATGTCGTCATATATACCTTGTGTCTGTATACCTTGTGTCTGACCTTGTAGTCTGTATCATCTTCTTTATTTTTTACGTCACATTTTACTTACTGTTTCTTAATCTTTATGACTGACCATGTTGATATTTTCGATGATATTGATCCAGATCTCAATCATTTGAATAGACTGCATCCAAACCTAAATGAAACTGGGAATTGTAAATACCTAAATATTAAAGAATTCAATGAATCGATGAGAAAAACCTGTAACGATCTCTCAGTATTATGTTGGAACTGTAGGTCCATTTATCCGAAAATAGATGAAATATCTTGTACTATCACTGAGCTAAACAGCAATTTTGATGTTCTCAGTTTCACCGAAAGTTGGCTAGATGACTCAACTAAAGACCTAATTCAAATTCAGAACTATAATAGCCATCATTCACTCCGTAGCAACAAACGTGGTGGTGGCATCAGTACGTACATATCTAAACACATATCATCGAAAAACATTATAAGTGCGACTATGAATCGTGAACATATTGAGACTCTATTTATAGAACTAACGAAAAATGGTAAACGGATTGTACTTGGGACTGTATATAGGCCCCCAACAGCTTGCAACATTTCTTTCCTGAACGAGCTTCAAAGCATAATATCTCAGTTTAACAAATCTCTATACAATGACATTATAATTTGCGGGGATTTCAACTACGATCTTCTTCAATATGAAAGCTGTGAACAAATCTCAAACTTCATAAATGTTTTTCAGTCTAACTCCTTCCTTCCAATCATCACGAAACCTACGCGTATTACATCCGAATCTGCCACGTTGCTCGATAATATTTTTATGTTAGATCCGACTGATTTTCTTACAGGAATAATAATTTCTGACTTATCTGACCATTTTCCGGTGTTTCTCATCAAGAAGAATGTCTATAGTCCCTGCAACAGCCCACATGCTGAGACTTTTTCATATCGTTGTATAAACGAATATAACTTGGGGACAATGCGAACTGTTCTAGAAGAATTAATGCCATCATTGGACATCTATGAACTAGACAATAATGCGATTAACATTGACCAAGCAATACTAAAACTAACTGAAACTATAACGACCGCATATAACCAATGTTGTCCAATAATCACCCGCACAATTACGCCGAAAAATAGACAAAAACCTTGGATTACTGAAGATATCGTGATCAATATAAAGAAACGTCAAGCATACTTAGCCTTACTATACGAAGGACGAATCTCTAGATTAACGTATAACAGATTCAGGAATCATGTGACAAATCAAATACGAACATCGAAACAAAACTACTTTACGCGCAAATTCACTGACTACAAAACTGATATTAAAAAAACTTGGCGCCTGCTTAATTCATGCTATAGACCGAATAATAACGCTAAAAAAACGATTGAATCCATCGTTCACGAAAATGTAAAATATCATGATAAACAAGATATTGCAACAGTGTTCAACAACTTTTTTATAAATATAGGAAAAAATATAGCCGATAGTGTCGTTAGTGAACCTACAGACCACTTGCAATACATGGACCATGTCCGTGAACACAACTCTTTCTTTTTCCCGCCAACTAACCCCTCCGATGTAATTACATGCATAAACAACTTGAAAAATAAATCAAATGGATTAAATACATTTTCAGCTAAAGTTCTTAAGGCTATTGCTGATATAATAGCACCGTGCATATCTGATATTATCAACCATTCGCTTTCTCAAGGTATCTTCCCCAACTCTCTCAAAACTGCCAGAGTCACCCCTATTTTTAAAAATGGTGATAAAAACTGCGTTAATAATTATAGACCTATCTCTGTTTTACCAATTATGAGCAAAATATTTGAAAAAATTGTGTATAAAAAAGTGTATTCGTTTTTTGAACAAAAATCTTTTCTCTATGACGGACAATTCGGTTTTCGTTCTAAGAAATCAACGACACAAGCTGTATTAAATCATTTACAGTACCTTTACTCTAATATAGATGAAGGAAAGCTTGTTTTCTCCGCTTTTCTTGACTTTCGAAAAGCATTCGACTGTGTGGACCATAAGATATTACTCTCGAAACTACACTGTTATGGCATTCGAGGAATTGCCCATGATTGGTTCAAATCATACCTAACAAATCGGAAGCAATACGTTGTCGTTGACGACGCAAAATCGGACCCACAGACAATTAGCCATGGAGTTCCACAAGGGTCTGTCCTAGGGCCTCTCCTATTTCTGATATTTATAAATGATATTATCAAATCAACAACATTTTTCAAATTCATACTTTTTGCCGATGACAGCACGCTTTCTACGGTCCTTCCGAGCCAAAATCCCGCTATGATTGCGGAGAGCATAAATAATGAACTCCATAAGGTTTCATTATGGCTTAAAGCTAATAAAATAAGCCTCAACATCGAAAAAACAAAGTATATTACATTCTCATACAAGAAAAGCATATCTCTCCCACACATAAAAATTGGCGAAGGTGAAATCGAAGAAACCAACTCATGCAAGTTTCTGGGCATCATAATAGATAAACATCTGACCTTTAAAGAGCACATCGCTAATATTAGTTCTAAATTATCGAAATCCATCGGAATCCTGAATAAAGTTAAAAATTACCTGCCTGAAACAGCTTTACGAATGCTCTACGGAACGCTCATTTCACCATACTTGCAGTACGGAATAGAAGCATGGCACGGAACTGATAAAAATAAAACCAATATAATTTTTACTCTGCAAAAAAGAGCAATCAGAGCGGTAAAGAATCTAGAATATAATGCTCACACAAATGATTCATTCAAAAATTTACAAATACTTAAACTTCCAGATCTCTATAAAATCTCCATTTGTAATTTCATTTACAAAACATTAAGAAATGATGGCGACAATAGCCTGAAACTATTATTAAGTGCGCAAACTGGTCATCACGACCATTTAACCCGAAATAGAAGTAAATTCATGCTTCCTTATTATTCAAAGGCCCGGTCGCAACACAGTATCCTCTTCGTTGGAACTAAAACTTGGAACTCAATACCTGCGGAGATCCGTGATAGTAATTCTTACAAGTTATTCAAAAGAAATCTCGAGACTCACTTCCTATCGGAATATTAGTCATGTAAGATCACCAAGTCAAATCTTGTCTCCAACATGACTGTTTCCAATAATGAAATTTGCCATGGGTAATATGTAATTCGCCTTCAGTCTGCTGTTAAATCTTTTATCGAATGTACTGTTAAATATAGTCCACATAACCTATATTGTAAAATGAAATATCTGATATCGATTGAATTATCTCACTGATCAGTCTAATGTGAAACTAGGTTAAGTGATTTAGGTTAAACATTATTGTACACCTTAGAATAATGTTGATGGTAGGATGCCCCAGAAGTCGCTGAACTTATTCGGGCCCACAGGTAGCTATATTCAAACTTGTCCATTGTACTAGACTTAAGAAACATTCTACCTCTGTATCTCCTGTGGTAAATAAATTGTTTAAATTGTTTAAATATAGTACACGGGCACGACAAGGCAAGCACGATACCGTTACTTCGGGCGATGCTGGAGCGTGTAACGCCAAGACCTCTTATATTCCCAGGCCTGCTCAAAGAGATCGCGTTACAGTCGTGGTCGGAGATAACGTGCCATTTGTGATGAATCGAAGAGGTGAAATTAAGTTAGCTCCAATCTATTGTTGAGTCCTCGTAGAAGTGAGCTGACCTAGTTTTGAAAAAATCTTAGGAGATTTGCAGTGATACTTTCAAAAATTTGTGTGTAAAAATTTTAGTTTTTTATAATTATTTCAACACTTCTGATTATACGACAGAAAGAAAGAGCTTAGTGGAGATTGTTTCGGTCACCATAAATAAATTAAACCGTTTCAAGTCATGAAATATTGAACTCCCTTACTTACAATATCAGTAGGTTAGAGTCCTCAAACTTGACCGTATGGGTTATGGTTAGTAAAGCTTCTTTGCACCATTTTCCTTTTTATATTGATCCTACAACTCGATGACATCCAAAATTGTCAGTCGCAGTAAAAGTTGAGCATAATTCAATAAACTAAGGGAAAACGCTCAAATTGAACACAATCACTGAAATTTACCTTGGAAACAGCCTCGAGCTTTTAATCTTTTAAGCGCTGTATCGCTCCAACTACGATTCCCTTCTTTAATGCTGATGTCAATAAAAAAGTTAATAATAAATAGACCGAATATGTACAGAGAAGGACTCTGCATATCATTACACATTTCTGAAGTAATTTTTATCACCAGCAAGCAATATCAAAAAAGTTAAATAGAAATGTCTGTGGATTTACTTCTATTCGATTCCTTCTAAATTTGCGCCATTCTTCTGACCAGTACTGTGACGTCATTGCTGTGTTACTCCGTCTAAGATCAGGGCTAGAAATGTGAGAAGTATTAGTAACGCTTAGCTAATTTGCAGCAGAAAATTATGTTTCTAGTAGAAAGTGATCCAGGAGATCTTGACGAACTCGGAGTTGAACTTTTTCGAAATATTTTTCGGTCAGTAAAAATTATCGTAACTCATATTTGTTCATTTTTACACAAAAATTGATGTTTACCATGGATCTTGAATAGTTAGTATATCTATAGTTGTTTTATACACATTACACACTAATACTGTAATTTCCCCTGTTACATTTTTGCCAAAAAAAACTTGAATGCGCACCCTCAAGTCTACTTACTGTATTTCGGAGAAAATGATGAGTGAACTAGTTTTAGTGATTCGACGAAATTAAATTCTACTATAAAAGTATTTTAAAAAACACGTTGATAAAATTTTCATAGCTAAATAATAAACTGATACGTTTCATTTCTTAGTTCGAGAACGAAGAATTAAGTCGAATCTGTTCTAATTTCGAGAGATGAATACGACGATTGCCTGCGTACGGTGAACCTTCGCGCTGAACAGGTCGGGGATAACATTCTTCTGGGTATGTGTGCATCTCTGGGTCTCTTTATGTACAGTATTTGTTTTTTTCAAATTTTTCGCATCAGTTTGTCAATAGTTTAACGTTTTTTATAGTGTAAAATAGCAACACCCGTAAAAAATTGAAATTCAAAACAACTTCCATACATATTCAAATGTCGAGACAGAAAACCGCATCTGTTCTTTTACTGAATACATTTATTTTCAAGCTGAATTCCTGATTCTGAATCACCCGTCTTCTAACAGGACATAATTTTCCGGTAATAAATAATAAAAATAACTGATTTCGGGTCATAAAATTTCAAGTAATAAACAAGGAGAAATTAGCTCCATTGGAGACCGCACTCATTAAACACGGCCGAACTCAAGACAAAGACTTCAGCATAAGTTAGCATTTCTTCCATGCATTGTTCCCTATTTAAAGATGTGGAGCAATACCGACAAGAGAGTCATTGCTTCTATTAGGAGTGACACTGAAGAATGTGGAGGACTTGTTTTGGTCGTCATTGTCAGGTTCTAGTACGAGGAACAAAAGCAATTGACAGACAATGGCAGGCATGTCTGGAATGCGCACGTTCGTTGCGGGCATTTAAACCGAGACAGCGCGACACCGCCGGGGGATCTCAGGCGGCCAAAGACCCCTGGGCGCCTCTATAAATGCTGCGGCTCAAGCTTGCCCTGCGATAGCGGTGTAAGCTTCGAAATTCCCCATTTGCATGCAGTGACTGACGCGTCATGTCAATTACTCTCTTCTTTAAATGATTGTTGAAAATGTCTTTCAATCACAACAAAGTTTTTTTTAAAAAGCTGTTTACTATTTGGCGAAAAATGGAAGTGAATGAAAGTGAGAACACATGAGCTTCTTTGAAAAATAATTTGTGATTAGGCGAGAAGGTGAAAGGTAGGCGCGTATGTGGTCAAATTATTTACCGAGATGAACTTGTTTTCATTAGCTACTGAACGCACTTAAGTTAAAATTACCCTATCACGTTAATATTTTTAAATTGACTTATATTGGTCAGTTTATACTTTCAGGTAAATTCGTTCACGGGATTTATTTCATCTGAGTTGTTCGCCAGCGACTCCAACTTCGGAATCAATCGTCATGGGATACTTCTTAGCTGTACCTAAGGTGCAGCCTACTAACACCAGTACAACGCGTCTCTGGGGAAAAATTAGAGCTTAACCACTCTTGAATACCGCTACTAGGTCTGTTTTGGTACTACAAATGAAATGTTCTTCGTTGAGCGTGGATGAAGGGTTTTGTGTTATGTCAAAGTAATCTAAGCCCGTGCGTGATTTATTTCAATGCGATGTAATGTGTAAACGAAAGTTCTAAGTTTTTATTAATATATAGCGGACGAATGATGACATTGAGTCTTTTTCAACGTTCAGTACCATTTGATATTGAACTGCTCACATTTCCATCCCCAGCGCCATGCCCGCTCGGCGAATGAGCGCTGTAACTTCTTTATAACCGACATCTATTTAAAGACCACACATGGCGACACTTGAAACACGAGGAAGTTTCAATAGAGCGTTTGGACAAAAGCACCATAAGAGGCAAATTTAAAGGTATTCAGTGCATGTGGAGTCTCGTAGAGGCTAAAGTTCGTTAAAGTTCCCCCGTACGCGACTCGTAAATTGTGCGGTCGGTGGTGAGCATTCCGCTCATTCCTGAGCCCAGCCAGGCGAGCTCTCTGGCGACGCCGAGACTGCATGGGTCTATGGATGTATACTCTTCAGCAGACGCGTCGCGTGAACGATTGGTCTCTTCATATTTATAAATGTTCGCCTGACCGACGTACACAGTAATGCGCCTTATGTGAGTTCATGTGCTCGTTAAGAAAATCAATCAAGTTCTCAGCTAAATTTCATAAAGAAGCCAAATTTTTCATGGGGTTCAGAGAATCACCAATTCATTTTTCGGTGTCCTGGAGACCAAGTATGGTCAAGCGACCACAAGTGGAGTTCAGAATTGTTCAAGCCGGGCAAAAGCTCTTGTTGAAAAAAATTAAAAAGGATGTAGGCTTAGGCCTACAACCCATCCTACTAAACAGTGTGATATCGAAATCCTGAGAGCCAATTGGTGTGAATTATCTACTGCTTTTACGTGAAAACTGTTATTCTGATTTCGTTTAAATGGCTCAGGCAAGCCATTTCCACTCTAGAACTGTTTGATAGATTGTGAATTAACTTTATGCAAGCACCCCAGTTAGCATTGTGCCTCGAATGGCAGATAACAATTCTAGATCTCTAGACTGCACGAATTTAGAAGTAATAATGAAAACCAAATAGGAAGTAACAGTGAAGTATAAAAACACTTAAAAGCTCAACGCTTAACATGCTATTGAAAAAAAAAAAACGTTAAGCCCATAAACACATTGAGTCTCACATATTCTTGCAGCAAATAACAGAAAGTCGAACTTAATACTGTTGTTACATCGAGTGACCTAGAAAAATGTCGTTTGATAGGTAGAATAGGTCATTGATAAATTGAAGCTGTAAAGTCCACCTAATTCTATCGAACTTCATAAGGGGCTCTTCATTGTAAACCAACCAATCCATTCCAGAATTGGCTTTCTATTTCTCAAACTCATAACACTCCGCTTAGATTTTAATATGATCGTATTAATTTATCTAACGGGTTAA
Source organism: Morinoia aosen (assembly GCA_030386875.1). Taxonomy (NCBI): domain Eukaryota; kingdom Metazoa; phylum Arthropoda; class Malacostraca; order Amphipoda; family Talitridae; genus Morinoia; species Morinoia aosen. Next base: position 12,354,007 of record CM059561.1, read on the forward strand.
ATTTAAGTTCATTGGCTTTGAATTCTGTTACTCGTACCTTAATTACAGTATTAATGTACGTTATAATAATAGCATGTAAAAAATATCTGCAACTACTGAATCCCGCTATCATTCGTATTTAAGCATTTTTTACAAGTTTTAGCTCAAGTTTATGAGCATAACCTATAATGATATATGCATGGACCTGACGGGAATCATACGCAGTTTTTACTCGAAGAAACTGCTCTTATGAGCAGACGTGGCGAGAATACTCAACATTTTGCAAATGGCTGATAAAATGTTACACCTCCTAACCGTGAAAATGTTCTGTTTGGTCTCTTCATATTTATAAATGTTCACCTGACCGACATACACAGTAATGCGCCTTATGTGAGTTCATGTGCTCGTTGAGAAAATCAATCAAGTTCTCAGCTAAATTGAACTCGTGTTTCTCACAGTTGAGAAACACGTTTATGTTGAAGGCAGAACTACAAAGGTCTACAGTAGCATGTCTGTAGAACTACCGTAAAAATATTGTTGAATTATCAGTACATTTCTGATAATTTTGAAAATAATCTCATTCCAGATCAGAAAAAAACACTTCCAGTTCACTCAAGAGAGCATCATACATACGTATGAGTTTAATTAATTGGGTTTGTAACAGTTGAAATACAAGCCTTCAGTTTTCACAGGCATGTACGAAATATTTCGGGTTTTAACCAATTTTTAAAAAATTTCACCAGGCAAGTAATTAGCACGAGGTTTAGTTCAAATATGGTCAATAAAATGCAATTGTCACTTTCAAAAATTGAAGAAAATGGGTCTGGAATGTCGTGTCCTACAGCAGTGGTGTGGGATACTAGAGTAGCGCTTAAAGTCCTGTCGATGTACGCCGGCATAGTCCACATTCCAATGCCAACTTAAAGGGCCGGGTGCAGCACAATTCATCAGCCCTCTCTGCACTCGAGAAACATTCCAGGGAAACAGTTCAATACGTTTACAGCTCACCCGCATGCACGCACGAAAGTACGCACTACATCGACCTTCGGCAACCGAGCCTTTTCGGCATTTAAATGCACCTTCACGTGCAAGCTCTTAGGAAAGCAAGTTCACTGGCGGGGCAAAATATACATTTCAGAGTGCGAATTGCGTTCGCTAAGAGATACTGCAAACCAGATTGAAATTGGGCAAGCGGGACAAAGGATAAAAACAACCATTTAAATAGTGTTGAAATAGGAGAGAAGTGAAAGCACAAAACAGTCTCAAAGGCAAAATGCCAACAAAATATAAATAAAATAATATTTTTTGAAAATTATAGAATCATTAACTCTAATTCAACGTAAATTTTCAAAGGTTTATGATGAAAAAGTGGACAGCTTGTTGGTGATGTCCAAAGAATACAGAAGAATTTTCAACGATTTTGTAATTTAATTCACAAATTACTGAAGGATTCAAAATTATCACTACGGTTTGTTATAAAAATCAAAAATACAACTGGAAAGCGGAGTAAAAAGATGAGTTACTTCGTATTGAACCACATCAGTGTATATAATGTTCAGCTAATCCACTAGTGCACCGCGTTTACACACCGATTGATGCACACTGTCCGTCTCTGCCAGACGAGAGATGTAAGACATTACGCGTTTATAACATTACCCGTTTGGAGTCTAATTTTTCGACATGAAATCAACAGTTAAGTCAAAGCTAGACCATAAATTGCAAAGCTAAATGAAATTCAACATTATTGACTAATGAATGTAACAAGCGTGAAGAAAAGCACGGCAGATGCAGAAAATGCTGCTTGAAAGTATTGGCCATCAATAGAGCATATTTCTAACAAGCATAGATTTTATTTCTTTTCATGAGTTTATGAAATATAAGTGAACGTGTTTTACTGACTCGTTTTAATGCAGATAATAATTTGTAAATTGTTTAATGACTGTGTTGGGTTTGGATTTAAAACATTTCAATAATATCTACACATAAATGTTCAGTTTCAGTGATTTTTCCGGTTATTAAAACAATTTTCAAGAATCAATGTGATTTAGCTCTATATAGCTTCATGGACTGAATTGTGAAGACGCATTTTTCCACATGTTTTGCTCTCTGAAGCTCTTTAAAATCTTGAGCAGATCTTTAGAATATTTATCCGCCGCATGCAAGTGTTGTAACACCTCACAACAAACACGAGCGAGCTAGCATTCGACACGTACTGTGTAGCTGGCAGTGGGCTGTCATACGACGGAGCTCAAAAGAATTTATTACTGTAAGAAAAGTTACCTCAGAACTAGTCCAACTGATTATTTTACTTCCAGAGCGATTGTGTTGATGTTTTATGTGAAGTGTGTCACTATCATGTGATGACTGTGAAGGGTTTAATGTAAGCGTAATTAACCAATGCACAAGAAAAATAATCTAGCTCATTTTGGAAAAAACATTAAAGGCTGAGAAAGATGAAATTTTGGTCCAACTATCGTAGTCACATAAAATGCAGAGATAATCGGACTCTGATTTTGAACATCAAGTTTCGCTTCTTTGTGCTAAGAGAGTTACTTACAGACTTCAATATTTGACAAGAGCTCATGTCTGCTAAGGCATTCAACTGTCGACGTATTGGTCATTTTTATACGGTGGAATATTACCGCTAAGATTTCTCACAAATCTTTTTTTCAAGTCAATTGGAATACCTCTTAGGCTTAAGGAATTTTTTATGAAATACTTCGAACAATGGGAACAAAAGAGACACTCGAAGACGCTCAGAGCAGAACGAATTTGTCGTCACCTCGTGACCACAGAAATTCCAGGAGCCTCGAGGGCTGCTCGCCGCGTTTTCCAGTCGTCCAGAGTTCGGATGCGAGATTTGCCTTCTTTCTGGCCCAAATTTTCAACACTGCCTTCTACCTAAAATAATATTTAGCCTTACAGACTCTCAGCATCTGGTAACCTTGCAGGGTTATATGGTGCTGGGTGACTTTTATCTCAAGTTTCATTTCGAAAAAGACTAATTACGGAAATTTCGGCCGAAAAATGAAATTTTTCACTTTGATTTAAACTGTGGAGCTGCTGTCGTTACTGTGGAGCTCCTCGTCAAAATGCCACAATTTCGTCGTAAAAAATGAAGATCTGTAATGTTGTCACATTGTACCAATGGAACTCAAACGCAACCTGAGCGTCAAAAATAGATCATTTACTTTTAGAAATAAACAATAAAAAACACAATAAAAACAAGAAACAAGATAAACAAGAAAATAAATAAACAAGAAACAATAAAAAAAAATACAATAAAAAAATTTGAAAACTGATTAGAAATTTAATTACGAATACTTAGTATATTAGAGATGGACCCAAATCAGTGAGATTTAAATTCGGAAACACTCTGGATGAAAAATAATTAATCATGCATGGATTTTTTACAGAAAATGTCTCTCATTTTCATATATATATGTATGCATATATATATATATATATGTATATCAGAAAGAACATAATTTAGATTAATGAAAAGTGCTCACCAAAGAAGACAGCTAAAATTTTTTGAAGCTGTGAAATATGTAAAGAGAAGTTCAACTCTGCATGAGTGGGCTGTATTCCTTTCCTTGCATGGGATTTTAAGGGGCTGTCAAATAAATAAATATTCTTGTTGTGGTATATGCATGGCACAAGAATATATTACATTAAAATTTTAGATTTATGTTTTTGTCCATGAGTACTTACATCTCATTAAGAAGGTTTCCTCTCCCGAATGACTGGGAGATACTGTACTATTATTGTTGTCAGATATACAGCTCCGATATGAGGAGAACAGCGGGATGAATTACCTAGTATTTCAAGCCGTATAATCATTCCTCCATCCGAGCTCAATCTCCAATCGAAGATAAATTTATCGTTAAAAATTGCTATAGAATAAGATATCCAAAAAAACACACTGCATGCTCGTATAGTTATGTGAAATCAGCAAAAATTAGTCCTCAAAATTTGTATGGTTTTAAATATTATTTATGTTATCTAATGAACTAAAACCGAAATAGTTCAAAGATATTCTTTGGGAACATTCTACAGTGAGTTAACTTATGATGAAGCTTCCCTAATAATAGAAATAATCGGAATTTTAAACTTTTTTGAGATTAAATTTAGACCTACAAAAACGAATATCTGTTAACACGTTGCACATTTTTTCCCAGCCCGAGAAATCTCTTTCTTCTTCCTGAGACTTGTAAATTCTTCTAGTTTTTTATTTATTTAGGAATCTGAATATATGAATGATATATGATAAAGAACACATCTTATCTTCCTATTATAAAATAGAGCATGAAAGAAAGAAGAATTCGCAAGTATCATTCTTAATCTGTGATTGTGACTGAGGAATTCCAAACAAGTAACTCGCTGCACATGCTACTTCAACGGCAGAAGAAACTAGTTGAATCTCTTCATAAGTTTCAGTGCAGATAAAAGAGAAGCAACAGAGGCTGAGCACTTTCTCTAGCAAGTCTGGGGTGAGCCAGTGCAAATATTACGCATTCTAGTAAACGATACCATCTCACGTGAGGGTCTTCACCTGTACTACATGCAATGGTTCTAGTACCGCATCTCGCCTTTTCCCTTGAATGATCTCCATAAGAAGAATCAGGCCACTACAACCTCAAGCATTTGAAAAAACTGAGCCGGTAAATATCGGTAGCTATGAGCTTTTCCGCTAAAAAAAACTAAATAGAAGTGTTAGAACAGCGTAAGACAATCTAATATACGATTAACTAACACGAATAAACTTTATCTCCTTTCCGATTTATCGAGCAATTTAATTACTCAAAAATATTTTACAATTTAAAATAAAAAGGTGAATTTTCTGCTAGATAAAATGGAATTTCCACTGGTACATGCTATATTGATTCTGATGCGTAGGAACTAACTGCATTGGTTTCGCTATAAGAATTAATTGCATTGCTTCAATTCTACTTTATTTTCTTCAAGAGGAGGTGCAAGCGCACATCGGCATTAGGCTGTCTGGTACTGAGAAGCACAAGGATTGATTGTTAACATTTCTCCAAGTGCTCATTACCGAGCTCTGACGACTTGCGTCCCCAAGTGCAAGATCCCACAGCTGAGCCAAATTATGGTCATCATCCGCAGCAGTCAGTGTATCATTAGCAACACAGGAGGCATGATCGATTGAAATGATTGTTAGAATGTAGCAAGAACAGCAGCGGTCCAAAGACTGAACTTGGAGAGACACCAACCTTTAATGAGCGATCGGATGATATGTTGTCTCAAACTTTCACTCTCACATACGTCAAATAAACATCTACTTACGAGAAAGCCGAAATAACATCTTGAGAAACTGTTCAAAATCAAACCTGATGATTCGCAGAATCGAATGTCTTTCTTGAATTGTTAAATTTAATAACTAAATTTTTGCACTCCATATCCTGTATTACAACCGCAGTCAATCGATCAGTGTTGAATGGTTGACTTCGAGAAAGCCTTCTCTAAAATTGAAGGCGCTGATTCATATTGATGGTAAAATCATTTTAAACTTAATTTTCTTGTTTGCTTTTCAATAATGTTTCTAAGAATTTATGAAAAAATGTGAGACCAAACTAGTTTGCAGAAAATTTCATGCATCAATTTAAAGCGTGAAAAAAAAGTTTGATTAAAGTTAAGTAATCTCATCCTTTACTGATCAATTGTTATTGATGAGGATGCTCCATCCCTTGAAGAACGAAAATGTTACATGAAATTGTGAATTATGAATTTTTTTGAACATGAGTTGGGCCTGTGACCTCATCTAGTACCGAGCACTGGTTAAAAATCTAAAATAAAATTAGTAACATTACGTATATTGGTATTCTTTTAGTGTCTAGAAAAATTGATTAGCCTCAGGACTCCAGGAGAGTACATGCAGTCTCACTAGGAGAGTGGAGGAGCGCCTCACTCTTTCCTCAGAAGAGTGAAAGGCTACGAGTATTGCGTCGAAATTGTAGCATCTGTGATCACTAGGAAAATTGAAATCATGCTGATAAATACATGAAACTGTTGTTAAAAATTGCTGAATATTTCTGAATCTGTTAGATGAACCTGTAGGGGGAAATTGTTGAATATTTCAAAATCTGTTGACAGACATGTGTATAAACCCGTAGGATAAAAATTACTGAATATTTCTAAATCTGTTTGCGGATACGTGTGTGAAGCTGAGGAAAAATATGGCTGAATATTGTTAAAACTTTTTGAGAACATATATTTAAGCGTAGAAGGTTCTTGGAGCTTCGGTCAGACTGAAGTCAAAAATCGTTGAGCATCTGAAGTCAGTCGCTTGAAATGGACTACTTCGTGAACACCACGCTTCCTATGTACTACCTCAATTTTTACCCGTCCTTGTACACGATGCACTGTCCTGTTCTACATTCAGTGTCTTCAGCAAATCAAAACATTAATTTCAATACAAGCGTATCTGCAGCAGTGTACGCCACTTGCTGCTCTGTCTTTAGGGTTGTGTTACAGCTAAGGAAAGCGTAACATGCGCGCCTGTTTTCTACTTCACTCGCACCAAAAACACGGCAAAGCTATGGCCAAGTATCACGGTGGTAGCTGACAACGAAGATAGAGGAATGCAATGCTATGGACCAGCAGCAGGAGTCTGCTGTCGCATTTTTGGCCGGTGCGCGGCGCACGTGTGCGGGGCGGGGGGCGTGCGGCGTGCTGAGGCCCGTGCGACTGCCAAGCATGCGCGCTGTCTCGCCGCTGCACTTCGGCATGCAACTTTATGTATATTACCACACTGTTACGTTATGTTGTGCTGAAATAAGGACAATGTTACACTGAATGGCTGTCTTGCCCTTGTATTGTACACTTCAACCTGTCTCAAAGCTCTGTCGCATTCTAGCACTTTTCTCTCTTAGACTGTTTATGTAGGAGTGTCCTTACGTCCTTACAATTCAAGCAATCATTTTTGTGAGATTTAGTATTAAGTAGAAACTCGCTAGGCCCGTCGCTCGGCTACTGGTTTTTGAAATAGCATCATTTGATTCATGTTCACAAATCACCGTGAACCACGATGTTCTTCAAGAATTCAGGAGTCAACTTTTGCTTCTGCTAACTTGGACCGAATGCTATTCGAAAATCGAAAACCCTTCCTCAATGCAGCCTAACAGAATAGGATCCTGTGCAGTTCTAGCGTGAGGTGCGCACTGATGCACGCTATGGCCTGCACGTTTATTTCGAGCAGCGCGGACTAAATACTCTGTACAAACTTACATCAAACAAGTTTGCTGAATCTAACGAACGAGTAAAATTTAAACTATATTTATATTTTAAGCCATTATAGTTCACGCGATGGATTGTGTCGTAAGATTGGGCAAATCTGATTTCTTAATTTTAAATTTTTTCAAATAAAAACAATTACCGAATCTTTGAATTCCTTTCCGTTAAATAATTGAAACGAGTTCATAATTATCTACAGTGCTCTTCCTAGTTAGAAATAGTGTAATATCAAGATGATAAGACCATAACATTTTTGAGCGCGTTTTTTTTACTTGTTCGAAGCGTTCTGTACGGGGAATCTCATATTTTAGTTCATTTTCTACAGCTGTTGCTTCTGGTTTTAGTTTCAGCAAAAACGTCCAGATATATTAAACAATGTTTTAAACATTTTCTATCTTCATTACCATTTGCGCATATCAAGCAATGGTCATCCAAGTATGGAGTTTTATAGTTGATACAACATATGGCGGAGTCAACAGATCAGCACCAATGAATGATCCCGCGTAAATATGTAGCTAGAATAGTAGATGAAGTGTTTATTATTTTCAGAAATTTAGCTCGGGAAGAAAGCCTCTCACGGTTGCAAACCTATGAAAATGATTTTTACTATTCAATCATGATTGAATTTTAAAACGATGTCTGGAGTTCTGAGAAGTTCATTTTGAGAGTAGATTAACGAATGTAAGAGTGGTGAAGGATAGATACGGTGTGCGAATTGAGGCATCGTTTTGGTGTCGCACGGAAGGAAACTGATATTCTAAAATAATAGCCATTATGGCTGTTGTCCATTTAACAGATACTGGACACAGCGAAATTGAGATTCGTTCTCAGCATAGAAATACCTACAATTTACAAAGTACCATAGAATAACACAAAAAGCACTTTGATTATACTGTAGTTGCCGGATAATAAACTTTTGATGAAGAGCACAATATTGAAATACAATCACTGAATTTCAAGCACATACAACTATCAATTGATATGAATCAATGCTCAGATGTGAGATGTATTTTGAAGGATTACGTCCATCTCCTTCGGTTTCAAATTCCCTTCGGAGATAGTATTGAAGAAAAGTTTAAATCTAGCTTGAAGTTTTAAAGCCCTCTCCCATTCATGCCAAAAAGAACAAAATGAGGGAAAGGAAACAAGGGAACTTTTATAATTAAATGGAGAATACGTCGAATCTCGATGCTTTAGTTCGAACAAAACATGTTAAAATTACTTTTCGCTATGTACTACTTGGTGAAATGAATAAATCTCCAGCGTACTTGAGCACCCCTTTACTTGGCCTCGCATTCCTCCGTAGACTTTGGAATAATTTTTGCGATTTTTAATTTGGTTACTACTATTGGACATAGTTCGGTTGTGTTATTTTCTGTTTTTAATGGTTACTGTTTTGCAGTTAGCAGCCCATATATACCTAAAGTTTGTACGGGATTCAATAAAATTAGGCGTTCACAGAAATTCCTATGCGACGCGCGATAATTTTCCCTAAATCTTTTAATTCCATCTGAGGCACATCAGGTGATCCTAAATGATCCCTCGTATTTCATCGAACAAACACACGCAGAGCTTTACATTGTGCGAATTGCTCGAAGAATTTGATACTAATTTCAAAACACGCATTGCTACGATAAACTGCTCAAATTTTACTCAAGGAGGTAGATTTAGTTCTCCTTCTCATCTTCCATTTTTCTGTCAATCAGCACGCCTGTAACTATGAAAAATATGTGATAAATTTGTCTGAGTTATCTGGAGTAGAAGGTCATTGCTGGCCTGATTGCCGCACTATAAATTCCATAATTGATATTCTCAAGCAAAGTGTAATACTTCTGCTATTAGTTCTGTTTAGCAGAACTAATAGCAGAAGCTCGGCAGCTTCCCGAACGAAGTCGAGTAAGATCTGTAACAAGGTGGCATTCGAGGCGATGTTAAAGACAAAACAGTAAAATATCATACAGTGCTATATACAAGCCCTTGGAAAATTTACCCAGTTTCGCGAAAGTTGGAGAATAAAAAGATGCAAATCAAGTATGGAAAAAAGCTTCGCACTTTCGATATTTATTAAGGCATTAGTTATTTCATGATTTCAGTGTACTTTTTGAAGACCCTTTTACTCATGTTATCATTTTAGAACATCTGTACAGTGCTCGCTACCAGTGACGTACACAATTAAGTGTTCGTGTGAGCGGCACAACATCATCAATCTGAGTAAGCGATTTCTCTTCATGAGCGCAATATACGATCTACGCAATATACGATTCTGCTGGTAGGATCTTGATCTAAATGATAATTTCATATTTTTTTCGTGAAGCCTCCTCTGTTCGCTTAGAATCTGTACTGCATTACTTTGTTTCTATACTGCTGCGTACTTCGCAATATTACTATGTCGCTATACATACTTTTAAATCGTTGCTATACAACGGTCCTATAATTCTGTCCATACAAAATATTTCTGCAGTGCAATAAAATGGGACATTTTTATTCACCCTCCCATTCGATGTTATGTCAGCGTACACTACGTAGAGTTAGCATGCCGCACAAGAATAAGCTTTCTTCCAAATATCCCTTTAATATGTATTGGAACTGTTGTCAGAGTCTTTATGCTGCATTTGTTGAAGAAAAGATCACCGTTGTACGCACAATGTTCACAAGTTACTTGCAAGATCGTCCATCTCCAGCTGTCTTGCATGACCCACTCTATGTTAGGGCTGATCGAGTACTACAACGAGCGAACTATGCGTTAGATTTCGCTGGCCGTATCACAACAAGGTTTATTTGCGTGTTTCTTCACGCAAGTCGCACACAGCCCCGCTTGCACGACCCACTCCATCAGCGTAGGCGTCCCCTGTCAGTGGCGAGGGAGCGAGGTCAGATGTCACCTGGCATTGAATGAAGTGTAGCGTCGCGTTAGCTGCGCGCGCATACCAAGCATCCGGCGCAATAGAAAGTGTTCTTGCGGGGCTCACCTTTGTGGAGTTGAGCTCTGCTATGCGGGGAGGTCACTTTCTGGTGCCATCCACCGCCTCCGTTAGAAGCTCTGCTCGGTCACTGCTCTTTGGTTGCATCTTCGCTGCAACTTACTGGACATAACTTTTCATTTACAATTCTTAGTTATAAATGATTCCCTATCCATCCCGTTCCTTATGTATAACCTTATGGAGATAACTTTACAGCTCTTTGATCAGCTCTTTCCATTTACGACTCCTTGTTGACTGCTACACGAGGTCACTTCTCAGTTCGCACTCCCATGTGTTCACCTCCTTGGTTGTGTTTGCGATCCCTCACCTCGGACCGAAGGGTGAAATATCGTGTTGCCGACCTGATTAACTCGTGGCTTCCTCCGGAGCTGCAATAGCAGCGATTGAAATTAACGGCAACCTGGTTAGAATCTCTGAATCAATCTGTACTATTTCTGGTGTACTTTCAGGAATTAGGGGAGTACAAATGTTCGGTATAATGTGCGAATTAAATATTCCACGTATTCTCCCGACCATTTATACCAACTTAACCTCGTGCTTTCAAAGTGTTATTTTTCAATCACAGCAGGCTTTCAATACTAGATAAAATATTGAAGAATTTCGTACTATTGAAAAGAAACTGTCCCGCACCGATTATCACAACGTTGTTAGAAGTAGTTCCTCAATTACAATTCCAGTTACATTCGCCACCATGGTTGATTTAAATAAGCTTATATAGGAATACCATTTGTATATCATATCGGAGCACGCGAAAAGATAAGAGCCCTAATTTATTTCCTCACGTAAAATTCCTTAAATTAATTCTACTTCAATAAACGTTATTTAACATTGGATAACAAAATTTTCCCAGTTGGAGTTCATTATTACTACAGAAATTTTAACCCATTAAAATTATCGTATACGTTGAAGACCTTGACAATGATTCATTCACGAACAAATCGAATGGCAAAACAACCCCATATGATCGAAAGCTATTGGAGAGGTTGAAATCATTTGGGGACACGCAAAGTTAGATTTATAAATCTTGCTCAATTTGGTTACTTCGGGCTCGGAACGAGTAAGTTTACTTTTATCAACAACCCTCATTTAACCTAAGAAGAATATCAAATGCACATGAAATCTTAATTGCTCCTTAAAGAAGATGATCAGTTTTAGGATGAATGAAATTGTGGTCTTTCTTTCCGGCCATTTTGCTCCTTATCGAAAACATCTTCCTAAGCCCATCTCTCACAAATGTATGGTTACCACAGAGTGGACGATTCTCATGTTGAGGTTAGGGTTCAAGCGAAGCACCTACTCCATGCTGCAGTAAGCTTTGTTTTCCCGAATCACCATAGAAAATGCAAACTGACCATAATGAAATTGAAAATGCAGGTAGTTTTGACTTCCAACACCATCTTCTATTCACCTCAATTCGGTCTCGGCAACGGAACGTTGAAAAAAATGTCATCCATCACAGGCGGGTGTAACGAAATTTATTTTTTTCTAATCTGTTAATATCCTGTCGGGAAAGAGTCAGGAAAAGAAAGAAATAGCGCGAACTCAATGCTACAAGGCATTTATGAAGCAGGGAACAAGTCTATGGAAAATTTATTCAGTCAAATTCCATTCATCTTTTTGTCAATGAAACCAGATGATATTGTTACCGGTGCTGGTCGACATTTTTTAACTTAAAAAATAAATTTTATCCTTTGCTACTTCTGCGTACGAGCATTCTCATACGGAGCTTCAACCTGCACATTATTGTGTTTTTACAAGCGTTTATTTCTGAAATAAAATTCGTTCATATACGCGTGTTTGAACGAAAAATTCAAACAAAAAAATTAACTAAATCGTTTGAGCAACCAAACACACGTCTCTCATTTTGTACTTAATAGTAAATATCGTCTGAATTCCCCGCTCCTGTTTGGTCTATTTCTCTGAACACTGTTAATCAAAGGAGACACAATTTTTGTGAACTTTAAAGACATCGAAGTATTCAATTTCAAACTGGCTTATGATAAATACATCATTGTTATATTCTACGCTTGGAGTATTGGCACTTCTATAACGCCTCAATTTTACAACCTAGAGAAAAAAATGTTTCTTTCTTTAGACGGTGAAGAATACAAACATCTTTTCTTGTAGTAAAAATACAGTCCGTTGGGAACGCATCGTGGTGAGCTAGGAAAACAAATATGTTTTGAGGGCGTTTGACGGAATGTAGTGAAAGATGTACTTCCCAGCATGTAGAAGTACGGCATTCAGTAACTCAAGTACGTAAGGTCACTTACGAACTGACGAGGCCATGCTAAGGTGAGTGCTTCCTTCCTTGGACAGAGCGTTCGTAGACTGGAATGCGACTCCCTATTTCCGTTCTCGAAGCTCTTTGAAGTGTTCTCTTGCACATTCCTACAACTGTTATCAAAGCGCATCCTGTGTCATTAACGTTTTTCAAGAAAATTGGTGTGAAATACACCTAGAGTCTACGCGAGCAAAGTCGAGCAAAAAATATGATTTCGCTGCAGTAACAGGAGTGTTATAGTGCGTAAGTATTCCGGCTCGAGACACTGAAGCGACCGCAACTGAAATGGTGATAGGCATTACCTCAAGAAAAGCAGGTTGTACCTGTTAATAAAGACTCTTTTTACGACCACATAACTTTAGCGAAATCATCCGATTTCGTCTCTTGGTTGCGGTAAACAAGTGTTGTGAAACGCCCAGATTCTTCTTCAGTGTAATACTGCATCATGTAGGATAATAACTTCATTGCATTGGTGCATTACCGAAGGAGAGTAAGCGATCGTTAGAAATTATGGTGATCATAAGTACAAACGCTCATGGTTCCAATTTGAATAAATTTTCGAATTTTCCAGGATGACTTTTCTTGAAATGTGCGATGTACTATAAGATGAAACGAGCGTTTAGATAATTCAAAAAATTTATTCAATACCAGTTTGATAAAAATTATTCTCTGAACGTTCCTAATACACAAAAATGAACATCGATACTCACCAATGACCATAAAAAAAATCAGATATTGGTTTACGTAACGAAATGAACTCATGACATAAATGGAGAAAGAAATATTGAACGACTTCTAAAACTAGCTAACTAGTTTAAAAAAGTTATCTCCGAAATTTTCAACAGCTAAATATGCTAGAATTAATAGAAACGCCGAAATATTTTTGAGTGTAAGTTTCTCAAGAGGGTTCAGGGTAAATTTCAAATTAAAACCTGCCTGACACCACTACAATTTAGACGTCGATGGAAAGGTATTTCCCAAAAAATATGAAAGATATATTCTTGCGCTAAGTGTGGAAATGAACTACCGGAATACATTTAAGATCTAAAGGGTACACAATGAGAAAACAGTGACTGGGACCACAGATTATCATCCCATAACGACAGCACCTCGAAGAATACGAAGTCCTCGACACATCCTACGTAAGGGTAAAAATAATACGTTTGGGACAAGAGATGAACTGCAAAAAATCTTGGTACTGACAGAACACATGTCTGTAATGAGGTATTACGATCAAATTATCCCAAGTTCCCAATACTGAAGAAACGTTATTTAAAAGCAAAATAGCAATTTGCACATGCAAATTAGAAACTTGATAGTTTGAAACATTTTTGTAGTCTGACGAAAGCAAAAGCGATAATGATGTCACTCATGCTAAGAGAAAAGTTGGAACACATTACACCCAGCAGAAGATCACCATTCCTATTGTGAGGCATAGTGGCGGAAGCATAATGGCAAGGGATTGTATTGCGTTTATTGGAACAGAACAATTCGAAATAATTGAAAGAAGCATGAATGAAGTTTATTATCGTCAAATTTTAGAAGAATGTTTACCACAATTTGCTAAGAAAGTGAATTTTGGATCTGAATGGCATCTCTATTGATTTGCAAGGTACTAGCATGGCCTAGCCAATCAACTGATTCAAATTTGGTGGACCATCTATGGAGAAAACTCAAAAGTCAGGTCCACAAAATATGAACAACCAACTTCAATAAACTTTAAATTTTTCCTAGAGAACAGTTGGCTAAGATTCCTTTCAAATAAAGTCAAAAACCTATAAAGCTCTCCGAAGAACTGTAATTGCAAATGGAGGTGTTGGAACAAAATAGTAAAAAAATTGCTTTCAAGAGATCACAGACTTTTTCTCAACGTTTTTTTACGTTGTTAATAAATTCTACGTACGCGACAAAACTACTCCCTCTTTGTTCCTCAGCTATGTTTGTTGATGTTAACCGTATGCTTTGCGTTGCTATCATAGTGATGTGTCTTAAATGAATGCTTTAAAGTAGAAGTTTTTCTACCCAATTACATGCTCCGCCTCGAAGTATACCTGGATATTCAAAAGAAGCAATATTTGTTTTGGTTTAATTCTTTGTTATATTTACGAACGTACGAATTTAAATTCATAAGCAAACGCGTGCTAAAAAATTTTTATCGGCATTTTAATGCTCCACAAGACCATAAGCGCAAAAGTTACATAAATAATAATTAGGCTATAATAATTAAAAAATGTAATTAAATTGCGTAATATAGGTGAACACTGAGTAAAATTTCAAATGATAACCTCAAATGAAATTCAAAAATATATATTTTCCGTAGATGTCTTCACAGAAGCAAAAATGCATTGATATATAGAGTTCGGACAGTTTTTTTCATTTCCCGACGCCCTTTTTGGGTAAAGATAGGCACCAAATAATATAAATTTATAAATTAGAAACTACATAAGCTTTCTTTTCACTCGTATAATTTATGACACTTTTTAATGCTTCGTTGCGGTGACAGTAATGAGATGAATTGAAGATGATCATCAGAGTGTAAACTTCCTGCGTTTTCGATATAATTATGATCAGCTCTCATTTGCTATGGTAGTTCTGGAAAACAAAGCTTCCAGCATAAAGGGAGGTGTTTCACTTGAACCCTAACCTTACCGTGAGAATCTGCCGCTTTGTTCTAACCGTGCATTCGTGATATTTCATTTCAATTACTCCGTTTTGATCTTCAGGTTGGTTCGTTGGTGTTAATCGTACACTTCAATCATGGGACTTTCATAGATCAATGTTTTGAAGAAATCATTTGAAATAAAAGTGTTTTCCGACCAAATACTTATTTCACCTTTTTTTTCATTCCATAACCAAAACCAAAATTGGAACATCGAGTGTTCATGTTTTGTCCAGGCTTATTTTTGAAAAAAATACTTCATTTAATAATGGGAAGAGACTGGCTCAAACTCTCTCTGCCTTTACGTAACACTACAGGAAGAAAACCTCAATGTCCTCTGTAATCGTGCTCCCACATGTGCGCTGCTAAGTGCAGAATGTGAGCAATTTCCGCCAACACGCCAGTCGGTCACATGCTGCCAAGAAACGCTTCCAATTCTGTGTCTTTGTACTGTGTCAGGAATCTTCATATATAACAGACAGTGCATGTTGTTACTTTCTTGTCCGAACATTTTGTCTTTTAATGATATTTTCAGCTACACGTTGAGTCATTTCAACTTTGATACCGAGAATAGACTGCAAAACAAAGCTCTTACCAACATAAGCTAGGACGACTATGGGCCTAACACTTGAATATTGTCATGTATGATCTTATTCCTAATCATTCAACTCGTAAAATATTTAACTATCAGTGAGACTATCAAACTATCAGTGAAACTGCTGAAGCATGAAAGATGATTTCATAGCTCACATTCACTCCCAATAACCTGAGAGTATTATCAAAACCCCCTATAAGAAATGACTTTTCTACAGGTCGTCTGCTGCATGACTTTTCTACAGGTCGTTTTAGGAGTTGTCAGAATATTGGTAGCAGGTATTAAGAAGTTTTCTGTACTGTCCTTGAAGTTCCATGGATGAATGCCAGCAGGTATGTGCATGCTTTTTAAATATTATATTTGATCTAGAAGAAATGATACCTAATTACAGTAGATTCCTAAGTTGTACGACATGCGAACATCAACTTGAAAGGCTACAAATTAATTCAGGCATTTACGACGCATCCACAACTTAAATCATGCATAGTATTATGTACAGCTCAATAACACCGACTACATTTTTTTCCTGAGTTGAGGGTTGCATAATCGGCTGTAATTCTAAATGAGAAATCCAGTTTTCATGTAGGTAACGATGAAAATTGAATCATGCTTAGTGTTTTGGTTAAAAGATAGAGAGAACATCATTTACATTTACTTTACAGATCGGAAAAGCGTTACGCTAGATTACCGGTCAGTTAAACATAAATAAGAAAACACACAATCTATGAGTCTATAGAAGGTATATATGCTACGTGTATATGCTACGGATGTGCTTATCTGTACTCACCATTTAAGTAATTTTTACCACTCTCATACGATATTACAGAAGCTCTGATAGAAAACCTGGCGAAATGCGTCTGTAAATTGTAAAAAGTTTTGTTAACTTCTCTTTTGAATAATTTAGGTATTTGGAGAGTTAGAGAAAGGAAAGTTCTTCGGTAAAAGTGCGGTCGAATCGAATCGTATCGGTACGTTAAAGAAAGCTTGCATCCACCGCAGGTTTTCTTTCATTTGTTCAACAACGTAGTGCGAGTCGCCTAATTCCGAGCTCGAGGACAAATTTCATTACTGCTGGAAATTTGCACGAGCAAAGTTAAATGTAGAGTATTATCCTATTACATGTAATGAGAAAAGTGAAGAGGCGAAAATGAAGAAACGTGTTAATCATAATAACAATCAAAAGTGAGTGAATGACGATAATAACGTGTCATGTAGTTGAACGAAAAACAACAATAATGAACTATAAAAAACTTATCAGCGCATTTCTTTTCCAGGTAAGTCCTTTTTTCGTTGAAGTAGAGTAGGTTTTTGTTTTGTTACGAACCTTTTTCATTGGTTCACTACTGTCCTTTTTAATTTTTTGTTAATTTCTTCTTCAATTTTTATTATATTTCAACTTATTTCCAGACTTGCTGTTTCAAGGCGAGGGGACGCGGTCTTGTGTGGGGACACACCTTGTGCGCATATTCTCGTTCCCTTAATTCCATGCTAAATGATACCTTCCTCGTTCTTCTCTTGAGAACACCTCTAATTTGGGAGGCTTAAACAAATATGACTAATTCAATCTACAATATTTGAAAATTAGAACCTAGACTACATTTTTCAGAAACATTGAATGAGAGATCCATCCCAGTACGAAGTCTGAGATTCTAATATTCTGATACGCCAAAAATCTCGTTTCTTCTTCGCACACTGCACGAAATTTTTTATGTCTTTCCGAGTCTGGGAATTTCTTTACAAGTTAACGTGTATGGGTCCGCAGCTTGTGTTTCCTGCTCTAATCTCCGGGTCGACGTCGGTTGAGCACCCATTTCGAGCCTTGGCAAATACAATTTTTTGGGGGAAATCGTTCAACTTATTATTCACTAGCAGAAAATTACAATTTTTTCAATTCAGTGGCATGGCCCTATTTACACCCTCTAATGGGTGAGCACAATCCCTCATGAACTGTGTAAGTCGCAGCTGATCGTCGTGTTTGGAATTATTTTGGATATGTCCATTCGGTCCAGCTGGGGTACTCCTTGTGGAGCTGGTGTTCTTGTTGCTGGGATGCACAGCCATGTAGTACTGTAATATTGGAGTTTCTGCCGGTGGTGCTGCAGAGCAATTGTTCGCCCTGATTTGCACAGCCGTGCTCATGATGCGACTGTGATCAGTGGTGATGTTCATGCGTTCCAGCTATCTGTGCAGGCGCTTGAGCTGAACCGTTACTATCGGTAGTACTTAGGATGAACGACCGTATACTGCAGCGACTATCGTCTCGCTTGAAGGGTCTATGTTGTCAACACTGCATCGCTAGTTCGATCAAAAGTTACGGCAGTTGATGCTGGACTGAGACTGCTTTCGAGTGCATGCTATGTTCAGCCACATTTTGAAGGAATCTGATAGCGATTTGCTTGACCACGAAAGAACGTGCTACTAAATGCTCGCAAGGAGTGGAACAGTTAGCTAGATCGAGTGAATATTTTCACATTTGGTGGGATGTTCTCAGGTAGCAAAGGGACAGCGATTAAAGTAGCAGTGGTTGCTTTATCGGTTTACAAAATAATAACTTACTGTTGAGAAGTTTTGCGTTGTAAAAACATGCAATTTGAACCTCAAGAACAGTTGACTGCGTAACAAAAGGATTACTTAATGAAAGCTAGCTACAGCGTGATAGTATTTTTATAAATTATAACACATAACATTTTACACGTGCTATCTTTAAAATATGGCTGGGAGAAGCCAAGCCTCGTGCTTTACGCCGAGTCATTAGCAACTCATATCGATGCTGAAATTTTGAAGTATCACTCTGTTTATCAGTCCAAATTCTGTCAATAACTTTTTTCGACTAATAAACGCTCCAAAATTCTAGCGAATGAGATTTTAAGGTCCTGGCGATACTCTTTTGAATGCTTGAGAGCTTCAACGGTCTAATGCTCTCCTGCTAAGCGATTTTCGGCCACAAACTCCTGTTTCAAAAATCTTGTACCACCAAATGACAACGTCTCGGTTTGACAACGAAGGGTAGAATTGAAATCATGAGTACAAAGTCAGTCTGTCACTAAAATTCTATAACATAACAAAACTTGCAAATGTACCAAACGTAGAAGGCATATAATATATCCCTATAATTATTAATCCTCTACCCTCTGACTTTTCCCTCATTATTTCGTTATTAGAATGACACTAAAAACAGGTATTCAAAGGCATCAATATGAGGAAAAAACTGCTACTCATCAGGAATCTTCAATTAGCGTACTAAAGGAAATGAAATACTCGTATGTTAGAGCTGCTTATCGAAGTAGATTTTGAAGTGCACCCGAATGATCTAGGGTTTAAGGCAACTGTACTGCAACCTCCCTCTGCTTCTTGCACTGCATGTTTCATAACAAATCGTTAGCGTATGAACCTGAACCATCACTGCTTTGAATGCATTTTCCTCCTAATTAGGGCAAGGAGCTGCTGATAGGTCAAAAAAACTTCAACATTGCGGTCCTCGCGTAATCTAACTGTTATTTCGATGACATCGAATTGGTGCGTTTTTCACGTCCTCGAAATAGGGTTTAGGCAAGTTGATCGAGTCATATTGACGTTATGTGCATTCTTTATATGTTGAGCGAGTATTTTTGTTCGTGGCTTTTCAAACTTTGCATTGCCTGCTCTCATGTATCTAGCGCTGCAATTATATATAGCAGTTATTGATCGAAAATTTGCATGTATACCTAGATGAATCAAAATTAATTTAAAAGCTTATTCGCTCGAAGTGATACTTCAGTAAGATCATTTTGAGAAAATATTAAAAAAGAGAGTTTCAATTATAGCTGTTTCTTGGCCCGAATAAGTTCAGCCACTCATGGAGCATTTCATGAACACCAGAATCAAAATTTATTTTCTTTAACAAAATACTTGTGAATAACTTTACGTTCACGGTTCTCTCACCTACCAAGGAACGATTTGTAAATCTGCCAGTTGTGGTGAGACAACTGCTCGTGTTGATCGGAGATACGGGATTGTTAGCGGGTGCCGAATTAGGGAAAAGGGAATAGCTCTCTCGATTACCAGAGGACTTCTAAGAAAATAAAGGAGAATAAAAAAACCGTTCATGTATATTTAAAACAGAAACTTAAGATAATCAGCGTGAATTACACAGGGGGACTACGGAATCAAAGCTAGTAGTGTAGAAAATAGGAAAAAGTTAGGAAACAAAGAAACTACAGTAGTTAGGAGAGCCCCAGAAATGGAGCGCAGGCGGGAAATACAGGGATTTTATACATCCGTTGAAAACAAAAGACAAACCAAGTAAACTAAAAATAATGATGGTCTGCTTCCTAAGGCAGAAATAACAACAAGAGCACTAATTAACAGAAATAACAATTGACGGATAAGGCAAATTATACAATGCAATAAAAGATGGAATATTAGCAAATAATATTGAAATATGAAATGCAATAATTGAAATAAATAATTTGGCTGAATTTCACACAAAGACCGATACACCGGATTCTGATAACCAAGTAACTAAGCCTCTTCTGAATGTTTCCTCTTCAACTATAACACACATACAAATTAAATAATGAAAATGAGAAAAATATAGTTTATCAACTGAAAAACTATGAATGAAGTTTATTCGCAGAAGTTTACCAAAGTTTATTAATTAAATAACCAAGCAAGGCACACACGCAAGAACAGAATCCTATCTACTGTACAAACAGAACTAGGCTGAGTATATATATATATATATATATGTACATAATCCATTTACCTCAGCCACAGTTCCTACATACCAAAATTTTCCAGTTTTGTTAGACCATTCACTTATAGCTCGGCATTTAATAAATGATTTTTGGAATAACTGGAAAAAAATAAAGAGTAGGGTTAAATACACGTTCAAAGCAGATGTCTTAGCGTCACATCCTCACAAGTCTGTAAGTAGCCACCAAATGACACGTCACGCGCTATGTATTCACGAATAGGTTGAGGTTAAACCTATATTACAGTGCACACGGTAACAGGATGAGGGGCTGACTCTACGGCGTTGCAATGGAGAAGTCGGATACTGCCTGGACTGAACTTGACCACTATGTAGTTCAGTAGTGATGGCACTACTGCCAGAGTGTCGTGTTGGTGCGGTGTGTTGCTGATGGGCACGTGGCGGCATGTTGCTCTAAGACAAGTTACAGCGCTTGTCCAAGACATGCTGCGGTATGAATGTAGCGCCAAAACAAGTACTTGTATTGCGCGCTGTGACGAGTTGTTCCAAGAGAAGTCAAGTTGCTCCAAGTTGCTCCATTTTGAGTTACTTCAAAATTTGCTCCGACTAGACATGCTGCTCAAATATATCTTGCTCCAAGGAAAGCTACTTCAAATGCTGCTGACGCAAGTTTCGTCAGTACATTTAATTTCAAGATATGTTGTTCCCGAACACGTTGCTATATCAGATATGTTGTCCCAAGAATTGTTATTCCAAAACATGCTCCTCCAAGACAAGCTGCACCAATAAATGTTGCACCAGGTCATGCTGTTCCAAGGCATGTTCTAAAACATCCTCGTCCAGGACATGTTGCTCAAAGCAAGAAGAAAGAACAAGAGCCGTCGATGTGACTCGGCACGCTGAGCATGGAGCTGCGGCTTTGCTAGTGACGCACAGGATTTGAATAAGGAAATGCTACTTCGCAGGTCACCTCTGAACTTCTTGTTCCCCTTATGTATTTTACTTCTAACGATTGCAAAAATGTAACGAAATAACCACCTGAGGTTTCCTTCTATGGAACACAGTGTATGAACCTGTGTGTACCGAGTTTTGAATGATGAAAAAAATTAAATAAAATAAAATTTCAGCTCTAAGATTTATGACATCACCCACATACTAAGTTTCCACACTTCGCCACAGATTTCAGAGCGTCACCATACCGATGCTAAGCGAGCCCTTCAACTGAAGTAGAGCATCGTAGCCTCAACGCGCATACATAAGACCAAATTTCAATTAGCGTATCGGCGTAGCTAGCAGCATAAGTTCTTCTAAGTCGACTTGTGCCAAAGAAGATGATAATAAATTAAAATGGAACAATATATGCACTATTTTTAAGTGAATAAATTGTTCAACTAAAATCAAATTGATAGTAGAATTAATTTTGGCGGTTGTGTTGTTGCAGCTACGTAAATTGGTTGAAAATCCTGCCCGAGATGATCATTTAGAACGCGTCGTAATTATTGCCCGTGAGGTTAGAACGATCTAAGACCCGACCTAAGTCTGGAGTGCTCCTCTAGCCAAATAGCATTTCATTTAGTCCGGAAAGCCTGGAACACGTAGGACTCGCTTTGAAATACTTTAGGAAGCGAAACTTTTTCCGACACCGCATGGAATTTGGTGTGCGCAACTGAGATGCGATAATTAACGCGTTGACTCCGATTGTGCGGTTGCTTACGGCCAGTTTGGTTGGGCTGGAAGAAGTCATTTTGAAAACCCTGCTTTTCTGCTCTAATACATTCGTAACCTTATTGAAAAGTGTAAAGAATGCGCTTGAACCATAATGTGTTACTCTTTACTCTAAAATTTATTTCGGAAAAGGTAGCAAAATCGTTGAAATGTTATTTGCATATTCCGGTACGTAAAACAATTTACCTAGTGGTACACACTACACATATGTACCACTTCGGAGTCAACGAGTTAAGCTCATGCCTGCTCCAGGGCGCGATGCGCACGCACGGCACGCACTTGTCTGTGGTCCCTGCAGGCGCCGTGGCACTGCTTCTGGCGCTCTTCGGGGGGAGCGAAGCTAAAATAGATTTAGTCACGCTCGAGCGATATTTCACTTCCTTTGAAAAAACTAGGACAAGGAAACATAACGCCAGTAGCTGTATAGGCTTATTGTGCCAGTAGCTGTATAGGCTTATTGCGCAAGTGGCTGTAAAGGCTTATTGTGCCAGTGGCTGTATAGGCTTATTGCGCCAGTGGCTGTATAGGCTTATTGCGCCAGTGGCTGTATAGGCTTATTGCGCCAGTGGCTGTATAGGCTTATTGTGCCAGTGGCTGTATAGGCTTATTGTGCCAGTGGCTGTATAGGCTTATTGCGCCAGTGGCTGTATAGGCTTATTGTGCCAGTGGCTGTATAGGCTTATTGCGCCAATGGCTGTATAGGCTTACTGCGCCAGTGGCTGTATTGGCTTATTGCGCCAGGGGCTATATAGGCTAATTGCGACAGTGGTTGAATAGGCTTATTGCAAATTGTTGCTGACAAGCACCTCGGGGCACCAGTAGCGATCACAACCACAGCTCCAGTAGCGATCACAACCACAGCTCCAGTAGCGAGCACAACCACAGCTCCAGTAGCGATCACAACCACAGCTCCAGTAGCGATCACAACCACAGCTCCGGTAGCGATCACAACCACAGCTCCAGTATCGATCACAACCACAGCTCCAGTAGCGATCACAACCACAGCTCCAGAAGCGATCACAACCACAGCTCCAGTATCGATCACAACCACAGCTCCAGTATCGATCACAACCACAGCTCCAGTATCGATCACAACCACAGCTCCAGTAGCGATCACAACCACAGCTCCAGAAGCGATCACAACCTCAGCTCCAGTAGCAATCACAACCACAGCTCCAGTAGCGATCACAACCACAGCTCCAGTAGCGGTCACAACCACAGCTCCAGTAGCGGTCACAACCACAGCTCCAGTAGCGATCACAACCACAGCTCCAGTAGCGATCACAACCACAGCTCCAGTAGCGATCACAACCACAGCTCCAGTAGCGATCACAACCACAGCTCCAGTAGCGATCACAACCACAGCTCCAGTAGCGATCACAACCACAGCTCCGGTAGCGATCACAACCACAGCTCCAGTATCGATCACAACCACAGCTCCAGTAGCGATCACAACCACAGCTCCAGAAGCGATCACAACCACAGCTCCAGTAGCGATCACAACCACAGCTCCAGAAGCGATCACAACCTCAGCTCCAGTAGCAATCACAACCACAGCTCCAGTAGCGATCACAACCACAGCTCCAGTAGCGATCACAACCACAGCTCCAGTAGCGGTCACAACCACAGCTCCAGTAGCGATCACAACCACAGCTCCACTAGCGATCACAACCACAGCTCCAGTAGCGATCACAACCACAGCTCCAGTAGCGATCACAACCACAGCTCCAGTAGCGATCACAACCACAGCTCCAGTAGCGATCACAACCACAGCTCCAGTAGCGATCACAACCACAGCTCCAGTAGCGATCACAACCACAGCTCCAGTAGCGATCACAACCTCAGCTCCAGTAGCAATCACAACCACAGCTCCAGTAGCGGTCACAACCACAGCTCCAGTAGCGATCACAACCACAGCTCCAGTAGCGGTCACAACCACAGCTCCAGTAGCGATCACAACCACAGCTCCAGTAGCGATCACAACCACAGCTCCACTAGCGATCACAACCACAGCTCCAGTAGCGATCACAACCACAGCTCCAGTAGCGATCACAACCACAGCTCCAGTAGCGATCACAACCACAGCTCCAGAAGCGATCAAAACCACAGCTCCAGTAGCGATCACAACCACAGCTCCAGTAGCGATCACAACCACAGCTCCAGTAGCGATCACAACCACAGCTCCAGTAGCGATCACAACCACAGCTCCAGTAGCGATCACAACCACAGCTCCAGTAGCGATCACAACTGCGCCCAACAAACATGCCGGCCGCCGCAGCCAAGCACCAGTCCTCCAGCTGAACACATTTGCTGCAAGAAGCCATCTGGCTCGTGTGGGGCCCCGTCGGTGTGTGGCATGTACGAATGAAGTTAAATTCACTCCACTCACAAATTCGGTAATCGTTCGCTCGTCAAAAGTTCATCTTACTGAAAACGCTTAGTAAAGTCTAAGAGGCATACTGTATTGTGTGGTAAATTAATCTTTATACGCGAAGTAGCAATCTTGATGATGACAATGCAGACAGTATCATGTCAACTTCTAACCTCCAGCTCTGTATCTCAAACTTCTCTTACGCGGAATGCCATCCAGAGCACGAAACACGTACATCAAGACTCAATTCGTTAACCTCATAAAATTTTTCATCGTTAACTAATATGCAATAGAGTTCTTTCTCAAGGTGAAGCCATTGTTTGTTTCCCCATTTAAATTCCCGCATTTTAGGAAGAGCTCTACACCCCTAAGGACGCGACGGTCAAGGATGGATGAGGGAAGAACGCAAAGAAAGAATTATCTACCGTAGCACATTCCTACCTTGCCGCCAACAGGCTAATGTCTGCTTGCGTTCAGTTCTCCATATTATCACGACTTTTTCTGTAAAACCCAGTACAAACATAAATTAATTCATCACATGAGCCTCAAAAATAACAGAAAATAAACAGTGCATTAGTCAGTATAAATACTGTTAAGCTACCGTTTTTCTCGAGTCAGGAATACGACACTGTTTTTATAGAAACAAGGTTTGGTTGATGTTCGCTCTAGCCATGGGTTGCCTTCTAGCGAGTGAATTCCTGCCTATCAAGTCTGAGACATCTACATTCCATTCAGAACTGCTTTTTTTGTCACTCATACGACTCTACTATTGGCTGACACTGGCAACCAATCTCCTTCGAGAACGGCTAACCTCCACCAATGGAGAATCAGATAGGCGAACGTAAAATTCAGTGGAATTCACACTGTTTCAAGCATCATTTGCTGAAATCTTCACGGAAAACAACTATAAAATGATGAAATGAAAGATGAAGACATTGTTCGGTATTTCAATACGTATTTTCTTGACAAAAACTGTAATCTGTATACTTGCGATCAAATGTGCAACGTCTACGGCTTTTCAGTGTTTGTAAGCGAAATGTCTCGTACTAGGGAAGAGGTTAGTGGCATGACAGACGCGAACGTGGATGGTGTATAGGTGTCGAGGTAGCGTGTTATTTTTGCAGTCAACTGCTCTCATAAACAACACTTTTTGTATTCTAATTTCACTAGTGTGGTGTAAAATTTTGAACGTTTAGGCTTGAAGTAACATATTAAGTTGCAAGAAATCCCTTTTATTACTCATGAGATCGTAAAAATAGAAGATTGTTCCGTTCACATCTTGCCCTCGCCGCTTCTGTCGCCCTTGTTCTTATTTCTAGGATTATCGTTACTGCATAGGAACCTTTTTCCTGCGGTGCTCCAGCTAGCATTTAGCCTGCAATTGCCGTGGTTAGCATCAGTGACTGAGCAAAGTATGAAGTGCTCGAGTTCGAGTGCTGGTGTAGACGACGGTTGTGGTAGCGTGAACGTGATTCTCTGCAACCCTCTGTGTGAACTGAGGCGCTAATGTCGCCCGGCTCAGAGGGTGGCAGGTCTCGCCGTTGTGGGGGTGCGCGGTGTCACGCCGATACGTGTCTATTTGTTGAAGGGTGTCGTGGTGGTCCGTGGGGAATCTTCCTGTTCGTGTCATTCACAGATTTGTGAATTTTGAGTCCACTTTAATAATTTAGCACATCGTCTTATTTTGGCTGCTGATAACGGAGTGGCGGAAGCCTTGTGAGTGCCCGAGCGTGTGGGGAGGGAATAGCGTTCACGCAAGTGAGGGTTCGTAGTACAGATAATTATTTAGAGCTCCTCTGACCTGCGGTGTTGTGTTAAAGTGCTTGCTTTTCTGAGTTTACTTGAAAGGTATTTTTTCAGTGAGTTGAATACATGTGCTGAAGTTGATTTAATGGTATGAATATGGTCTTTCTAATACTTCACGAGTTTTAGATTCATTTACTGCAAGGAACTGTGAATAAATGTATGCTACCATGAAAATAATAATTATGTAATTATGCTGTTTTTAGGGAATATTTTAGATTAGAATGTAGAGAATAATTCTTTGAGATGTTAAATTTCTGAGAATCTATTTTTGTTAAAAGATCTTTTTACTGATGAATGCCAGAAATAATTTGTAGAGTACAAATTTTTTCTAAAATATTTTCAAGCTATTTGTTAAACATCATGAATGATATTTTGTTTGTACAAAACATTTGTATAATGCTGAAAATTAATATATTTCAGTTTATATGAAGCACCGACCACCAAGGAGAAAATAA
Organism: Morinoia aosen; assembly: GCA_030386875.1. Taxonomy (NCBI): domain Eukaryota; kingdom Metazoa; phylum Arthropoda; class Malacostraca; order Amphipoda; family Talitridae; genus Morinoia; species Morinoia aosen. Next base: position 12,380,809 of record CM059561.1, read on the forward strand.
GTTCAGTCCTTATAACCTAACAATGCATTATTCTTTGCTACCTGAGCTGTGGGCCAGCAAGGTACTCAGTGACGAGTGCTTGTTGTTAGTCTCCTATTGCTGCACCAAGTCTTGGTGACGTGTCATTAGCCTTTCTCATGAAAAGGCAAAAGAATAAAAGGGTGAACATCAAATTAGCCTTTGAGTTGTTCAAAAGGCAATAGTTTGCTGTGGTGAGCTATGAAGCATGGTGACTAGTTGAGGCAGGCAATGTGTAATTCATCAGGCTGTGATTACATGGCTATGAGAAAATCATTTTTGCATAAATGTGTAAAGAAACAAGTGTACAACTGTTGCTAGCTTGCATTTCCGGTTTGAGATTCTGGTCTCAAACTGACCTTCCGTTGCTTTATTCAGCTGTGCCAAGTGTAGGTGTGTTGTGCAAAGGGAATGCGTCTTGTGTTGTAGTCAGTGTGAAATGTAAGAGAACTTACTCTCTGCCTTCTTTACCTCTAATTTGTAATTACCAGTGTTGCTGAATTTGTGCCAATTCTAATTGAAAGGTTTCATCTGAAAAGCTTGATTTGTCCCAACATGTGTCAAATACCGTCCTACATTTAGCTGGCATTTTTTATGTCTTTATAGTCCTGTAAATGTTAAGTGCCAAATATGACAATTAAATGAAAGTATTTTCATTTTCAGATGTTGTATCAGAACTTCTCACCCTATTGTGTCTTCCAAGCTGTGCCTTTGTAGTAATCGTGATCGTTTTGTTTGTGGCTCTTACAAAGAAAACCAAGTGTAGCAGTTTTTTATCGCGAATGCCTTAGATGTGAGTAGTTATTTGGTCACAATTGAAGTGTCACAATCGTATAGTTTAGCTCGTCCATGTTATGCCAATAGCCTCAACGCTGAGTTTGCTCAAATAAGTTAAGATTGGAAAGATCAATTTTGTGTTGCCTTCAGTGAAGATAGCGCCTCGAATGTCAATGCGCTGCCTCATTTTTGGAAACGTGAGCATATGATTGTGGTGAAGTGCTTAGTGCTCAGGAAGCTTTGGCAGTGGACGAACAGTGCCAGTGTTCTGCCCTTGGAAACGTTCAACTACCTCTGGATATTTCATGGTACAGGATTATTCAGGAACTGCAAGATTCTTCAGCGCTCCAATGAAGGGTAAGAAACCGTTTGTTATTCGACGTTGTTTTCTGTTCGCTTGATGCGCACTTGACCTTTGGTCTAGTAGTTGCGTTATGCACGCTCTCCAGCGGTGTGTTGACGTTTTTTATTAAATTAAGAAGCGCGTATGTTACTGCCTTACTATTTTGTGATATGTATCGTGAATTTCATGGGCTTTGTGGTCATTTTATTTTATATATGTTTATGAAATTGTGTGATTTTTAATTTCAGATATTCATAATTTCTAGAATAAACAACACCCTCTTGGAAGTTGATAATATTTCCGTTCATGCATTTTGCATAGATGTGTATAGTTTGTACTTATTTTTTTTTATAAGGCTCTGAAGTGTGCTCAGAGCGCTTGAGCTGAATCTGCGTGGTACACAATCCGGAGTTGTGTCTGTAACGACACACTCGCCAGATTCGTTCTACTGGCTCTTTCCAGGATGTTAGCGTCGCGGTCTTGTTATTGATGCGACTGTTAGGGCTGAGTTTATAAGGTAAGTTAGTTCAAACCTCTCTAACCTAAATAAAGATGTTCCTAAGAGAAGAAGTGAGGCCCCATTTAGAAGAGCAGTCAGTGAACTGGAAATGCATGCATAAGGTACGTTCCCTCACAAAACATGAAAACAGTAAATTTAGAAAGAAGTTTATGAAACAAAACAGGAGGTAAAAATGAAACTCCGGGGAGCTGAAAAAAGAACAGAAGGAAATCGAAAAATTGGTGTGTAGCGAAACAAAAAATTCTATTCTAGTTCAACGAAAGGAAGGCCAACCTAGCTTTCAGCTCCACGCGTCTTCCCCCGGGAGTGCTAGTTCCCATAGATACCATGGTTGCATTCCTCTGAGGTGACTGTTAGGGAAGAATTTTATTCTAAACTGCAAAACTACATTTCTATGCCTAATTTCTACGCGTTGTTGTCTTAGCACATATACGAGTGCACTTGGGATTATTGGTGTTTAAATACGTGTTACCAGTGACACAACGGAGAGGTAGCACTTATTTGCAGGTGGCGAGTTGTGTTGGCTAGCGTGATGCTTTGGAAGCGGCGACGATATGGCATACGGAGAGAGGGGCTAATTCAGGGATGAAGTCCTCCAAGACATTTGCGTCACGCAGTGTTATGTAGGCAAGTGATCAGCCGCTCACTGCGAGGCGAATCCACCTCTTTTCGAGATGCTACATCCGCGGATGCTTGAGTAACTCAAGACAGATGCTGTCTGAGCGGCGGAGAGGAAATGCTTTACCATCTCCTTTTTTTGGAGAGTTTTTTTCCGTGAATGAGGAAAGCAAGACTCATCTTCATTTCACCTCCTGCAATGCTTTCATGGGGAAACATGGTGTTATGGAGGTCTAATTTCTATTCATATTCTGGTTAAATATAATAATAATTTACCTCGAAACGTATGTACTTCGACGACAGGTGGAATTTTGCAGTTCCTCTCCGAATGGCAATTTTCTTGTCAGTGTGGATGATAATTCATCACTTCTCGTTAGTTGAAAATCGCTGCTTTCCTCGTTGAGATGAGCGTGTGCATCCTCAGCTTAGTGTAGCGCGGTTGTTTTTATTAACATCTGTGTAAATGAGGGATGCTGAAGCAAAGTGTAAAGTTTTTACTCCATTGTTGGAACGGTTGTGCGCATCATGCGAGTTGGTAGAACCAAGGGCATGTAACTGCTGTTGGCATAGGGCTCTTAAATTTTATACCAAATTAGGTATCACGCAGTTTAGGTCAATTTAGAGTTTCGTTGCTGTGAAATGACCGATAGATTTAGCGTTTATTTTCCCCTAGCATCATCTAAGGCGAGTATTTCTCATGTATGTTGGTGGGTAATTTGATGTTACTTCAGTGGAATTCATGTTCATGGCTAAAGTAAAATGCCTGTTTTTTATTGATGGCTAATCATTGTGGAGGGTTTAACAAATACAGCTTTCACTACGGAGCGTCAATTGGGCCGCTCATCGTAATCAGTGTCATTTTTAGCAAAAACGTTATAGATATCAAGATTAACAAATCCTGTGACAGTATGTATCTACACTGACTGGATTTTATCTTTCATCTATTTAACAGTGTAAGGAGACGGTTACGTTCTAATACCGATTCTATTATACGTTTGCTCGTTGGCCTGGGGAGAATTGTTATGCTTCCCAACCATGACGAAATTCAGAAATTGTTAATTAATAGAGCTAGTTATGTATGTAGGTAGCTTTTTGTGACACATTTCTATCTACTGCTAAATTTTCTTAATTAAAGTGTCTTCCCAGAACAAGTTTTCACGTGGGCACTCAGGAGCTCCTTGGTGACAAACCCTACAATATTGAGATGAACTTGAAATGGAACCAAGAACAAGTTGCTTACGATGAGGGACAGCTAAGAAAATTCAGTTTGCTTCTATTCGCATGTAATTAAAGTAGAAAGGTTTGCCCTTGTAATCGATCTTGGCGTGTTACTTAATCGTGCACCTCACGAAACGGAGCAACGTGCCCGCGTGCGTTGTGTGGAACAGTTGCCAAGTGTTTCCTGTGCCACGAAGCATTTCCCGCTCACTGGCGTGGCGCAATACGCGCATCGCGCCGCCGCATTTCGATCCTGCCTCGGCATTTCCTGACCCTCGTCTCGGCTGCTTTTTATCGAACACTTGTTTTGAAACTGCGCTCGAGTGCGTAATGGCCTCAAAATTGGGCGTGTGCCATGTCTTTAGAAACATATTTGGTCGCGAATTTCACGCCTCTTAAGAAACATATTTGGTCGCACATTTCACTTGCAATGTTACGAAGTGATCAGCTTCTGCAGCAACGCACACCTCTCCGTATGATGGCTGCCCCCTCCGTCTGCACTGCATATACATTGACATTTCATGAAGCTAAACTTTTCAACCGAGCTACATCGTTGTGCACACTCTACGACCAATTGCTTGTATAGATTATAGAGAGGAGCAGCATAGCAAGAAACTTGTTCGAAAGACAAAACTTTTTACTTCTGATTTTTCAGCGTTCACTTTCAATGTCATCGAAACAGACTGAAACTACCGCCTCAAAGGCAGAGTACCTATTCTTTGAGAAAATTTAACATTCAATTGCCACAGTCGGTGCATCATTGACGAGGTGTTCTGTATAACCAGCTGAAACAAAATTAAATTTTGACGCAGCTTCTGTGGTTGATCGTATCTTCAAAGTCACGGGTCATGATAGCGTTGTTCAGAAATACTCGCGTGCACTCAATCGACTAAGTCATACTGTCAGTAAAAAAGGCTGTCAAATGACTACTCATTATGATGGCGGCATGAGAGGGCGGATCCGGTGCGGCTGGTGCGCGTCAGCACGCTGCTCGCGAGGGCCGCGCTGTGCTGCAGATGTGTGTGTGTCCTGCGTCGCGTGTGCTGTGACGTGTGCGGCAAAGCACGTCTTGTAACGCGCATTGCCACTCACGTGTTCTCAATTTTCTGATTTGTTCAATCTGATTCGTCTGTGGGAATTGACCAATTTTAACGTGTTTTAGATTCCCGTCGTTTAAATTATGAAAAAATCATTTTCCATAAATTCTAGGTGTTCAAATCGTATAGAATGATGAATTTATCCAGAAATACGATCAATAGCTGTTGATAAGGAGTTTCATCGCCTCAATATTCAGTAATTAAAAGAATAGTCTTTTGAATTTAGCTGCAGAATTTTAAAGTCAACATAGTTCATGTGGCGTACCCGAATAAACATTATGTTAAATCAATAAAATTTTAAAATTCAAGTCCGGTTTCCTTTAATACGTTTTAGGAAAGAATACACGTAAACCGATGGCCAACCGTTTACAAGTTACATAATAAATATGTACTTTGATGAAAACACATTATCGCACAGTGCAAAAGAGTAAGTGCTAGGTACTCAACCTCTAGATAAGGTCCAGCGATGACGCTAAATACAGTAGGGTCTCGATTTCACGTAGTGTTTATAATTTGACAATATCTTTTTTTGTTGTAGTTACTATAGATACATAAATACTTCGTCTAGCGGAAAATCTCTAAGCTCAGGATGCCGAGTGAGTCCGAAAATGCTCTAAGTCAAATATTGGCATCTCAGAACCAAGCAGACCCTGTGTGAACGAAGCCTCGTCTTAGAATAGATATCTGCTTCTACTCTACTAAGCCTTTGCTTAGAGCGTTCGAGTGGAAATGTTGCTGGTGACCGATACCTTAAGAAAAAGCATGGGTGCAAAACGGAAAGTCCTGATTCTTGTAATTCTGGACTATCCACGTTACGACTTCGGTATCTATACCCATACGTATATTCATTGAAACATCTTGGGTCCTATTCAGACATTTTTTTTACAATTAATAACGCAATACATGTACATTGCTCGTTCATCTAGGGTAAAGCGCTGTCTTTCTAGCCGTGATGTTCATTGTTAGCTGGGCAGAGCCCAACTGTGCGTGGTTCCTTGTTCGTAAAAGGCTTTTAGTTTGATCGGCCATGTCTTCGAATCGCACTCCTAAGGGGATACAACAATTGTACATATGAGAATTAGCGCTTTCAGGGGGAAAATGTGAGGGCCCAAGCTAAGAGTTAATTAGGCCTTCTTTTTGTTGAAGTTAAATGGTTTTATGTTAATGACCATTTTTTTTCGGTTCACTGCTGTCCTGTTTTTCAGCTTCTACTACTTTCTTCTTCAACTTTGATCTTGTTTCATAATCTTCATTCTCAACTTACTGTTTCTATGCCCTGTCTCCAAAGATTCTGCGTTCCCTCAACTCCATATTAAATGGTGCTTTCCTCCTTCCTCTCATTGGATCGCCTTCGTGGCGGATAGGGAGGCTTAAACTAACTAATAATCTAATTTCACTTGGACGTTTGCTTTGGTTTCACTCAAGTTCTGTTGGTGGAGCGATTTATGAGACTTTATAACCTAAAGTATAGAGACGTCTGTTTAGTGCAAGTGCAAACGAAGGTATGGGGCTACAGCGTAACTTAGAGCCTCGCTGTACAGCCAGCGTCTCTAGAGGCATCCAGTGGGAGTGGGCGGTTGATAAGGACTCCTCAGCATTATCAGGCAAATGTGTGAAGAAGCCTTACGAACTCTGCTCTGATAATAGTGTCATCAAAGCTATGTTCTATATTTGTGAGCATTTTCTATGATGTTTAATAATGCCATAAGGCTTTGCTCGTCACGTACGATGACTGCGCTGTTATCGATAAGTTGTTTTGTGACCCACGAGAGCATTTATAAGCTCTCGTGAAAATTCTCTTAAATCTTTTATTTTATCTTTAAGAGCTCCAAAGGTGTGAAAGCTTTTTTATGTGATCAATGTAATAAAAGTTGTTTTTCATATCTAAGAAGTTCTTATTGCATAGCTAAAGATGGTTCAAGAAGAGGCCTTGCAGTGGAATGCTTCAGATTACACTCGAGTGTTGCCTCGTCCTCGAATTTTTCCCTATGGATGGAGATTGGTGGGCGTGCAGCTGTTGATCTTAGGTGTGTGGCTGCAGCACATTTTTGTGCTATCGCCCGCGCTTGATAAGGTTGGAGTGCGATGTTATCGAGCCTAGTTGAGGTGGTCTGGCATATCGCATTGTTTGCGCACTCCAGCCGTGACTCACAGCTGCCCTCGCTGCATGGCTCAGCGCGCTGTGTTCCCTCCTTTCTTGCTCAATGTTTGTTGAGTTCTGATCAGGTGCCGCGGCGCTGCATCGCGGCCAGGCCGATGTTCCTATCTTGGCACTCACCAATTCTTGCTTGGCAATCATGTGCTTTGGCATGGTCGCTCGGTGCTGATCTTTCGGCTCCATGTCTCAAAATGGTTGTTTATGTATGATATATAAGTGAAAATGAATCAGTTCCGATGTATTCATGTACTCAACTGCGAGTTGAGAAAAGCACAGGCTCTCTGTCCAATGTCGAGATGCTTTGAAATTTGATTGATAAGCTTGAATGCGGAACTTTTATTTAATGCATGATTTATATCCAATTTCTGAAACACAGAAGACCACGTAGGTGAGCGAATGTGTGTAATGCGTTTTCGATATAACGATGTAAGTCATTGAGAATGTATTAAACAATTCTATATTACTTCTTACTCTGGCTTCTTATTCTCTTAATACGCATGCTAAAACACTGCAGGGGCATTAAAGATTGTAACTAGAGTAACGATCTGGACTACGAAAATGCTTCAAGTGTAGTTTAGTAGAAGCTTGTCATATTCTCATTGTGGTGCTACTATTTCTCAGCAAACTTATGAATTAGGATATTAAAAGTGCATTCAAGGAAAAAACATTTATATTTTTACTTCTTTCTGTGGTGAAGAGGGAAGCACTGCTGACAGCTTGCAGTTGCCCATCGCACGAATTGGCCTGTCTCTAACGGAGTGGGAGCCTCTCCCGTGGTTCTGGGATCCAAACACGCGTCCGAGAGGAAAACTTGGTAATCAATTTCGTCTACTTGGCTTACACTACGTGCGAGAATAGATGCTTTTTGAACATTAACGAGTTCAAACGCTTACTGAGCACTTCACGTGCCATTATAAAGTTAACTTAGAAAGAAACTCACGCCCATTTCAGTTGACAACGATCTCTTGAAATGATCCGAATATACGATGCAAGATGTTACAGTTTTATGTCCGATAGCTAGATTTAACCCTTTTTTGGAAGTCATACGCTTTTGTGTAACTGTTTTCCGGAAGGATGAAAAGATGCTGAGATGCTTGTGTGACCCAAATATTTCTGCTGAACTCTTCATGAAGTATCAGCTGAAGATAAATGATAAATGATCAGCTGAAATGAATAGTAATGTTGCATTTGCATCATTGTTTTTAATTTCTTAGTTTGATTTTAAAGTTGCAATTTTATATTAACGAAGTCGAGAATATTTCTTCGTTCAAAGTTAGGGCATTATAGAATGGTTCCTACTAATGCCCGTTTTTCCTTAGGACAGCTAACTTACACACAAAAAATGCTGCTGGCATTAGTATTTTATACTTTAGTATTCTGGTTACCTCTATTTTGCAGTAAATTTTTGTAAACTAGTTTTTCTTCTGCCTTTATGTCTAGCAAAGATAACGTCAGGATAAATTTATCAGGATGTAAGTGTGCAATAGATGTAGCTTTCGCGAAAGTTTCTAATTATAGCTTACGGATTTAATTCCTGGTCAGTAAATAAAAATATTTTTGTCAGCCAGAGTAATGCCGGAATTTGAAGAAATCAGAGCTTCTGTTTTCAGTTGGAACTGTAGAAGCGTAAAGATGCGTTCCGATGTGAGTTGAGGTGTCGTCTTTAATTATTTTTTTTTCTCTACTAAACCTACTTGACACGAATACCGAGATCGTAGATTTTTGCTTCATTTTTCGCGTCTGCCTTCCCTGATAGCGTTATTGTGTGCGTAAACGCAATGAAAGAAGCCTGGGGTATCACTAGGACTATCTTATGGTCTTCTATTGGATTTAAGTTCTTTTTAAATTATTGGCTGATACGGAGCGTAACCAGTGATCGAGATCCTATCTATGGGACTATAGGGCTCTTGTACGATTCCTGCGCTACTCTCTGGAAGTGCTCTCATGCTCTACTAAGCTATTGCTTTGTAGGCCTTCACACATTATCTTCAGCGTTAGTGCATCAAGTTAAACTCGCTTGAAAGGAATTTGAAGATCATCGCTTGCTGTTTTCAAAGAAAGTTTCTAAGTAAATACATTGAGAAGTAATTCATCAATAAAATGAATTGTTACTTACCAGGCGTTTTGAATTCTTAGTTATTATCACTGCAATGTAGGCGCTGTCTCTGGACTCCCAAGTGCAATGAATGTGGTGTACCGAGTGCCTTACTTTCGAAATCGACTACTGCGCTCCTGCTCAAATAATTTCATGAGCAAAAGTGGGTGAGGTGGAAATAGTATATGATCGCTGCTCCTAGTTTTACGACTAGAAATTTCGGAAGTTTGTGACTCACTAATCTCGTTGAAATTGCTGACGAGGCTATTGATCATAATCGGAGAAAGCTCTTGAGGCTTCAGTTCATCAAGACTCTTTATTGGCACTGAACACAAACTGACTTTGTTCCCCCTCGGGGGGATACAACTATTGTAACCATGGGAATTAGCGCTCCCAGGGGGACAATGTGAGGGCCCGAGCTAAAGGTTAGGTAGGCTCTCTCTTTGTTGAAATAGAAATAGGTTTTTGTTTTGTTACGGACCATCTTTTTTCGGTTCACTGCTGTCCCGTTTTTTCAGCAAATACTACTTTCTTTTTCAACTTTGATCTTGTTTCATGAACTTCTTTCTCATCTTATTGTTCCTATGCCCTTTCTGCATAGATTCCGCGTTCCCTTAACTCCATACTAAATGGTGCCTTCTTCCTTCATCTCTTTGGATCTCATTTGTTGAGGATAGGGAGGCGCAAACTAATTAATAATCTATCTAATCTAACGGACTTTGTTCAAATTCTTTTCAAGGTCAATTACGAATGTAGTGCTGGTTCACTAGATTAAAGTTAATAACGGGAAAGCTTTCATTGTACTTTCGTATATTTTCCTCGATTTTACAGACCATTTCAATGACTTCGACTTATTATTGTATTTGCCTTTGTTCTGTCCATTTCGTTTGAGAGAATGTGGTGTCATTTAATTGAATTAGTTTTTTATTCTGATCTGGAGTTTTATGTTTTATTCTTGCTTCACTGAAAAGGTTTCTCCCGATTTAGTTCAATAGTATTGCCACGAGTATAGTACTCCTGAATTGCACTTTCTTACTATGCATTTCCTTCATTATCCAGAAGGATAATCGCTCAAGTTTCGATGTTTTACCCATTGATGCTATACATGCCAACGCCAGGACAATTTAAGCAATTTAAACAATTTATTTACCACTGGTGATACAGAGATAGAATGTTTCTCAAGTCTAGTACAATGGTCAAATTTGAGTATAGCTACCTGTGGGCCCGAATAAGTTCAGTGACTTCTAGGGCATCCTACCATCAAGGTTAGTCGAAGGAGTACAATAATGCTTAACCTAATTCACTTAAACTAGAGACGCATTAGACTGATCAATGAGATAATTAACTCGAAATTAGGTACTTCATTTTACAATATAGTTCATATGGACTAGATTTAACAGTATATTCGACAAACGATTCAAGAACAGACTGAAGATCGGCGAAATTAATCAAGGCAAATTACATTATTAGGACCAGTTATGTAGGGGACAAGGTTTGACTCTGTGGTCTTACACGACTAGTAATCTGATAGGAAGTGAGACTCAAGATTTTTTTTTGAATACCTTATAAGAATTACTTTCACGGATCTCCGCAGGTATTGAGTTCCAAGTTTTAGTTCCAACGAAGAGGACATTTTGTTGTGACCGAGCCTTTGAGTAATAAGGAAGCATGAATTTACTTCTATTTCGGGTTAAAGCAATGAGTCATTTGTGTGAGCAGGACGCCACGTGAAGGCCTTGTGATGTGCACCAGTTTAATATATAACCTCGGAATGCAAAGGTGGAAAAATACTGGGAACAGAGGTAGGTGTTGTTACATGAGTCGTCTTGAAATTGCAGTTTTGCTCTTATGTCATCCAATGGAAATTGAAAATAGAACAGTGAGTCGTGTGTGCTTATGGAATGGTTGAGTGCGGGGGTGAAAAGGTTGTTGACCAATGAAGTATTCTACTGGTTCTGGTATTCTAGCACTTTACCATATTGTAAGTATGGTGATATTCTCAAGTGAGGACGCGATGCAAGTATCTGCTGTATGCCCTTCCACGAAGCTGTGTTGTGTGCTTTCTGCGCTAGCGATAGGCGGTTGTAGACCTACGTGCGGCCGGCAGCGATAGGCCCAGGCTACATGGACAGGCGGCGATAGGCGCAGATAGCGAGCGCTGCTCCCAGTGTAGGCCGTGTGGGTCGACCGGCTGTTACAGTTCGCTTCGTTTAATGGATTCTCAACCGAAATTCATTCGCTTCTACATTTTCTAATGGTTTATTGCAGCTGGTTGGTATTACGCCACTTGGTTCTTTGCCCCACTGTGTTGTTCGTTAGTATATTTATCATTTTGTTCAAGAATATTTTTTAGGTCGACTGTATTGTGACGTTCCTCTCTCCCTGGGGCTAAGCTCTATTGAGTTGCGTGATGCACAGGTTCTTCACTAATGATAGAATGATTTTCCAATTTGAGAATAGTTGGCTCAATCAACAGTTGTTAGTGCTTTTAAGATGAAGTATGTAAGATAAAGCTATAGGAAGATTCACTGAGTTGGTCGACTGCTTATGAATAATGTGCGTCCACTCTGGCCGTTACGAAACTCTCGCAGGGCTCAAGACATGAACTCCACAAAAGCTACTCCTTGGAAAATACCGCAAAAGTCTTAAGAAACGCTCAAGTGTACTTAGCACTTTGAAGAAATCTTCAGCGAAGACCTCAGAGACGAATGATCTGAAAGTTTTTCAGTTGTTTTTTTATCCGCGCCGTCGTGTTCTTGAGCTACACTCCTGCATGGGGTCCGTAACCAATGTACTGAAGCGCAGTTAAATTACTTTCACGAACTGTTTCAACTGCCTTTATACTTATCGTTCCAGTTTAGCTACAGAAATGAATGGGGAAATTGTCAGAATTCAAGGCATTACAGGGAATAAAGTGCCTCGAACTCTGCGTGAGTCAGAAGCCCGACTGGCCCTCACCAACTCGCTCTGTAAACATGCGTCTGCTTGCTGCTGCTGGTGGTGTGGTGGTGATGGTGTTGGGCGGTTGGGAGGATGATGCTGGCGAGAGTACAATGCGGCTGATTGTGATATGATACTGGTAGTAAAATCATGGTGGGGATAGGAGTTCTATGTTAGTGATCGTGATAAATGATACTACTACAGTTTTCCTAGCAGAGCAAGGAAGGCGTGCGCGGTATGCTGGCGGGCATGAGAGGGATCGAACTTCATTGTGTGATAGATTTCAGCATCAGGTGCGGATTGGAACCTATCCATAAATATATACATCACAACTTACATTTCAGTGTAAAACGAGATTCAGATAGGAATATGCAACATACGTTAGGAGAATTGTTCGTTTTAGTAAACCTCCAAATCAATTTTACGTTGTACGAGGCTACGAGCATAGAAGTATCTACCCCTGCAACTCGACTTGCGTGAGCTTAAAATCCAAGTATTGTTAGTCTGATACTCATTTTTTTAATAAAGCAAAAAGTTTATTAAAATCTTGTGAATTTGACGGACTCGGCAGGTCATGCCATTATTATCAACTTCACGCGGCGAAATTAAGTATATCGAACGCACTGAAAAATCGTCGGTCTTGTAACTTGCCCGCTGGCGGCTGTGAAGGAAGTGAGTGCTGTTCTATTTCCACTATTGATGTTGCTGCGTTGCTGCAGGTCATGCTGCGACCAGTAAGCCTCCCCAGCTTCGCTAGTTGCTTGCTCTTTCCTTTTCTTGTATTTTTTTGCTTCCTTGCAACCTATACGCCAGTTAGCAACTCGAGCCAAGTTTGTTTTGTGACGCTTGATTTCTCCTGATTGGCTGCCACCGCCCTAAAATGGGCCGCCCTGTGTGATTTACTTCTTTGAGCTCATGTTGTTAGAGTAATGTAGTCATTTGCTAGGTTCCTCATAATGGGACTGACACGGCCACAGGGATGAGTATTCTTTACTTTCTTGGCTTATCAATTACAATTAAGATCTGTGATAGCTGACTTGAAATGTTCTTTTAACTCCCTCTGTATATTTTCTTGGTTCAGTTTACCTAGGATACGGCCAATTCACCCATGTCTTTAATGCTTTTGTTTGTGGAGCATGTGCTTGTGTTGAAGAGCTATTCTGATCCTCATTCCATGTACGATTTATTTACCTTGCCTCTGATAATTACTGAGACTGTTATTTTGATTGACTTTGTTTGAGTTAGTTCGTTGAATTGCGAGCATTTTCAAGAAAAACATGAGAAATTGCTTTTCATTTATTTCTCTGCTAAACTTCATGCTAATATTGGGTGCAATATGTTCTCGTGTGCGAAGTATCTTTATTTAGGAATAATGTATAGATTTGCTGAATAAGTGCAATAATTTTGTACAGTTTAGTAACATTTGAGGTAATGGTGTTTGGAGTTGTCAAGTTCTTTTTCAGGTTGTAAAGCTTGTCTTTTGGTAGTTGTGCGCGCTCATACGTTTTAAATTCTATTTTCTTCCAATTTTTATTATGCTGATTATCACTGCTCTGAAATCCTATTTTTATGGTAGTGAGTTTTTGTTCGTGGTACATTACTTTCTGTAGTAGTAAGACGTTTGTTGTTAGACCAGGTCCCTCTGAGGATGCAACTATATATCTATAGGAATTAGCTCTTCCAGAAGGGAAATGCGAGGTCTCGAGCTGAACGTTAGGTGGACCTTCCTTTTATTGAAACAAGTTTTTGCTTTGTTACGGACTTTTTATTCACTGTTTGACTTTTCTGCACCTAATTTATTCATCTTCAATTTTTATTTTTATTTCATTTACTTCCTTTTCAACTTACTGTTCCTATGCGCTTGGGATCTTGTGTGCGAGAACACTTGAGGCAAATTCACTTAACTCCTTATCACATGGTGCTTTCCTCTTTACTTTTTTTAGAACATCTATGTTGTGGTTAGGAAAACTTAAACTAGCTTATTTAATCGAATGTAAATGCAAATTCGGCCTACTCGAAAGATCTTGGAGACTTTTGTCAATGAAGAAAAATCAAGCCTAATTCGAAACTTTTTCAAAAATGATTGCGTAGGGAGTGTTCAGCTGCGTGCTTCAAAGAAGTCCTAGAATGTTAATGATTGTGCGGCTCTGGGTTACCGGGTTGGCCACTTCTCTGCCCAAAATATTTAAATTCAGTCTTTTTTTTTAATAATGACTAACTTAAAAAAATTTCACAAGACAGGTCAATCTAGCACACTTGATACTCTATTACTTGTCGCCGGTGTGCTTTCCATTCGAGCGCATATCTCTGAGCGTTCTTCATGAAATAAATTGAGACTTCAATCAGGTTCTTATCTAAATACATGTTATGGCAGAGATTAATTTCCTCTTTTATGATACTTAGTCAACGTGTGTTTGGGGAAAAAATTACGACCTTTTCATTAAAGTATTCAATTTCTTGTTGGTGAATTCTCTCCACTAATATTGGCTGCACTATGATGAATGATGTATAGATACACTTAATAAGTGCAGTTTCGTTTAGATGCTCAACAAATATCATTGAGCTGATTTGTTTGTAGAGCAGCTTATCAACGCCAACTGTTGAGTTATCAGCCAAAATTAAGATATGGATGCGGTAGATCTGAGGGCTTGAAATTACTTCCGTTGTTAACGCGAACTTGCTCTATTGAAAAACGCTCCTAGTTTCTAACTTAGTCATTCTTTGGGTTCTGTTTTGAGACTCCGTTGGCGACTGAAAAACACGCTGTTGAAAGTGTGAAATGAAATGAAGGTAGAAGGGAAATTAGAAATACGTTGATGGGTGCAGAAGTGTTGTTACGACGACAAAGGAAGTGTCCGGTGTCAGAGAAGGTTGACTGCGGCGCAGGGCAGGTGCTCGGAGTGTGGTATGCGGGCGCTCTCCTGCCCGGTCACCTGCTGCTGCTGCTCCGTACTGCACCGCTGCTCTTCCGTCTTCCCTCCAGCTCTCCATAGCATTCCTCGCTCGCTGCGCCGGCCTGCTTACACTTCTATTCATCATCCCCTTGTGTAACGCCGTTCATTTTTCTTTGTGTAATGATTTATTCTCTTCAATTCTTCACGAAGATCTGCGTGCGTGCTGCGAATTAATGTAAAAATCTAGCATTTTTAATATTCGTGAAAGATTCTCTTTAATGTTATGAAAGTACAGGCCTACACTGAAACATAGCACCGCGTTGTTGTTATAGTTTTGTTTTGTGAGTCGACAATGACTTGCAAATATTAGCTGAGGGCGCTCTTTCTCTCTGGTCTTCAGCGTTTAGTGATGTTGATAATGAAAGGCGTACTTCAATTGCTATTAAATATGGTATTGGCGTCACACATTTTGAATTTGATGCTGAGATTGCTGTTTTGCATGTTACCTAAACTACATGATGATATAGTCATCTCAGAGCACACGATATTCACGACGCATGTCCGAGTGTGTATATGCATATATGTCCCCGCAAGATATAAATGCACGTACTTACCATTATATCTATGGGTATCAATGCTTCCAAGGAAGAAATGTGAACTTGAAATGTCTCCCGAAGTTAAGGTTAGGGGGGCTTTTCTTTTGTTAACATAGGGTAGGTTTTGTTTTGTTACAGACCATCTATTTTTTAGCCCCTGCTGCTTTCTTATTGAACTTTTTACTTGTCTCATAAATTTCCTTCCTAATTTACTTTTTCTACGCGTAGGAGATCTTATGTGGAATCGCACCTTGTGCACAAATTTCCGATTTCCTCAATTTTCTACCAAATAGTGCCCAACTCCTTTTTGAAACACCTTTTTTGTGGTCAAGGAGGCTTAAACTATGTTATCTAATCCCATTTATGCAAATATACATACACGTTAACTGTCGTAGAAAAATGGTTGACCACGGCTTGCGGGGGCAACAAACAACCCTAGGATTTGATCCGTGAGATCAGTTTGCTCACCATACCTGTACCTAAATTAGGTAGAGACCTCTGCCGTCTTGGAGTAAAGTGGAAAGACCAGAAGCCTACACTGACGTGTGCTGCGGCTGCTCCCACGTAGTGCTTGCGCCGCGCATGCCCCGGCTCTAGCCGGCCTGTGCGCAGCGCTCCCCGTATGGGGCGAAGCTCTCCCATACCTCGCATATGTCGCTTCCCTGGGGTGGTGGCGCAGCTTCTGCACAGTCCTGGGGATCGCTTCCTCACTGGAGCTCTGCTTTATGTTCTTTCTTTCATACTTGGTGGCAGCGTAAAACATTCTATCCGTAAACTGTGTTGTGATTCTGTACTCTGGAACTAGTACATGCGGGATGCTTAAATAACTTTCCCACTGCATTGCATCTTCATAGTTATTTTATTGCTCAAGTATAGTGCTTTACTGTTGAATTTATAAGGAATTTTGGATTTTTTAATTCAGAAGCTACGAGTGTCTGTGGAAACTGAGCAGCCTGGCCAGTGTTTCATTGTTCCCAAAATTTTCATTGAGTATAATGCGAGGTGCGGAAAATTCCTTTCGCTCTCCAAATTTGTGAGTTCTAATTACTTGAAGAAACTAAAATTCAAGAAACTGAAAAAAGTCACTGAAAAACATTTTGATTTTCCTCTGTCCTGGCTGTGCCCTTATTCTTCCAAATGTTATCCCTTAATATTCTTGGAGACAAGTTTACGGCGCCTGGTGCGGATTCTGAGCACACTTCGAGACGAGACATTCTTTGGCTGTCAGTGTTGCTGCGGCTCGCTCTAATTTGTTGCTACCGCTGCTGTGGGACGTCTGTGATCCACTCCTCTCATCTTACTCGTGAAAGGGAAAAACTTGATTTCTTCCCCAAATTTCTTGAGAACATGGGCAAAGTAGTCTTTCCTCCCCATAGCCGGAGACGATTCCGCCGGGAGACCGTTTCTTTGAAGTCTTTGATTGCTGTTTCGCCGCCTATGAAGTTAAAACAATAATTTCAAATCATTGAAAGATAAAGTAGAGTTTGTTTGTGAGAGAACAACTGTTTGTATTTAGTACAACGTCAAACATTTCTCTCACTTTGTATGGGGAAAGTTTTCGACCTGAGTAATCCTTACGCTTCTGAGGAGGCCCTCTGTTGATTTGTTTTTACCTTCCTTGTGTTTCTGTCGAGTACTTCGTCAGTAACTGGTCTACTAAGCCTAATCGTCCAAATTGCACAAAGTATTTCAATTGATGGGCCATCTGGGTTAAATTCTGAATATTATTCCGATTGACCTTCTGGGCATGATTATATGTTTTATTTCAATTGACTGACTTCCTGGGCATTGTTCTAAATATTATTACAATTGACTGACTTTCTGGGCATTGTTCTAAATGTTATTTCAATTGATTTGTATTATGGATATTCTTCTCATTGATTGGTCTTCTGGACATTATTCTTTGTTATACCAAACTCCTTGGCCTTTAGGCATTGTAATGAATATGATTGCGATCAATGAACTTCATGAACTTTATTGCGTAATTTTCCAAAATTTATTTCTTTTGGTATAAATTTTGAAAATACGTAAACTTTATTATACCTTTTGATTTCAACTAAAGTTTAAAGTTCCGATTTCGTATTTCGATACAACTGTTGTATCTATAGGAATTAGCACTCCTAGGGGGAAAATGTGAGGTCTCGAGCTAAGAGTTCGGTACGCCTTCCGTTTGTTAAATTAGAGTAGGTTTTGGGGTTTACTATGAATTAACCTTTTTCGGATCTGTGCTGTCCTGTTTTTCAGTACCTACTACATTCTTTTTCAACTTTAATCTTGTTTCAAGAACTTGTTTCTCAACTTACTGTTTCTATGCACTTTGTGCATAGATTCCGCGTTTCCTTAAAAGGAACGCGGAATACTAAATGGTGCCTTCCTCCTTCCTCTCTTTGGATCGCTTCTGTTGCTCTTAGAGGTAAGCTTAAACTTACATCTAATCTAATGTTTTGATCACGTTCGGGAACTATTTATATTTTCTTGAATTTATTGGCCTCCTGGTCAAGATGAAAATTTATTTAGGGCGCCAGCATGGTGTGACTGAGAAGCTTCAGCTCTCTTCAAGGCGTATTGTTCGCAGGACTGAAGCTTTAAAAAATGTAAAGTGGTGGAATTAACGCGAGTTCAACGGGAACAGGACCTGGACGTCAGGGAGTGGCGCGACGCTGCTTGGCTGTTGAGAATTCTTTCTCCATCCAACATTAATGAGACCTGATCATCAGTGCGAATAAATCTCTTTTCCATTCGAACTTGAAAACAAACCAAATTTTTTTCTGCAGTCAGTGTATTTGAAAAATAAAAGCGCGTTTCAATTTTTTTTCGTCCTCCATTGAGAAAAGCTATAAGTTTTACTGTTACAAGGAACTTGTCTGCTTCATTAAAACTATACTAGATCATTTTTAGGTTCGAATTGTAAATCCCGTCAGAGTGATTTAACTAGTTTATCTGTGGGAATGAAACTTAAGATGTGATCGAGGTCCTTCGCCGATGGTTCGCTACTAGGTCTTTTTTGTTGTTATTTTATAGGTTTTTGGTTTTGATACGAACCATTTTTTTTTCAGGATTCCTGCTTTACTATTTCTTTTAGCGCCTATTACCTCATTCTTCAACTTTTATGTTCTTTTATGAACTTGTATTAGCTTTGCTGTTCCTATTCGCAGGGTGTGGGAGCACACCCAGTAAACGGATTCTCGTTCCGTTGATTCCTTCCATACTTAATAGTGCCTTCCTAATTGCTTTCTTGGGAACGCCTTATTGTGGTTAGGGAGGCTTAACCCTTTAACGCCCTAGAGGACACCAGTGTCCTCTTTCAAAATTCCCCTTCAATATATTTTATTTCTTATTCAATTAGTTCCCTAATGTGTTCTTTGAAGTTCTCTGCCGAGTGGCAGTTCTTATCCCATCCTGATATCGGTGACTGCCAGATGCCAGCGCCAGTTTAGTGACGGTGGTTGTGTTAACGGTAATATGAGTACAAAAATTCGGACGTTAAAGGGTTAAATTATTTTATGATCTAATCTAAAAAAAAATTCAATTACAAATATGTTGAAATTATAGGATGTGTGAATTTGTTTTTACCATGGATTTATTCTCATCCCCACATCTAGCAAGAAGTAAAGCAATGACTAGAGTGAACAAGCATTCGTACCATCACATCGCATTGAGAGTTCTACGTTGTGTGGTGCTGTATCTTGAGAAATTAATCTGCATGGCAAGAAATTTCTCAGAGGAATAGCGTAGCGAATATATTACAAATGGTTGGGCCATTTTTTTATTGGTACTCAGCATCTTTAATATTCATTTATCAGTACGTAAATTTTGTGAATTTTAGCTTTGAATTTGTTGTGTTTGGTGAACGAATACGTTAAGTTTAAACCTTATAAATAAGACTTGAAATTATGTGCCGAGAGAAGAAAAGGCAAATTTTCATTCATGTTTATATGTCTCAAAAAGAAATGCAACTGATCACATTTGTTGCAGATTTGGTTCAGATCAGATGTGTGTGGAGAAAGAAGGCTATGTCACGCACCTTTGCGTGACCTTTTCCTCCCTTGGATTTTCGCACTGCCCGATGATTGATGTAATATTTCTGTGCTAAATTAATTATTCTCAAAATGGGGGATGTTCTCATGAGAACTATTTACTGGTGTGTCGGGCGACTTTCGTGGAAGCAGGATTGACAAAGTGCATTTAGGAAGAGTCTGGTGAGTCTGTTTTCGTCAGTTTGTCGGGATACTTGCTTCCCTCAAAGGTTACCTGTGCAACTAATAACATAGTCAACTCATTTCAAATCAGGTGTGGGCTTAGGTTTGTTGCTAGGAAGGTTTTATCTTTCCATCCTACACTTCTCTTGACAATAGGACAGCGTACCGTTCAACCGATTTCGAACACTAATGCCGTCGTATTTCATTCATCATTTTTCTCACTTCACCTTTTCGTTTCGTCAAGATGCTCACATCATCATTTACCAGAGGAACAATTTCTGCTTTCCGAGATAAATAAAATATTTCCCCAGTGTAGTGCAACTTCAAAAATTCTTGTCTTTCTCTCAGATGATCGCCTGAACTAAGCCGAAACGAAGGTTAAGCCTTGAATTACAAAGTGAAATGCATGTATGTTAACCGGTCTCTTCAAAAACTATTTTGATAATGCGAACAGTATTGTAACCTTTGAATCTTCATGATGATTGTATAAGTGAACGAACACAAGTTAGATAAAACAAGCAAATAAGTCTCCAAAAGAGGCGATCTGAGAGCAGTACTGTACAATTGAAGTCCGAGGCTCCTTGGTAAAAGCGACTCTGATTTGCGTCCTCGGTTCTGTCTCGGCTGCTTCGACTACACTCGTCACGGTCATCGGATGGTTGGCTTGTTTTTGTTCAGTTTCATTGTACTGTAGGATTCCAGTTGCCCTTCTTAAAAAAATGATTTCCATTGTTCTCCTGCTTTTGCATTTTTCTATCTTCGGTTGTGAAGTTAATATAATGTGTAGCATTCGATTAGTAGACTTTTTCATTGCGTGACATAATACAGCTATACCTTGTCACAGCGTATGTGGTTTACGTTCGGTGGGATATTGTTAAGAACCTCAGCCAGAGATCAGGCTTCGAGACTGCTGTCTGTCGCGGTCTTCATTTTATCTTTCTCTTCCTTCTTAACTTGACTTTCTGGAGCAGGGTAGCTTGTGTAGGAACACACCTTTTGCGTTGATTCCCCATCTTCTATAGTCTATACCTAATAGTCCCTTCTCTTCGTTCTCTTGAGACCGTATTTTCTCTTGTGACAAGAGTCTTGAACTATAAAACAAGAATAATTAAAATGGCGTTTACATGCTCACGGCTAAATGTAGAGCTGATGCGAGACGTTCTCGAGTTGGATAGTAGACTTGAGTGACTGGCATGTAGGGTAGTAACACTACCTGCTACTTTTTCTGTAGAAGCTTCCTTCTACACCTTTGCGGTACCCGATCCCGTCTGTCTATTTAATGACTGCACTGCCGTGGCTGGTGGCTCTTTATTCGACCTTCTGTGGGGATGCGCTGAGAAGGAATGCCCTTGAATGCATCTTTGGGCCCCGCGCTGTAGACCTAGCGCCTGTCAACGGTACTTGTAACTCCACGCTACAAAATTACCAATCAGGATTAGAGGGAGGCTATTAAAGTTTCAGTCTTTAGGTTGAGTAGGCTTTATCATTTTTTTTCTTTCATTCTTCTTTTCGTTCGTAGGCGAAGCCGCCGTTAGCCGCCGTGTTTGCTACACTTGATTCATCATTTATAATTTTTCTGTTCTTGGTACGCACGTTTCCACTTACGCAGTGGTTGCTTTAACTTATACTCAGATTATACCTTGAATGTAACGATGCTGGAGTTGGCTAATTTTAGGGCCCGTGTTTGCTGACGGTGTGATTGCGGTCGTTTTTAACCTGGGAAAAATGTTCTTCTTCCGGAATTGGCATTGAAATGAAAAGGTAATGTGTGCCGGAACCTGGGCCTGGTCACCAGCTCCGCCCGTGCCAGGTTCGCCCGGCAAAGCGCCCCACGGAGCCCACCTCCCCTCCACCTCCTTCCTCGCCCCTCGCGCATTCCTTGCCAGTTGGCGCGTGCATTTTTTGCCGGCGCGCGCTGCCCTCTCCCGAAAGGTCGCCGCATTCCTGGGCTCGCACACGCCTCCGTGTGCGCTCTTGTGTACTTGTTCTTAGATATACGAGTGTCTTGTGCCCATGTTTCTCCTGTGGCGACTACTGCTGAATCTGTTTGCACTGAGCCGTTTGTTGGTGATTGAATGTGTGATCGTTTACGTTCTTGTGCGCATACTCTCTCCTACTTTAATATGGTAATGTTTATCTAACACGTATCAAATAGGATTAAGTGTGCAATCAGGCTAATAGGACATAGAACGATCGATAGATGAACTAATATCCAGTTCATACGCCGTCGTAATGAATTTTTTACTTCGTTCTTTATTATAATATGGTTGAAAATCGCTACCATTTTATCATGATTGCCAGTTGCGCTGTGGAAAGCTAAACGCAGTGTTGCTCGTTCGGTCGTTGGGACGTAGTGCTAAGCGCCAGCTGCAACATGACGAATGTTGCAACGGAGACTGTTCACTGATTCTTTTGTAGCTGCATTTTTCGCCTGTCTGGTGAGATACTTGAAACCTCACAGGCTTCTATACACGGTCAACGGGTGTACTGCTGAATATTATTCGGACTATTGAGTTGAACTTAACACCTTTTGTGGTGTGATAATTTCATGACGTCTACATTTAATAATGGATACTTTTCTCTTAGCTTGCACAAAAAAAATTGTTTCGGGGTAGCTTGATGATGTGTCGTATCTCTAGGCAAATTGTGGCGTGCAACTTCAAAGGACGAGTTGATCGTTCCCTCTTTAAGTGTAATTTTGAGTGCGGTTTAGTCCTTCACTGCCAGTTCATGACAGAACACCGACTGACAAATCGTGATGTTGCGGACCAAATTATGATAGGCATTGTGGTATTGTTGGTAGAAATGCGGAATTACGAGTAAATTTCACTCACGTGCTATAGAGCATAGTCGTAGAGTAAATAAGTGCACATTAATATTTTTCTGCCTGAACTTTTACTAATATAACTCGCGTTATTAAACTACCAGTAGCATCAGGTTATCATCAACATAAGAATGTGGAATGGAACGACACAATTGTGTTGTAAGACCAACGTTTAGCGACTTAGTATTTTTTATAATAATTTCAAGAACGTTTGTAGGTTTTTTTTCCGTTACAATTAGGGGCTTATTCTGATCAGAGTTTCAGCTTGACTGTTGAAACATCTCGTTTCCGTGTGCATTTCTGATCGTCAGTTGAAGATGTTAACGCTTTGGCCGTGACATGAGCCACCGGTGGTACACGGAGGGAATTTTTACAATGCTGCTAAAAGACCAGCAGTCACTAACTCAATTTTCATGAATACTAAATCAAAATTAAATGAATGTACAATCCAGTTAATGTTGGCTATTTTAAACATTGCTCACTACTGTTAACTTTTAATTTGAGTAGAATGTTAAACTTCTCAGTTTTACCATCCGCAATCAAAGTGTTGAGCTTTTGTCATTTCGTCAATGTTTCAAATTCCAACCGCACGCGGTGTGTTTTGCATTGAGAGCAATCTGTGCACAATTTACGTTCGGTGTTCTGTCATGAAAAACGTTTGCCCCAATGATGGTATTTTTCGTTACTGTGTTTCAGATACTTCTCAAAATGGGTTGCGTTCTGTTCAAATAACTCGAATGTTAGCGGTGTGACGGTGATTCTAAAACTACACTATGGTCCATATGTTTCGCTTCGAAAGGTTTTTGGAATCAAAACAGTGACTGATTTTATCTCTACAGCATCAATGTTTGCCAAGGGCGACGATATTTGGTTCCAGCATTCGAGAGAATAAATAAAATATTCGCCTGAGTCTGGTTTTTAGGGAACTTAATTGAGTGAACACTAGAGTTTAAGCTCAGCATAAAATGTTCCGGATTTCTGGTGTGCTTTTTTCACGTGGAATGCTGTTTGAATTCACGTGCACACAAGTGGAAGTATTACACAAATGAAAATGTAGGTAAAATTATGGCGTTCAAACTCCTTTTTTTTGCATGCAATGGAAGAAACTTTTTCGGTCGCAAATGTACTGCCCCTCTGGGGTATATATTGATTGTATCTATGGGAATTAGCGCTCTCAGGGGGACAATGTGAGGGCCCGAGCTGAGAGTCAGGTAGGCCTTCTTTTTGTTGAAATAAAATGTTCTTGTTATGTTATGGACCACCTTTTTCTAGATCATTGCTGTCCTGTTTTTCAGCACCTACTACTTCCTTCTTCAACTTCTACTTGTTTCATAATCTTCTTTCCCAAATTACTGTTTCTATGCCCTTCCTGCGTAGATTCCGCGTTTCCTTAACTCCATACTAAAGGGTGCCTTCCTCCTTCCTCTCTTTGATCGCATTTGTTACTGCGGGTAGGGAGGCTAAAACTAACTACTAATCTAATCTAATCTTCAAATGTACTGGTTTAGGTGTTAGTTTGTACGCGAGTATTTTCTGATAAATGAAGTCATCGTTTATAACTTCAAATTAGCTGACGTCATGTCGTACCCATACTTTGTCACTTTTCGCTATGATCTTGAAATGAGGACGTCTTACACTACACTTCGGAATCGATTTTAAATCTATTTCTGGCTCGGCTTATTTGCTCCTCAGGGAGATGTAACTATTGTATCGAGGGAAATTAGCGTTCCTAGGGGGAATGTGGGATCCCAAACGGAAGGGTAAGTAAGCCTTTCCTTTAGTTTAACTCAAATAGGTTTTTTGTTTTCTAAAGAACCATCTCTTTTCGGTTCACTGTTGTCCCGTTTTTCAGTACCCACTATTTCTCCAATTTTAATTTCGTTTCATAAACTTCCTTCCTGATTTACTGATTCTGTGCACGGGAGATCATGTGTAGGGATACACCTTGTGCACAAATTCCCCGTTCCCTTAACTTCACACTAGATGGTGCCTTTTGCCTTCCGCTCTTTGAAACACCTTCGTTGTGGGCAGAAAGCATAAACTAACATATCTAATCCTCTTATTTCTTGCGAAATTAGCGAGCTCAGGATTGAATGACAAAAACAGTACAAGATCTCGCTTTATTACATCTGGGTCGCATTGGGAGTAGTCTTACAATCGCTGCGGAGCATACGATGCTCGATTGAGTACGTAGTGTATTGCTTACCGCATGAAGCTCGCTTTGAACGAATATACTCGTATCTTGTACGAAAATTGGTGGCGTTCCACAGGTGAGCGCTCGCGCATGAACATAGCATAGGCATGTACTTCACACCTCGCATTTCAGTGTTTTTGCCGCGATATTTAGCACGTAACACCGTCTCTGTAGACACCGAGAAGCGTTGCCCTAGAAATGTCGATATAACGTGGAACGTTTCGTAAAAATATCTTGTGTGCTTAAGACAGAAGATGGTGTTTTTCATTCTTGTATTGATTTTTTCAAAGCTTCAAAGTGATGCTGAAGATGCACACAATTTATTTCCAGTAGTACAAGGTTAGAGCGTGAGCTGAGCTAGGGGGATTGCCGGTAATTATTGAACAAAGCGGGTCCGTTTTGTGGTATGCGGGGTGCTCCAGATCTACGTTCACTGATCTCGGCAGCCTAAGCGTCTTTGGGTGTGAGGTCGTCACTTTGCGCTGGGACAAACCGTTGTAATAATCTTAACGAGGACAGTCATAAACTTCGCTATTGAATGAGATCCTGTTCAAACTGTGTTGCCTTGGAGAAATCTGAATTATGACAATTTTCTTGGCATTGTTGGAGGTTTGGTGAAACATCAAATCACTGCGTCTTGAAGGCATTACAGTGAAGTGATGCTAATCACAGTTGCATGTGTGCATTGAGGAACCCTGCGATGAATGAGACATACTACACGCAAGAGTTTTTCTAAAGACGAGGCTATTCGAGTTGCGAGTTAGGAACCCGAGTGCCGCATCAAAAAAGAGAGTTATGTTGCGTCTCGGCATCTGGTCTTATTTCCATAGAACTCGCACTCCTGACACTAATATTTGTACGTGCGACAGCTGGTCGGCGGCACATGTACGCCGCTGCGGCCCGCACACGCATTCCAACGTCACCGTCGCCTCGTGCACAGATGGCGCACACTGTGTGCGTGTTGCAACGACCGCCACCTACATGGTGTATTTCACCGGCGCTCTCCGACACGTGTGTGTTGTACCTACACTACCTTTCCCTGGGTTGTTCTTGCATTCCTATGTACGGCTAAATATTGATTTTATTTTCGAAGCATTTACTTGTGTGCACTGACGCACTTGTGTCTTGGCTATTACACCAACACACGGTCACAAGAATGGGGGGGTCCACGAGCTGGTACTTCATGGGCACACTTGTCTGGGTGTACTGAGGGTTCGTGTTCTGGTGCTTGTGTCGCGTGATGTACGGGCTTCGGTGGAGGCGAAGAGCCATTCAAACGGTGCACGGCCGCGTCAACTTACCAAGTGAATTGACCGTACTTAAAGGAGGTCTTAAATACCTAACCTAGAATTTTGCGGGGCAGATTGCGAGTTAAAATTGTTGCCCAATCCTTTTTACTGAGGTTATTGAATACTCGTTCTCTAATCTTCATTTTCTTAGCGAGTGAGGCAGATGTGTCATGCTCTCACCTCA
Organism: Morinoia aosen; assembly: GCA_030386875.1. Lineage (NCBI taxonomy): Eukaryota > Metazoa > Arthropoda > Malacostraca > Amphipoda > Talitridae > Morinoia > Morinoia aosen. The sequence continues at coordinate 12,406,773 of CM059561.1, forward strand.
TGTCGTCTTCGCTCCGTCTGCTGACATTTCTGCTGCCACTGCGCTCAGTTGGGACTTACCTGACGGCAGTAGCAAGACTCAATCATAGCACAGGTTGCGCAGCTTGTTCTTGAGTTTGATTATTATTGCTGTAGGTCACACCATACACTGGCGAATCCAGCTACTGTTGGTGTTGACAACTTTGTTCCTTCGGATTGTGTAATTCTGACGTGTCTAACGGAGATTTAACTCATTTGTATGTTTTGTATTTCCGCAGTGTGTGTTTGTGTGAGGATAACGGCCATAGCGACAATAGGGGTCGCCTTGATGTGAAGCTGTGCCAGTCACCTTGTTGTCTCACCGCTAGCTCAAATTGGCATGGGGAATGAGCTAGAGATTGATTGCTCTCTCATCTTTTTATGTTAGTGCAGACGTAGAAGTTTGATTTGTCTTACAAGCATATGAAAAACCTTCTCTATTTGTTTTTTGAGGGTTCTCATTTCTGTTGTAATGCGTTACTCACAATTAAACTTTCTTTGCAGTAGTTGATTCGTTTCATTTCCATCCATTGTTATGTGCTATTCCTTATTAGGGTAGCACGTATCAATGAAGTTTAAAATTGCTCTGCGTAAACACACATTATTGTGAATAGGTGGTAACAGGTGAGCTTTTCTAGCTGCTTCGGGGCATTGTCAGAATTTGACCTTATGAAAATGATTTCCTTTGGGAATTTTTAGTTCTTGTTCTAAAAACAAGAAGGAACAGCGCGTTTGTGATGTTGATTTAAAATTAAGTATAAATGTTCTTTAAATGTGTGAAGTAACGAGGGATTTTATTCAACTTGACCCAATTAACTCGAGCTTAATGCATACTCAAAAAAATATGGAAGTGAATTTTTCATGATATTCTAAGATTATATTCGTGTAAATCTAGCGATTTCTATCAATCTAACTTCTTTATTGAAGTGAGAGTTCAACGGTATTCTGCAAACATGCTAAGTGACGTGTGCTGTGATTTAATCTTGTATTAGTACCAGCTAAAATAGCTGGCAGAAGTTTTTTCGAATTAATTATGTTTGTTTTATCGTAGATGAACCTAGCATGCGTTCGGGCACTAACTCTCCGATATTTGATCACTATCCTGGATTGACTCATGAAATGTGTTCAGTGGATGATATTATAATCGTAACCTATTTCAATATTTGCAATTACTTTTCTCCTTTGGATCTATATTAATGACGCGACCACTATAAAAGCGAAGATTTAGTAGTGATTCGGTATTTTGCGAGCCATTTAGTGCTCTTTTTTCCGTGAGCCTTTGTGTCCATCAACTTTTGAGTGTAGAGTGTAAATTTATCCTTATTATATCCGATGCCCATCCCTTCTATAATCCGTGTTAGGCTGGTACCGATACTGTGGGGAAATAACTGCCTCTGATACGTGGACCCTTCCATACTGGAATTTACCTTGAATTGTGAGGTTAGAGGCGCGACCGCTGGATGATCGGGCCATATCTAGCGAGGACATGTTTTGCTGTTGTTCATCGGGTCTGCGATGGCGCCTTCTGCTCTGCGTACTCAATTTCTGGTGTGACGAAGCTAAGCCTTATCATTATTGGCAGATCTTGTGAGCTTCGATTCTATCTGGAGAACTGAGGATCACCGGCGAATGGATGACACCACAATTTTCTTAAACTTACATTCTTCTGCCCTCGAGCCGAATTGAATGAACGTCGTTACTTTTAATATTAACTGAAGAGACGTTAGATCTCTAGCCTATTTGAGTATCTCGTTCTCCTCATAGATGCTTATGCTCTCGTGGTTCTATTGCGAGTAAAATTTCTAAAATTAAAGTGGCTCTCACGTTCGTTTTTAATTTGATTATCCTGTAAATTTTGGGGGATTTCGAGCATTAACGTTTTCCGTATCATTTGAGAGAAGTCCATTCTATGTAAAGTTTATTCATTTTTTGAATTTGACACGCTAGGAATTTTTCCGAGTCTCATCTGAAAAAGCCCATTGTGCAACAAATGACCGAAAATTTGAAGTTGATGAACGTCAGTTGGATAAGAAAGGGTTGTAAGCGCAGTTCGGTGCGGGGAAGCGTTTCAACAGCCGGTGTTCCAGTCCGTGAGGACCCGCACGCTCAGGCGAGCGTCATGGCTGAAGTGCGGCTGCGCTGCATGTGGTGTGAGGCGGTAGACCCTCCCTTAGGGGAATGTGCTTTCTCTTTCTTGTGCTCTATCGCTCTTCTGCCGCTGCAACTGGCGGTGTTCGTGCAGCCTCAGCAACGGCTTCTGTGGCTGCACGGCATTCCGCTGCTGCTGCCGCTGCCTCTGCCTCTCGGTTAACCGGTGCACGCCCGCCTGCTCTGGGGGGCCTGTGCTGCGGCCGCTTTTGTTGCCTTCGCTGCTGCTGTTGCTGCAACCGTGAAACTTGTGGACCTTCACAACTCTCCATGCAGCACCCTTCTATCAAATCTGTGGAATTCGTAGAACGTTTCCTTGTAACAGACGAATGAATGATGAATGTGGTGCGTGCCGAATTATGATGACGGTCTTGTTCTTCGGTATTTTCACAATGTAATATTCGGTCTGCATGTTTTTCAACGTTTATCTTATTTTGTAAAATTTCTTCTGAACTTGCTGTTTCATACGCAGGGCATCATGTGAAAACACACCTTGTGCATAGATTCCTCGTCCCTTAACTCTTACTGAATAGCGCCTTCATCGTTCCTCTCTTTGGGATATCTTTGTAGTGGTTGGGAAGGTTTGAACTTATTCATTATTAATTCTAATTAACCTCTTCATTGCCTATCTACCATTTTATAAAAAACTCTCGCTATATTACAAGCTTGAAGTACTGAGCGAAAAATTTGCTGCTTTTTTATTGTTTCCTGGTTGGTTATGCATGACCTATGCCAGATCATCTTCCTGATTTTTTATTGAGGCTTTCCGGTTACAGAATAAAGTAATTGCGTTTAATTTTCATCTGCCTGTTGATCAGCATTTACGAGGTCACAGCTACAGTGCATCTCGCTACCACTGCTCTTGTGCTGAGGGCCTCGCACACGCACACAGGGATCCTGATGTTCTCTCTCAAGCGGTGAAGTTGTGAACGTGATGCGTGGCGGTTATGTACTGTGTCAACATCGTCGTTTGTGGGTGCCAGTGCCAGAGAGTGAAGTGTTACTTGACACTCTCGGTTAGTTAGCGAGTGAAAATATTCGTCCATTATAGAAGTTGAAGTTATTGTTTGCTGTATTGCGTTAACAGTGCCTTCGGTATCAATAAATTAACTCATTTGTGAGTGATTCTATTTTTATTCCGTCACTCACAAATGCAATGTGTTATATGTTTGGTTTCGTTTCTGTCTGCACCTCATTTTTTGTTAAAGTTCTGCATCTCTAGACATCGGTGTGTACGGCATTACCACCAGAACCATTTTCACGTCACGCTGACCATCTTACACCATCCTCACACCACTCTCCAGCATACGAGTACATCATATCCACACCACACACTCCAGTTCGCCACACACCACACACTCCAGTTCGCCACACACCACACATATGACCTCATCACCGTGCACCACCTCACCACACACAACACACGGCCTCACCGTCGTGCACCACCACACCACACACCTTGCGACCACTCACCACACACTCCAGTTCGTCACACACCACACACACGGCCTCACCAGCGTGCACCACACACAACACACACAACACACTCGGCCTCACCAGCGTGCACCACCTCACCACACACACGGCCTCACCAGCATGCACCACCACACCACACACCTTGCGACCACTCACCACACACTCCAGTTCGCCACACACCACACACATGGCCTCACCAGCGGGCACCACCTCACCACACACACGGCCTCACCAGCATGCACCACCTCACCACACACCACACACATGGCCTCACCAGCGTGCACCACCTCACCACACACACGGCCTCACCAGCGTGCACCATCTCACCACACGCCACACACATGGCCTCACCAGCGTGCACCACCTCACCACACACAACACACATGGCCTCACCAGCTTGCACCACCTCACCACACGCCACACACCCGGCCTCACCAGCGTGCACCACCTCACCACACGCGACACACACGGCCTCACCAGCGTGCACCACCTCACCACACGCCAAACACACGGCCTCACCAGCGTGCACCACCTCACCACACGCCACACATATGGCCTCACCAGCGTGCACCACCTCACCACACGCCACACATGGCCTCACCAGCGTGCACCACCTCACCACGCGCCACGCACGCACGGCCTCACCAGCGTGCACCACCTCACCACACACAACACACATGGCCTCACCAGCGTGCACCACCTCACCACGCACAGTCGCCACACACCACACACATGGCCTCACCAGCGTGCACCATCTCACCACGCACAGTCGCCACACACCACACACATGACCTCACCAGCGTGCACCACCTCACCACACACTAAACACATGGTCTCACCAGCGTGCACCACCTCACCACTCACCACACATATGGCCTCACCAGCATGCACCACAACACCACACATATGGCCTCACCAGCGTGCACCACCACACCACACACATGGCCTCACCAGCGTGCACCACCACACCACACACAGTCGCCACACACCACACACATGGCCTCACCAGCGTGCACCACCACACCACACACAGTCGCCCCATACCACACACATGGCCTCACCAGCATGCACCACCACACCACACACAGTCGCCACACACCACACACATGGCCTCACCAGCGTGCACCACACCACACACAGTCGCCACACACCACACACATGGCCTCACCAGCGTGCACCACCACACCACACACAGTCGCCACACACCAAACACATGGCCTCACCAGCGTGCACCACAACACCACACACAGTCGCCACACACCGCACACATGGCCTCACCAGCGTGCACCACCACACCACACACAGTCGCCACACACCACACACTCCAGTTCGCCACACACCACACACATGGTCTCACCAGCGTGCACCACCACACCACACACCTTGCGACCACTCACCACACACTCCAGTTCGCCACACACATGGCCTCACCAGCATGCACCACAACACCACGCACAGTCGCCACACACCACACACATGGCCTTACCAGCGTGCACCACCACACCACACACAGTCGCCACACACCACACACATGGCCTCACCAGCGTGCACCACCGCACCACACACCTTGCGACCACTCACCACACTCCAGTTCGCCACACACCACACACATGGCCTCACCAGCGTGCACCACCTCACCACACACGGCGTCACCAGCATGCACCACCTCAACACACACAATCGCCACACACGGCACTACCAGCATTCACCACCTCACCATACACAGTCCCCACACACCACACACACGCCCTCACCAGCATGCACCACCTTTCCACACACACGGCGTCACCAGCATGCACCACCTCACCACACACAATCGCCACACACGGCACCACCAGCATTCACCACCTCACCACACACAGTCGCCACACACCACACACACGACACCACCAGCGTGCACCACCTCACCACACGCAGTCGCCCCGTAAGAGGACACTCAAGGCTGCCTGGGAGAGGCCGCGATGTCCCTGCCCCCCCGCCGCCTGTTTAGGTGCCACAACGAGTGCAATGAATGGCGCAAGTGCAGCATCTATGTGCCCTACGCTGCGAGAGTTTTTTTTTTTTTGCTTCAGTAAACGTCGCATTTCTAACGTTGCCTCTCGAAAAATGTGGTTCTACGGAGTTGAAAAAACATATTAATCGCAAGTAAAGTTAGAAGCAAATCTGTTGCCATCGTTGGTTCCATTTTGAAGTTATTTGAGCAATGTATCACTGGGATTCTTAGAGCGTTTTCTTATTTTGGATAATTAATGTTTTCGTTGTGAATTACTGACTCCCAGGTCGAAAATGTGTGCGTTCCCGAGCTGAAGGTTAGGTAGGCTTTCCTTTCGTTAAAATAAGTGTTTTGTTACATTAAGGACCAACTTTTTCGGTTCACTGCTGTCTTGTTTTTCAGCACCTACTACTTTCTTCTTCAACTTTTATCTTGTTCCATGAACTTCTTTCTCAACTTACCTTTTCAATGCTCCTTCTGCGCAGATCCCGCATTCCCTTATCACCATAGTAAATGGTGCCTTCCACCTTCCTATTTTCGACACGCTCATTTTTTTGTAGCAGTTAGGGAGGCTTAAACTTGCAGTCTAATCTTCTAAATTACTGAATTGAGTATTTTTCCCTATGTTCAAAAGTCGCCTTCAGTTCATAGTATGAAGACCCATCTTACTCTATAAAAGTTCCGAATGCGAGTGTGAACCATCACAGAAAGGCAACGCTCGCTGTGGCACCTCGTCCCACTTTCATGACGTCCGAGTTGTAGCGGTGAAAAGAGGCGCACTGTTTAGGCATGGGAGGCAGATCATTGCTCTCGCGCCGTCATGTATGCCTGGGGTGTGGCAAGAGTAAGCTGCCGGTTGTTGTATTAATGAGAAACATGCGTTACTAATTCGAACTGTAGAAATCTATAACTGTGCTGGTTAGTCGGTGTTCTGCGTAGTCATAGGGACATATTTTTTTCAGCTAAATTTTGAAAAAGGTTTGTTTTCATTTTATGTATAGTGTCTCTGTTAAGTCTATAAAAGCTTGTGATTTTTTAAGCGTGCAGTTGGGTTTAGGATGAGCCAAAATAGAGGAAATACGTATAATCTACTGTGCATTGACGCTTAGTGTTATTTTCATACTAATTTTTATTCCGATGGGCAGGCTGGGATGCTGCGTGACGCTGCAGTGATGCTCCTCCTCGCCTACATGACGTGCTCTGCCCCCGCCACCGCCCCTCTCGCTGGTCTGCCCGCCAGCTCCTCTCTGCTGCTCAGGTGCGCCGTCTCTTGCCACTTTCTTACGCCGAAATTAGTCATCGTCTGCAGAAAAGGCATCGTTTCGCTGGAGCGACTAGCATTTAAAATGCTCGAGTTTCAATTTCAGGGCGTTAATCGCTGAAAATTCCTGTTGGTAGGTCGAGTGTGGCTTTATGAGAAAATGATCCCGATTACTGTTGAATTATTGAAACTTTTGCCGACTGTGTAAAACTCTTTTTAGTGTTGAGCACGTGCTAGCATTTGAGGTTAATTTTTCCGATTTACTAAAGCTTGCTACCTTTTCCTAGTCAATACACAATCCATATAGTATGGTTTTATAGAGAAAACTTCTTTAGAAGTCTCCTAAGATTAGGTTAGATTAGATCCTAGTTTAAGCCCCTCAAACCGCAACAAAGACGTTCCAGTAAATGGAATGAGGAAGGTCTCATTTAGTATGGAGTTGAGGAAACGTGGAATCTATGCACCAGGTGCATAGAAACAGAAGTTAAAAAGTTCATGAAATAGGAAAAAGTTGAAGGAAATAATAGGTGCTGAAAAACAGGACATCAGTGAACCGAAAAAAGGCCTACTTTAACCTATTGTTTAGAACCTCACATATTCCACCTGGGAGCGCCAATTCCCATAGATACAAAAGATGCATCTCCCCAAGGAGTGAGACTAAAGTGCCGGAGGCTAAGCTTCCTCGTATACGAGGTGTTCAACAACAAGGGGAACTCAACTGAAAGCAGTTTGATATTTTTGTATGCGGTCACATTTTGTTTGTACACACTTTTTTCTTTTTTGAGTTAGAAAATGCTTTTCATATTTTCATTATCCCTAAACCCCTTTACTCTGTATAAAGGGATTTAATATGAGGGCTACGCTAAAAAAAGTGATTAGATGGGATTAATGAATCTTTTTATGCAAAAAACTTTTAAGAATGTAAATAATTTTATTGGTGAAGACAATAATTGTTTCATCATTGTAAACAATTTTGTGCTAAATACTTACTATTTCTGGGAGAAATGAAAGAGGCTTCTCCGGACAACGCTGAGGTTTATAGATTTCATTGCTCACAGTCATGTTACGAGTATTTTACGCAATCTTCGTTCCAACTTGCGTGACTTAAAGCAATGCGATTCAAGGATTAAAGGAAGCAATGTGAAAATAATTTTTTCCCTTATAAAAACGAAAATTGATCAAAGTGGCATTCACCCTTGTAAAGCCATCAAATTGTGATTCAGTTGTGTTTGTTGGGTTTGATACTCGGGACATACCTTGTACCGTATAGAAATTCTTCTGTCACTACTTGACGTGTTCACTCTGACGGGGCCAGGATCTATGTAAGACTGATCATACTGAAATGGTCTCAGGGCATCTGTCTTCAAGCTAAACAAGCTGTTATATATACCTCAATTCAGAAAAACGGATATGTGTTGTTGGTAGAATATAATTTAAAACTCATTCCTCTGGAAATGGTTGAGAGTACGAGCACAGAATATAAGAACATATTACTATCATCAGATGCCCCGCGTGTACTGGGTACGTATAGCACAATACAATGCATGTCCCTCGTTCAGGTAGCGAGCTGTGCTGCTGCTTTTGTTGCTTCACTCGGGCCTCAGACCGATGCCTCCATCAGGGACTGCCATGACCACCAACTCTGTGCCACGAACTACCAGAGCAGACTATCATAAGGAGGTGAGGCTCGCATGCTCTGCCGAACATAGGTGGGTCCGAGAGATATCCGTAGCTGGCTCTTGAACATAAAGAAGGCCCACCAAAAGGTGTTGAAATATAAATACGCATTACTTGGTATGTGTTCAACGTAGAGGTATTATCTCAAATTCAGTGTAAACATTGATTAGTCTAATTATTAGTGGTTTGTAACCTACGAATAGTTTTAGTTCAGCAACGCAGAAAATTTGTTTTTTGTTCAACTTACGATTGCACAGCTGAAAGCGCCCGTATTGAAATACTTGATTTTTTTCTATGTAATTAAAAAAAAGTAGAACATTGAATCCTCATAATAAGAGCTTGCAATAGAACCGAAAATATTTAAGAAGCCCTTCAAGTGCCAAGATTTGAAAAAGAACTTGTTTTATTGTTATATAAAAATCTTTCTTTAAATTTGAGGAGAGTTTATCTCAAACTAATCACCGGCTTGGAGTTCTTGTAGTAAAATAATATAACAATTTTTGAACAGCTTTTTAATAGTTTAAGTTTCATTGCAAATTTGGATTTTGAAGATTCGATGATCTGTTCTTAAGCATGGTCAAAAATGTAGCTACTTCGTGCAGACGTCTTAGCGGCCTTCTCGCGCAACGAGCCGAGAAGGCTCACTTTTGAGTAACTGTATCGGAATTATAAATGGGAAGAAAAACTCTGTTCGGCAAAATCAGCCAAGCTAAGGTTTCAGCCTAAACTTAACTGAGCTATCTACGCGTGATGTTTACCGAGCAACTAGTTTTTGATTGTCCTCATTTTTGCAGCTCCTGCAATATAGAGTAGCTTTTAAAAACTTAAAAACCGAAGAATACAATACTAAAAGTTTTTAGAACGTTTCGGGATTAATCGCATCATCAGCTCAAAAAAACACTCGAAATGAAATGAATGTGATCAGTTACAAAGTTCACGAGACTATAATAAATTAAATGGAAATTGACGACGGGAAAGTACTAGACGTATCATTCAATACTGGTCTACCATTTAAAATATACAATGATTTTTAAAATGCCCACGTGAGTGAAATTTCACCCCAGCCCTATGACTGAGAAATTATAGTTAGCGATTATTGAATTACAGTTGTCTGCGTGAATACGGATTGCAGAAAGGGGTGGCTGTCCTAACCTTGATCCTGTACGGTAGCTGACTCCCCTAAGCTCGGCGACCTTCTATCCCAGGGTACGACCGATGCAACCGACGTAACTGGATGCACATTGTGCACAACTACATATATTCTGAAACAATCGAGGATCGCATCGAAACGGGAAGTTTTTCTTTGAAACAGAAAAAAGATCTAACACAAAAATTGTTCATAAAAAACATTTAGTGTTATTAAGCACTAGAGATTTCAGCTCTTCTTCAAGTTTTTTCGGATTGAGCGTCGAAATATGGGAGAGAAATGTACAGCTTGTTATTAGGGTCAGTGGTAGAGGGAAGACTATTAAGCATTTTGGACAAAATCTGCTTCAACTGGGACTCAATTGAAGTTACTGGATATCCATTGCCTGACCTCCACATTTGACGTGCAGGCGCTGCACCAGATCCGCGCTTCCCTGCAGCCATTCGCTCACGGGGGGCCGCGGGAGCGTCTCAGCCCTGTGGTGTGCGGACCTGGAGACTGCGGGGGCTCCCCTGTGCCCCCGACTCCTCCCCGCACCACACCGCACCACCACCAGCCTCCCTCACCACACCACGTCCACCACTTGCACCACCACCTGCACCACCCGCACCACCATCCATCGCACCACCACAACCCTGCGCAGCCCCCGCCGCCGCAGTCATGCGTGAGCACCAACGCCTCTTCAGGCGCGTACGATGCGACCACCACAACGGCCGCGTCGTCCGGCGGCCACCACCACCTGCCGCACCTCGCCGCCGCCCTGCCGCCGCGCTCCGCCGCCTCCACCTCCCCCTCCGACTTCTCGCAGCTGCCCGGCGCCACGCGCCACTTCGCCTACGAGCCCCCGCCGCCGCCCCCGCCTCCGCGAGTGCCCACCCTCCACCAGACGTCCTCCGCCTCCTCGCCCCCGCCCCAAATGCCGCCCCTCCTCTCCCGCATGTCCCCCGGGCCCGGCAAGGGCACCAAGTCTATGGGGCCCAACTATGTTAACGTGAGTGCCGCGGGGCCTGGCCGGCCCGTGGTGGTGCCCCACAGCGCCGCGGCCCCCAGTGTCGGGGTGATGGGCCCGCCGCCCCCCTACCCCACGCAGGGCAAGCCACTCAAGGTAAGCTGCTCCTTTCGTCGCATGACCACTCGTCTCATTGATACCTTATTACATGTTTTCTATGTCAAATGAACGCACAGGATAGAATCCTTATTTCTGTGCTAGATTTAAAGGGAATGTTTTCTCATTTTTTGAATATTTTTCTCGTATTCGAATAATACATTCTGTTCATATCATACTACTTCATATTTGCTATCTATATCATGCTAAATTGTATGAAGGCATGGGCCAAAATTCACATTTTGGAACGATAGGACCATCACTTCAGTTATGAACTACAAATACATCAACTCTTTAAAGTAACATAATACAACTGCAATCTTGAAAGTTTAGGCTTTTCATGGACTCAACAATATGTTAGACGCTTGGTCCTGCCAGTGACTTTAATTTCATCGACAGCTATTTTGGATGCCTTCAAGACGGGCAGTAACGCAGGGCGTGTGTTGCGAGCAGGTGCCGCCGCCGCCGTACCCGTCGCGGCAAAGCCCGGCCGTGGACCGCTCCAGTCCGGCGTCTGGCGTGGCTTCTCTGGGCCCCACGCCGCCCCCCCTCGTGGCGGGGGGCTCTCTGGGGGCGGGGGCCATGGCCGTGGCGCTCATGCCCCCCCAGATCCAGCACCAGCAGCAGTCGTCGTACGGCCAGACGGCGCGCCAGGCCAAGACCCCCACTCCCGTGATCATGCAGAGCGTCCGCAGCACGCAGGTGCAGAAGCCCGTGCTGCAGACCGCCGTCGCGCCGCCCTCGCCCCCGCCGCCTGCCGCCAGCGCTGCGGCCTCCACCGCCGCTGTGACGCCGCAGTTCGCGCACTACACGGGAGCGTCGCTGTCTTCCTCCTCCTCCGCCTCCACCCTCACGCCGTCCGCCACGGCCACGCCCCCTCCCCCTCCCTACACCCCCACCCCCTCCAACACCTCGGCGTCCCCGTATACTCTCCCTCCCACCTCCTCGCCCTACACGCTCCCCCCTGCCTCTCCCCTTACCTTACCCACCTCGTCCCCCTATACGCTTCCTTCCTCTTCGTCGGCGTCGCCGTTTGTTCTGCCCCCCTCGCCGTACCCCCTCGCTTCTCCTTCGTCGTCCCCCAGTCCCGTCACACCGCCGGTGCAGTCTTTAGAGGCAGCCGTGCCTCAATTTGACCCGCCCAGCTACCACTCAACTATGCAGGCCAAAGCTGCGGCCGCGAGAGCCTACAATAACACTTCGTATTCAGCTCAACGCGGCCCCTACCCTCGTGGTTCGACCAGTCCGGCGCCTTATGGACGTGGTTGTGCTAGTCCCGCTCTCACATCCATACCTGTACAAGAAAATCCCGTTCAGGAACTTGATCTGTCGTCCACGCCCCTAGCCTGCATTCCCATCGATACTCTGAGCGAGACTGGAGGGAACGGCGGCAACCTGGCACACAATTATGAATGTGATGGAGTGGTGGTGACGTCTGTGAGCGTGATCGGCAGCCGACTGAGCCGGGTGATGGCGGACACCCCCAGCACCGCCTCGCCGCGCTCCGCCTCGCCCGTATCCTCTGTGACGTCGCACGACACGCACGCGCTCTCCCCGTCCCCCGTGTCTTGTCTTTCGACCGCCACCTCCTCCCCCTCAACTCAATCTGACATGACTCTCGAGTCTGGATATTCTTCGAGTAGTCAGTCAGCTGTAAGAGGGATGCTCGCCCCACCTCCTCCTTCAAGCCTGGGTTCTATAGCCCCGCCCCATTCCACCACTAGTGCCAATATTAACAGCAATAATATTAAGAGTAGTCTTCACATGGGCGCCGTTTCAGTGACCACCACAGTCACTTCCAGCTCCGCCGCAATGCCGCCGCCTCCTCCCCCGCCCGCATCCTCTCACCACCACAAGACGATGCACCAGTCTCCCATTCCTGAGAGAAAGAAGAAGTCTTCGCAGGACCAGGATGGCTCCCATTCAGAACCCAAGATTAAATATTCTCCCGAGGCGTACAAATTCTACATGGAGCAGCACGTCGAGAATGTCATAAAGAGTGTTGAGCAGAGAAAGCACAGGGAGATGCAGCTCGAGAAGGAAATGAAAAAGATCGGCTTGTCTAGCAAAGATCAAAACGAAATGAGGAAAGTTCTCTGTCAGAAAGAATCCAATTTTATTCGATTAAAAAGAGCCAAAATGAAGAAATCTATGTTTCATCATTTGAAAACAATTGGTAAGTACTTCTGGTGTGTTATTGCTCTTGGGTCTTAGTGAACAGATCTCCTGTCTCACTTCTTTGTGCTCAAATTTTTGGTAGTTTTCTTCATTTTGTGCTTAACTCCACCCAGACTTGTTTTCATGTCTTCGTCAATATTGTGAAATTTGAAATAACGTAATAGCAGACAAAATGAAATGAGATTGTTGTGTATTCAATTTTGATAGAATGTGAAGTTTATAGATTTCGAGTATTGATATTATGGATGTATCAGGAGTAATTAGATTAATATTCTTTAGGTCAAAATTTGCCGTACAATTTTAAAATTCGCAATTACTTTTCAATACAGTTGCGAATACAGTTGCGAATACAGTTGCGTATTCTGTGCTGGGATTTAAGGTTTGTGTTAGTCTTTCCAAATGTTAGCTTCTTCTCGTTAGTGAACATGCGTGCTGAGTACTGCACCTGTAAATTTGAATACCTCAAGGAAAGTCATTTATTTGTATGAATTATCAGTAAATTTGTCCCGCTAGGGGAGAAAGTAGAATAATGTCTGTAATTGTCATATACCTGGGCACTGTTTGTTCAATTTGTTGAATGGAAGTGTGGCTATGCTCAGGCGTGGGCGCGTTCGGAGAGGTGGCGCTGGTACGCAAGTACGACGGCTCCAAGTTGTATGCCATGAAGACGCTTCGCAAGTCAGACGTGATCAAGCGCAATCAGGTCGCTCACGTCAAGGCGGAACGCGATATTCTGGCCGAGTCTGACAATGACTGGGTGGTCAAGCTTTATTATTCCTTCCAGGCAAGTAAAACCCGTTGTTTTTACTCGGTCGCCCTCTCACGTTTTTGTCTTCTTATTAAGTATGGTTCCTGTCAAAAATCATGTCAGATCACATGGTGCACTAGTCCCTAAACTAAAGCTTGATGGTTCGTACGTTATCGCATCAATTTAACATGGGGCTAATACTTCATGAAAATAACGGTGTTATTAATACTCTTGGGGAAAATTTGAAGCGTAATTCATGACTTTCGTCTTTCAGTGTGACTTTTAAATACCCAATCCCGTGGCGGTTAGTGAGTGTTCAATAATCTGTAATTTGTCCGTTACTTTATTTCTTTTAGGGTCTAAACTTTGCAATTCTCTTTTAAACAGTGTGATGCTCTCTTACAGTATTTTAATGTTACAATAATTACCCACTACAGGACTCTGTACTGAAGGCCTTTCCTCTTTATATACAGGCTTAACTAAATAGTTCAGGTCATATATTTTCAGTTGTACGTACCGGTTGATATTGTAAAGATTAAATTCTTGTTTTCTCAGAAAGAAATTGTCTAATCTATAGAGTAGTTGAAAACTAATTGTGCTTTCATCTAACACGTTCATCCGTTTTCAGGACAGCGACAATCTTTATTTAATTATGGATTACATCCCCGGCGGTGACCTCATGTCACTCCTCATCAAGTTCGGCATTTTCAAGGAGCCGTTAGCTAGGTGAGTACCAAGTCTGAATCAGGGGTTGGTACTTAGTTGCTTTACCTGGTAAAATTGTTACCATACGTGTCATAGCATTTTAACCTTACTTATACCGTTCTATTCAGCTCAACTTTGTTGATGACTTTTTTTATTCCTTATTGAAAACAATGTTTGACGTTTCACGTCAAGTCCATTGCTGATATTTCTTATGCATTATGATGAGCTATTTTGGTTTATTGACTACTATTCATTATTTAATTACTACTTATGAATTGATAGAGCAATGTTGGTCATTTTATCATTTTATTGACGATGTAATCAATTTATAGTGCAATTTAAAACACTGTTGCACGAATTTTCTTGGAGGCTTGAAAACATAAATTTCATGTCAAGGGGTGAGAAATTAATCGAGCGATACAACTAACTACCATCTTCCTGTGCCAGGTTTTATATTGCGGAGCTCGTGTGCGCCATCGAGAGCGTGCACAAGATGGGCTTCATTCATCGGGACATCAAGCCTGACAACATCCTCATTGACAGAGATGGTCACATCAAACTCACCGACTTCGGCCTCTGTACTGGCTTCCGCTGGACTCACAACTCGCGATATTATCAAAGAAAAGGTGAGCCCGTGCCTTCTCATGGAAAGTTGTGACTGCTTAATAGCGTATATAGAGCAGTGCTATTCACTAATTTTTGCAACAGAACCACTTCGGTTAAACGCATTGATTGATTGATTGATTGATTGAGAGAGCCGCACTATGGTTTCAAATAAAACTATCGGCTACTAGCCCATCGCAGCTAGCTTCCACAAGCAGTAGCAGCTAAGTCGTTACTTTCATGTATAATGCCGCAGTCTCAAAATATCTGTTGCCTATTTTCAAGCACCAATCTCCAAGAGTAACGAAATATGCCCAGTCTCCCCGAAAGCTTGAACTCAAACGATTCAGGCACACCACCGACGCCTAGAACTAGACGCGTTCCTGATCTGTTTCCCGTAGTGCCTCGGATGATTTCTGTACGACTAGGGTGGGGGTGTTAGAATGTTATCTCTTGCTGTGACTTCATCTCCCATCTCACCTCATGAAAATGTGTATCTTGGGAAATTATTTTTCTATATTTTTTAGTAATTAATTTATATATTTTTCGAGAGCCGTGAATTGAGTCATCCCGAGCCTCCCGTGCACTCTATACTGTGGAGTGCAGAAGGGGGTATCTCACTGAGATGTTGTTGGTTGGTGTTATTGTGTATAAAGTAGCTCACGTGCACTGACGCAACTGATGTGTCAACGCAGTGAGATTCGGGGGGAATTCTATTGCATTGTTATGACAAAACTAAATGCTGGAGCTTGAATGTTTGTTGAGACTATTTGTATCTTGAAGCTTGTCGTTAGTATACTGTAGAGTCCTATCATCTCTCACCAGTACCATTTATGCATAGCATTTTATTTTGTGTTTTGTGTTCAAGGATCTTTTCTCTACTTAGCTTTCTTAAGGTAAATAATGTAGTTTTCTATTCAATTTTTTTAGTGCGAAATGTTGCAAATGGCCGAAAAAAATTAAGTTTTACCTGAACGTTTCCCTGTCCTTATGGAATATATAACGTATGAACGGTCGTACCTTTTTCTCGTTTCATTCTCGAAGATTGTAAATTTCTTGTTACTCAATGAAAACATAATTTGCGGGAAATATGAAAGAACTTTCAGAATGGGAGCAATGTTTTTAAATCTTGCAATTCAGGGAAACTCTGTTTAAAAATCTGCTCTGCCGCCTTATCTACTTGAATTTGCATGTAAAATAGTTCGCAGGATCGTGGCAATTTCTTCTAGGTATAACTACAAATTGAGGCGTGAAGTTTTGAAGGCGTCAATTAGTACGTGTCTCTCTGTTTATGCTTTCCTAAGGTAAGTTCCGTGATCAATATTTTAGCTCGTAACTTTGTAAAACATTCAATTGTGAAGTAGCTTAGGATTTCCTTTCAGGTTCCATCGTTGGTAGAGCAGCTTCATAGATTGCGTTTTTAATTGCTTCCTCCTACTTTTTCAGGATTCATTTAATCCTTCTAAATTTCTCTGTTTAATATCCATTATTTTGGAAAATATGATCAGTAGCATTTAAAGCTCATAGCAACGAATGATGTCGCTTTATCCATTCTGAATTCTGCGTCATAGTTAAAGCGCGCAGGTGACTTGACTGTCTGTGTCTGCTTCGCAGGGGAGCACGCGCGGCAAGAGTCGATGGACCCATGTGGAGACAACGACCTCGTGTGTCGGTGTAATGATCTGAAGCCTTTAGAGCGACGGCGCCGCAGGCAACACCTGCGGTGTCTGGCGCACTCTCTTGTGGGCACACCCAATTACATCGCTCCGGAGGTGCTCGACCGCAAGGGTTACTCCCAGCTCTGCGATTGGTGGAGCGCAGGAGTTATCCTTTATGAAATGCTTGTCGGTCAGCCCCCGTTCCTGGCAAACACTCCTGCAGAAACACAATATAAGGTAACTAACAATGTATGAATCTGTCATCTGGTATTACTCTCCCATAAATCGAACTTGGAGTAAAACGGTGCTTGTAGTTATCATCCGCTTAGTTAGCAGTTCTTGGATTGAAGGAAGGTGTCAAAATGGCAACTCGTATCTTGGGTTGAGATATTTATAATGGTTTTGAGACGCTTTCATCGTGAGCATATTCGTGAAAATTTCATAAGAGAGGTGCCTTTTTTTACAAAAGTGTAGCGTTCATGACTAAGCACGTAGAGTATTTATCTGAAATTGGTCAATAGAGTTTTACTATTTGAGTTTTGAAAAGTCACCGAAGTTATCATGCATCTTGCACCCAAGTATACATAGCTGTATTTACTTCAGGTCGTTTGCTTAACTAAGCGCTATATATTTACTAAGCGAAGAGCATTAATTTAACCTAGTAAATGCGGAAAGTGCCGTCTTGCTTTGCTTCGCAAGTTTTGGAACTGATTGAGGGATTATGCACCATTTTTCAGGGGGTTGTTTCATTTTAACTGCGATGGAACTTGGGAAAATTTTTAACTAACCTTAGTACATTGATAAGATCTCGCGCCGTTAATGTGAAAGCAGTCAACGGATTTTTCGCGGCACAAGATTTTAACGACCTAAATCTAGTGTAAGATGTTGAGCCGAAAATGGAAAAAACTGCTCATGTTATTATCTTGCATTCATCTTCTCAGTATTTGCTCTCGGTAATTTTTTTTAAATAATTTCATTGCCTATATAAAGAAGGTAGGAATATATTTTTCCTTATTGCTTTGTAGTGTTGCTGCAAATGTACGATAATGTCAACACCTTTATGTAATAAAAATAAGAAGTAATTATTAATGCTTTGATATTTTCTGAGTTCTGTCTCCAATTCCTGTAACTTGGATAAATTTGGCTTAAAATACGTTAGAATAAATCGACGAATATTTTCCTTTAAAATTGAGAGCTTGACCAGCTGGCGTGTTCGAGTATGAATAAATTTTGACAAATACTTAGTGAGTCGAAGTGAGATTTTATGAGGAGGTAAACGTTTGTTTCTTGCCTCATGCAGGTACTGAACTGGGAGTCGTGCTTGCGCATCCCAAAGCAGGCAAGCATGTCCCCTGAAGCCAAAGACCTCATCTTGCGCCTGCTCACCAGCCCCGAGAATAGGCTCGGACGCAACGCCCAGGAAATCAAGAACCACGCTTTCTTCGCCGAGGTGGATTTCGACGCTGGGCTGCGCAAGCAACAGGCTTTGTATATACCTGAGATCAAGCACCCAACCGATACTTCCAACTTCGACCCAATCGAACCTGACCGTTTGCGTAGTGAAAATGAATCTGACAATGACTGGTTCAACACGAATCAGCCTTACCATGGCTTTCTGGAGTTCACTTTCAGGCGGTTTTTCGACAGCACGCCAAGCACGGGAGGTGTAGTGGGTCCGGGGAGCAGTAGTGGGGGTGGTTCCATGAGTGCAGGAGGCGCTGCTGGCCAATCTACTGATGATAAAGATGGCCAGCATCCAGTCTACGTCTGAGCGCTTGCGCAGTATTTCCTCTACTCTTAGGTATTACGCGACATGAAAGTATTTTTTTTCGTATTTAGCAGGGGAGAATTCAATTTTTTTGTTCATATTTGTCATGTGACAATAATCAGGTCTAAACTTTTAAAAAAAGAAAAGAATAATATAAAACTCGTTTTTGCTTGATACGTTAACATTAGAGATTTTATACCGTAGACAATGCACCTGTTGTCAGGTAGCGTAGCAGCTCAATGCACGCCATTCGTACTTTACTCCAACTCTCGACCCAGCGGACACCAGCGCCCATCACAGCGGCCGATTGTGTTCAAATGCTTCAGGTAGGCATCTTGGGTAAGAGAGGCTTCCAAATTGGCGAGTGCCTAATGGCGTGTGTGCTCTAACTGCTGTCGGAAACAGTTAATTTCGCTAGAGATTTATGAAGACATTTTGATGAATCAGCTAACAAATTTAAATCTTCTGTTGTTTCCTCATAAATCTTGAAATTTTATTTCAAATTTTTAAGGAGTTGTTGTGAGATTGAATCTAATATAGTGTGGATGATGTCCTAGAAATCACCTCCTGAACTATGTGTAACTTTGTGGGTCAGATTTGATCCCTGAACATCATTTTTAAGTTTCGTTACAAAGTTCATGTCAGAGTTGTTATCAGAAAGAATTTCAGTGTGATTGTTGTTTTTATATTATTTTAAAGTTTCAGGATATGGTAGTAATACAATTTTTCACTGCGTTCTAGGAGTCGGTGATTGATTTTTGCAATATGAAAAAAAAACTTGAATCCTCTACATATTTTTGAGATATGCAGCAGTGCTGGGACTCTTCGTTGGTCAAGATGAATTCTATCTTTGAAACTATGCATTGGAAAGATGTCAAGTTTCCAGTATGAGGTCTTGTTCCGATAAACGTATTGTACCATGTCTCATTCGAATCGTAACTCAAATCATGTCCAACATTTAGGATTCAAGTTATGTCATCCGTGTATTCAAGTCAACCGTACTCAATTAAGTATTTCAAATATTTTGATACATGCTTGCTAAAACCAACAGATAATTCCGGTTATGAATATTATGAGCTTCAGAAGTGTAGACAATTAAGGACATGTATTTGGTAACTCATTGCCCCTCAGGGGGATACAACTATTGTATCTATGGGAATTAGCGCTCCCAGGGGAAAAATGTGAGGGCCCGAGCTGAGAGTTAGGTAGGCCTTCTTTTTGTTGAAATAAAATGTTTTTTGTTATGTTAAGGACCACCTTTTTTCGGTTCACTACTGTCCTGTTTTTCAGCACCTCTGACTTCCTTCTTCAACTTTTATCTTGTTTCATGAACTTCTTTCTCATCTTACTGTTTCTATGCCCTTTCTGCATAGATTCCTCATTCTCTTATCTCCATACTAAATGGTGCCTTCCTCCTTCCTCTCTTCGATACGCTCTATTTTTGTAGCGGTTAGGGAGGCTTAAACTAACTTATAATCTATAATCTAATCTTGGTAACTCATTGGTTTTGTTTTGTGTCAACGTTGAATTTTATGACAAGGCTAAAATATGTGATATGAATGAAGTTTATCGTCAAGAGGCTCGAGTTTATTCTCTTTCACTGGCGTAAATCTTACGCTTTTCTGAAAAGCAGCTGCAGCGTTCTGTATTTAGCACAAAGATGCGCGTTTAGGAGAAGTGTGACGCCGAATTTTTCTTGGTAACACGCTCGGTGTTACGGAGCGGTTCCGCATGATTTGCAGTTCTGCTTCCGTTGTTAATTTGTAGCAGCGCAAACGAAATATTTCATGGTAGCCTCAGACCGCTCTGAAGACACTCGCTGTTGCGTACCAGCGCAAAGCGAAGACGGTAGCACCGTAGCGTGCTTCTGTGTTGCGTAGTTGAGCGCAAGATTTGCATTGAGATGTCATTCAGGTTGTAATGCTTATTCCAAAGAATCTTAGTTTTTGTTCATTTCGTTCCATGTGTAAGTGCATAAGCTTGTAAGAAGACGTTACATGCAGCAGTACTCGGATGAAGAGAAGCGGAGCTTAATACCTCCGTTCTGCGTGCCTTATTTGCTGCTTCCATGACGCTAGCTCTCCCTGCTTCTGTGCAATATTAGCGTTCGTCGCGGTTACTTCTATGTCAATACCTCGTGTGCGCCGACGCGTTGTGTTCGTCCCTTCCTGATGTGCTCTTGTTGAATGACGCGTTACAGGGCGCTCACCAGTTACTTATGTTGGACTGACAGTCTTGTGCGAGGAGACAATGTCCAATTGGTGAACTGTTTTTCCTGCTGGTGTTCTTAGTAGTGTTTTGTAATAGGAGAGCCACTTCAAATGTAAAACTTATCCTCATTGGTGAAACAAATTAATTTATTTCATAAATTAATTGTATTAACATTTTATAGTGTGTTTTGACCTTCTTTATTTGTAATAATTCAACGGAAATGGTTTACTAGTGCCACGGCGCGGCTGAGCACTGTTCGCGCTGACACAAATCGCTGTGTTTGAGGCCGCGCGAGTTGGTGCGACCTGAGGGGTGAGGCGTGCGAGTGTGGAGGATGCTAGTCATGCTAAGGTCGCCTGGCTGGGAGTACAGCCCAACTTCTCAGCGATCTTGGCTATCCTTGAAGTGATGTTAGTGTTAATGGCGTGTGTGTGGAGGTGCTCTCCGCCACCACAAACCGCAATCAGCTTGGTGTTGTGTTGTGACGGCATTTGGCCGAGGTGAGCTACCTCATCTTGCATCGTTGTCATGCTCGCCACCGAGTGTCATTGCGACTGTGTAGTATTGATAGCTTACGACGAAATACCCAACTTGCAATTTTGTTTGACCATGAAAGCGTTCATGCTGGACTGACGCTATACGATGATCCTAATAAATACTGAAAAGAGAAAGTATGAATGTGATGCATTTCATTTAGGAATGTATTCCATGTGGAAGTTTGTAAAGTAGTTGAGAAAAAGCGTTGAGGCGTTGGAGGTATTTTTTATGGGATGCTGATTCCTAAAATGTTATGCTCGGTCCTTTTTGTCTAGTTACAGGTATGCCATGTGACTTTGGAACAGCGTTGGTTGCTCATTGTAGCGTGCTTGTTTCTACTCTATGAAGGTGCATTCAAAAATACGTGTATTGAGGGTGAACAATTTGCTTCTGCAACATTTATAAGTGAGCTGTTCGTGCTCAAAAGTATGTTCGTTTGTCTTAATACTTACTAATTGTGACGCTCAATGTGTATATTTCATTATCTGTATTGTGCTGTTTGAAACCTCAATTTTCAAAATCGTGATGTGTTTTAAATTGATGAAGCCGCCTTTGACGATAGTCTCTTTTTTTATTGCCAGGCCAAGTTGATTTCCTTTGGTGGATTTTCACAGTAGTTGAGTGACTTGTGTTGCGAGAGTGCAGGTAAGTTACATGCCCAATTGCAGTTTTGCCTGAATAATTGTAGCACTGCTCGCAACAGTTGCCACCGTTTTGGGGGAAGAGATTAAGTTTGTTGTCATTCATGACGTTGTTTGCCCGTCCTCGTGAGTGCAGTCTTTGACCGTAGTGAACTTCCCCCCATTTCGCTCAAGCAGAGCTTGTGCACTGTTGGGTCCGTACAGTGGCCACCGCGTCTGCGGGTGCGCGGCTACCACGCCTCATGTAGCGCCTGCCGTCTACAGCAGGTTTTCACAAGTTGCTAGAGTGTAGTCTACTTTGTTGTGTCTCCAGGGTGTTTGGTTGGTGAGAAAAATTAGCTCGAACACTCTGCTGGTTTCTTCACCGTGAGACATAACCTTCACTGATGCAAGTTATATCCTTGATAGCATTTTACTGTAATTCTTTATCTTCGGGAGAAATGAAATTACCCTGAGCTGCACGCTCTACTTCTAAATTCAAATTTTTTCATTGGAAATTCGACAATTTTTTTATGCGGTGCTTCGCCTTCCATATTTTGGGTTCTGATCACAACCAACAAGTCGATGCGCGTGTTGTCAAACTTTTCACGTGTGTAGTTTGAGTCTATGTTTACTGCATCGAATCATGTTAACCCTCGAAGTTTTATGGAGCAGAAGCATTGTACGTAATCCCTTGGTATGATTGGTATTCAATGAAATGATACATGCAAACGTTCAGATGAGTTTTGAAAGCAGTCAGGTGGTGGGGCTGATCGTGCTGCGTGGAGGCCGCGCGGTGTGCGGGTCGTGTGACGTTGTGTACTTCGTAGTTTGCATCGCTCGGGGTCTAGCGAGTAATTTCGTTACTGTCGTAGAAGTGTTCCGGTCGCTGTGTCAGCATAGTTTTAATTTTTTATGCAAACTTGTAAATAATATATTACTATTCGTTGTACATTGTATTTTCTGTGTAGTGTAAATAACTATTTTGTCGATGAATTATTTTATTCTCCTTAAATTCAACTTTAGGATTATCTTTTGTGGTGATTCTTCCTCTTCAAATCCCAAAGTAATTATTTCCAAAAAATTCCGAAAAAATTATTCGCTACTCTCTTACAACAGGCAATCATGTCCCATTACTCCTTCTGAATGCAACAGCAACACTTAAGATCGTGTAATCTGGTAAGGAAGATTTTTTGAGACACCAGGGGGGTACAACTTGAGAACTAGCGCTCCCAGGGGAAAGGAGGGAGCTTCCAAGCTGAGGGTTAGGTAGACCTTCCCTCTGGTTGAAATAGAGTATTTTTTTTGTTTTTATTACTCACCATCTGTTTCTGGTTCACTGCTGTCAAATCAATTCTCCCCAACTTTTATCTTGTTCATAAACTTCTTTTCCTAACATAGCTGGGAGGTCTTCTGTGGAAACGCCTTGCGCGTTGATTTCGCGTTCCCACAACTTCAAACTAAATGGTGCCCTCCTTCCTCTTGAGAATATTCTTGCTATGGTTTGGGAGGCTCAAAATAACCTTGAAACACCTGTGCTGCTGTTAGGAAAGCTTAGAATGACACAATTCAGTCTTCTGATTTTTTTGTGGGGAAACCCCTCAAGGGACAAAGGATAGAAAATAGGCTTGAGTTAGGTTTATTTGTCCAGGTGTCGCGTGTATGTCTCGTAACAATCTCATGGAGTCCGGAATTTTTGAGGTAACTTCCCACAGAATTCTACGAATAACATCGCTCCTATTGCAGGCATATTAAGTCGTAACGGTTTCTAATATTGTGATACGAAGCATAGAAGATGATAAAACCCGGAGGTACTACTTGATGAAAGTCTAGGTTCGTAAACGAAAATTTAATTTGGAATGGGCGTAGGGCCTCACTATCTCATACCTAAGCTAATGTGGACCAAGTTACCGTAAAGCTTGAGGTCCGTCCCCCTGTCAAACCGAACGTTGTGCTGTTTTTTTAGGGAAACACGCGTACAAAGTGAACACAGAATCTTGTGCTATGTATCACTGGGAAGATCCAGAACCGAGCGGACGAGACCAGAACGTTTAACTTCATACTTCGTACTTTTTTGGGCTTGCTCTGCGAGTTGTTCCCTTCCTTCTGTTAACTCAGGCATGTCTTTTAAATTCTTCTTCTTTATATGCATTTGGAACCAATGCAACTTTTCAGTAAAGGCTTTCAGAAAACGTTTACAATCCAGCAGCGTACATAATTTGCCTTGAAGCTGCAGTGACACTTCATTGAGCTTACGAAAAACACGCGCTACAAAGAAAGAAAGAAAGAATATATAAAAACAACGAAAGAAAAACAACGTTTATTTCCAAAAAGTTGACCCATGAGATACATGCCAGCATATTGGCTATTATAATTTTCTTAATGTAAGACGTCCTTAGACAAACTTACCATACGAGGAGTACTAATAGAAAACTATACGTATTCTACTAAAAGACAAACCATACGAGGTGTACTAATAGACAAACCATACGTGATGTGCAAATGGATTAACCCTGTCAAGGGCTAGTTAAATCAGAAATATTTCTATGATATTATATACCCTAAGAGATCGCTGACAACTAATAAATAACTTAAATACTACCAGAGAATTCTTTGGAATTTCTAGATTACTAGTTAAATCTAAGGAAGAAAAGAAAAAAAAACGCTATACTGAAGCAGATTGAAACACCGTGGTAAATGACAATGTTGAGAAAAGGTTAGTCCCAAAGTAATTTATAAAGAACATCGCGCAACACAACCCGCATATGTAGAAACGCGTAAACAAACACGTAAAATGAAATTTATGGCTTGTTCAGCATACGGACAGAGAGATAATTTTTTCACGAACGCTTTATTTCATCTGTCTGTTTATATTTTTCATTTTTTCTAGTCACAGATACGCACTCTGGGGTAGTGATAGATCTATTTTTGAATCATTAAGCAAGTGCAATAAATATATTTATTTCTGAAATATGGTTCAGTATTAACTGGTCGCAGAGCTTTAGGTAAAATGTAAAAATGTCTTGAGGTTTTGCTTTAGCGCAAAAATAGAAATAGAAACATATACAGTACTGTATATACATATTTGTGTGTATATAAATGAACATGTACTTGTGCACACACACACATAGACATAAATGTATGCGTGCGCACGCACACATACATGCACCCACCTGCACATTCATATTGTAAAAACACGTATTGAAAATTAATATGAGAAAAAATAATAATGAACATAGAAAATGGTCTTGCTCTTGCTACATCTAAAATGACAGTCAAACTCAGTGTAATCGTAAGAGATAACCGGAAGAATAAATAAGCAAAGGAAAAAGACTTCGGAAAACGTAAAAATGAAATGGTTTATAATTTCCTTACAGAAATTTTAAAAAACTCAAGTTGCGGTCGAGGAACAACGTCTCGGTATTCTCTGCGACATCATACGGACATGGGTACATGGGATGAAATGGAGAGACAGTGTAAGCCGGATATCACTTATGAATAGCAAACATCCAGACAATTTTGGCAGAAACGCGTAAACACACATACACTCAAAATGAAAATTCACAGCTTGTTCAACATACGGACAGAAAGATAATTTTTCCGCGATACATATGCTCAAATTGCGTTTTATTTCATTTGTCTGCTTGTATTATTCATTTTTCCTATTCACAGAAACGCCCTCTGAGGTAGTGATAGATCTATTTTGGAATCATTTCGCCAGTGTAATAAAATTAATTAACCGAATTGTTTTCACGTGAAAAATAGAAATAGGAACATGAATATATATATATACCTAATTACGTACGCACAAATATATCCATGCATGTGCGACGATTGTGCGTGCGCACATATGTATGCACAAACACACGCATACATATTTTTATATATATACGTATTGGAAATGAATATAAGAACAAAATTAAAGATTCAAAATTAAAAGCAACCTACCTCCTAGTACATTGAAAATGACAGTCGAGCGCAGTGCAATCGTAAAAAATAATTTGGAAAAAAAAACTAAAAAGAAAAAGACTGAAAACGTAAAAATTAACCGGTATTTAATTTCCTAATATAAATTTTTAGGATAACTCAGGTCACAGTTAAGGAACAACAACAAAGAAAACATCTCGGATTTCACATCCTATCGGTATTCTCTTCAGCATTATACGGACATATGTACATGTGATAAAATGGAATACTATTGTGGCCGGATATCACTTCTAAGTGGCAAATATTTATAAAATTTGGCACGTAGAGGTAGATTAAACACTGGTCCAGAGGAATAATTTTAATTACTGAAACTTAGAGTTATTTCTGATTTGAAAGTTCAGTGCTAGTGTGCGCTGAACGCACAGAAAAATAAAAATAAACTAGAAAAATTCTAAGTTCCCCCTCCCCCCAGCTTGGCCAAAATCGTTTGAAACATCTTCATGAATGGTTTCGAAATACTGAGACAACGTTAGCCAAAATTAATTTAATAAAAACATAGCACAACCCTCACATCTATAAGCATGTATACTGATGTACGCACAAAAATGAATTTTAGAGTTTTTTACCATACGGGTGTTAAATATAAATACTGAAAATAGAAAATTAAAAATAAAAATGAGAAAAGATGAGAAAATACTACTACTAATGGGAAAAAACGACATTCCATCCGCTGCATTGAGCTGACGGCTGTGTTGCTCATTATAGTCGACAGAAATAATTAAGATCAATATTAGAATGACTTAGCGAACGTAAAAAGAAATAATTACTAATTTTCTAACAGAAATTTAAGGAAAATCAAATTTTCAGGTAAATGGGAAATTCACACCGAAATGCTGCAGGCCCTATGACAGAGATGCAAAATGACGTAACACATTTACTCTAAATTCTTTTACAGTTTTAGAGTTTTGGATATGCTGAGGAAGCTTGTTCCACAAAAGAGCTACAGAAACTGAAAGAGCTTTGTATCCCACGTCAGATGAGCAGTAACTGGCAATGACATCATTCATCTGATTTTTTTATGGGGGAGGGGGCATTGGATTGAATTTTTTTAACACATCTGCATTACTCTGAGGAGGGTACAGAGATGAGAAAACTCGTCGAGCTTTTTGGATCATGAATCTGTTCGGTATTGGGGTCCTATCGAATTTTCTTAAAAGAGGGGTGGAATGATCGTGTTTTTGGTAATTTCCTTTGCATACCACTTTGGCTGTGAAGTTAGTACATTTTTGCGACTTTTTTTGACGATATTAAGACGAATGTCCCCACACTAGACTGCAGTAATCCAGACGCGATAAAAAAAGACTGAATCACTAATAACCTACATTTTACGTCAGGTGTGTTCTTAATGCGATGAAAAAACATTAAGGTTCCGTTAATTTTGTTGCACATTGTTTCTACGTGCGCTTTGAAACTCATATTTTTGTCGAACCAAACACCAAGATTTTTACTTTCTTTACTGGTTCAATTTAATCGTCTCCAAACGTTAGCGCAAATGGTCGTAAATTTCTAGTCGCATTCTTAAAGGAAAATGTCACGCATTTGGAACTGACTTCTTCTGCAAAATTGTTTTCTCTCAAATTCTCAAAGAAATTAACAATTGTGTCGAATAACTCTATAAATTGTGCTAGGCAATTTCCTTTTGAAAGCCAAGGAACGTCTGCAAGGAGAATGAGCCTCACGTGCTCTGGTTCAGTATCAATGGAGTAGTTTGGAAAAAGTCGATCGTATTTGCCGTGGGACAGTATTTCTTTGACAGTTTTAATAACCATTCTTAATGATTTATGAAGATCAGAACTAAGTGTTCTGGCAACTGTACGATGAAGATGTACCACACAATGATCTGCAAGGATTGAAGGACATCATTCCTTCATGCGAACAATAAAACCTTTCTGCTTACCAACCATAGATGGAGCGCCATCCGTCGCTAAGGATATTAAGTTTTCTAATGGGAGTTCACTATCGTCAAATTAAGATTTTGTAGCTTCGAAAATGGAAATCCAGTTTTATTTGCTTCTAATAGTTTTGTAAACATCTCTTCGCAAAGTTTGCAGCTATCATCTATGAAACGAACATACACCATAAGAATAACTCAGTTGTCACATACCGTTGACTCATCCGCTGAATCGAAAATTTGCTAGCTTTTAACGTCTCAACTAGTTGACTTTGCACATCCAATAACATTTCATCGATTCTTCGACGGATTGAGTCATTACTTAACGGAATTGTTTTTGATGTGTTCGCTGAATCATACTGTAACAGTTTTCATTAGAATTAATTAGGCTTAATGTCATTTATGTGAACGTGTGCACGCTATGTGTGCGTATATGGGTGTATGTGTCACTACGTAACACATCATTCCACTTCATTATTTTAAAGCATTTATAGATATATATATATATAATAAATATATAATATTTGTTGCGCGATCACCCACATTTGATAAATAAGACGCATATCAACCAATGATCTTTTCGTTACAATATTTAATTAAATATCGTTACAATATTTTATTAGAAATTGTAAAAAGCAACACATACTGACACAGTTGTTACGAAGCTAATTTGCTCATTATCCTATATTTCAGTACATCGCACAGCATTTTTGTAGAACGCATATGTATTGTGAATGCCTCGATGCATGTTTGTGTATGTGTGCGTGTTAGGTGTATGTATGTATGTGCGTAGGTATGTATGTGCATGTATATGTGTATATA
This sequence comes from Morinoia aosen, assembly GCA_030386875.1. Taxonomy (NCBI): domain Eukaryota; kingdom Metazoa; phylum Arthropoda; class Malacostraca; order Amphipoda; family Talitridae; genus Morinoia; species Morinoia aosen. The sequence goes on from CM059561.1 coordinate 12,435,325, forward strand.
TATGTACATGTATACATACACATATGTGAGTACTAAACTAACGACTAGCATTTAAACTAGAGATACCGGTCTTTTTTTCTGTTCACTCTCAACTTGTAACCTCGTCATCTCTTTATTATTGTAAAGCATTCACGTAAAAATATAAATTTGTCGTGTGATCATCCATTTATATTTGAATAAAATGCTTATCAACTAATGGCCGTTATGTTAAAATTTTTGAATTAGAAAAACAAAACTTGTAATTTTCGTGGTCCTCATGCTTGTATTTTTTTCATGCTCTCTCGAAATGACATTTTTGAACATCTGCCGAAACAAGCAATTCTAATATAATTTCCTGACATCAAGAAATTCAAAGTTTTGTGCCATGTATATGTAAACTGCCAAAAGTGTTTCCACCCCAATATGAAAATGCATCGTCAATGAAAATGTGTTGGCTCTTATAATTGCAATGAAATATATCATCAAATGTAGATTGAGCAACATTATAGAGTACATTGCCCCCAATAATTTCATTTTGACTAGTAACATGGGTATTACAATACTCATGTGTGTGAACCATCTAAGTGTATCCCCTTTAAGATATTTTAAAAACCAATGGTGTACTATCTTTTTTGTACCATCTTTATTGGAAATAAACTGTTTTCTTTTCTTTTTTGGCAACTGCATGTGCGTTCCTAATGTTCGCAACTAATTCCGCTATATCAAACGATGGAGTCAAATCACATTCATTTGTCTGTGAACTTTTTTTCAAATAAGATGACAAAGTATTTTGTTGGTCGAGCTTAAAGCAATATTGAATCGTACAATGAACTTGATTTTTTGTTATTACTTTCGTGAAAGTTAGAAGCAATACCTGTGACTTTTTTCCCCCTCTGAGCTCAAATATCACCCCCTGGGGTGCGATATCGCCCCCGTTGAGAATGACTGAGCTATAGTAAGGCCTTCAGAGCATCCATTATTTGCGCTCACATTGCCTATTTCAATGTTAAAGCCTTCTTTGCCATCTCTTCTTTTCTTTCCTTATTCTGCTCTCCTTCCTTGCTGCTTCTATGCGCAGGGTATCCTGCGAGGGAACACACCCCTTGTTCATAGATTCTTCATTTTCTATGGTTCATATTTAATGGTCGCTTCTTTTTGCTTCCTTAAGACCACTTTTTTGTGGCATTGAAGTCTCAAACTAATGTAATGATAGTAATAATATTAATAACCAAACCTTACAATTTTAATCTCACGTTGTACCTCACCACATGCAACTCAGAACTTTTCTCAGTATGTTTCTTATTGTTAGACTGCTTGGGGGAAAACTTCAATTGAAAGTAGCGGCTTTTAGAAGCCATAAGGATTGCATCACATCGTACCAAATGAGGAAAGGGAGAAAAAACCCTTGTGGTTATTTTAGGAGTTTGTTGCAATAAGTAGGTCAACTTTTTAGCTGAAGAGTGAAAGGAAAAAATGTGAACAAGCCTTGCATGTTTGTAAAACAAGAAATGGGATTAGCTGCTCCAGATAACCCAAGACATTGGTTAGGGATGCGTCCATCCTCACATCTGACTACCACCGCTTGTATAACCAACACCCTCATTATAGGTGCTCGGGAACCCAACTCAAAACATCTGGGGATAGATTGGTACAGAGATGCGCAACTGTACAGGCTTCAGCTTTCGTCTTTGAAGGACAACATGTTTGAAGCTTTCGGCCTCTAGAACGTAGGCAATATGAATGCTTAATTCCGGTTTCCAACTTTGCTGAAGATAGATCCCCTATGAAGTGATCCACGCTCACTTTCGTTTTTGTTAAATACCCTAGGAATATTTTTTACCCTAACTCTTACGTTATGAGTTCTTTGAGTGCGCTGAAGTCTTCAGACGACGCACGCATGTAAAGGAATGGTTCAGAAAAGTAGAAATTTTTGTCTTTGGTGCATTTTCATGCAATCGTAACTGCAATATTTGTATACAATATTAAAGCTTTTCTCAAGCGTATAAACATTTCAAAACTGAACTAATTTTAAAATGAAGCTACCGTCCTAAAAATGTAAACTCAGAAAAACTTAAGCTATTTTTCGATTTACAAATTGAGCCTAGATAGACTAGATTTGAAATCTTTTAATGACTTCCTTGCCAACAGTGAGGAATATTTTACAGAAGAAATTAAGTTGTCTTTGGTAGTATTTTTGTACTAGCGCTGTTTTCTTGGCCGTGTACGATAACGTCGAGGCAATTGTTCTTACGCAAATACGCGTGATATACGTCACGTATGCATGATCAATGTTCACAGAATGTTACAACATATATTTTTGTAAATTTACTCAAGCACTAAAAAATTGCCAATAGTGGTAATCGTTTAGGATTTTTTGTCAATACATTGAAAACTAAGAGACTCAAATTCATTTCAAAAGCCTTGCACTATCAGACGCTGTTTTCGAGAATTGTACTAGACCATACCAAAATTACATTGAAATTCGTCTCACAGTCCGCACGGTGAAGTGAAGTTATCTCTATTTTTAGGGATACTATAAGCAACTGAGCGCAATCTAAGCTGATACAACTGAATTATCCATTTTCGAAGCTACAAAATCTTGGTTTCACGATAATGAAATCCTATTAGAAACAAGACTTACTACCGAGAGGAAACAATTGCAGGCCACAAAGCTTAACCATTACAAAGCTTTGAAATACTACAGGCGTCGCATTCTGTGGTTCTGTTTTTTGTCCACCGCACCTACGCTTATTTCAAGCAGCAGTTAATGCGTCTTGTTCGTCGTGTGATTTCTTGCTTTTCCACCTATGAAAATGAGTGACATTCCTGCTCTACTTCCTGAGGTGTGAGGCAGACGTGATAATAAATTTTCAATGCA